>OX371016.1:2400000-3600000 GCA_947308005.1 Yponomeuta malinellus | reverse complement strand
CGGGGGTATCGAGCCAAAGGCTCCCATAACGCTGGCAGCATTACCTCGCTGCACAGCGAGGAAGATCCTCTGCATCAAATGGTGTTTTTTTTATAAGCGATTACTTATCTCATAGACGCCTTGGTATTTGAATAAATTTTAAAGTGATTTAGGTAAGAATTATGTTACGAGGAACTCTCATATTATCAGTATTCTGAGTTTCATCTTCATTGCAAGTTTCACCCTGTATCATTTCACCTATGACAAGTCTTCGGTCGTTTATTTATTTATTTATTGTATTTATTAATATAAAGAAGAACATGTTACATTTGTTACAACAAGGCCCCACAAAACCAATTGCTTGGTTTGACTGTGAGAGCAGTCTCGTTTAAGTTTTACCACAGATTTACATAGCACGTTTACACAAGAATTGCACACTAAGTTAGTTAAGTTAGCACTTTCTGTTAAGGGGGTCCAGAGAGTAACACTGGCGCCAACGAGGAAAAAAAAAATCACATCTTCTTTTTACAGATCAAGTTTGCAAAAAATGTCAGTACAATCACTCAATCATATGAACAGTGATTTTTAGGACCTACGACAAAGAACCTAGGATCGCGAAACTAGGTTCTTTGTCGTGGGTTCTAAAAATCACTATTAACATGATTGAGAGTAAGTGTGGAGTTTCTTTGTTACCTTCTCCGCATAATCTATTAAAATAATTGTGATACTAACAGTTTTGACTTTCATTAAGTAAACATTTTGTTTTTATAGTAAATATTTTCTTTTTTACTTTGCTAGATTGTACTGACACTTTTTGCAAATTTGATCTGTAAAAAGATTTTTTTTCTCGGTAGCGCTAGTGTTACCCCCTGGACCCCCTTAATAAAAATAACCTAACTAAATTCTTCAATTTTTTAGCAGTTCAAAGCGTTATCTACTTATTATTAGTATTACATATGTATTACTTTGCATAGATTTTAGTTAACAGAAGTAGTTGCTTGATACAATCTAACGCCTAAAGATGTTTTAGACTGCATCAAACAAATACCTTTGCCAGTCTAAAGAATAACGGCATTATTTATAAAAACACGATTCCCCTAAAACCAATCTATACTCCGTTTATTTAATCTGTGGCTACACATTTTCCCTGTAAAATCTCCACTACAGACAATTTTAATCGGCGTTTTTGAAGTGTTTTAAGGAATCGGGGTTTTATAAATAAGACCGTTACATTACCTACCTATAATAACTTTAAAAAAATGGACAGGTCCCAAACTAGGATACCCTGTGCTATGGAAACCATATAAGGACATCACAGACAAGGAAATATATCCAGACTGAGGCCATGCGTACAAATATACCTACTGCGGCTTCCAGTGGAAAGAACCCACGATTTCCGGCATGGTAATCAGACGTAACACCGCTAGACCAACAAGGCAGTAATAATTCACATCGACACTGCACCGGTGCTTTATTATAGCGGTATTACACGGTGAATTGAAAAGCATTGAACATTGGACGTCTATACCTATTTACATAGTAGTCATTTATGCGTCAATTGCATTGAAAACTTTCGCCGAAATTTAGCTTTCAATGAAATTGGGCAATGATATTGAAATGTATTTAGACGTTTCAATGCCATTGAATCAATAAAAATTGAAAGCAATATTGAACCGAAATTGAACCGTTGAGCCTGACGTTGAAGCGTTGACATTGAAAGCCTTTACACCTAAAATCAAGAGATCGATGGCGTATGTTATCTAAGAATTATGAGTCGAATGACCTTTTAGGGTTCCGTAGTCAATAAGGGACCGTCATAGTTTAGGCACGTCCGTCCGTCCGACCATCTGTCTGTCTGTCTGTTTGTCCGTCTGTCCGTCCGCGGCCTACCCCTCGTGGTTATGAAAACCATGAAGGACGGCTGTGTCCTGCAGTGGGCGTCAAATGGCTGATGATGATGATACTGATGATGTGTAATAGGACTTATAAAAGGACAACTTCGTATAAAATCCATTGAAAATTACGTTGATGAAGTTGTTAGTTCTGTACAGCACATAAAAACCCTCTGTCTACGGAACTCCTCACTCGTCGGTTTTATTAATCGTTTGCCGTTAGTACAAAGTTCTTTTGACCGATTTCGCATTTCATCGAAGTTGGTACAAAGATCTTGCAATCTACGAGCGCGCGGCGCCCTTAGTTGTGCGAGTGACCAATCTGTATACGCGTCAATGTAGGTGTAGAGTGAACGTGCGCAGAGTAGACCGTGCGTACGGCTCGCTCGCTCGCTACCAAGGAATATAATACTCCTTTACAAGGACTCGCTACTGACCGCTCCGTCGGGTACGTACACTAATAAAAATGTGTATTTACGATTACAACTTACAAATAAAGGCCACGCGCGCTCGTAGATTGCACGATCTGTACCTAGTATTTTACTCGCTACCTACCGAATCATGCGATTGATCTGATATAGATATGAGTGAATGATAGTGAATGTGTACCAACTAGTTTTAGAACTATTCCTCTTTACGATTCCTCTTTATAGTAGCTGGCTGGCAGAGCCTTCTCGTCTTATTTTGAAGGGAATCGTTACGTTTTGTTTTAGATGTCAGTCGATCCCCAGCTAGGCTAGGGAATCGATGAAAAAGACTAGAATAAAATGTATTTGTCCGTAATCCGCGTATTAATAAACTAGCGTGTTACAGTACACATCGCCATGACATTGACATTGGTACCTACGTAATTATTTAAGGAAGGTTTTAAGAGATTGACAATATTTAAATTTATTTACAATTTTAATAATATGCTTTAGGCATATCAAGCTGAATGAAATACATAAATTAACTGAACAATTATTAAATGTTAGCTGTAGATAATCACATTTTTTAAATTAAGTTACACAAAACCTTTTGCATAATAACTAGGTACCTACCTCATTTTCACAATGTTATTTGACCTCTTTCATAAACATCATAATTATCATATTAAGGCATATCAAGCTAAATGAAACAATTATTAAATGTTAGCAGTAGATTATCACATTTTTTTAAACTAAGTTACACAAAAACAATAACCTTTTTTATAATAACTACCTACCTCATTTTCACAATATTATTTGACCGCTTTTCATAATTAGATACACAAACAAAATACGGGTGTGAAGAAGTGACTCGCAACATTGCCGTGAATAGTTAAAAATTCCCTTGGTTTCTCATAGTGTGTAGACGTAATTATGTATTTTATACCATTCCTACTCTAAAAAACAGTGAATAATACGGCCTTTTAATCACTATTTTGGTGTTTGAATTTGGAACAACCCAATACATTGGACCTCCATCTCAATGCTTCTACAACCTCCTTGCGCAAAACATAGGTACTCTATACAAACTGCTTGCGCAAAAAATACTCGACATACAAACTCTTTGTGCAAATAACTCCGCGAGATTGGTCGATATTTCCGACAAGGAGTTTAGCATTAGAATAAAAACTGTTTTGTGTTACAGAAAAAAAAAGAAAATTACTCTTAATTTTTGTAATTGTTCCAATTTTAATGTGCATTTTAAATTATTTAACCTTCTTTTTTTCTTCATTAAATGTATGTATATTTTCGCTTAAATTATTTCTTTTTCTCGTAGTCATGGTATATTATGCAAATCTTGAATAAAGTACAGTACTAAAGTATAGTATTGTCCATTTTTATGTACAATAAAGTGTTCTCTATCTATCTATCTATCTATCTATCTATCTATGCAAATCTTGAATAAAGTACGGATTTACATTGAGGGCAATGAATCACTCGCGTCGCTCAGGATTCTAACACTTGAATCACTCGCTACGCTCGTGATCAATCATCATGAATCTTTCCCTACGCTCGTGATACAGGCCCTCGCTTTAAATCCGTCCTTTATTCACTAATTGCATAATATACTATTATAGCGATATATAGGCTTATTACTAATTTTAATATATAGGTATTGTATTATAGTGTAAGTTTATTTAATTACACTTTGTGTTTTGGAATTAATAAGTACCTATGTTATTAAATTTATTTAATTACTTTTCTTTCTGCACGCCTACCAACTTTTTCCTTTACCTCCTGCGGATGACTGGTAGAAGATGCTTATGGTATTAATTGTACGATTGTTTAAATGTAAGTGCAACAAAAGTATTCAATGATAATAATAATAGAATTAAAGTGAATTAGTTACTAACACCCCATCATCAGACACCCAATTGGCGCCGGTGACCCCTCTGGCCTTGTCGCTCGCCAAAAACAAGATGATATCGGAGATCTCCTGAGGCTCGCTGACTCGTTTCAGCGCCACCATATTGACTACCATATCGAAGAATGCGTCGGGGTCTTGCAAGCCCATGTTGGCGAAGAAGTCCGTCCTGACCGGTCCCGGGTTAACCACGTTTACTCGAATACCTTTTGGCGCCAGCTCTGAAGCTACGCAGCGAGAGAAATGGTCCAAAGCTGCCTTAGCAGTGCAGTAGGCCCAAGAATCTTTGAGAATCTTGAGTGCTGCAATACTGGAGACGTTTACCACGTTACCTTTAGTTGCCGCCAGGTGTGGTACGGCTAAATTAGTTAGCTGGACGACAGCGCGTAGGTTCACACTGGTTATATCGTCGAACACTTTCAGCGCGTCCGCGGCTCCGAAGGCTCTTTTCTTGTCAAAACCAGCGTTGTTTACCAGTACGTCGATTTTTCTGTAAGCTTTTATGGTCTCCTGAATTATTCTTTTGTTGTCCTCATCCTTGACCAGATCGGCGTTGATTACGAGCGGTTCTGCCCCATGTTTCTGGCACTCTGCGGCGACGCGGTCGAGCTTCGCTTGGTTTCTGCCCACCATGACGACTTTGGCTCCCTGTTTCGCGAATGCCACGGCCGTTGTAGCGCCGATGCCAGAGCTGGCTCCAGTTACAATCGCGACTTTACCCTTGAAACTCATGTTGGTACTTGCGAATAGTCCCGGGTAAAATAAGCTACGAAGCGACTGTTGCTTGTCGAGTGTTGGAATTGAATGGGATTGTTTGTTAATGACAGGACTGCTTGACAACAGGTGTTGTAGCTTAGAAGTGGGCGTTATTAGTTGACTAGCTTGGCTTGCAAACTTCGTTCACGTTTTATAGGTAGGTAGGTACCTATTATTACACAGAGGTGAAAAAAAGTTTTTAAGTCTGTGACCTATTAGAACATACATACCTAGTAGGTAGTCTTATAAATCAACCTCTTAATTTTTTTACAACTTTCAAAATTCAGCCATGCTTGTAACTGTTTTAGAATTATGCATGGTCCGATATCGCCAAAATGTTATGTTATTCTTGAAGTGAAGTGAAACCGTAGTAAACATTGAAAAATCGAGTTATTTTAATAAATGACATTGAATGATTACGAGACCATTAACAGACATACATAAAGAAGTACCTACTTTGTCCCTCAAAGTGCCCCTTTAGAAATTATAACTACTGGTTTCCAATTGACTTCCTTACTAGGTACTGATACTTTAATTTTAAAATGGATGAGGCTGTACGTTCGTAGACCTTTGCCTAATGACGTTAAAAAAACAAACCATGTGTTTAATCTAAATACCTAATAATTTTGCTGTTAATAACTCAGTTCTAAATTTATCACTTCTAAATAAGTGCTTTACCATCGATATTTCATTAGCCGTTTATTTCTATAGTGCAATTAATAGATATACATAAAGAGAAATAATTTTGAGCAACGTCCCGTGCCCTGAACGTACGCGGCATGTTTACGGGATGCCATGCACTCATATTGAGTAGCTCAGAGGTAATCGAATAATGGTTTTACCACATTGACGGATCCAACTAACCGGTTTATGAAGACATATATAGCAGTTTTCTTACCCCTTGTGGACGTTAGCTTGATTTTATGTAACCTAAATGTCACCCGAGTGTGTAAGCTATAGGTTGCTATCAGTTAAATTACAGACCCAGTACAAAAACTTCACAAACCCTGATATTACAGTGAAAAAACAAAAGATTTTTCCGCGGACTTCCTCGAATAAAAATTACAATACAATAAAAAAATTGTTAAATAAACTTACACCTAATGAATTCTGGTAACAAATAAATAGAAAAATATTTATATATATTATGTATTATAAGTTTATAGTGTAAATATCCGTCTATTTCGTATGCCTTCCAGTTGATTTCTTGCACCACCTGTGGTTAACTGGTAGAAAATGCTTATAGCATTAAGTCCGCCACATTGCCATTGTATGTTTTACTTATGCGCAATAAACGTTACTTAAGTCTTTACTCAGATATTAGTACTAAAGACTTAAGTGACGACAGTTGCCGTTCCCATGCACGGTAACGAATCAATATTCAAGCTAATAACAAGTTGAATGTTTACTTAGCACATTGTCATTCCTAGTTTGCAGAGGTGGATTTGCAGGCGTGGGCCACACAGTAAGGTTATGGGGTTGTAAGAAGTCACAGAGCACAGAGCGACCATCGAGCAAGGACTGTAGTCTGTGACTTTATACAAAGCGTCGCGTCTTTTCTGCGCCTTCGCCCCTCGTCCATTCTATGTGGCTCACGTCTTAACCCCCCTAGACCGTCTAGTACCAGCCGCCGACATCCTTGAGATGCATGATATGAATTTACTTTCTTGTCCACATTTACGACAACTACAAACGAAAAATGTGCTCACTTTGCTTACGTACGGTCCTGGCTGTCTTATGGTGTCCTCCTCTTGGGAACCGCGCGGATGCAATTGAGCTGCAGACCATATTTCAGTAAATTTAATATTCTTACACTAACGTCACTATGTTTTGGAGGCGTGCGCATTTGTGAAAAATAATAATCAGCTCTTCCCCATATACCTACACAAGACCAGCCCTTGTATTACGTAACTTTCGACTCTATCGGGTTAAGCATTAAGACAACTCCAACTTCAAAATATGTATGCATTTGACAGTTCGTAGTCATACAATTCGGTTAAATCAGACAACTCCATACATCCATTGTATGGAGTTGTCTGATTTAAGACTTACGTGGTCGCACCCCAAAAGGATTAAGGCCATACAAACGATTGGCAACATGCTCATCGAAACTACATTTAGTCCATTCTGGGCCCCGCTCAATGGCTGCCAAAATATTTAATTGTAAACCTAATTCAATTTAGTCCATAGAAAAAAACCTATTATATAATGTATTGTAAAAATTAAAAATGCCAATAAAAGTTATTATACCTATTCTACAGGAGTTTTTTGATGAGCATGACAAAAACTCGGTTTATGTATAGCTTTTGAGACTTTTGAGCAGAATAAGTAAGCACTACATTATAAATTAAATTAGGTTAGCTAGTAAGTAAGAATTTAAGTTATAATGCTTCTAATCGTATGTTAGCAGCGCCCTAGCAGGGTTCTTGTTTGTTCCTAGAAACACTAATTTAGACCTTATGTAAGCTGACAAACGTGTATTCTATTCTATTGAATTCGGTTCAGATGTTAAGTCGTAGAGAAATGAGAAACATAAAACAATACTACAGACATGAAATGGATTTTTTTTTATGTAAAGCATACGTCTACGTCTCCATTCACGGAAGAAAGTCACTTTAAATTCAAGTCAAAGTGAATACCGACATTTTTGTACGAAGCATGATTTTTTATTATGTCGTAGGATGATTTGATGAATTGAATTTCCGCAAAAATCTAGGGATATTGCGAAAACACGGATAATTAGGCAACGGTGAAGCCATTTTTCAATATTACTGAAAAAGATATAGGATTTTCGTAAAAACGCGAGTCGCATTGGTAAGATTGAATATCCTTAACTCTGATTTGCTTCATTGTTACTTGATGGCCAACTGTTATTATGCTGATTAGTTACTAGTAACACCTTGTAGCTTTGAAGTACTATATCATAGAGTTATAAAGGGTAAGAAATCACAATGCTCAGGTAAATATCAATCACAAAAGGTTTAAATTATGGAGTGTAGAACAATTCCTGTTCAGTGACATTTTTTATTAAAAAAGGTCTTGCACAAGTTGGGTGTCAAATATTTCTGTTTTTGGCTATGTCATTTTGTCTCGATCTCAATGTCCAGTTGATATGTGTGCCTGCAGAATAATATCATAGTAATCATTAGTTAAAGGTACTTAAATAGAACACGAGAGGTAAGACGTTGTCTTTCAGAATTTTTTCCTCATCTACAGTCATCACGACGTATTATTTGAATTTCTATAATATTTTTGTGTCTTCGGTTGTGTAAGTACAGTGGCATAGTTAAGTTTCTATATTGAAGCTATCACACTATTGACCCATTCTAGGTAAGTAGTTCTGTCCTGTCCATTAGCGTAAAAATTTCTTAGTCCTGTGTCAAACCTTTCTTTATCGTAACTTTAAAACTGTTAAACTTTTAGCATTAATTTCTCTTGGTTTCCACCTCAGAACACAAGTTCTGAGGTTTCCACTTACAACACGTCTACTTAACTTTTCGCACTATTTTTCGAGTCCAACTGCACTCTTAAACACATTAAATATAAAAAAACTGCCGAATCACATACAAAAACACAATCACAAACAGTACAACCTGCGAGAATAGATTGACATTAAAAATGTCAAGTCATCAACCAATCACAGAAGATGCTGCATTGGGTGCTCTAACCGGCCAATCAGTGTTTTTATTCCATTATAGTCAACGATTCTTTTCGCAATCTAACAAAGTCGACTCGCGTTTTTGCAAAACCCTTATCGGGTTTCAGTAAGATTCAGAAATATCATCACTATTGTCTGAGACAATTTGTCTCATTATCCGTGTTTTCGCAATATCCCTAGAATTTTCGCGAAAATTTGATTTATTAAATTATCTTACGAAATATATAATAAGTTTTACTTTGCCTGCTCCGCCCCCTCCCCCTCCTTGAACAAATCCTGGCTACGCCCCTGCTTATGCCACATGCTTGCTTATTACAATACTTAACAGTATGAAAATAGGTCAAACCTATTAACTGTCAGGACGGCGTAATTAATTACCTACCTAAGAAGAGATAATAAGTAACGAACGTCAGCTGCCATTCTCATAATTATTTAACAAGTCGAAGGGTTGTCATTAATAATAAGGTACATACATACATAACATAAGCAGCCTTTATACGTACCACTGCAGGGCACAAGCCTTCTCTCAGAGAGAGAGAGAGTAGGGGCTTAATCACCACGCGTGCCCACCGCGGATTCCTAGTCTGAGGATAACACTTAGTAGAAGTGTCTATAATTTATCATTCAGCTAGTTTCATTACGAAACGTGTTATTAAAATAACGCAAAAATTAAAACGCTCTCATGAGCATGAGTTCCGATCAGGGATCCGTTTGAGAAATATTAACCTTTAAAGCTCAAATATATAGTACCTATATATAGCGTAAGTATTTGCATGAAAAAAACGAAAACCGGCCAAGTGCGTGTCGGGCCACGCGCAATGTAGGGTTCCGTAGAAAGAGGGTTTTTTTATCACAGCTCCCGTTGTCTGCCAAGAAGATAGTCATGGACTCTGTAATTCCACCACGCCTCACCTACCGCTGCCAAACTGGGACATTTGACCTAAAAACTAGAAACAAAATCGAGACTACTCCGAGAAGAATGGAGAGAAGTTGCTTAGGTATAAAACTAAAATACAAAGTGAGAAATACAGACATTCGCAGGAAAACAAAAGTAACCTATGCAATTCTTTAGAGGAGGATACAAACAAACAATATTTAACGATACTATTAATGTTATATTTTTATCACATCTTATAATTGTTTATGTCACAATTTTATTTCACAACTTTATTACAATTTATATTATTATTAGATAACTATTGAATTCAATTTGCTGTTTCACTTACAACTATTGTACATGTTTTTGCATGGAATCACATAAAGCTTTATTATTATTATTGTTGACCGTGGCGCCGGATTAAGAATAGCGTCACTCCATTTCCTTCCGTGAATGTCGAAGAAGGCGACTAACGAAATTAATTACCAGGAGACGGGCAGCAGCGTCTTCCTGAGATTCCAACCGCATACTGCGATCGCCAACCCGCCCGCCAAGCGTGGCGATTATGGCAAAACAAAACCCTTCATGGTTATGAAAACTATAAAGGAGGCCTATGTCCTGCAGTGGGCGTCAAATGGCTGATGATGATGATGATTATTATTATTGTAATTTTACCTAGATTGACACTACTTTGATGTAGATGTTAATTGAGTAAAACAATCAAGAAACCCCTCCAATTGCGGAACCGTACACTGCGCGTGGCCTGACACCCACGTGGCCGGTTTTTAGGGTTTCGTACCCGAAGGGTGCCAAACGGGACCCTATTACTAAGACTTCACTGTCCGTCTGTTGTCTGTCTGTCTGTCTGTCACCAGGCTGTATCTCATGAACCGTGACAGCTAGGCAGTTGAAATTTTCACAGATATTATTGTTATTTTTATTTATTATTTTTATTTTCAGTTGCCGCTATAACAACAAAAATACTAAAAACAGTATAAAATCAATGTTTAAGGGGGGCTCCCATACAACAAACGTTGTCTAAAGACAGCACTCGCCATCTAGCGGCCATCTATGTAACCTTCACAGCGCCGATGTAATCTCGTTAAATGTCAATGTTAAACGCTTCTTGTTTAAAAAAAGCAGCACTGATTTAGGTGTTTAAGGGGGATATCCTAAAAAAAAATATTCTAAGTTTTGTTCTACCGTTTTATTGGCGTGATTTATATGTATTTATATGCACAACTACTAATGGTCTCTGAGCTAGGCCGCAGTCAGACGGACAGACGGACGGAGATGGCGACACTATAGGGGTTCCTTGTCGACTACGGAACCCTAAAAATAAACAATATTTAGGGATTTGAATAGCATCCGACTAGGAAGAATCTTCGAGATGAAAAACCCCAAAAAACCAAATTACTAGAATTCTAGAGATGGTACCAAGTTTTTATTTCCACGTAAATGTACTTCAAGAGCACCAATAAATTTCCCACTTTTAATCCAAAAATATTTTTGCTGTTTTACGGGAACAAAAATGTCCGCTTTTTAAGTACTAATACCACCCTAACTAAACATATTTGGGACGCGGCTGCTCTCATCTACTATTTGAGAGACAGTCTTTCGGTTTATGCAATAAAAAGTGTACGTAAATCGGGTCTCAGAAAACATTGTGGCCGCCTGGGCCGGCCGGTCGGATCCTGTGACGTCACAATAGCAATCAAGACCCGCCGCGGTGGCGGCAGCGTTTCGAAAGATTTGTTAGCCGTTCCTCCTACAAAACAGCCTAAGTTTAAACTTCTCTAACTTTGTCATTTCTTGATGGATTTGAGTCATTCAAAAACTAGTAAAGTTAAATTATTGTGCTCGTTCCAACCTGGTAATTGTAAGTCCAATATTTGGCGTGCCTTGAGGAAGGCCTATGTCTAGCAGTGGACGAGTACGGAGTTACGGACTGATTGATTGAAGGAGTTCATACCTATGATCATCGGAAAAAGTTGAAAATTTGAGTAAGTGTAAATTATCTTTATTTAAGTAATTTAATTTAAGGACTTGGACTTGGCCCCCGTGGTGGAGTATGGCCTATACCTTCCTCAGGGAAAAGACCCGTGCCCCTCGGTGGGGACATAATGGGTTGATGATGATGATGAAGTAATAAAGAACCTATGCTCAATGTTATTATCATATTATTATTATCGTGTAATCTATGGAGGTATAATTTCCGAAATAACTAAATCAATTTTATTTTGTTTTTATTTATTTAAGTATAACATTGTAAGTAGTCCGCTGTATTACGTGCAGCGTAAGTGCAATAAAATTATTTTTCACTTCTCATGCTCTAAAAGTTCGTCTTTATGTCGTGCGTAGGCGACATAAAGTCGCTTTTTATGCTCTAGAGCATAAAGTAAAATCTTCGTCGAAGACCAAGGCAATCGCTGCAACAGCCACACGAACATCTTTAACTTCATACAACAACCTCTTTATTTTATTTCGTTTCGTATAAAACGCGACCAACTAGATTGCAGGGCCAATCAGGTTGGTCGCGCTTTATTGAAGCTGCGCTCTCATTGGTTAAATTTTAATGGCGGCAAAACCACTGTGATTATACACGTACGCGTGAATTTAATTTAATAAATTTGTTGTTTGATTAATTGCATTAGTGAAGATAAAGATGTTGCTGTTTCATTTCCTCGCAATCGAAGTGAAAAGTAGAGTGTACAACTCGTCCATAAAACCCATTTTACACTCGACTTTATATCTATCCTCGCTCGCAAGCTCGCTCGGATGGATAAACGTCTCGAGTAAAATGGTGCGTTTTATGCACTTGTTGTACAATCTACTATATCTACACTAATGTTGTAACATTCTACTTATGTTTTCAATACTTGACTTATAATTACTACTGTTATAGCGCAGACAACAAAACACTCAATTTAAGCAATTTCACATGATGGTATAATATTCACATCGATATCGTAAAATCTCATTATAACATCAATAAAATGCGACCAACTAGATTGCAGGGCCAATCAGGTTGGTCGCGTTTTATTGAAGCTGCGCTCTCATTGGTTAAATTTTAATGGCGGCAAAATCGCTGTGATTATACACGTACGCGTGAATTTAATTTAATAAATTTGTTGTTTGATTAATTGCATTAGTGAAGATAAAGTAGTGTATGCAAAGGCATATAACACGGGTATTAAAACACTCGTTACTATTATGAAACTCGCTGCGCTCGTTTCATAAACTCACACTCGTGTTTTAATACCCTTCATTATATGACAGTTGCATAAACTACTATAATAGGTATGTAACTAAATAAATAGTTTACAGTAAACAGTGTTGTGTGGATTACAGTTTACAGTGAACAGTTAAGAAAACAGGTACCTACATAAAATTTACTAAACTTATTATAATCGAACACACGCAAAACGTAACAATAAAACTATTCTACTCTTCTCACGATGTAATATTATGTCCCCTTTAGATCACAAACAAAAAACTTTTCATATCCATTCACCCCATTTTCACAATAATACTTTACCGCTTTAACCCCTTTTAATACATGATTAGGTAAGTATAAACCAAAATCGTCAATCAACGCAAAACAAATTACAGTTAATATTAGATACAATTGAAATATCGAGCAAAACGTGTTTCAAAGTGGCGCAGAGAAGCCTAATTATGTACGGGTGCGTATAGACATTGCCTTGTGCAGTGAGAGGGCTAAGCTGACTTAATCACTAAAAACCCATCATCAGACACCCAAGTAGCGCCCGTGACCCCTCTGGCCTTGTCGCTCGCCAAAAATAAGATGACATCGGCGATCTCCTTCGGATCGCTGACGCGTTTCAGCGGCGTGATATCCCCTATTATTTTGAAGTATGCCTCGGCGTCATCGACTTGCATGCCCGCGTTGATCAGAATATCCGTCTTGACAGGTCCCGGGTTAACCACGTTTACTCGGACACCTTTCGGGCCCAGCTCTGAAGCTATGCAGCGGGAGAAATGGTCCAATGCTGCCTTAGAGGTGCAGTAAGGCCAGTTTTCTCCGGTTATCCGGAGAGCATTAATACTGGAAACGTTTACCACGTTGCCTTTAGTTTCCACAACGTATGGAACGGCTAAATTAGTCAGGTAGACGACAGCGCGTAGGTTCACAGCAAACACGTCATCAAACGCTTTCAGCGCGTCCTCGGCTGCGAAAGGGATCTTCATGCTAAAACCAGCGTTGTTTACCAGAATGTCGATTTTTCCGTAACCTTTTATAGTCTCCTCGATTATCCTTTTGTTGTCCTCTTCCTTGGTCAGATCGGCGTTGATTACGAGCGGCTTGGCGCCGTATTTCTGGCATTGTGCGGCGACGCGGTCGAGCTTCGGTTGGTTTCTGCCCACCATGACGACTTTCGCTCCCTGTTTTGCGAATTCCACGGCCGTGGCAGCGCCGATGCCAGAGCTGGCTCCAGTTACAAT
The DNA here is from genome assembly GCA_947308005.1 of Yponomeuta malinellus. Lineage (NCBI taxonomy): Eukaryota > Metazoa > Arthropoda > Insecta > Lepidoptera > Yponomeutidae > Yponomeuta > Yponomeuta malinellus. The sequence goes on along the minus strand of OX371016.1, from coordinate 3,586,040 downwards.
CGCGACTTTACCCTTGAAACCCATGTCGGTACTTGCGAATATCACCGGAAACGCAAGCTACGAACCGGCAGAAGCGAGTGTTGCTCGTCGAGTGTTGCAAATGAATGGGATTGCTTGCACTGCTGCACGATACCATGTGTTGCAGCTCAGAAGTGGCGTGGAGTCGGGTTCGTTCGAGTGTTCAAACCGGAGAATCCATTCAAAACAACATCTAATACTACCTAATAGTTTTAATTATTTTCTGGTTTTGCGTTATTTAAATAACACGTTGAATAGAAAAGTCCTAAAACTTTTGACAAACATTACTTTTATCTTGTTATTTGCCGCTATCTATGATTCACGTTACTTAATACCCGCCCTTACGTTTAACTTACTTAGAAAATAAAATACTTACCCCTGGTTTTTCGTATGTACGCTAACAGTCTGTTAATCTACCGTTAACAGCTGTCAGTTGTTATTTTAATGCACTTCTTCCAACTGACCGTACGAAAAACCGGGGGAAGTAGATAGACAGATAGATAGACAACACTTTATTGCACAACCGGGTGAAAGATATTACGAATAGTTTCTTATTTAAGTATTTTATTTTAATAGTAAGTTAAAGGCTAGTGAACGAGAGATGTCTCTTACACTAACCCGCCCTCACGGGGTTCGTGAGATATGTTTTCGGAGTCATGCTTAGTACCTCCTATTTTGTCCACTATGTTTACAAATTTTTGTTTGTGCGTATTTTTATTAAAGTCGGTTTTTTAGGGTTCCGTTCCCAAAGGGGTAAGGGACCCTATTACTAAGACTCCACTAACCGTCTGTCTGTCTGTCACCAGGCTGTATCTCATGAACCGTGATAGCTAGACAGTTAAAATTTTCACAGATGATGTATTTCTGTTGCCGCTATAACAATAAATACCTACTAAAAACAGAATAAACTAAATACATAGATTTTTAAAATTGTCCTCAGCACGGGTTAGTGCAACAAAAAGAATATAATCATGTAGGTACAGCGATATCATTCCGATGTAAAAACCTAACTGCAAAGTGGGTTGCTCGGGGCTGCAAGTGATGTAAATTGCTTCTGCCAGATGTCGCTGCCTGTACGTAATACAGAGAAGTTTGTAAAGTTGGGAGAGCGCTGGCACGGTTAGCCAGAGGTCGCGGGTTCAAGTCTCAGCATGGGTGGAATTTTTAGCCTCTAAATAGGTTTTTAAAATTGTCCTCAGCACGGGTTAGTGCAACAAAAAGAATATAAAGATAAATGTTTTTGTTGTCGTGTACTTGAGCCGCTATTTCTTTCTCGAGTTTGTCTCTCAGCTTAGGTGATGTTACCACTTATTTTTTTCTTGCAGATACTCTGAAAAACCACTGAATATCCAGTTTTCTTACCCTAACCACAGAGGAAAAAAGGAACCCTAACAATCCGTTAACACACTGTTGAAGGTTTTCAATCGGCGAACGGACAAAAAAGTGACTGTCTACCGTCAAAAATAAGTTGTATTTGTATTTGTAGCAATGAAGATTTCTCCAACTCGCCTATTTTTCGTGACTACGTAATTATTCCTACCACCCCAGCTCCTTCAGGAACACTATCATTTTCGGGATGTCGCCGAAGGCTTCCCGAAGTGTCCCCGGGTTTCCGAGGAGAGTCGCCCGTTGTCTGGTGACACACGCGCACTCCATCAGCACGTGTGCGGTTGTTTCTTCAGCATTCATGCATGCTTTGTATAATGGGCACCTATTGTAAAAAGACATTTATTATAATTATAATGACCATGACCTCTGAGGGCACCTGTTATTAGGCGCAGTTGCGCCTTAGTGAGACGCCAAAGTCATCGGAAGAGATGAGTTATTGAAAAAAATCAAGAAAGCTTTATTTCCAAATTAATTGTTAGTTATTTAGAAGTTATTGACGAAATTAAAAATTACTGTATTAAGATGACTTCCAATTTTCGCATAATTAATTAATTTGACAGACATAATTAATTAATCACATAATTAATTTCACAGACGATTGGATTCGTTCATACAGCCCCCATAATACGGCATAATTATATACTTACGAATAAATATTGAAGTGCAGGTTTATCAGTTAACAACTAGGTAAGTACAACTGTTTGTACCTTCGATAGTCAGTGGTTTGGCTAGTCCTGGTTTCCTGGGCGTCGCTATAGCTACTCCCCTCTATTGTGATTTAATATTTTATGTTGTAAGTTGCTAATGTACGTGTGTGTTTCTCTGTTGAAATAAATGGTTTTCTTCTTCTTCAAAACTTTTTAAGAAAGAAAGAAATACATTTATTGGGACAAATTAACACATCCCAAGAAAAAAAGGCATAACAAGTAACATAAACAAGTACAAAGGAAAAACGAGTCACATAAATACAACATACATGATACAAGGCAAAGTCAGAGCGTCAGACCGCGCCCGTGCATTTTTCGGAGTTTTGAGGTCCAGATTGTCCTGCTGGCTATATAGCAACAATCCGGCATACTCACTGATTGACTGACTGATTAATCATCTATACGTTTTCTCAGAAACTATAGCACTTACGAAAAAGTAATGTATGAGAAAGTTGTAGGAAATGTATGATATACAGCTATCCTACGAAGCCGATTTTTTAATTTCGATCGCCTTCTCTCAGACGAATAGGCTAACTTTTTTTGTTTACCGGCCAATTTGGATGAAATTTGGAATAGGCAGTCGTTTCGTGATCCAATTTTGAAATACTTTTTTAGTTGTTCGAAATTCAAAATAGGGGCGCAAAAAAGTCGGCAGCCAACTGGGCATACGCTGGAGATGTGCTGCCCTAGGCCGAGCGCCGCGGAGAGCGAAGCTCGGAGCGGCCAGGGGCTTGGAGGGGGCTCGCCCCCTAGTTATTCTTATAAGGATGCTGATAAGCAGAAGGGTCTGAACCCACAAAAAATCAGTTATTTAGTTATTGATACCACGAGATTCGTAATTTTTTACTCTATTTTACTGGAAAAATAAGTATTTTGTAAAAAAATTGTAGTTAAAGTTATTTAATAAAAACAGGTTCTCAAAATACTGAATCCTTTAAACGCTTTTTGCATAAATGTCTCAAGCAGCTGGAGACACTTTAAGAGAAATACAAATGAGGCTAAGAGTTTCTCAGAAGTGTATCAATTAGTGGGTGGATACTCTTTTGCATACTGAATATTAAGTTTTCGTGTGGTTTGAAACATTTCTGCAAAACATGCAGAAATGTATCATTTCTAAGACAATAAAGTTTGTATGGAAGTTAGTAATTTTATTAGTTAGTGGTATGAACATTAATAGTAGACTTCTGTTTATAAACAATGGTCAGTTACTTTAGCTTGTATGGTTGTTTTTTCCATGAGAAATTGTCGCCTTTGTTGTGGAAAATGTGACATTACGTTATTCTATGCCATTGGGGTAGCATTGTTGGCTAAGACTGTAGGAGACTTCGTGTACTAGAAGTCGTCCTCTCTGTTATCGTTTAGCTATCTAAGGGACACTCTTTTTCATAATCATAACCACGTCAGGTTTCTGGTATTTTTTGTTGATTACATTTTAATGAGTACAACTCGGCGATAAACTTTTCAATAACATGCAATATCTGCAGGCGAACAGTTGATTAATGGTTTCTCTTTTATGTTATAGTTTACTTTTACCTCAGACCTCCGTTTTCTCTGTTAGTTTCTTTAATTATTTTTATGTTAGGTCCTCATCTCTTTTCTGGTTACTCTTACAATACTTTTGTTAACTGATTGCAATACATTTTGTAGCCATAATAAATATACTATTTTTCTATAATAACCTTAAGGAATATGAAAAGAAATGACGTTATTTTCTTATTAATTTATATTTTTTATACATTATTTATGCATTACCTAATCTTGTTATACCATTGTGTCGTCAATATTTAACAATTTAATATATTATTATATTATGCAATGTTACTTATCTGTTGTGTAATGCAATAAATAAAATAAAGTATAATGTAAATATTCCACTCTTACCCCACTACATAAATTTATACAGTACAAAACAACATATTATATTTTATAAGATTAACGAGGCCGATTCTGTCCAAAACCTTTCAAATAAATGTATCATTCTTCTAGCTGAGGGTTAGTTTTTTAAATTATTTAGCAAAGATTGATCGATTTCAATTCTTTCATAGGTTTAACAGTGTCGTTCGGTTCAGCGACAGTAATATTTTTGTATGGGTGCGTAGAGGGGAGTGAATCGCGACATTGTCGTGCGCGGTGAATGGGTTAAATTGACCCAGCCACTAAAAACCCATCATCAGTCACCCAATTGGCGCCGGTGACCCCTTTCGCCTTGTCGCTGGCCAAAAACAAGATGACATCGGTGATCTCCTGAGGATCGCTCACACGTTTCAGCGCCATCGCATCAGCCATCTTATCGAAGTATGCGTCGGAGTCTTGCACGCCCATATTGTCCAGAAAGTCCGTCCTGACCGGTCCTGGGTTAACTACGTTTACTCTGATACCTTTTGGCGCCAGCTCTGAAGCTATGCAGCGAGAGAAATGGTCCAATCCTGCCTTAGCAGTGCAGTAAGCCCAGGAATCTTTGATATTCTTGAGCGCAGCAACACTGGAGATGTTTACCACGTTACCTTTAGTTTCAGCTAGGTGAGGAACGGCTAAATTAGTCAGTTGGACAACGGCTCGTAGGTTCAGACCGATTATTTCGTCGAACACTTTCAGCGCGTCCTCGGCTTCGAAGGGTCTCTTGATGCCAAAACCCGCGTTGTTAACCAGAACGTCGATTTTTCCGAAAACTTTTATGGTCTCCTGAATTATCCTTTTGTTGTCCTCTTCCTTAACCAGATCGGCGTTGATTACGAGTGGTTTCGCGCCGTGTTTCTGGCATTCTGCGGTGACGCGGTCGAGCTTCGATTGGTTTCTGGCCACGATGACGACTTTTGCTCCCTGTTTCGTGAATTCCACGGCCGTGGTAGCGCCGATGCCAGAGCTGGCTCCAGTCACAATCGCAACTTTACCCTTGAAACTCATGTTGGGTAACCTACGAATAATCAGCGGAAAAGCTACGAAGCGACTGTTGCTTCTCGAGTGCTGCAGTTGAACTGAATTGTTGTTTCATTTGCGTTTCACGATAACCGGTCTTGTAGCTCTGTTATTAGTTGATAAGTGGTGTACAGTCTGGTTGGATGGTTCGAGTCTGAGAATTAGGCGTGGGTCGTTACGTGATTTTCGCGAAACATAAAGAAACTGTTGACTCGTCACAGTTTTTAAAACATGTTTTTTAGTAACAGTTTTTTTGAACTCCTAGACGCGAGACACACAGATGGGACGTGGGGCGAGGGCGCGGTAAGATTATTGTATAGAGTCACAGACCACAGTCCTTGCTCTGCGGTCGCTCTTGGTCTGTGACTATATACGTCTTACCGCGCCCTCGACCCATGATGATGTCCTATCTGTCTCGCGCCTTACGGGGTCGCCGGTTACAGAACAACTGCTATCCTAATGGTTACTTCGTTACAACGTTACTTATCACATGCTTCGTTCTTCTAACTACAGAGTTACATCAATAACGTAATTGAATAATATCTGGCACTAATCAACTTTCCTTTAGGTATAGTTTCTTCATGCTTCAGTCCACTGACTGGATTAAATGTACTCATTTCGTTGCTTTTTTATTAAGAAGTAATTTGATTGTATATACAAGTTATCCAATTTTTGTTATGGATTTTTTTTGTCTTTCTTTTTTTCTACACTAATTCTACTTTTAGTAACAATTTTTATACCAACTTTTCATGTATAAAACACGATTTCTCTAAAACACTTCAAATTCAGTTTCAATAGTTTTCAATAGTGGTCTTACTCTTTACCACAGACTAGATATTTAATCAGTATTTAAGGAGTGTTTTAAAGAATCAAAACTATGTTTGAAAACAAAACTATTTGGGACGCTTCGGATTCCCGCGCCGTGCAACTCCAAACGACCATAATCATTAAACTCAAAAACTAGTCTCTAGACTCTAAGTGCACAGTAAAACGTGTCAAAATAGTACACATTGAATAGGTAACTCTAACAGTTCATTCTCTGTAACTTGTCCCTTGCCACCGTCATGTTTGCACGCTATGACAGGGGCACAGAGTACAATACAAAAATCACACGTTCACAAAAGAAACTGGTTTGAAAACACTACCTAGTTTGTCGTGTGCCATAAAACTGTGAAACCGTTACATGCCACCTAACCAGCTATTGTAAATAGTTAAGTGAAATGACAACCACGCCTACTGAGAATCTATTTTAAAACGTATAAATGAGTAGGTACCTGCTAGATTAGATAATATCTAATCTAGCAGGTACCTACTCATGGACGAGTGGTCCTACTCCGCAATGCGTAGGATTTCATAATACAATGTGTTATTGAAATAACGCCAACCCTCAAAACCGTTACTTCCAGTGGCGTATTTACCAGTAGGCTGAGTAGGCAGGAGCCTAGGGTGGCAGATTTTAGGGGGCGGCAACTTTGGCTCAATTTTTTTTATCTTACACAAATTAAGAAAACATTATTATATACACAAAGAAACGAGTGACAAAAGTTTTAATATTTTAGTAATGCACAGTATACTGAAACCTCTTACGTCCGTAAACCGTATAATAAAATAAAATTACTAAACGCGCTGTTAAATATAGGTATTAATTTTCAAGTTAGTTTCAATATTAATTACAATTTAAATTTCGTAACTTTTACCCACTTTTTCAATTAAATGGGACTACCCATTTAAACTATAAAAATGATATTTTACGTGTAGCATGTTTCTCTCTCTGAGAGAAGGCCTGTGCCCTACAGTGGGACGTATATAGGCTGCTTATATATGTTTCAACATTTAAATATTTATTTTCTACTAGATACATATGTATTTGCGTAGTCGTTTTTGGGTTGCGGCGCGGGAACGAATGACATGACCGTTCGCCAAGTGTCTGGACGAATTGACAGCACGAGCCACGCACGAGTGCGTTGAGTTCGAGAGCGAGAGAGATAGATATAGAGCGGCGACACAAGCGAGGAAGTCCCGTCCCGTATTACTTAAAAAAAAAAAAAAAAAAAAAAATTCACCTCGGTTACAGTGTTGTCAGATGGGGGGTTTTTTCTCCAAATTTGGAGTCCTGAAGTGGAGTCCCCACTTTACATGCTGCTGTTTTTAGGTCAACAGTATACTCTTCACTAAATCGTGGGTTGCAAAAATAATCTAGAAACTGACACAACTTATCCCCTAGTTCACAATCATACTAATAACGGGAAAAAGCTGACGTAATGAGGACGTTAGAATACAAATCATAAAGTTGCAGCTTCAGAATAAATATGATTGTGAACTAAACTAGCGTAGCGTAGATATTGAATTTCAAAGGTCAGTAGGGGCGACAAAAATTGAATAGCCTAAGTACTAGCGGCAAATTTGTAAATCCGCCACTGGTTACTTCGGTTACATAAGCAAAAATTTAGTTATGTACCTACCGCAAGTGACTTGTATACAGGTACTTCAGACGAATAATAGTACATTACTGCAGCGGCCAGCAAAAGAGGCATTGATGGACGAACGTGGAAATGTGGGCCGAGGCGAAGTAGTACTAAGGCAGAACTTTTATTTCAAAAATATTTTTCTTTCGATTTTGGCGGTAACAAGTTTTCTATTACGGCTCTTGAATTTCAGGTGGCGTTAAAATAAGTTCATCGCAGTCATTTTCATCACTTGAACTCATTCTCTTAAATTCAATAAACTTTCAAAATCAGACGAACCACGAACGAACAGAACGAACTACAATAATTTTTGCCGCGTTAAAGTGTTCTTTTTTTTTCAATAGGTCTATCCAGCTTTCTATCGCAAGCCAGTTCGAAATTTAAATAAAACCTCTGATAAGTTGGTTGGATGCCACGCTTGGTTGTCATTGTTCGGAGTAAAAGATCGTTCCATTTTTAAATAACACGACAGTTATAAATTTTCGTAGGACTTTTCCCGGCCGCTGCTCGCGTGTAATTGGCCAGTACAGCAATTTCGATTTATCTCGAAGAAGGTTGTCCAAATAATGCTCAAATTTCCAAGCATGTTTGAGAAAACATTATTAGTTTACTGGATTCGAACAAAAACAATAGTAGATTGTTCACCAAGGGCGCAAACAAAATTTTTGCGTCGAGGTTGTGAAATTGAATCCAAAGCCAATGAGGCGATTCTTGCATTAAAGCATAAGCGAAGCGAGGGCTTTAACTAAGAATCGCTGAAGGAGCGAGGGATTCAACACTACCAGAAATTATTTGCGCCCGTGTAGAACACTCTGCTTTTCACTACCATCTGAGAGGAATGAAATAAAAGATAACACTTACATACCACTCAAATGTAACTTCTGGGAGGAGGTTTTGAATTGCTTGCGTTGCCTGTTTTTTACATATTCTGGTGTTAAGAAGACACTATCATCATGGCTTGACGACATTTTTCCCAGAAAATAAGTGAAAGTAGACAAAAAAATGTTATCGATTTTTTGCATACAAAAAAAAAATACTTGCGTTCCACTTTCCAATATTTGACAATTAGGTACCTACTTAAAAGTTTTGCAGCAGAGTTTGGTAGTTCAGTAAGTAGTTGAAAACTCGGTTTTAAAACTTATTGCTTGGGTTGGAGCGAAATAGATATAGGACGAATCCTCAAGAGTGAAAGAGAAGTCCGACTTCTTAGTAAATGAGTGCATTAGTATATAAATTCAAAATTGGATTTTGAGTCTATTTCCTTAAAGGTACCTAAAGGTAAATAGATTCAAAACCCAATTTTGAGTCTATATTTACTGTGATGCATCTTAGCTTGAACAACAATAGCGTGTTTTGGGTCTGGGCATCAAAATGCATCATTTCGAGCAGATGGAGTGAAAAAATATTTTTTATACCAGTTAGAACTCAACATCACATAGGCCTTTGCGTTCGTTACGGACGATTTCTCGAATGTAGGGTTGCCATCCGACCGGGTTTCCCCAGATTTATCCTAGTTTAGGGGGCATCCGGGGAGCGTGGCTTCAGTTGTAGTCCGGGTTCAAAAATTTACATTCTTATTTATAAAAAATTAAGTAATGCCTCTCTTAGAGTCTCTTTAAGTAAGACACTATTTAACTCTAGTGGGCGTTTTAAAGTTAGAGCTAAAACGCTGTTGTTTTTTTTAAATCATAGTACGCATTCACTCATTCTTATGTAAGTAATCTGTAGTTTTGGGGATGGCAACACGAAACTAGTTACAGATGGCGCCACTGAGATTTTCCCCGACAATGTTTGTTTCGTTTTATAAGTGTTGCTTATTATCGGAGTTTTTCATGGAAAATCAACATAAAAACGTCATGAAATGCTTTTCATGACGTTTATACCAAAACTGAAAAACCAAAGTTTTGTACACCGCGATAGGAATACAGACTGTAATACAAAGGTGACCGAAGACTTGAAGACCGAAGATGGTAGCATCGTCTCGTCAGGTCCATAAATTTAGAGGGAAGTCGAAAAATTCTATGGACGTTGTATACGTCCTCACAAAAACCTGATACAGGTCTAGCCCAAGACCCTCGAACTAGACTAACCCGGAACTAGACTAATCCGGCACCACACCGAGGACATTCCGGACATCAGCCTGTACGAGATTAGAATTGCTGCCAAACAGCTTAAGAATAGCAAGGCACCGGGTGATGACGGAATTACAGCTGAGCTATTGAAAACTGGAGGAAATCCGGTTGTAAAGGTTCTCCAAAAGCTATTGATTTCAGTCATTCTCGAAGCCAAAACGCCAGAGGCATGGAACAGAGTGTGGTGATACTTTTCTTTAAGAAAGGTGATAAAAATCTATTAAAGAATTATAGACCCATCTCACTTCTGAGCCATGTCTATAAGCTGTTTACAAGTCATTAGGAATCGTCTCGCACGCAAGCTCGATGACTTCCAGCACCCTTCGAACAAGCCGGTTTCCGAAAAGGCTTTAGTATGTTGGACCACACACATACGCTGCGGCAGATTATACTGAAGACCGAGGAGTAAAATCTGCCACTATGCTTAGTGATTGTGGACTACAAAAAAACCTTTGATTCGATCGAGATATGGGCGGTAATTCTCCCCAGCGCGGTACCAAATCGACTATCGCTACATCGAGGTTCTGAAGTGTTTGTACAAAACCGCCACAATGTCAGTCCAACTGCAGGATCAGAATACGAATCCTATTCAATTGCACCGCGGAGTGAGACAGGGAGATGTAATATCTCCGAAACTGTTTACAGCTGCACTTGAAGACGTATCCAAATTTCTGGACTGGAAAGGATCTGGCATCAACATAAATGGCGAGTACATCACTCACCTTCGATTTGGTGATGACATAGTGATTATGGCTGAGACTGAAGATTTGAGTTCAATGCTCAATGACCTGAACAGAGCTTCTAACAGCGTGGGTCTTAAAATGGACAAGACTAAGATAATATCGAACTCCCAAGTAGCACCCACTCCTCAACGTTGGCGACTCTGATCTCGAAGTTGTCGACCACTAAGTATACCTGGGACAAACAGTTTAGGTAAGGCAAACTTAGAGAACGAGGTCACTCGTCGAATCCAACTCGGATGAGCAGCGTTCGGGAAACTAAAACACATTACAAAACACCGACAGCGCGTAGGTTTAACTTGATTATTTCATCAAATACTTTTAACGCATCCTCGGCTTCGAAGGGGCTCTTGCTGCCAAAACCAGCGTTGTTCAGAGAACGTCGATTTTTCCATAAGCTTTTACGGTCTCCTGAATTATTCTTTTGTTGTCCTCTTCCTTGACCAGATCGGCGTTGATTACGAGCGGTTTCGCACCGTGTTTCTGGCACTGTGCGGTGACGCGGTCGAGCTTAGCTTGGTTTCTGGCTACAATGACGACTTTTGCTCTCTGTTTCGTGAATTCCACGGCCGTGGTAGCGCCGATGCCAGAGCTGGCTCCAGTCACAATAGCAACTTTACCCTTGAAACTCATGTTAGTGTATACGAATAATCAGGTAAGACAAACTACGAAGCGACTGTTGCTTGTAGAGTATTGGAATTGAATTGAATGCTTGTTTCTTTTGCGCTGTACGATAACAGGCATATAGGTATTATATGTGATAAGTGGCGTAAAGTCCGGTTCGATGGTTCGAGTCTTAGAATCTGTTTAAAATGTAGATATATCTAATCTAGTAAGAACCTACTAATGGACGAGTAGTCCTAATCCTAATCCATCTTGAAAGATAAGATTAGATTAATACTCTTTATTGCACACCATACAAATTATACAGACATGAAAAATCTTAAATATCTAAGTTACATAGTATACAACTGGCGGAACAAGGAAACAAAGAAAGACATTTATTATAACGAGACACACACATCACAGAAAAAAACAAACTAATAATAATAATAATAAGTGACAAAAAAGGCAGCAGGTTTTTGCGCTGTTACGGCCTTAAATTTCTGAAAAAAGGAATATCTATCTTGTTATTTGCTGGTCTAACGTTGATTCATGGAACGGCCACCTCTATTTTTAACCAGAGGCGATCGTATGTAATTTTTTAATGTATGTCCAGCGATAACTATTAACCATGTTGTCTGATTTCATTCATCCTTTTTTTTGTTGGACTTACAGGATGATGCCATATAAAAATGGTCAAGATCTGTTGATAATATCCAAGAGAAAGACAATTTTTTTTTTTCATAAGAAAGAGTATTAAAATGGAAAATAATATCAATCCATCAATTTTACGGTAATGTCAGGTTGAAATCAGAAAATATTCTTTGTAGGTATGTCTATTAACAACAAATTTACGCTCATGTGACATTATTGACATTAACTTTGGACTGTTTTTTTCGTTATCGGAAAAATAGAGAACATAATTCAGAGTAGGTGCCTAGATGACCGAGCTTTGCTCGGTATTTAGTTTTTTTTTTGTTAATCGTGTTTTTTGGGAACTATATTTAGATAAGACGAAAAAAAGGGGAAAATATATTCGAACTGCAGACATCAGGACTCGAACCAGGGTCTTCTGGTTGCGGGACAGGCCGATTTCACATCTGAGCTATTACAACTTTACCTTCGTACGAAATTTACCTTCGTATTTTAATGATATTGTAGCAGTTTTTTGTTGCCCAAAAACACGGACAAAACGACGTTTTCTAAAAATTAAACGTTGGTAGATCGATTTATCGCCCCCAAACCCCGTGCATACAAATTTTCATGAAAATTGTTGGAGCCGTTATATATATATAGGTATATATGTATGTGTATATATATATATATACAAGAATTGCTGGTTCAAAGGTTATAGATTATGGGTAAAATCTGTGAGATGTTGGAAACAACGTTGTGGACTGATAGAGGATGTAGTGACTAGAATTGAGTAAGGAATGTTGCGTTGGTTTGGACATGTGGAGAGGATGAAGGAAGAAAGATTGACAAAACAAATATATCGAGCGAATGTGGATGGAAGGGCCGGTAAGGGACGACCCAGACGGACATATTTAGACCAAATAGGGGATATATTAGCAAAGGGCAAGATAAAAAGTACCCGAAACCGGCGTGCGTGCATGCAACGACTGTTGAGGAAGCGAAACTGATCTGTCAGGATCGTAGCAAGTGGCAGTCCTTGGTCTCTGCCTACCCCTCTGGGATACAGGCGTGAGTTTATGTTATGTTATATATATTTTTTTAATTCATACTTTCTTCTCAGTGGGAAGGTAAATATTTAGAGGAGACAAGTTATATGTAGGTACCATAACTAAGTAATCTAATTATCTGCAAATACTACAGAATTTTACAGTACAGTACCTATAGCACAGATATCTGTGCTCTACAGTATCTTTAAAATTATTTAAAATGATTAGTCAAAATATACATTTTTTATGCCTAAGTACCTAAAATAAAATAAAAGAAAAATAATAAAAAAATCAATCATAAACAAACAATAATCTGCACAATAAGTTAAATTAAAAAACTATAACGGTCGGCGTCGCCCGGCCGACTCAATTTATTCACTTGTTTACGGGTCTTACGGGTTCATCGGAATGATATCCCCTGTACCTACATGATTATTATATCCTTTTTGTAAAACCTAACTGCAAAGTGGGTGCTCGGGGCTGCAAGTGATGGAAATTACTTCAGCCAGATGTACGTAATACTTTTTTCCTCTGTGGTAATACAGAGAAGTTTGTAACGAGGTTCGAAATTCGAACACTTGCCCGTTAGCCCAGTTGCGAGAGCGCTGGCACGGTTAGCCAGAGGTCGCGGGTTCAAGTCCCGGCATGGGTGGAATTTTCAGCCTCTAAATAGGTTTTTAAAAGCATCGGTATAAAATCACTTTTGAACAATTCATACATTTTTATAGTAAGAATATTCCCCGAAAATATTGCTATCAATTTAAAATTCGCTCTGTATGTGCAAGTGATTGCAGGTGAAGTACCTACCTATAATTCATGTCGTTCAGCTTTACCCTAATGTAAACACACCGCCGATGATAGAAATCGTTAAAATACATAAAGCAATAATTTTCTTCCCCTAGGTAATTTACTCCAGAATATAATAACAATAATTACTTCCACACGACACAATCACTAGTCCTGGGGCCTAATAGGCATGATGTCAGTAGGTAATTGAAAATCACTAAAATTATGTATTTATTTAACAAGAATTGAATTGCGGAATACGTAACACGCATTAATTTTTTATTAAGAGCGGGATTGATAATAATTACGATAATTAAAATCTACAAAAATCCTATGTCCGCCATATTAAGTTGAACAGCGAATGGCGTCACTTTGAGAAACACGCCAGTGAACATAGAATAGGGATGGCAACACGAAATTATTTCCAGATGGCGCCATTGAGATTTGCCCCGACAATGTTTGTTTTGTTTAATAACTATTGCTTATTTTCGAATTTTTAAGGGAAAATCAATACAAAAAGGCAGTGACATGCTTTTTACTAAAAAAGAGAAAGCCATAGTTTATACCAAAACTGAAAAAGCAAAGTTTTGTATACCGCGAAAGGAATACAGACTGTAATGTAAATTCAAAAATATTTATTAAACAATTTCTTGCAGAAATAATCGCATAGCTTTAATTAAATACCTCATTACTGGCTGATTTATTGATTATAATGTGTAAAATGTTAAATTTATTTAAGAAAGTTACTCAGAAACACCAAAAATCTTTGCAAAATTTTCTACACTATGTACCATATGAACTTACTCATAAAATCATACTATTTCTACATGAACTTTCTTAATTTTATTCCAGTTTGGAATAAAATTCCAGCTTCATGAGCATAACAATGATGCTGCGGGACTACTAGGTACTTAAAGGTTCCTATCACCAATAACTAAATTGTCCTATCAGAAGTATTGATATCTATTCAGATCTGCCCAGTACAATGCTATGGGCTGACTCTGGATACTTACCTATTTTGAGATACGGGCTTAGGCCCAAAGAATAAATGCGTGTAACGAAGTATGCATGATTATAATTTTATTAAATAAAACCGATGTTTACAAGTACCCAGGAACATTATTTTACTTTACTTAGCGCCACTTGCACCATCCCACTAACCAGGGGTTAACCCGGTTATAACGGGTTAACCCAGTGTCAAATTGTACCTGGTAACCATGATAGGTAACTCCAGGTTTAACCGATTAACCCCGGGTTAGTGGGATGGTGCAAGTGGCGCTTACAATTGACATGTTTTCATTTCTAGCCAGGTGAAAATTTATAATGTCCATTGATAAAGCCATTAAAACTTACTACGAAACAACTTTTATATATTTATTTGTTCATTCATTTTAGAGATATTTTAAAAATAAATAAAATATCAAGGATGTGGGCTGTAGAGCTGCAGTACCTTTGCCTAGAAGTAAAAAAAAACTAACTGTCAATGTCATGTTGACATCCGAATATAATCTGTGATCTTTCTGTGAATTTGACGTTTGTTTGACGCGTTGACATCAGTGTTGCCACTTTGATGGTTATAGTTTCCCGCGTCTCGTAAGCTATAGAGGAATGTATTTATTTGTTCTTCAAAATTACGAGTATGATTTAGGTAGTTTTTTAGGGTTCCGTAGAAGAAAAAAAATCCCATTTGAAATACATACCTACGCCATTTTAGATTACTTAAAGCTGCAATGGCACAACAACTGAAACATAAATGTATGAATAGGTAATTAATAAGCGAATTATTTTTAAAATCAATGGAACAAAGCCGTACGTCCTAATGGGAGAGGGAAACTTTCCCCTTCTTCGCATCTGGAGCCTAAATTCCTTTCAAAAGGGAAATTTCTCTGGGTACGGCAACACTGCTTGCCTCTTGTCTTTTAAGGTTTTATGGCAATGGCTCATGAGTTTCTCAGCCCACAAGTGGTTTAAAAAAAAAAAAAAAAATTATATAACATAACAAAATCTATATTTTGGACAAGGGTTGGAAGCAAATCCCTTAGTTTCTTACCTACTTTCGGCTAAGCTATTAAAATATCCGGGTTACTATTTTGAAATGTTGTCAATTGCAGCAATAATAGCTGGCTTTACATTTGCTAAATGGGTTCAATCATTGGTTTGGATTTCTAAATAAACAGTTTTAACAGGTTTAACAGTTTAGGTACCTCAAGACGTAAAATATGCGGATCCGAAAAGAAACAAGAATGATAAAACAACTTTTAACTATGATTCTGATTGTATTTCATTGGTATTATACTTATTTGTATTTACCTGCATAGAATTTTTTTTGGTATATGTTTACTAGAATCATCATAACCTATAAACTTATTGATAATCGATTTATTTCCTCCAAATGGTTTAGGAGCCACCGTTTTTCTATCGCAAACTGAGCAGTAAATGCATAGGCACTGATTTTTTTGAAAAAATGTCAATATACATGTAAATGTCACATCTTGGGGCTTATAAAATTACAAATATTGTTCTTTTCCCATACAAATAGTGAAGAAAACGGGACATCCTCCATTTTGAATTTTTTGCCCCATAGAACCGAACATACTACTTTATAATCTGTGACATAGGTAACAACGTACATACCTATACGAAATTGCTGTTTTGACGTTTTACACCACAGATTAATTTAACACTTTTGCACAATGACTTCACTAGCGACGCCATGACATTTGGGAGCGTTTCGGTGGGAATTTTAAATTTAAAAAGTAAAATGTATTTTTTTACCACTAAACCGTAACTGTGACCAAAAACATGAAATAGATTGTAAATAATGTACGTTTTGGGACACGGAGGACACTTTTTTTAAATTTCTCATCATGCCTATTGTCTATCTTTTAAATTGCCTCGGTTCTGTGTTTTAAATCTATCGCGATCCCTTTCAATCAGAACTTCAGACTGCATTTATTTGACACGAGCTGTCATTGAAAGCAATGGATAGGGATAGGGATTGCGACACGTTTTTAAAGGGTATTGAATGGACTAAGGGCCAGTTTTTGAATTGAGAATTTCGATGAGTAAATAGTTAACTGTAGTGCTGTCTCGTCGAATTTCTGAGAAAAGAGCGTGACAGAACGTTACTTGAGTATTTACTTAGTTAGTTTCTCAACTCAGAAACCGGCCCTATATCGCAAATTTGATGTTTCAACTGCGTTTCGTTAATGCATTGCACGCACAATAGACACATTGCACTTAAACCTTAATAGAATTAAATACTTTTTTGTATTATAACAATGTCATATAACTGGGCTTTGGTTTTGTTAAAATAATTCTGTTTATTTTTGATATATTTGAATTTCTAAGTTAAAACGATAAATCGATAAAATAAAAACTTAGGAATAACAAAACGTTTTAAAGTGAAAGACGAGCGCCGATTTCATTCCGGAAGATGATCGGTCGGTATTTAGTCGTTGCATGCACTGCCCTTTCCCTTATTTATGTATGAAGCGTATATTTGAGTTATCTAGTAAAATAATGTTTTTTTTGCATCTACACCTTTGTAAGAAAACGTTTAGATCTCAATGAAAAAACTAAATCTAATATTTTTTTTTATAATTAGACTACCTAACTTTATTTTTCGCAACTTTTGTGATCACGAAAACCCCGAAAAAAATATTTTGATGGTTTTATTTTGTTATTTCTCCGAAGGTTTTATGTCTTCTATGATATAAAAACAATGCCCCTCCTATCTAGGTCAGACGCAAGTTTTCCATCGTTGTTTGTTTGACTCGTAGAAAAGCGGATTGAAATTAAATATACCTACCTATCTACAATATTTGCAAGTCATCATGACCTTCATATTACTGTTGTTCGAGTAGTACCTACTATTGAGCCATCGACAATGACGGGAACTCTTAACGGATAAGATACAAAAGTGAATAATACAAACAGATAAGACTTGCTTTCACGTATCAAGTAGGGTAGATAAAATGTGGATAGGTCTCTATTCACCTACAGGGTACCTATATCTACCTATAGGGTAACTTCAAATTCGTTCACCGCTATTTAAGGGGACGTTCTAATCATGATTTAGAAATGGTGCTAGTTTGGAAAAAAAATATTGGTACGTTAATAATAATTATGCATGATGCAGACGTAAAAATGATGCGTTTATTTTATGTACAAGTACGCCTGACAAATAACTACCAATAGACGTACTTCGAAGCTAATAGGCATGATGACAGTAATTGAAAATCACTAAAATTATGTATTTATTTATTTAATAAGAATTGAATTGTGGAATACGTAACACGCACTTATTTTTTTATTAAGAGCGGGATTAAATGACGCAAATGACGTCACTTTTAAGAATACGCGAGTAAACATAGGTCTACTCTAGACATATTTCTTTGTAATCTGTGAGATAGGTAGTAAACAAACTCTGTTCTTATTATATTTTTTATGCGTATACGAATTTGCTATGTTGACGTTTTACACCACAGATTATTTTACACTTTTTAACTGTAACGTTACTAGCGACGCCATGAATTTTAAATCTGAAAACTAAAATGTCTTTTTTTTAGTATTAAATCTTAACTGTGACGAAAAATATTAAATAGATTGTAAATAATGTACGTTTTGGGACATCATAGGACAGTTTTTCAAAATTTGTCATCATGCCTATTGGCGGGGTCGCGGGTAGTTCTTCAACTTTGGTTAACAATATTTTTAACGTATAAAGCCTCCATAATATGGGTATCCAACTAGAGTGCATAGGCCTCCCCCCTTTTACAACAAGATTTTAGGTCATTTGCCACCTCGGCTCCTATATTATTATAGCGCACCAAATCCTGAACGATTCCAATCGTGTGACGGTCAAATTCCATACAAATTGCTCCCGCCAATGTCAAGATTCCGACAGGATTTGGTGCGAATAAATAGGGCCCCGAGCACTCCGGCAAGAATTTGTCGAGATCATCCCGCCATCGGGATAACCAATAATTTAAAAAAACCGTCCAAGTGCTAGTCGGACTCGGGCCCGAAGGGTTCCGTGCCATTATCTAATAACATTAGACAAAGATCGAATTTGAGAACAACCCCATCTATAGAAACCAACAAGAAGCGTTTAACATTGACATTTAAAGACATGACATCGGCACTGCGAAGCTTACATCGATGGCCGTTAGATAGCGAGCGCTGTCTTTAGACAACGTTTGTTGTATAGGAGCCCCCTTTAAATATTTATTTTATTCTGTTTTAGTCTTTGTTGTTATAGCGGCAACAGAAATACATCATCTATGAAAATTTCAACTGCCTAGCTGTCACGGTTCATGAGATACAGCCTGGTGACAGAGAGACAGACAGACCGACTGAAAGACAGACCGTTTGGCACCCTCCGGGTACGGAACCATAAAAAGTTCTTATCAAAAACTCAAACTGCACGTACCTACAGCTATTCTTCAGTCTTCTCTCACCAGGTCTCAGTCTGCAACTGACCACTGCTCTCCATTTGCTTGACCAACGCTTTCGCCTCTTCTTCCGTCGCCCCGCCTTCTTTACAGAATACGTCTTCAGCGAACGCGCTCTTGACATTTTCCGGCATGTTCTTCGCGCTGCCCGATATGTAAATGTGAGCCTTGCCGTCTCGTAATAAGGGCCACAGGAAATCGCGGTGTTGGGATATCTTGTGCTGGACGTAGCTGCAACAGAGGAGGCTGATTATCGCAGTACTTTTAAGATCTATTTGGTCCAAGTATGTCCGCCTGGTTCATCCCTTACCGGCCCTTACACCCACATTCGCTCGATACATTTGTTTCGTCAATCTTTCTTCCTTCATCCTCTCCACATGTCCAAACCAACGCAACATTCCTTTCTTCATTCGTGACAAGTGGCAGTCCCTGGTCTCTGCCTACCCCTCTGGGATACAGGCGTGAGTGAGTTTATGTATGTATGTATGTTTTAAGACCTATGGAGAAGGTTAGGAAGTATTGCCGGAACCATTCTAATGTCGTGAAAAAAACCGGCCAAGTGCGAGTCGGAGAAAAACTATTATAAATAGTTCAGGAAACGAGTCTTGCAGTTTTTTCCGAGCTTTTCCCGAACTTCAAAGACATGTATTTATGATTTAATTACAAATGTATAGTTTTCAGATTTTTCCCTGTATTTGTAGTATAAGATGATATTACTTGTCAGCACAGGTCAACGGAAAGTACCCTATAATTTTTGATTCCCTTAAGTGTCGAACGTTTACCTTTGTTTGCGGCATAAACGGTCGTATCTTGTTTTTACGTTAACTTAGAAGTTTGATTTTTTCAAAGCTTCAAGAGACTGTAGACCTCAATTTTTAATTTCAACTCGATACCTCCACGCGTTCCCGAGACAAAGGGTCTTGCTTGACAGACACACGGACGAAAGGACGGCCGGACGGACAACAAAGTGATCCTATAAGGGTTTCGTTTTTCTTTTTGAGGTACGGAACCCTAAAAATTAACAGATTTCTAGCAAATATTGAAGTTACTGTACTTATATGGAACAGATAATATTTTTTGCAATTTCAGAGTAGTACCCACATTTTGATTTTTTTTTTAATTTATGAGTAGATCAGTCTCCTTAAGGGGCTCCAGGGTGTAACATTAGCGTCACCGCGGAAAAACCAACATATTTTTTTACAGATCGAATTTGCAAAAAGTGTGTACAATCACTCAATCAGGTTTATAGTGATTTTAGGACCCATGATGGCCGTGAACCTAAGGCAAAAAACCTAGGACTAGACAGCATTAACGCTTCTGGCATTTTTGGCTTTAATGCTATCTAGTCCTAGGTCCGTGATCCTAGGATCCGTCCTAAAAATCACTGTTAACATTATTGAGACATTGATCGTTTTGCAAATACGATCTGAAAAAGATATGATTTTTTTTTCACTGGTGGGCGTGGCGCTTGTGAGCTCACTGTATGCCCTTAAGTAGGCCGACAACAGAGTTTGCCTCTTGCCACGATCCTAATAAACCGCGGCAACAGTTTATAATGTGGAGGTACATGTTCTCTTCACGATTGTTTTGTTTTTATTTTTGTTTTTTTGACGTTCATGTATTTTGTTTGTGTACCTTCGTGTTTACTTTGTGTTTCTGTGACAATTTAACTAAATTTCTTCTTTCATTCTTTCTTACTAATGCAACGAATGTTTTGTCCGAAAACACGGCGATCGACGTCAAACTCTCCGAAATAACTCACATCTTATCCTCCTGATCCCGAGAGAAGGCGCAGAGCAGAGTAATCCTACCCTCTTGCTTGAAGCCTTCCAGTTCTTCCCCGCAGTGGTAGTCCCTGTCTCTATAGCGGCACCCGAAGAACAAAACCAGCCTGTGTGCCCCGTCTGAGCCTTGTGCTATGCGTTCTTGGATGAGGCTCCGGAATGGCGCTAGACCTGTCCCCGGTCCGATTAGGATGAGAGGAGTGCTCTGTGGAGGAAATCGATGGTGGATTGAAGTTATAAGAATCATCTCTATCCAGTCCATTTGAAGTAGGTGGTTTGGGAGCCGCGATTATGTAATTCTTAATAAAAAAATGCCATCTATTTAAAATCATCATCATCCATCTCTTCCATCTATTTCTGCACGCTCCGCTGAGCAGATCAGAATTCGTGTCGAGATATTTTTGGAAAATACCCAAAGGGTAAGGGATCCTATTACTAAGACTCCACTGTCCGTTTGTCTGTCTGTCTGTCAGTAGGCTGTATCTCATGAACCGTGATAGCAGTTGAAATTGTCACAGCTGATGTATTTCTGTTGCCGCTATAACAACAAATACTAAAAACAGAATAAAATGAATATTTAAGGCCTCCCATACAACAAACGTGATTTTTTTGCTCGATATTAATAAGGGCAACGGGTAGACGCTTGAAATATTCAAATGTTGTAAAGATAATGGTACGGAACCGTTCGTGCGCGAGTCCCACTCGCACTAGGCCGGTTTTTTTTAGCTTTTCCTAAGGCACGTTCATTTTGCAACGTGTATGACGTGACTGTGTACACAAAATATTTGAGTGAGAGTTGAGTACGCGAAACAGGTAGAAAATCAAGTAAGTACCTACCTCATCAGGAAACTTGAAGGTACCACTTTTGATCCAGCCATACATTCTATCGCCCTGTTTCAGCCCCGCCAGCCAATTGGACCCCAGTCCTAGTCTAGGCTTCTTCAATTTGCTGTAGAACTTGACAACAGCCACTAGCAAATCCATAGCTCGTCCGTTCGCGTGCAGGGCACTGCTGGCTATGGAAAAGGACCTGGGCTTGATTGAGGAGAATAGTTCGAAGAGGATCTCTATAGTCAGTTTAGAGGTCGATTTGTGGAAGTCATGCAGGACCTGAAATAAAATAAAATTAGGCAAACGGTAACTTTGTATTCAATGGGAGAATTTGTACTAGCAATACCACTCGCTAATGTGAAAAAAAAAACATCGTGGGGAAGCCCGTGTTTCTGAAGTGTTCACATAATTATGCGTTTGAAATCGCTAATCCGCGGTGGGCATGCGTGGCGGTTAATGAAGAAAAACATCGTAAGGAAGCCCGAGTGTCTGAGGTGTTCACATTTAGGTATGCGTTTGAAATCGCTAATCCGCGGTGGGCATGCGTGGTGATTAAGCCCATCTCTCTCTGTCTGAAAGACACCCTGCTGTGGCACGTATGTAGGCTGCTTTTATATAATACGTATATAAAAATCTCGTGCAGTGTTTTTTATCCATTGTTATTGAACTCCCCCGAAACGACCGATTTTTATGAATGTTTTTGTGTACCTATATTTGGTAGATCTGTCAGTAGAATAGGTCGTCGGCTAATTAATATGGCAAAAAAAAGTTTGCCGAGTCAGCCGGTTTTTAAATAGAGTACGTAGGTAGATTTCAGCTTAACAAAACTTAAGTTTCACCAGGGCCGCGTTTCACAAAACTACAATTCGTAGTTTATTGTCACAATTCGACGTACGTTGCGTAGCGGAGTCTACTTGTTAATCTGTGGTTTAATCAACTTTGCAATGAATTGTAGTTTTATGAAATGGGCCCCAGGCGGTCCACTCGGCGAGCGACAGGTCCAGATGGAGAGCGCTTTACACCCATCCTCGTCATAGCAACCACGATCCTCAGCATTGAGGGACCCACTGATTGGATTGGATTGAGTGACGTTATTGCAACTAATATAAAAAGGTTGAAACGGTGTGTGAGGGTCATTTTCGGAATCAAGCAGATTGAATCATGCCGTCCTTACTTCAAAAAGTATGAGATCTTACCAGTACCATGTCTTTATATATTTGAAATATGTTTATTTGTATTTAAAAACAGGTGTCTTTTTCAAAGTAATCAGGATATATCAACAAGAACCCTCCGATCGAAATAATCACAAAAGCTATCTACATAAACCACCAGCAAAGAGCTACGAAGATTTTTGTATGGGGCCTGGCATAGTTCATAGTGGCGCCCTCTATATTTATTTCAATATCGTGGAGCACGATGAAACCTAGCTAGATCGATAGAGGACAAAAAACTAAACAAGAAATTATTAAGGTCACCATGTCCTAAAGTGGCACGTTTAGGAGTTATTGAGCTTTGAAGTTTGTATGAGATTTTTATAAAACTTAACTTTTGAATCATTTTTCACTAAATACTGGACTATATGCTTGGCACCTGTGACTCGTTGCCGATTCTTGACTAAATTGCTAAATAAGTCGTAGAAAAAACACCCAGTTTATTATAGATACCGTATATTAAGGCACCCGAGCGTAGCGAGGATGCTTACAATGCGAGGGTATTACAGGAGCTTTTACCAGAGTTATAAATATGCTTTTCATCAATCCTATCAGGTAAATAAATAAAATAGTGTATTTAAAGGAAAATTCACCACCTAAACCTATCTATATTAATTAAACTGTAGGTTTTATATTGACATGTTTTGAATTTTAATCGAATTGAACGAATTGGATGCATGAATAATACTATAATTTCATGTATATTATGTATATAAGTAGGTAGGTACCTACTAGATATAGCTACCCAGACTTTAAAAACATCAAAGTAGGTTTGAATCCCCGAGAAAACTCATATCAAGTGACAAATTCAGTGATGAAACTCAGTTAGTGGAAATTCCATACAAACTTCAAAGCTCAATAACTCCTAAACGTGCCACTTTAGGACATGGTGACTTTAATAATTTCTTGTTTACTTTTTTGTCCTCTATCGATCTAGCTAGGTTTCATCGTGCTCCACGACATTGAAAAAAATATAGAGGGCGCCACTGAGACTATGCCACTAATCTTCGTGGCTCTTTATCTCTAGTATCTAGAAACTCATTCAGTGAATAACAAATTACCAGATTCTTTTAAAAAAGAAACATTAAATATTAATAGTTTTAAAAGATTAACAAAGAAGTGGCTTCTAGAATCTAGATTATTGTTTTTATAGTTTGAAAGAGTTTATGGAACATGATATTGAATAGTTTTATTATGTAAGTATGTCAGATGTCGATATGTAGCTATTTAGTTTTTAAGAAGATCTCATATGTACAGTTAAGGATTTTTATTTTAAAATGTTGTTATAATTCTGACATGTTACTCTTTCCACCATATAAAAACTATTACCAGCGTGAAGGATGGATGAATGTGAGTACACCTGTTAAGGTAAGACTTGGTGATTATATTTGAAATAGCACGTGTTACTGCTAAATGTGTAACCCATGTCTAAGCTCACAATAAATATTCTTGATGATTCTTCTTCTTGATTCTTGATGAATTTCTGCAGTAGGTAGATACGGACAGTGGACGTCCGTATCTACCTACTGCGGAGGTGTATTTATTTATTTATTGCACAGCCAACAACAGATCAACGTTTACGTTTCGGTTGAAGTCACCCGCATCGTAATCGAGTATAATGCACGCGTGTAAAGGTTATGTGCTGTGCGCCACGAATCAGACCAGTTTAAAATAGTTGCAGTCACCCGCAACAGTACAAATTGGCGGTCTTATTGCTAAAAGTAGTTACATCCAGGTAAACATTGCTAAACATATGCTCGCTCTCTCTCGAATATCAATTTCACATTTTATGATATTGGTTAAATACAAGGCAAAAGCTAAAAACAGATTTTTCGGGATCTGAATCAAAGAACGTCCATAAAACCGCAGTATAAGATTATCAATTTTATTTTTATACGTTTTGAATCTTGACGCGGTCAATCTAAGTATAAAAATAAAATTGAGAACTTTGGTTATGTAACGGAACTGGTTTCATTTCCGATACTCTTCGATCACTGCCGATACTGAAGAAACGGATTTCAGTCAGTCAATCAATAAATTATTTTGTGTAAAATAGGTGACATTCGTGTAGGTGTTAAAACTAAGTAATAGGGGTTAAAGTATGAAATTGCCGTTTTATTGCAATAGGTTCTTTGAATTGACATAGAATCTTCATGGTTTGAGGTTTTCGAATGAAACTTTTTTCAAATGGTTTCTATGATGTTCTTTTTTTAAAAAAATGTGAAACATTTGAATATCGACTTTCAATTGTTTTTGTTATTCAATTTAGACAAGAAAGATGGATACTGCGAAAATTCGAGTGATTATGAGGCACCCATTTTTCGTATTTTTTTATTTTATTGATTTGACGCAAGTGAGTATATATTGTGGGTAAGGTAACGTTAAACCATGCCGCTAATTCCTGGGTAGTTTGACTATGGTCGGCTTCCACTATCTCTCTTAATTCATCGTTATTCACCTGTGTGGGCGGTCTTCCTCGTGGCTCGTTCTTTAAGTCGAAATTTCCATCACGAAAGCGTGTAAACCAAAATCGCACGGTGCGTTCATTAGTAGACCCCTCTCCAAACGCAGCATTGATATTGCGGGCTGTTTCTGCCGCGTTAGTTCCGCGTCGGAACTCGTATTCAAAAATCACTCGAATTTTCGCAGTATCCATCTTTCTTGTCTAAATTGAATAACAAAAACAATTGAAAGTCGATATTCAAATGTTTCACATTTTTTAAAAAAAGAACATCATAGAAACCATTTGAAAAAAGTTTCATTCGAAAACCTCAAACCATGAAGATTCTATGTCAATTCAAAGAACCTATTGCAATAAAACGGCAATTTCATACTTTAACCCCTAATATTTTACGTTTCTTTATGTTATAAGTACCATTGAATTTTAAGTAAGGATTTCAACGGTCATACCAATTAGGTACACAAAAATTATGCTTAGTTGCTTATGTTGCTATCATGCACTGGAATTACACACAGCAAAATTATTTTATATTGAATTTTGCATTGTTACAATAAGATGTTCTGGCTTACTTCCAATATCGTCCTCCTGGGCCGTCTACAATAGTTCAGCCAGTCTTCCTGCCCCTCCGATGAGCTGAGCTCCGTACACTTATCTCTCTCCAACTTATCCTGAGACACTAAGGCCAGAAGAGAGAAGACATATTGTGTCGGGATGAACTTGAGGTCCCAATATTGCTCAGCTATTTCTTGCATCGTGAGTGGTGTGCGTAGGAACTCTGGTACTGGCATGTCTGCAATAGTTTGGTGACATGGTAAATTCTGATATGTATTGCTCAGCTATTTCTTGCATCGTAAGTGGGGTGCGTAGGAACTGGCATGTCTGCAATAGTTTGGTGACTTGGTAAATTCTGACCAAGGCTGAAGGCCGGACTTCGTCCAGGCCGACGCCGAAAGCCGAGTCAAGAAGAGACTTTGAGACGCTCGCACAATTTAGGTAACATATTTAGTGATTGTACAAATATATGCTCTGATAAATTACGGACATTTTTGTTTTACTATAGGTAGATACTTAGGGTTCAATAAAGAGAAATTGTTTCCAGAATTGTAAAATTTTCTCAATCAAAAACTAGGCACAGGATAAGAAAAAATATGTTTTGAAAACCGTAATTTTATTAACCACATTTATCAAAAGTAGGTATACTCATTTTATTACAATAATTAAAAATGTCAGAATTTACGAGCGATACAGCATGCCAACTCCTCCTCCTCTTAACTCCTTGATTCTTCATCATCATCAGCGCACCTCTGCCCACTGCTGGGTATAGGCCTTTTCCCCATTACGCCATCGCCTCTCCTTGATTAATGACCTTGAAATAAAACGAAGTAAGTTTGTAGGTAACCATTTTATTGTATCTAAGCTTCAAGCCTCCAAATCTTCCTGCCAGCCGTCCTCCTGACTGAGGAACCGTCGCTTCGCCGCCGTATTCATGTAGGGGCGAAGCGCCCACTCTGTGTCTGCGGCGTCTAGAGACTCCAACGTGCCAAGTTTGATCTCGTACAACCGCATCTGGAATCGCGGCCCTATTTCCGTCAGCTCAATGTCTTTGCCGGCCTGCGGGGGGAAGGGAGAACGATTTGTTAAGTGTCATGTTTTGTTGTATGATTTTCAGTATTGTATCGTCAAATGTATTTTTACTCTTCTTCTTCTTAGAATAAGGGGCCATTCATCAAGTACGTCACACGTTAAGGGGTTGATAGGGGTCGAGGGTTCTAAGTTTCATGACATCACATTTCAAAAAAAGAATTTTGTATGAAAATACTGGCTTACGACGTCACGATTCAGAGCACTCTTTTTATGTTTAATCTATTTAAAAATTGTAATAACTAGTAATTGACTTAAAAGAGATACATTTTCCGAGATATTTTGTAATTTTTGTTTTAATCGAGCATATGAAATAAATTATTGTTGATCGTGTCAAATACTACGCCGGGACAAGAGATGCCTGACCAGACAAGCCCTGACGGATACCTTGGGCAACCGAAAGGGAGGGCGGCCAAGGAGCACCTGGAAAAGATCTATAGCTCAAGAGGCCAAGTCGATCGGCACTAGCTGGCCTGAATTGGAGGCTGCAGCAAACCACCGTCAGAAGTGGAAATCTGTGGTTGGGGCCCTATGCTTCCCCAGGAGTTAAAGGACTGAAGAAGAAGTCATTTGAGGTGGAGCATAAAGGATAACTGGGGTTTTATTCTACTCTATTAAGAGTGCCTTACGCAATAATAAAGAGTTTTAATCTAATCCAATCCAAAATCCTCACCTTCCGGTAAGTGTGTTGTCTAAAGGAGATGTAGTCATCATTGTTGGCGAAGGTAACAACGCGTTTCGAAGAGGGCTTCGGTACCGGGAACAGGTATTTGAGAACGTTCATCGTTCTGGTTCCTGGGAGGGATAAGATGCTACATTAGTAATGGACGATTTTAGGATTTCATGCGATTTAGCACAGAGTCACTGGAACAACACAGCCGGGAAACATAAAACTTTGAAGGTGGCTTCATGGTGTAACGAAATCGCCAGTCTATCTTCACCTCTTCCTAGAAAGGCTAGAACTAAGTTACGCTGGGTTGTAGTGATCTTAATAATTTATAGATAGATAGATAGAGAACACTTTATTGCACAACCAGGTGAAAGATATTACAAATAGTTTCTTGTATCTAAGTAGTGGTATACAATTGGCGGTCTTATCGCTTAGAGCGATCTCTTCCAGAAAACCTAATAAAGAACTTTAAAAATTCAAAAATTCAGTCTATCTACAAGTATTATTCATCAAGCTAGTAGTAGCTAGTTCGACTGGAGATTTCCGCACTTAGCCTCATAGTTCGGCCATTGTACGTAGCAAGTGCTGAGTATGTAAATACCTCAGACACTAGGGTCTCCTCTCGATGTTTTTCTTCGCAGGTGGATTGGATTAGATTAATACTCTTTATTGCACACCATACATTATAAAGATACCTGAAAAATCTTAAATATCTAGCGTAATGGCGAGTGGTTTTGCTACTATAACTTCACAAATGTATGTAACTTAGAAACACAAATGTATCTAACTTGTACATGCGGGATTCGAACCCACGACGAAGCCGAGGCCGGAACGCGAGAAGCCGGCGTTCTACCGCTTCTACACACGTACATCGTACACATAAAAGGAAAGGAAAACATTGAAAGTATAGTGTTTTTCCAAATACTTTACAATCCTGAATTTCACCCGATCGAACCCGCAGGTATATCTAAGAGTATGAACATTCCCACAAACTTCAGAGTTTAATAAGTAATTAATCAAACAACATTAACTTGCATCAAAATATATGTTGAGGGCTTTTAGGCCATACATACCTAACTCAGTCTTGAAGTTATGAAAGACCAGATGGGGATACTGCTCGCTCATGGGACCGATATCTGGGATGTCATGTCTCATTACGACGCCGGATAGTGTGAAGGAGGCGGTGGGTCCGTAGGGCAAGTGGCAGATTACCTGGAATAAAAAAAAACAATAATAGCTACCACACAATACAATCACCTGTCCTAGTCCCAAACTAGGTTAGGGTAACTAGGCAAGGACATTACCAACATGGAATTACAGCATTGGTGCCAAAAACGGTGGTTTTAAAGTACCAAGTTATTGATCATGGGTATGATTTATGAAGTACACTTTTTGCAAAAGTTGTTATTATTATTCTCTTTATTTATTTTCATAACTTAGAATAGGTTTATAAAATCAATATAAGAAGTAAAAAATATAAAAAAATACAAAATATATTTTATAAACCTAGGATAGCCACCGGTAACGGACCTAGGCTCAAGCTACCGGTGGTTAGGGCCGCAGAGAGAGAAACCTCCGGATGATGCGCGCCGTGTCCAAGAGCACTGCCTTCTGTATCTGCCCCTTGATCCAGCCATCTAGCGAGAGAGCCTTAAGATGTTGGTCAAGACTCTTCGCTATGAGACCGTTCGCCGATACGATTATATATCGGGACAATGGTTGTCGAATCCACATCCCATAAGGCGGTAGCCTCGTGGGCCAAATCAAGGTACTTGCTAAGCTTGTCCTTCTCGGCCTTCACGAGGTTCTCGTCATGCGGGATGGTGATGTCGACGAGCACTGTCTGGCGCATCAATCGATCTGTCAGCACGATGTCAGGCTTATTGGCAATAATAGTCCTGTCCGTGATGACAGATCAATCCCAATAGAGCGTAGCATGACCATTTTCGAGAACCGGCGCCGGTGTATATAGTACGGCACCTCGGATTCGACAAGACCGTATCGGAGAGAATGTTGCTGATGAATAATTTTGGCTACTAGATTATGCCTGTGCAAGTACTCACCGTTAGCCAGATGAGAACAACCGGAAATAATATGCCTGAGTGACTCCCCGGGACGGCGGCATGCTCGACAGATGTCGACCGTACCGTCCTTCAGGATATATTTCCGATAATTGTTCGTCATCATGACTTCGTCAGCAATTGCACAGACAAAACCTTCGGTTTCCCCAAAAAGGTCACCGAAACGTTACTATTATTATAGTTACAATTATTATAATTATTACTATTGTTGACACACTAGCAGCTTAGAGCTGATGTGTGTATATCTTATCACTGCACTGACTGTTTTTGGTTTTAATACAATAAACTCAAAATGTAAACGATAATTATGTTTTTTAAATTCATTTGTGGCGAATGTTAGCTCCTTAAGCATTGTCACTGGCACAAAACCAGAGTTATGGAATTATTCGCCTTCTCAGGTATGGATATTTGATTTCATAATAATAATAATAAGCAGCATATATAATTATGTCCCACTGTAGGTCACAGGCCTTCTCTCAGGGAGATAGTATGGGCTTAATCACCACGCGTGCCCACCTTTCAAGCACTGAGGAATGTGAATAGCTCAGACACTCAGGTTCCCTCACGATGTTTTCCTTCACCGTTAGTGAGTGATATTGCTACTATAACTTCACAAATGTACATAACTTACAAACCAAAGTCATACGTACATGCCCGCACTGGGAATCGAACCTGAGTCTTCCTCTTCTGAGTCCAATGTTTTACCCACTAGGCTACCAACAATTTTTCCACTAGGCTACCAACGCTTTTGATTTTATGACTTCCAAAAAAAGGAGAAAGAGTAAATAGAAAAATAACGTACCAAACTGTCGGGCACACCCCGATGCTCGTGTACAACTATGAAGTCGGTCACTTGGTTGGCTCTGCAAGCATGTATGAGCTGGGACATCTCATAACCACCACGGTTCATTCGCTGACTGTTTGGGAATATTAGCCTAAAAGGAAAACAAATATTTGATTACGGATCCACTAGGGTACGACTCAGATCAAGTTTGAAAAAAAAAAAATTATTGACAATTGTTGTTGCGTTTTCCTACAATATTTATGGTGCCTTTATGTATCTCAAACAAAAGCAAAAATTATAATAAAATTCTTGAAAGTTTACTTCCCACAGTATGTACTATTAAAAAGTGTCAGAATGAGAAACAGAGAAAAATTCATATTATTACTAGAGATATAGGTACACTCTATTCCAGTTACATAAAACTCATTGATGTTATTAGCCAATTCGGTTTTATAATAATAATAATAATAATAATAATAATAATGTATTTGTAGTTCAGACACACATATCCATAGCTTTAGCTTTTTAACTCTAGGTAAAATGTGTCTTTTATAAAAAGGTAATTATACTACAAAATACCTAATTGTAGTAGTGACACAAAACTATGTTTCACTACAAACTTTTCTAATCACAGTAACAACAATGTACCTAAGTTCCTTAACAAACATCTTCAACCGAGCGCTGGGCTCTCGTGATGTTGTAATCATGACCTTGGGGTCCTCCACACCAGCATATCGGTACTCATCATCCTGTGAGCTAACTGTGTTGGCGCCCCCGCTGAATCCACCAATCTGGGCCGCACGCTCTGGTCCTGGATAAAATTTATCAAAAGATTGTTAACATTCATTAAAAAAGATAGCAACAACTAATTCAACTTCATAGAAGTGAAGTACCTACTTATAGGATGATTTGGGCAAGGCAAGGCAAAGTAACATCTTGTATTATAATTAAAATATGGTGGTAGTGGTGTGCAATAAAAATTGAATAAAAAACATTTTTTCAATTCAATTCTTAATTATGGCTACCTACCCTAAGGATTCTGCCAATGTCGAGTTTTGGAGATAGCTTTTTAAATCTTGCAAAATAGTTAGGTTAGGTTAGGTGTCCAGTAAATAAATAATGAAAATCAATAAAAAAAACTGCTTACCTTTGTCTTCATATTCTATTCTTTTCTGTAGAGCGAGAGCTTCTTTCCTTAAATCACCGTGAATGGGAATATTTTCCTCCAACGATCGTTTCAGTTGGTCTTTTTTAGCTTGAATACTCTTCTGTTTGTCTTCCGCAGTTTTTCTGTACAAATACTCGCGGCGCAAACGCGCCTGCCGTCTCAACATGATAAATTTAGTCCGTTTAACGTACTTTTATGTGAAAAAGGACGATTTTTTCAACAAAATCACTAATGCCCGGTTCCTATAATATACGACTCGTTATTGTATACCAGCTACCATCCGTTTTGGTGCTACCGAAAACGGATCGTTTTGAGCGTTTCACAATGCTTTTGTTACGCCTACCGACGACGAACGTCCGTACGTAGCGCGTTTACCGACTGTCATGGGGCGCGTCCCTCTTTGCGTTTCGTTACTACAAAAAGGATTTCAGCATCTTAAATTAAATCTGAATTCAAAATTAGATAAGTCTTTTTTCTTATTAAGTATTAAGGCAATATTGAAGTAAATGTGAGTTAGTACATTTACTTTTTATTTTAAGCCGCATAATATTTTTTTTTATTATTGAGTGTTATTATCGAGTTGCGATGTTTTATTAGGAACGAAACGTCACCAAAAGTCAAAGTATGATGCAATCTTTGTTTGTGTTTATAATACGGCGTCTGTTTGGGATTTCTTTGTTACAATTTGCAACGAACGACTTTGATTTTCTCGAAGATGGATATTACTCCGGGGCGCCGTGTTTTCATCGGAATCAGAGTCCGATATACTCGTATCCGATATTGTGTTTAGAATTTCCAAATCACTTTCTGAACTCGACATGATTTGTCACAAAACACCACAAGATTTCACCAACAATATTCGTTTTACCGGCCGAATTCCGACGGTAGCGGACAACTTTACGAGTGGTTATTTTGACAGCTAACTGACGTTTCAAAATTTATATAGGAACGCGGTTGGCAGTGGACTCCATACAAACAGCTTACGGATGGTAATGGCGTCCCTCTCATTCGTAGGTAGCAAAGGGTCGGTAGTTTACGCAACGGGTGGTACATTATAGGAACGGTTTTTCTATACGGCTCGTAGGAATTGTAACCGATCGTAAGCAAAAACGGAGCGTTTTGTGGATATTGGAACCGGGCATAAAGAAGCACGCGATTTTGACAGCTAAACAAACACGTGTTGTTTGACAGCTTAGAGTACTTTGTTTATTTTGACAGTTAACGTTTCGTTTTGATAAATCCTAAGGCATATTAGTTTCAAGTTATTGAAATTAAAGCGCGAGTTCTAAATGCAAAAGCGAAAACAAAACGCAAAAAGCTGCGTTCCAAAAAAAAAAGTTTTTGCTTCGTTCAGGAAATATGAAAATCGATTGAATACAATACCTTCATGATATTCCTCGACCAGCAATCGATAATGTGGCTTGATATCAATTTTGTGCTGTTGGAATATTTCAAATAAGTCTCCAATGTCTTCCTCGGAATTGCGAGGCCGTATATTGTAGACATCCCCTGGCTTATAATTAAGTTGGACACCGTCGGTTGCCTTCAGGCTTATTAGTCTTACATCCTGAAAGAATATGACAGTATTTGAAACTGATGAGCACCTATTATAATCCTACCTGCGGCATCAATATCTAAATTATTAAGTAAAAAAAATACTGTAGTCGACCAATCTAATTGACTAAGATATTTAAGATTTTTCGTGTATCTTTATAATTATTTGTAACAGAAATTTTATTTAATTGTTTAAGGAACTTGCCTGAAAATGTGATTGATCTGTAGTTCTAACATTGCTCCCCACTTCTAACTGTAACGGCTCACAAAAGTTATTCTTCCGTCCATCTCTAAAGTAAATATCCTTTGCTTCACCACCATTCCCGCAGATACCATTCAATTCATCTCTCAGTAAAGTGACCTTCCACCGTGGTATGAATTTAGAGTTTATGTTATCATTTGGAATGTCAGGTAAGTAGGTTTTCAGTTTGAAATAATAATCTTTCAACCAGGGAATCATCACAGCATCATGACCCAGGTCATGTTGATAGTCACAGAGACCTAAAAACAAAATATTAAATAACTTTATTCTTTGTTTTAATTCAAGTAACAGTAGGTAAGTTATGTTCAGAAAATGTACTTACCAACATCAACCAGAGGTGTAGCTCCCAATTGCAATAGCCTTTTATGAAGCTTTTTACTAACGAAATTAAACTTTGCATAGGAAGAGTCACCTAATCCAAGAACGGCAAACTTTAATCTAACCAAAGAATTACTCGGCAAACTTCTTCGGAGTAAAAACTTCCAGAATTTTTTCATATTGTCTGGCTCGTCGCCCTGGCCTGTCGTGGCACAGACGAAGAGAACGAAATCTTCATGAATTAGTTCAGAAATTGGATAATCATCCATTGCTTGCACAGGGCCTCGAAGACCGAGGGCTTTCGTGGTCCGCCATATCTTTTCAGCTACTTCTTGGGCCGTGAACGTTTGACTTCCGTAAAGAACGGGAAGCCTGCCTGCTGTACGCATTTCGCAGATGTTGACTTTGATTTTGGCAGATTTTGCGATTCTAACCTAAAACTCGGGTGTCAATAGAAAACAGCTGACATTGAAGTTTGCTTTGTTTGGACCTTTTTTTTAAATCAGACTACCGTGTGCTCTGTGACTTGACTACCGTCAACGTGAGCGTTACCTTAATGAAGACTACTTGAACCGAATGAAAGTAAAAGTTGTAAAAATTTCATCAAAATCGGCTTAAAGCTCAGAACACGTTCTGAGGCTTAAAGTCTAAATTAATGTGACGTTTTGATGTGCAAAGAAACACACATTTATTTTTGTGATTTTCGTGAGTGAGCAAAGTAACATTTTGCATATACTAGGTAGTGTCTTGGGTTGCCGACTTTTTTTCTGACAAATATAGTATTTTCGAAGCTATTACGTCTAAAAATATAGTAGACGGCAAAATAATGATAAAAAAATAGTAAAAAATAGCGGCAGTTGTGCCGCGCGATTCACGGATTAGACTTGAAGAGCGAGCTTTAGAAAAAGATTAAGGCTGGGTTCCGCTTTACGCAAAATATGGTAGTTTGGCCCACTACTTAGGTACCTAGGTATATATATATTTTTTAGAAATATAGTATTTGTGCCCCTAATATAGTAGGACACTATATTATATAGTAAGGTTGGCAACTCTACTAGTGTCTGACCCACGGCTTTTTTGGGTGGCTGTGACCACAACCTTTTTTGAGGACTGGATCCGCGCCTGATATAGACGACTTCTTCTTATTTCTATTTGATGTCTTATTAAAATTGTTTATAAAAACAAAGAAACAATACAAATATTTACGGTGCTATTAATAAAAACACGATTCCTTAAAATACTCCTCAGAGGAGTGTTTTAGAGGAAACGTGTTTTTATAAATAACACCGATCATGAAATTTGCGAAATGTAATAGAATTCCAGCTTTGCAGTAGATTCCATCTTATATTCAGATAGGTCAGGAGCAGATCTAGCAAAATCTGATGGTGACCCTACAGTCCTTTTAGCGTTTTTTACAGATTTACTACCCATTGTTAAATGTGATTGTCACTCCTTGTGGAAAGAGTATTTTGATCAGCGGTCGTTGACGACGGGCATAATGGTATAAAACAATTCATTTGCATCCAACTCGGTCACCCTGGTTTGATTCATCGGATTTAGCTAGGCGAGTTATGTGACTGCCATACGTTTAAATTTGGCCATTTACTTTGGTACCTCTCAATAAGTTCCCTTTTTCGATGAGACTCTGAACAGACTCTCCGAACTGATCAGTGTGCGGGGTGGAGTAAATGTGTTCTGTGACGGGCTGGTTTAAGATGTCCTAAGCTTACAGAATGTCTGCGTAATAGTAGTGTACGGGAACAAATTTATGGTAACGAGATATTTTCTACTATGTCGGTCGGTGGTTGTACCTAGGTACAGCATTTTAGCGCTTGCAAATTCCGAAGAAGGTAGGATGCTGTTAAGAGCAAGGCTGGAATAAAAATTAGTCATGTATTCATGGAGATGATTAAGTAATAGGTAGTAATATCATCAACCATTTGACGCTCACTGCAGGACATCGACCTCCCTCGTGGTTTTTAACCCTGAAGGGTTTTGCCATAATCGCCACGCTTGGCAGGCGGGTTGGCGATAGCAGTATACGATTGGAATCTCAGGAAGACGCTGCTGCCCGTCTCCTGGTAATTAATTTCCTCAGTCGCCTTCTACGACATCCACGGAAGGAAATGGAGTGACGCTAATCTTAAACCGGCCGCCACACGAAACGTGGTAGGTAGTATATGTATAACTTTAAAATAGATTTGATGAGGGTGACATTGTCACTTGTGCACTAAACGCAAATTAATAAAGATTAAAAAAAAAAACACCGGTAGCCTTTACATATGCTTTGCGCCAAACTTCGATTTGGCTCATGAAATTGAGATGCTGGCATTTCTGACGTTGCGCCTGTCGAGTAATTTTCTCACTCTTCCTTTCTTTGTTAGTTTGCTAATCGAAGAAAAGAAACATAACATAACATATACTCTCGCCTGTATCCCAGAGGGGTAAGCAGAGACCAGGGACTGCCACTTGCTACGATCCTGACAGATCACGTTCGCTTCCTCAACATTCATTAGTCGTTGCATGCACGCACGCCGGTTTCGGGTACCTTTTATCTTGCCCTTTGCTAGTACATCCCCTATTTGGTCGAAGTATGTCCGTCTGGGTCGTCCAAAGAAGAAGAACAGAAATACACGAAATGTGTAGGTAACTTAATTTTATTTCACTTTCACAAAAGTGTTGATAAATATTAAAAAAAAATTATCACAGAACAATAGCTTAAAGTAAGTACTAATTATAAGCAAGGTAGGTAGGTAACTTAGAACCAGAATAAGAGGAAATCTCTGAAATATGAAACTTCGCTACCTAATATCAGAAATCGGAAATATCGGTCCTTAATTCTTTGTCAGTTATCCAGTCACTTACAAGTATTTAATTTAACTTAAGTTAGGTAAGTAGGTACCTACTTAACTACTTTTATCATTAGTTAAGACTGCATCTTGGTCAATTTGGATAAGTCTTCGTTATGAGAAACGCCGTTATTTAGCTTCTTTTCTTCGTCCACGGGGCTGCCCTTCGTTACAGGTTTCTGCGAGCCTGTGGATAAAAAAACACTCAAATTTAACTTCATAGCATCTAGGCAAATGAGTCCAAACTATTTAGGCACGATTCCACTACGTAGCCGCGAAGTACAATAGGTACTGCGATGTACCTACTTTACCGCGAACGTTCATAGTTGCGAATGTTCTCTGCAACGACTTACGTTGTAGCGAATGTACGTTGCAGCCACAGAGCCACGCAATGGTTAAAATTAAAAATGGTAAGCTTTACGAGAACACGATTACTTACACAACTAAGTAGGTACACGATTTCTTAAATCACTGTTTAGAGGCAGTTTAAATAGGCGGTGGTAACAGGAACGTCGTAACCACAGGTTATTTAAACCTCCTCTGGGGAGCGTTTTAGAGGAATCCAGTTTTTTATAAATAAGGCTGAGTAAATAAGTACATATATGAAACAGATGATGTCATGTCATGACGATGATCGTGTGTAATCTTCCAACGTGAAACTGGCCAACCCTGGGTTATTTTTCACTCTGTGCCTACATACTCAACGATGTAAAAGGTTTATTATCCATACAAACATACGTAAACTCACGCCTGTATCCCAGAGGGGTCGGCAGAGACCAGGGACTGCCACTTGCCACGATCCTGACAGATCACTTTCGCTTCGTCAACATTCATTAGTCGTTACATGCACGCACGCTGGTTTCGGGTACTTTTTATCTATGATTATTTATCTACACATTTACAAATTCGGTTCTCCCAGGTTCTCCCATTCCGGGCCAATCTCCTTGGTAAGATTATTTTGGTAGTACAGTAGACAACACATCAACCTTTACACGTGTGCACTCCACTCGGTCCCGTTACGGGCGACTTAGTAAATACTGCCCGATGTAGATGTATATTGCATTGCAAAGTCGGTTGACCCACAGATTAACAAGCAGGAAGACTGCAACGCAATGTAAATCGAACTGTCAAATTAAACTGTTTATTTACGAATTGTACTTTTATGAAACTCGGCCCTGCTGTCGGTTGGTAGTGGACAGAGTTTGATAACACGATGCCCTCTATCACGTTTTGTTACTTTTGTTTAATTTCAATACAATCGGCAGCATAATGACAACTTTTGCAAATCTTCATACATTAGATCGCACCATACCCACTTTAACTATTAAGTATAAAAAGTTTTCGTTATTTGTTCTTGACTGTAAGTACAAGGCTGTAGTGACTAGAGTTGAGAAAGGAATGTTGCGTTGGTTTGGACATGTGGAGAGGATGAAGGAAGAAAGATTGACGAACCAAATATATCGAGCGAATGTGGGTGGAAGGGCCGGTAAGGGATGACCCAGACGGGCATACTTCGACCAAATAGGGGGTGTATTAGCAAAGGGCAAGATAAAAAGTAGCCGAAACCGGCGTGAGTGCATGCAACGACTAATGAACGTTGAGGAAGCGAAAGTGATCTGTCAGGAACGTAGCAAGTGGCAGTCCCTGATCTCTGCCTACCCCTCTGGGATACAGGCGTGAGTTTTATGTATGTGTGTATATATATACTGTACGAATCGCTGGCAAAGGCAATCCACGCATTTAAAGTATTGCAGACTGTAAACGTGAGCATCGTGCGACATAGCCATACTGCGATCTCACTTACGAAGATTTGCATTAGTTGGCAATGCGCTACTGATGGACAGCCGTGGACAGGCCTACCTGTTCCGAGCAGTATTCTCTGCAGCGTGGAGAAGGGCGCATCGATGACCACTGTGAATAATGTCGACACGGCCACTGTCACCGCCACATCCGTCGTGCATTGCCACATCTGAAACAAATAAGGTAGGTAAGAGATGCTCGCTTATGTTATAGTGCTAGTGGCATAACATGCCTTAGTTACATACCTATATATACATACATAAACGCCTGTATGTATGTCTGTAACTAATCACGCCTGTATCACAGAGGGGTAGGCAAAGACCAGGGACTGCCACTTGCCACGATCCTGACAGACCACTTTCGCTAACTCAACGTTCATTAATCGTTGCATGCACGCACGCCGGTTTCGGGTACTTTCTATCTTGCCCTTTGCTAATTAATTACATGCGTTAGTTATAGCTACATTAAAAGGGACTTCTTGTTTTTTTAAGTAGTTTTTAGTGGCATCAAAAGTTTTGAATGAGCTGCCTCCATGTCTACAAAATATGCCAAGATCACATTTAAATACAATGTAAAGAATGTTGCAAAAGCAAAACTAAAAGGAGAAAATGTAAATTTTTATATTATGTTCATACCTACTCGTACAATCGCCTCTATTAGATCTCTGAGAAAGGGCTTGAATCTTACAGAGCCGCGTTTCATAAAACTACCATTCATAGTTTGTTATGGAAATCCTATGTACATTGCATGCCATTACAACTTTTTAATCTCTGGGTTAATCGGCTGTCTATGCAATGTATACAGAATTATTTGGAATGGATTTACGTGAAACTTGGCGTACAGATAGACAAGGACCTGAATTGAGACATTGCATACTTGACATCCCGATGATGCGTTCCCGTGGGATAATATTTATTTTAAGTTTAAAATAGATTACGTTGTGCGAATCGCTCGTAGCCCCGGCTGCCTGAGTGATCTTAAACGATCACGAAGGTTAAGCAACACTGGGCGCGTTCAGTGCATGGATGGGTCGCCGTCTATGCCTAACGCTAGTGGAATTTTTCCGAGCGGTTCCGTGCTTCGCAAGGCATGTTAAGCTGTTGGTGCCGGCTGCCGTCGATAGATGGCAGTCGTTAAGCCAAGTCAGAGGCCTTAGGGCGGCTTGACAACTTCTGACAGTAGACGAGCCACTAGTCTACAAGCCTCCACCAATCCGGACTTGGCCCCCGTGGTGGAGTATGGCCTATACCTTCCTCAGGGAAGAGACCCGTGCCCCTCGTTGGGGACATAATGGGTTGATGATGACGTTGTGCGAGCGAACGTTGCGTTATGAAAATAGATGGCGTTGTGCAAGAATCGTATAAACGGATTCTGTGGCGGTACGAAGTTCGCCGGGACAGCTAATTATTCATAAGTAGTCAGCATTCAAGTAAAGTTAATACAATTATTGTAGTTTTATGAAATGCAGCCCAGTACTTACTATGTTAGCCACGCTGAAGTAAGAAGTGGAGATGGCAGCCGAGTTCCAGATGAACTGTATAGGGTAGTGGAAGACATACATCGCGTACGAAATGCGCGCCAGGAACTTGAAAGCCGTCAGCGAGAGTAACCAGTTGAGCGGACCTGCGGCGGAAGAAAACACAGGGTAAGTAATATTTAGTTAATAGTTTTATCTAATATACATAAATCTCGTGTCACAGTGTTTACTACAAAAGTCTTCCGAAACGGCTTCACCAATTTTTATGAATTCTTTTTGTGTATATTTGGTCGGTCTGACTAATTAATATGACAAAAAAACGTTTGCCGGGTCCGCAAGATACGAGTGCCTATGAGAAATGACAACTCGTCCCTAAGACTTGTTCGGGTCGAATTCTCTCGGGGCCGAGATTTGTTGCTACCTTAAGAACCCTCACTGATGGTTTTGGGATGTCTACAATAAATAATGTATTAGAAGAAGGTAAGTATAATGCAGACATATAGGTATGTATGTACAATCCAATCGTTCGCGTCGCGCCCGCACAAGAATCGGTCGTTTCGAGAGACAACGGTATAGTAGTAGAAGTGCCGTAAGTATGCGGCGGCGCAGCGACGACGGGAGGCCGTTACGGTTAAGCCGTTCGGAGGAGTTCGATAGCAAACACTGTGACACGAGATTTTTATATACTACTAGATGACCCCGTGAACTTCGTATCACCGACGTCAACCGTTTTTTTTTCTTCTCACCGTTTAAACCTTCCCAGCGGAGGGAGCATGAGATTTTATCGAGGCGGTTTATCTACAAAAAATGGCCGTTTTAACGAGTTTTGACGTCTATAGTAGGTTAACTTATCGTCGCGAGCACAATGCATCGTTTTTATACCGGTGCCGTGAGATAAAAAAACATCTGTCACTATAAGATAAACCCTATCGCAAATGCGAGCATGATGACAACATAAAAAGATATATTATCGACTTTTGACAGATGTTTCATTTAAATTTATCCCACTTTTGAGAGGGGCATATAAACTTATATCTAGCGTTTCTGTCAGTCATTCTACGAATAAAATCATCACATTTGTCATGATTTGTCCACTGGTGCCTCTTCGCGCCACCTACGCATCCCATTCGTGCCCTTCCTCTGTTTCTGCTCACTGACCGACGTCCAGTGGCCGTCTCCAGGGATTTAAGGACCCGCTCACTGACCTCCGTTCAGCCCTACTCCACGCAACCAAGCACCCTCTGCCGTCCTGCTCAGACCGTCGTCCAGTGCCTATCTCAATTAAAATAATACTAGGTAAAATGTACCAGTCAACAAAAAATTTTAAAATAAGAAACTTCTAAAACAAAGATTTAAACCGACACACTAAAAAGGGCAAAAATTATTTCTTTCTAATGAACTTGCATCCCAAGCCATTTACTCACCCCACAAATCATACCTAACTTCTACTAAGTACCTAAGTATGTATGGTGTATTTACTACAAATGTATGGTTTCTAGGAAGTTTTCTGGAAAAAGCTTGACACAGACTCCTCCATTTTTTAAGTCCGTTAATAATAAAATGCTTTTGGTTATAACTTTATAAGTAAATCTAATATTTATTTTGTAACTTTAAACAATGAAATAGGTGGTTTACTACATAACTGGGTACCCAATGGAGAAAAGAAGCATGATATGTTTTCTTCTGAAAACGGGAAATTGTTACCAAACAAATTAATATGTTCTTCACCTTTGATGTAATCTGTAACAAAAAAATAAGAAGTAAAAAAAATGTAATGCATTTCCTAGGAGACTCTGGATATGCCTTTGAGCCTGCCTTGGCTGATGACGCCCATCAGAGGAGAGGCCGAGTAGACTCCCGAGGCTCGGTACACACATTGCCATTGTGGAGCCTGAAACCCAGTAGAGGAGGAATGGCCAGCTCAATGGAACATTCCCTAATTATATTTAACCCTTGAATGAATGCTTCTGTGCATGTAATATAAAAAAACTATAGTGGAACTTGGGTAATTAAGCATCCAATTTTGAGTTACTATTTTGAAAAAATACAATTCGTACATACATATTCCTACGTTTTAATATTTGATTTATTTGTAAGATTTGATTGATTGTAGCATAGACCAAATATTATTGTAGTCAGCGCGTTCAAAATATCCTGTAACAAATAAAGAGCATAATTAAAAAGGAGTCCAAAACATTCCAATATGATGTAATAGCTTAAGACGAAAAGAAAAAAGGTAAGACATGTTACGAAAATGATTTTAGATGCCCCTAAGAGCAAAAATTGACGCTATACTGGATAGACCTCTATGGTCTATCTATCCAAATACTGTAGGTATTCACTGAGCATTGCCTAAGTACACATTTGCATTAGTTTGACAAGCATATTATTTACCTATTGTACTCGGTTGGTGATGGTGAGTCAAGTATTGAACTTAATTTAATATATCACTAGATAATAAGTAGGTACTATCAACACTTACATTCCGCCACTGCTCCAGTCGTGTCGGGACCATGCTCCTTCGACAAGGCTCAATGCGCCCCACTCTTTCAACAACCTTTCGCTTCCCATGGGGCCAGAAAACTCATTGTTTTGGCTAAATTACTGTGGAGCGTCATATACTCGAACGAACCCCAGTTGATTTTGTTTACTGCGCCCTCTAAAACAGAAAAATATTATAGTTCTTGCCGATGAGTGACTTGTATATGATGTGATGTCCGTATGAGCTTGTAGGAAGGATCTCCAACTATTGTAGTATTGTATAAATTAACTGCAATGGCTATAAAGTTTGTACTTACTTCATTTTCGGCATCTAAGCATCTATGTCCGTTATTTGTTTGTTTATTTACATTTTATTTGATACCTAGCACAGACTAAGTAAAGGAAAGATCACACACAGATCAGATTTCAATCTGTCAAAAAACGCAAATTGAACGAATGAAATAGTGATTTTCGTCACATCCCTATTTGCCGATTCAGTGTTGTCATACCAATAAGTAGATAAAATCTTATCTCCTATCTAAGGAAGATATGTATGTCGAAGAGAAGTCATGCTCGCGGGTGGGATATAATATCGTAATGTTTTAAAATTTTAACCTATCTATCTAGATACGATAAAAATCTCATGCTCCCCCCGCTGGACTTCCACAAATATATAAAAACAACAATTAGCCAAATCGGCCCAGCCATTCTCGAGTTTTAGTGAGACTAACGAACAGCAATTCATTTTTATATATAAGAAGAAGAAGATTAGATAAAAGGATTTCGATTAAATAGTTGTTTCTTCTTTTGGTACCTACCTATATAGATACTCTGTTTTCCAGAGTATCGACAGTCCTTCGCGTAGTCCTAGAAAGTCCTTCGCTTGTTAAAGGTCTGCCTAAAGACACTAGAGCGTGAGTAGCTGTAACTCAAGTATGTTTATATATGAGATTTCCTTTCTGAGGGAAATACTGAGGAATTGGCAAAAGTAATTTAGTGATTCAAATTTTTTATCTTGTCCATTCCATTTTTCAGGGTTCCGTACCCCAAGGGTGCCAAACGGGACCCTGTCTGTCTGTCTATCTGTCCGTGTGTCTGTCTGTCTGTCTGTCTGACACCAGGCTGTATCTCATGAACCGTAATAGCTAGGC
Source organism: Yponomeuta malinellus (assembly GCA_947308005.1). Taxonomy (NCBI): domain Eukaryota; kingdom Metazoa; phylum Arthropoda; class Insecta; order Lepidoptera; family Yponomeutidae; genus Yponomeuta; species Yponomeuta malinellus. The sequence goes on along the minus strand of OX371016.1, from coordinate 3,542,623 downwards.
AGTTGAAATATTCACAGATGATGTATTTCTGTTGCCGCTATAACAAGAAATACTAAAAATAGAATAAAATAAATCTTTATTTAAGGGGGGCTCCCATACAAAAAACGTGGTCTAAAGACAGCGCTCGCCATCCGGCGGCCATTTATGTAAACTTTACAGCGCCTATGACATGTCGTTAAATGTCAATTTTAAATGCTTCTTGTTGGTTTCTATAGATGGCGCTGTTCTCAAATTCGATCTTTGTCTGATGTTGTATGATAATGGTACGGAACCCTTCGTACGCGAGCCGACTCGCACTTGGCCGGTTTTTTTGTCCTTAAATAAATAAAATGAACTCACCGGAATAGCCGTAGACGCAGGCCAGAATGAGCCAGCCGAGACCGGCGGCCCAGACGCTGCGGTTGAACGAGTAGAGCATATTCAGGTAAAGCTGCGAATCGAAGCCTTGCTGTAGGGGCGGGTGGAACGCGTACAAGGATCCCCCCAGACACACCAGGGACGCTAGCCAGCCGATAGCCATTTGCCACTGTGGGTGATAAAGTAAAATACGTAGGTATTTGGTAAGTATTTGGGTACGTTCGTCCTTAGCTGCTGTATAGATCTACCGATAGAAAGGAAGAATTGTGGTTACGACGTTTTTTTAATCCCTAAGGGCGCGGTGGCGAACGACAGTGCCAACTGCAGCCGTCGTAATCCCCGACACGTCAGCGATGAATAGGTGAATAAGTATAGGCGCCCTAAGGCCCCTATTCTTATTCACCTATTCATCATCAGCCATTTGGCGCCCACTGCGCCCCCTCCTTCGTGGTTTTCATAACCATGAGGGGTTTTGCCATAATCTTATTCGCCATAATCGCTTATTCACCTATTATTCGCCTTCTATTCCTCTTTGACTGTCTCGTTGGTCTAGCGGTGTCACATCTGAGTTCATCATGCTAGAGGTCGTGGGGGCAATTACTACTGGAGCACCTAGAAGACGTGGGACGAGGGCGTGGAAAAGACGCAGCGTCCTTTCGATTCACTTTTATAAAAAACGTACTGAAACAATGGGATATAGCCCACATATATAGCACGGGGCGAGGACTCGAACTCTACACAAAGCGTTGCGCGCCCGCGCCAGCCATATGCGTATGTTTTTGTTTAGAATTTCTGCGACAAGATGCAGGCTGACTGGCTTCATCTAAAAAACACGAACCAAGCCAGCGGTGGCTGGTCTGTAGAACTGGCGCCAGCGCACTGGCTTCGTATAATATAAACCATACTTTACACCAAAAATTTAATTGAATTGAGTCTGTACTTACGTGTGAAAGTTCGAACTTCTCGTTCCTGTAGACGTGCAGGATATATCCGTAGATCATCCCCACCAAGAACACCGGCGCGCGCGTCAGCGTGTTCTCATAGTAATGGAACTTATAGACCTTATCGCTGTACAGAGAGGAAAGAAATACCTCAAATTGAGAGCCCAGTGTTTTGAATCATTAATTTATTAATTTAGATATCTTTGGTGAACCAAAAGCTCTTACAATAACATAGAATCTGACATAACTAGGGAAACATAAAGCCAATTACAGGTTCACACTTATAGCACACAATTTAGAAACAAGATGCTTAGACTTCTAAACACATGCTATTAATTGCAAAGTAAACATAGACCCCTCTAGATGATGTCAAACAAATACAACAAAATAGCTTACAGGGGCATTATTCTATTAACATAAAAATATACAAACCACTGACTTCAAAACATGTTTTATTTTTCCATTTTCGCCTCAAACACTTGTGTTTGTGCTACTTTAAAACGGTGAGGTAATAAAACATCTGTCAAAGGTAGTTCTCGCACTTTTGCGTTAGCAGAATCTAGGGCCAAGAGGTATGCCTTGGTCTAATGACTAGTGACCACCTACCACACAAAGACACGCCGCCAAGCAATTTATCAAGTTCCAGGCAACAGAATAACAGTCAAGCACGTAATATGTTAGACTTCATAAGCAGCCTATATACGTCCCACTGTAGGGTACAGACCAGAGAGAGACAGTATGGGCTTAATCACCACGCGTGCCAACCGCGGATTGGCGATTTCAAGCGCTGAGGTATGTGAATAGCTCAGACACTTAGGTTTCCTCACGATCTTATCCTTCACGGTTAGCGAGTTGTATTGCTACTATAACTTCACAAATGTACATAGCTCAGAAAACAAACTAATACTTTACTTATACTTTATACTTTATTGCACACATAAAATTACACGATGTTTATAGGTACATACCCGCACTGGGAATCGAACCTGGGTCTCTCGCTTCCGAGTCTAATGTTCTACCCACCACCTGCCACATAGCCTTTTTAGCCACCGCTGTCACTTTGGACTTCATCATCATCTTCTTAACCAACAAGTGGGACAGAGGCGAAGTGGCGTCTTTAGATGTATACAAGTCCAGAACGCAGCCATAGGTAACTGCTTGTGTATATTTTGGAAAGCTTTGAATGGCATTTGCGATTAAGTTTCAGACATGGATTGTGCGTGTTGGTCGTGTATACTTCGTAACGCATGCGATCAAAGTACGGGTTCCAAACTATACAGTGCCATTGATACTTTACTTTACACAATCTGATAAAGAGAGACTCAAGAGTTGAGTTGATTATGAGAGTTGATGAATGTATGAAAGCGCTATATTGGTAGGTAATGACCTAGTTGGAATAAAATAAAATTTCGACTAATAAAATAAAATAATGACTTAAATATTTTAAGAAACGGGGAAGGCTAGATTGGTCGACCCACTTGAACTCTGTTTCTTAAGTTTAAATTAAGGAGTTTGGAGTTTGTTGGTCTCTGACTACTTTTTTTTAAAGAATTATTATACAAATAAGTTGCCTTTAAATTTGATGAAAATTTTAAATGATTGCTCCATTTCGGTGAAAGCTATCTTGTAAGTATCTAGCGGCTAAATGAACCAGTCATCAATTTTGTTAAAATTTATGCTTGATGGTTCCAAATTATCATTAGTAATAATTTTTCTCACTTAGCTAAGCTATTATGGTATAATTAGCACTTTATTATTTGTGCGTAAACAACAAAAAAACATAGACGATTAGTCCGCAATGCGTTGTGGGAAGTTCAACTAATCGTGTATTGTAAATTATGGAAGAAGCAAACTCTAGTCGATCATTCCAAAACATACACGATAGTTGCGTTTTTAGCGTTTCCATGCCCTCGTACGCAAAAAGTGTGCCTCATTGCTTACCCGGGTACGCCATAGTCGCAATGGTATCCTGAATGTATTTGCGTCACGTCCTGATAGCCCACTGCTGTGGAATTTGATGTGTAAAACAAAATCATGTTTAGTTATTAAGTACTAACCCTAGCCTATAAGTTCTATTGTTACTAACATAAACGGGCCTTGTTGTCTCAATAAATGGATTATTATTATTATTATTATTAGCGGTGTATAGTTCGAAATATGGCACTGAAATTTTGCATTCCAAAGTATACGCGAGCAGTTAAATACCCTTAACGTCTTGGCACTGTATTCAATAGAAAGATGCGGCGAAGTCAAGGATGTAAAACGATCTTGGGCGAAGTGCAAGCCTGTAACGTCTAAACGAAAAATACTCACGGCTGGGAAACCACCAGGAACACATAGAGCGTGCTAGCCATCAGGGACAGTAGAAACCCTAAGACGACGCCCACCCAGCCGCTTCGGCGCCCGCGCAGCGCCCAGAACAGGACTATCGGGGACAAGATGTGCAGCTGGACATCCACGGATAGATACCATGTATGTGGGAGGCACTAAAAAAGAAATCAAATTTAATATTTTTTATCATCTCTTTTTAAAGTTAGATACTTAGAATTATAACAGTTCTGTTACGAATTTGAAAAGAAAGCTAATATTTATACACATCTATGATTAATCTGGTCATTATCAGCCTCTAAAATCTTCTGGTCTAGATATACCCCTTGACCAGGACAAATCGACCCCAACAGCTCGATCCCGACAGCTCGATCTCGACAGCTCGATCCCGACAACTCGATCCCGACAGCTGGATCCTGACAACCCGACCACGGACAACTCGACCCTGGACAACTCGACCCCGGACAACTCAACCACGACAACTCAACCCGGAAACCTCGACCCCGATAAATCGGCATGGACAACGCGGCCCCGACAACTCAAACCCGGGCAATTGACCCCGGACAACTCGACAACCCGGTCGAGTTGTCCGGGCCGAAATGTCATGGGTTCGAGTTGTCCGGGTCGAATTGTCTTGGGATCGAGATGTCATAGAATCGAGGAGCAGTGCACAAATAAGGGCTGTTTGCTTATACATATTATAATGATGACAGTTATATAAAAACGGGTCGAATCGCGATTATTAATTAGGTATTTTTTATAATCGCGATTAGAACCGTTTAATATATAACGTTGTGCGAGTATCGCGAGTCATACAAAAATATATAAAAAATATAATGATGATGGAAAGTACCTACTAACCACATAATCATTGTTGTAGTAATTCTGGATATGCAACAGCGCAGACCACCAATACCGCCTGCAATTTTCCACCTGCGCTGCCTGCCAGCCCCAGTTCGCGCCGTCTGTGACGCGATTCAGAAACGAAGCCTGAAGCAAGACGGCCGACGCCAGAATCGGGAACATCCGAAGTAGACGGTTCAGGTAGAAGAGGTGCAGGTTTTTGAGTAACCCCACTGGAAGGGAGATTATCTCATCACTTAAATACCTACCTACTTTTAGCGCACACAAAAAAAGATCAATAGGAAGATGGATGAAACAAGCACAGCACATCGTAGCCCATCACAAGGCAAAGCAACATAACATAACATCCCAGTATCACAACGAAGATCCTAGTTTGGGTCCAAAACTAGGGACCCTGTGCCCTGGTAGCCAGACAAGGACATCGCAAACACTCAGGAGCCATTAGATACTAATAGGCATTTGTATCGATTCAACTGTGCGATTGTATCGATGCAGTTGCTCTTATGCTGCTGCCTTGTCCACAGACAATCCGCGATTGTATCGCTGCTGGTTAGTCGTGCGTGCGTGTGTGTAAAAACGACAATAGACATTGCTGCTGCATCGCGTTTGCATCGCTGAAAATAGTCGCCTTATGTAAGATAATCAAATGGTCAGCTCAATATTTGATCATTTTATCATATTGAATACTGAATGGTGAATATCTACACATATAATAATATTGAATATTTTATAGGTATATGTACTGAATATATTTATCAGGAAAAAAGAAGTAGAAAAGTACAGCGATCAGCGATTATTTTGGTCAGCAGAATAAGTAAATGAGCTGCAAAACGTGGTCAGCTAATAAATCAAACACGGTCACCAAATAGTTTCATTATAGACAGATTAATAATTTAACAGAATTAACGCATATAAATCAAATATGTTAAGGAAATTTATATGCTCAGCAGAATAAATAAATGATCACTAATGGCCCTTAAAATGCCAAATTGGAATTTTCTGGTGATCAATTTGGAATTTTTTGCTGATCCATTTAAGATTTTCTCCATAATAATATGAGATTTTTCTGCTTAACAATATTACATTTTCTGCTGCTCAGTAAGATTATTTTGCTGCTAAAATTTGTATTTAGTGCCGACCCACTTAGTTATTACTTAAAAATACATGTCAAAATATGTTACCTACTTATTGGTGACAGAAATTATTTTATTGCTGAACAAAACTTATGCGCTGATTATTCTAAAGACATCCATAAAGCTTACCACCAGTAAGTTTGTTAGCGGACGCGTAGACCAGCAGCATCCCACTCATTAAGAAGAAAGAATCTACGCTAATATCAGCCGCTTGAATCCAAATGGCCTCCCCACTGACGTACCACTGGAAACAAGTGCAAATTTGTTAGAATCACGAAATTATAAGCTTTCGACAGCGTGGAGCAGTTTCCCATAATCTCCATCGCTGCAATAACTATAAAAAAAGTTATGTAGATATCCTCCAGGAGCTTTATAGGAGCTGACTAACCCTGTAAATCTCATAGAAGGGTACGCCAAGGTGACACCATCTCGCCCAAGCTCTTCACCAACGTTCTAGAAGACGTGATGAAGATTTTTACACTGGAGCGAGAAGGGTGTCAATATTAACGGCGCTTTTAAGTTGCATCTGTGTTTTTCCGGCGACATCATCGACGTCCTCTCCTGACTGATAACAACACGCATCTCCAGCGTATGATCACTGAATTGCACGAAGCGTCCCTGAGAATCGATCTCAAGATGCACATGTCCACGACAAAGTGATGGCCAACCATCTAGGTAGTAAAGTAATGTTGTGATATACTTATTTAAGTTCACCCTGAATGGATCACTGTGCCCCAAGATACAATTTAATTTAGTTTGGGGCTCAGAGTTTCTTTATATGTTGTTAATTTTTGTTCAGCTCAATAAACATTTTTCATTTCATTTCAATTGTTGGTAATAGCCTAATGGAGATAGTCGATGAGTATGTTACTTTGAACATTGTGTATTGACCGAGCAGCCCGCAGCAGTAAAGGAGAGCACGCGGCGGATTCAGCTAAGACTGATTTCGGATAATTTCAATTAAAAGATTGCGCAATGTCTAAGAAAGAATAGGCATTTGATAAAACGAGTGTGTTCTGCCTATTCTCACGTACGGAGCCGAAAAATGCACAAATACGAGTAATAGTCCGCTTTGTAATATCTGATAGATAGTGTTTAATACAGTGAAAATTAACATTGTCGTACATTTCTATCGGGACACTTACGTAAAGTGCGAATTTCATAAAATTATCTAAGCTGTAATATTTCGAAAAATATCAATCTGCGAAATAAAGTCACAGAAAAGTTGTTGCAAGACACTAACTCTAATTGACAGGTTTCAGGATTAGCATATTTTGGAGTACCTATAGTAGATATGTAATATGTATAGAGTCACAGACCAAGAGCGACCGCAGAGCAAGGACTGTGGGTGGTCTGTTACTCCATACATCTTAACGCGCCTTCGCCCCCCGTCCCATCTGTGTGTTTCGCGCCTCACAGGATCATGCATGGTATGACAGAGTCCATGCAATAGAAATCTATCAAGGAACTGTCTACTCTATTGGGTTAACCCACAGGGTTGACCTATTTGACGACTCCAAAGTGTCAAAATATGTATGTATTTAACAGTCCGGAGTAGGTTAAATCTGACATCTCCGTACAGTGGAGGACGTAGTAGCGCTCCAGAACTGTGTATGTTATCATTAACTTTTTTTATCATCATAAGCAGCCTACCTATATATACGTCCCACTGTAGGGCTCAGGGCTTCTCTCAGAGAGAGAGTATGGGCTTAATTCAATTCAATTCAATTCAATTCAAATATTTTTATTCATTGTAAAAACAGAATGTTTACTTAATGAACGTCAAAGTTGCTAGTTTCACAATTAATGGATTATGTGGAGAAGAAACTAACAAAGAAACTCCACATTTATTCTTTTCAAAACACGTTTTAACTTAATTAACAGAGTTTTCAACTTAAAATATTAGTCATGAATGTGTTGAACACTAGTCACAATCGTCCTTTAAATAATATTAATCTACTGTTTAATGCCAAACATCTTTGTCTTCTAAATAATCCTTGATGTTATAGTAAGCCTTTTTGCACAGAATGTGCTTAACACATTTTTTAAATCGCGTTGGAGGTAACTCTAATATATCTTGAGGAATTTTGTTGTAGAACCTTATACAGTGCCCCATAAAGGATGTGTTAACTTTTGCAAGTCTAAATAGTGGAAATGACAATTTATGTTTATTTCTAGTATTAACATTATGGTGGCCACCAACATTTTCGAAGTCTTTGATATTTTTTCTAACGTACATAATATTTTCATAAATGTATTGACATGCAACTGTTAAGATGTTGGTTTCTTTGAAGAAATCTCTTAGCGAATCCCTACTACCTAACTTGTAAATAAATCGGATGGCTCTCTTCTGCAAGATGAAGATAGTCTCAATGTCTGCTGCCCGGCCCCATAGTAGTATACCGTAGGACATAATACTATGGAAGTAACTAAAATAAACAAGCCTAGCAGTTGCAACGTCAGTGAGTTCCCTAATTCTTTTCACTGCATATGCTGCAGAGCTAAGTCTGTGTGCTAATTTTACAATATGTGGACCCCATTGTAGTTTTGCATCGATTGTGATGCCCAGAAATACAGTATCATCTACAAATTCTAATTTTTCATGTCCAATTACTATGTTGTTCTCAACTACTCGTACGTTAGGTAAGGAAAACTTTATACATTTTGTCTTTTTAGAATTTAGCAGCAGATTATTTGCTGTGAACCAATCTAGTACTTGCGAGAGAGCATTATTTGCATCGTCAAGATTATTTTCTTGTCTCCTTATTTTAAAAATAAGTGACGTGTCATCAGCAAATAACACTATCTCAGACATTTTTTGTACCATAAACGGTAAATCATTTATATAGACTAGGAAAAGGAGCGGCCCTAAGATAGATCCCTGCGGGACTCCTATTTTTACAAGTGAACCCGAGGATTTAATACGATTTACGTCTGCTTTTTGGACCCTTCCTTCTAAATACGATCTTAAAAGATCTAAACCTGCACCCTTTATTCCGTAGTGTTTTAACTTTAGGAGTAGCGTTTCGTGGTCTACACAATCAAATGCTTTTGATAAATCACAAAATATGCCTACTGCATCCTTGCGATCCTCCCACGCGCTGAAAATATGTTTAAGTAACATAACTCCGGCGTCTGTTGTATTCCGCCCTTTAGTAAAACCAAATTGCTGGCTATGAAAGAGTTGGTAATTATTGAAATGCGTAAGTAATTGATCTAAGATGATCTTCTCAAATATTTTACTTAATACTGGTAGTACTGAGACGGGCCTAAAATTGGTTGGATCGTGTTTATCACCGCTTTTAAATAAGGGTACTAGTCTACTACATTTCATGAGGTCCGGAAATACTCCCTCATCTACACATTTATTGAAAATTTTTGCTAACGGTAAAGCTAGGACATGGATCACTGAACTAACAATTTTTACCGACATACCCCACAAGTCCTCGGTTTTTTTAAGATTCAATAATTTAAATTTTTTAAGAACGTTATGGGGCTCAATGTAATTAAATGAGAAATCGTGTTCGCACGAGGAGACATGGTCTTTTAGTAATGTTGTTGCACGATCAGGTGACGAGTCTAACGGAGCTGTAGTCACGATTGGAACATTAGTGAAGAACTGTTCAAATGCTGCAGCGATATCTTCATTTGTCGTTATTATTTTGTCGTCAATCTTAAGCGAAATATCTCGGTCTCCTAATTTTGTTTTACCCGTTTCTCTATTTATTATTGTCCAAATTGTTTTAATTTTATTCGGTGACTGTAAGATTTTATTCTTTATATGATCGCATTTAGCCTTATGGCAGACGGCCTTAAATAACTTGGAATATTTTTTGACGTGCTGTATGAATTTGGTGTCATATGTATAAGTCTTTTTGTCATACAGTTCATAAAGTGTGTCTCTACTTTTCCGGATACCCGAGGTTGCCCGTTCACTAAATCCTACTTTATTCTCATTATTTGTTAGCTGCCGCAATTTAAAAACTTTTTCAAAACTACCCGACACGACTTTGAAAAAGTCTACATAATGAGCATTAGCATTTTGGTAATTTTCTTGAGTTTTTATGCTACTTTCAAGGTCTACTTTAAATGACTCTAATTTTAGGGTTCCGTACCTCAAAAGGAAAAAACGGAACCCTTATAGGATCACTTTGTTGTCCGTCTGTCCGTCCGTCCGTCTGTCAAGACCCTTTTTCTCAGGAACGCGTGGAGGTATGAAGCTGAAATTTATATCAATTACTCAAGTCTACTGTCCCTTGAAGCTGTGAAAAAATCAAACTTCTAAGCCAACGCAATCAAAAGATACAGCCGTTTATGCCGCAAATTTTCGACACTTGCAAGGGAATCAAAACCTACAGGGTGCTTCCCGTGAACTCAGAATCTTGAAATTTGGTAAGAAGCAACGTCTTATAGCATAGATAAAGGAAAAATTACGAAAACCATAAATTTTTAGTTACATCACATAATATATATTTTTTTAATAATTTTAAACTTACTACCCATTTCCTCATAAACGCGTAGAGGTATTAAATTGAAATTCATACCAAATACTCAAGTCTATAATACCTTTAAGCTGTAACAAAATCTAACTTCTATGTCAACGCAATCAAAAGAAACAGCAATTTAAGCTGCATATTTTGAAACTCGCAAGTACTCGCAAGGGAATCAAAACCTAAAGGGTACTTCCAGTCGACCTAGAATCTTGAAATTTGGCATGAAGCAACGTTTTATAGCACACATAAAGGGAAAATTCCGAAAACCTTAAATTTTTAGTTACATTACAAAATATATATTTTTTAATAAATATAAACTTATTACTTTTTTCCTCATGAACGCGTAGAGCTATCAAGTTGAAATTCATATCAAATACTTAGATCTAATTGCCTTTAACCCGTGAAAAAATGTTGTTGACATTGCAGGTTTGTACGGAACCCTCGGTGCGCGAGTCCGACTCGCACTTGGCCGGTTTTTTACTTGTTACGGGCCGGCAGAGGATAACCTGTTCTGCGTTTTTTCTATCTATTTCAAAATGAACAATTTGACCAGTGTGGTCTGACTTCAAACAATTTACTGTAATCACCACGCGTGCCCACCGCGAATTGACGATTTCAAGCGCTGAGGTATGTGAATAGCTCAGACACCCAGGTTTCCTCACGATGTTTTCCTTCACCGTTAGCGAGTGGTATACTTTTTTTTATACCTAATGGGTATTCTAGCTTGGGACCAGTCTTTCACTGGTACAGTGTAATGCAAGTGATTATGTCGTTTATGAATGTTTTTTATGTCAGCTATATGTTTTGAAGTTGGTCAATAATTCTTTAGACCCACGGATTGTTAGGTTCTCAGTACTCACCTGGAACATTTCAATAGTGTTCTGATAGCCAACTATAGCCTGGTTGATCAAAGTGTGTCCGATGATGACCCAGAGGATAGACAGAGCCCTGATGCCGTCCAGACAAGTCAGGGCACCAGGCCTTGAGCTGAACGTAAACAGGTTTCTGGTGTTCGTGTAGACTGAGGCGCAACTGTACAGTTTGCTTAACTCTTTTGGGTCTGGAATTTGGGAAAAATCAATGGTATAGTCCGCACAGATCTTTTTGGTGGTAACCTGAACATAGTCACAGATCGTTCGCTTACTGTCTTTACCACAGAACAGGTCTTTACAGTGTCATCATCATCAACCCATTATGTCCCCACCGAGGGGCATGGGTCTCTTCCCTGAGGAAGGTATGTGTGAGTAATTGACTACTTTAGTAATTGACTAATAGTAATTTATTACGCATCCCACTACGTCAATGGTCAGGAGCGACAGCAGAGCAAGGACTCTATACACCTTGCCGCACCCTCGCTCCACGTCCCATCTGTGTGTGTCGCGTCTCATATATGAATGAATAGGAATATTGCTGACCTTTTTGTAAGATTATCGTGTGACGTACATCGTAGGCTGTGCTGATGATGGTCAATAATCCAATTAATGAGAACACGACTCTGAAATCAACACAGAATCGATAATTATGATGTGCTGCTCTCTCACATCAAAAGGATTACGGTAAAGTGCTATCCACAGGAAGGAGCACATATTTCGACTCGGATACAACTAAAACAATAGCCGCTTTCTTAGAGACCCCCCACACTACCGTCTTTCGAGCGTCGTCGTCGTGCCAGCGTCCGCACAGCGTCGACGCAACGCCGACGCCGCAATGCCGCGACACCAGCGCTGGCCGTCGCCGAACGCCGGGCTTACGCAGCGCTGGCGTCGCGGCATGGTCGCGGCACTGCGGCGCTTGTCGCGGCACTGCGGCGCTTGTCGCATACAGTCAATGTGAATATGGATTCCGACGAAGAAACACCGCTGTTGACATTACTGATAAAACGAAAATTAAGTGAACGAAAAAAGAAACGTCATCGTCAATGACAATGCAAGATCCTCTGTGGAATTGTTGTGTTCAGGAAAGCGATTATTACGTATTGTATTGTGAACATATAAAAATAATAATAAAAAACGTTTTTACGATTATCTACGAATGCCAAAGCAAACATTTGACGAACTTTTACAACTGATTTAAAACGATATAAAATATCAAGATACCCAAGAGTGCGTTGTGTTATGTATTGTACTTGTTCGCCAAAAACGTTGTGCTGGCACCGCGCCAACGCGACGCCAGCGCTGCGTAAGAGCCGATCCACACGGCGCGTTGCGTCAGCGTTGCGTCGTCGCAACGCATATATTTTGACGCATAGCATATATTTTGCGTCGACGCTGTGCGGACGCTGGCACGACGACGACGCTCGAAAGACGCTAGTGTGGGGGGTCTCTTAACCACTCGTCTGCCGCGACACAGATCTGTGTCCAACTTAGTATGGGCCACCTATACGTTCCATTCCGCGAGGGCAGTTCAGAGGTTAAACTTCATGCCGCTATCCATATCGCTCTATCAAGCACGATAAAATCTGCTCACCTCACACTCATAAGAATTATATATATTTTTTTATATTAAACCTTATCGGATACCGATCTCTATTGATCTGTTTTAATCATAATCATAATCATCAGATGATATTTATCAGCACACACTACTAATTGTCCTATTGTAAATACTCAAATAGCTAACTAGATAGGTGGAAACGTTGTTGGTTGAAGCTTTGATTCGATTACCGGAATTATGATTGGCGTAAGCCATGTACATACGGGCGGCTAAGGATCGCCTGGAAAAGATCTACAGCCCAAGAGGACAAGTCAATCGGCACTGGGTGGACTGAATTGGGAGCCGCCGCGGACCACCGTCAGAAGTGGAAATAAGTGGTTGAGGCCCTGTGTTCCTTTAGGAGTTAAAGGACCGAAGAAGAAGACTAAAGTTTTCACGATCTAAGTCCGCTCTGATGAAAACTGCCAATCTTTGTGCTAAGATCACCGGTGTACACGATACAGGTACCTTCCGAGTAACTAAAATAGGTCACTCTGTCCGAGCGTACTATAGTAGGTATAGACACGCGGTATAGTGATGCAAGTGTGAAACATGATGATTTTCTTTATTTATTGACTCGGTCTAGCGGTATCACGTCTATAATAAAAATAACGTCCACACAACACAATCACTTGACCTGATCCCAAACTAGGATTACCATGCCGAAGGTCGTGGGTTCGATTTCTACCAGCGGCCGCCGTACATTTGTACACGTAGCCTCAGTCTGGGTGTATTTCGATGTTTGTGATGTCCTTGTCTGGTTACCATAGCACAGAGTATCCTAGGTTTCATAAGCAGCCTGTATTATACGTCCCACTGTAGGGCATAGGCCTCCTCTCAGAGAGAAAGTATTGGCTTAATCACCACGCGTGTCAACCGCGGATTCGCGATTACAAGCGCTGATGTGCATAGCTCAGACACTCGGGTTTCCTCACGATGTTTTCCTTCGCAGTTACCGCTATTGCTACTATAACTTCACAAATGTGCACAACATAGAAAACAACTGGGAATCGAACCTGGGTCTCTCGCTTCCGAGTCCAATGTTCTATCCACTAGGCTATCACCGCTGTCATAGTTTGCTCTTAGTTTGGACCAGGATAAGTGATCGTGTTGTTTGGAAGTTATAATTGCTATTGCTATTGCTATTGCTTTTGCTATTGTTATTATTTCCTAACATGGCAACATAGTCGGCGGCTCGCCGTGGCTTGTCCCCGGCCAGCCGGCAGAGTCCCGGACGATGATCCAGGAAGTCGCCCAGCGCCTCTTGCGTCGTGCACGCCGCTGGGATGCAGATGGCTAGGCGGAAGGTCGCGTCGGGAAGGGTGCCGGTCCTGCAAAAAGGGAATATTAAAATTTGTCAGCCAAATAAATATTTAACCAGCAACAAAAATCGTACATAATTCTAATTCGAAAATTATAAAGTTATTCGGTCAGGGTGTTAACGCCATCTGCAGTAATTCGCCAGAACCTACAAACGTCAAGATAACATATCGAGCAGCTGTCGTCTACGATCGCAGCGCACCAACAGATGGCTCTAAATAGAAGATATAAAAGCCGGCCTGCCGTCAGAGCAACGCTTCTTTCGTCTCTTCGATATACCTACATACTACTTGTGCAAAATTTGTATTATTAATAAAACGCTGTTAATCGAAGGAAATTAAAATCATCATTGGAATTCACCCTATCAAGAGCCCACAATCTTAACAGTGGACCATCGTCGCCGGATAAATTGGATAGCAAGCCACGCCATTGGAGCCGCCATCAGAAAAAGGGTGATCGTTCCTATCTTTCCCATCCCAACCCCCTTCGGTTTCAATTCTGTGCTAAAACCGTTTCTATTTATCAGTGTGCAGGTATAGCGTCAAATCGTGCTTAGACGAGTGCAGAGCAAACATCTACGAGACGGGTGTTGGTGCGCATTACATCACCACGCCACGCGTCGAGTTTCAGGAACCGTGAGTACCTTTGTCTCCCTATAGTTCGCCAAAATGAACCGTGAATTAGAGGCTGCTGAAGCAGCGCAGGGGCCAGTTAGTAGTCAAATACGTGATTTAAACAAAAAACGTGGTGCAGTTAGGGGTAGATTGACGCTCTTTACTAAATTCTTGGCCTCTATTGATCACACTGAAATATCAGAAAGACAGTTGTTAGAGCTAAAGTTACGTAGGCAATCTGCTTCAGCCCTCATGACAGAATTTAACAATTATCAAAACGCTCTAGAGTTGTTGACGCCTGAGTCTACTCAGCTGCTGGAGCAGAGAGAGCTTTTTGAGGATGGTTACTTCTCGGCTTTAGCAGATGCAGACTTTTTATTGGAGAAAAATGCTAAAGAAACTCGTGACGTGTCCAAGTGCAACTCAAATTCGTTGATTAAGTTACCAACCATTTCCCTACCCACATTTGATGGCAGTTATGATAATTGGTTGGAATTCAGAGACACTTATCTATCAATGATCCATAACTCTAACAACCTGGATAGTATTCAGAAGTTCCACTACTTGCGCTCTGCTCTTACCGGTGGTGCATTACAGGTAATCAAAGCGCTAGAATTTTCAGCGGCTAACTATACAATAGCTTGGGATTTGCTTGAGAATAGGTATAACAATACGTGCTTGTTAATCCATAACCATGTCAAAGCCCTCTTTTCGATGCAATCAAACGCGAAAGAATCGCCAGTTCAGATTAGAAGACTCATAGACCATGTTTTAAAGAATTTGCGCTCTTTAAAAACGCTAGGAGAGCCCACTGAGTCGTGGGACACTCTTGTCATATACATGATTCTCTCTAAATTAGATTGCAACACCGAAAAGGACTGGGAGCAGTACAAAATGACCATTTCCAAATCAAAGCAAAAGCTTTCATTGCAGGATCTCATTGATTTTCTCAAACAAAAGGCGGATATGCTAGAAATGATTAAGGTTAATAATTCATCAAGCTCTCATCCCAAGATTAGTCAAGAACAACATAAAAAATCTGTGCAAAAAATAAATAGCCTTGTTGTTACAAAAAATAATAAATTTGCTAAACGTCGCGTTTGCAAAATGTGCAGCCAAAATCATTCGCTTTATTCGTGCAAAGCATTTTTGGATTTATCAGAGCAAGATAAAATACAGCTTGTAGAAAGCAAAAATTTGTGCAAAAACTGCTTGCGTGAGGGTCACATTGCTACAGATTGTCACTTTGGGCCGTGCAGACAATGTAACCGGAAACATAATAGCGCGTTACAGGGTGAATGCAGTAAGAATAGCGCATTAATATCTATTCCTACTCAGCAGTCATCATCGGAGCAGACTGATCCACAGGCAACCAGTACTACATTGCATACTTCCGCGCAGGTGCCGTTTATCATGCAACAAAATAATAAAAAACCGGCCAAGTGCGAGTCGGACTCGCGCACCGAGGGTTCCGTACAAACCTGCAATGTCAACAACATTTTTTCACGGGTTAAAGGCAATTAGATCTAAGTATTTGATATGAATTTCAACTTGATAGCTCTACGCGTTCATGAGGAAAAAAGTAATAAGTTTATATTTATTAAAAAATATATATTTTGTAATGTAACTAAAAATTTAAGGTTTTCGGAATTTTCCCTTTATGTGTGCTATAAAACGTTGCTTCATGCCAAATTTCAAGATTCTAGGTCGACTGGAAGTACCCTTTAGGTTTTGATTCCCTTGCGAGTACTTGCGAGTTTCAAAATATGCAGCTTAAATTGCTGTTTCTTTTGATTGCGTTGACATAGAAGTTAGATTTTGTTACAGCTTAAAGGTATTATAGACTTGAGTATTTGGTATGAATTTCAATTTAATACCTCTACGCGTTTATGAGGAAATGGGTAGTAAGTTTAAAATTATTAAAAAAATATATATTATGTGATGTAACTAAAAATTTATGGTTTTCGTAATTTTTCCTTTATCTATGCTATAAGACGTTGCTTCTTACCAAATTTCAAGATTCTGAGTTCACGGGAAGCACCCTGTAGGTTTTGATTCCCTTGCAAGTGTCGAAAATTTGCGGCATAAACGGCTGTATCTTTTGATTGCGTTGGCTTAGAAGTTTGATTTTTTCACAGCTTCAAGGGACAGTAGACTTGAGTAATTGATATAAATTTCAGCTTCATACCTCCACGCGTTCCTGAGAAAAAGGGTCTTGACAGACGGACGGACGGACAGACGGACAACAAAGTGATCCTATAAGGGTTCCGTTTTTTCCTTTTGAGGTACGGAACCCTAAAAACCGAACTTTGAAAATAAATACACACTAGAGCCCGTTCTGCTCCCAACTGCCTTGGTAGAAGTGCTGGGAAGCGACGGTATTTATTACAAAGCTCGAGCATTGTTAGACAGCGAAAGTCAGCATTGTATAATCACCAGAGCTTTATGTAAAAAGGTTAACGCGCAACCTATACAGTCCGCTTATCAAATCGCCGGTGTGGGTCAATCAGTAATGCAGTCTACTCACACTTGCGAAATCAAACTGAAATCTTTAATCGGAGATTATAAAAATAAAATAATTTGTTTGATTTTGCCTAATATAACATCAACATTGCCATCAGTAGGTATAGACCCCAAATCAATTGCTTTGCCAGAGAACGTTGTACTCGCTGACCCATCCTTTGGCATACCATCTCAAATTGATATCCTAATCGGAGCTAATCATTTCTGGGATCTACTACTTACGGGTTATATTCGCTTAGCAAACGGGCCGTGCTTGCAGGAAACGAAGTTAGGCTGGATCGTGTCCGGACCTATTTATAGAAGTGATTTGCGCGTGAAACAATCGCACTGTAATTTCGTTCAATCCTGTGCTTTAGATGAGCAGCTGAAGAAATTCTGGGAAATTGAGGAGTTACCCAAGTCAGGTGTCATTCAATATTCCCCTGATGAACGCGCTTGTGAAGATTTATTTATCTCAACACACGAAAGAACTGAAGACGGCAGATTCTCAGTTCGCATTCCATTAAAGGAATCAGCTGACTCGTTAGGCGATAGTTATCATACTGCGCGAGACCGGTTTTTGTCACTCGAGCGTAAGCTAGATCGGTCGCCGCAATATAAAGAGATGTATACTGGGTTTATGCAGGAGTACTTAAGCTTGGGACACATGACGCGAATTGAGCAATATAACTCGCCTCATTATTTCTTGCCCCATCACGGTGTTTTCCGGGAAACCAGTGTTACAACCAAATTGCGTGTGGTATTTAATGCAAGCCAAAACTCGCTATCTGGGAAGTCTTTGAATGACATTCAGATGGCTGGGCCCCCACTCCAAAACGACCTTTTTGCAATTCTGCTAAGATTTCGTCAATATCGATATGTCGCGTGCTCTGACATCGAGAAGTTCTTTAGACAAATTCTCATTCAATGTGATCAAAGAAATCTGCAATTAATTCTGTGGCGCGAAAATTCATCCGATCCTCTAAGTGTGTACCAGCTTAACACCATAACATACGGCACAGCGTCCGCTCCTTATCTTAGTATCAGGTGTGTTAGGCAGTTGGCTTTTGAATGCGATGATGAATTAATCTCAGAAATAATTTTAAATGATTTCTATGTTGACGACTTTATAACAGGTGCAGATTGTAAAGTAAAATTAACTGAGATTTGCAAAAAGGTCACGGATGTTTGTCTGTCCGGATGCTTTCCCCTACGAAAGTGGATTTTTAATTCCCCTGATCTTGTGCCAGAAGTAGTAAGGGAAGACGGACAGACAAAATATTTGTCGTTAGGTGAAAACTGTTCGAGCAAAACCTTAGGTCTAGGTTGGCATAATAATTCTGACAAGTTACATTTTACCTCGAAGGTAAGCAAAGATGATTCCAAAGTCACAAAAAGAAAAATATTGTCTGTTGTCTCAAATTTACGACCCTATTGGTCTACTTAGCCCTGCAATAATTAGTGCTAAGATTTTATTGCAGAAACTTTGGCTTTGTAAAGTTGGCTGGGACGACTCTTTACCCCAAGAAATCGTGCTGTGCTGGGTAAAGTTTCTCGAATCCTTATCCAATTTACATAAAATACGTATTCCTAGACACGTAATCGGTCAAAACCCCGAGAGTATTGAGTTACATATTTTCACAGATGCGAGCGAAGCCGCGTACGGAGCTTGTGCTTATATTCGTACAATCTGTTCGAACGGCGAAATTGTTATCAATCTTTTGTGTTCAAAGACGCGTGTTGCACCAATCAAACCGGTTAGTGTGCCCCGGCTTGAGCTATGCGGTGCACTCATAGGAGCGAAATTAAAAGAAAAAATAGTAAATTCATTGCGCGTAGTGTTTACCAAAGTAGTTTTCTGGACAGATTCTACTATAGTGCTTGGATGGCTACGAATGTCGCCACATTTACTAAAAACCTTTGTGCAAAATCGGGTTGTCGAGATAAATGAGCTTGCAGGTAATGCTACTTTCTTACATATTAGTGGGAAAACAAACCCAGCCGACATCTTGTCGCGCGGTATTTGTTTAGATGAGCTGTCTGAGTGCGACCTTTGGTGGCATGGGCCGTTATTTCTACGTGATTATGAATGTTCAATCGATAACAATATTCCTATCAGTTCATCTGATTTACCTGAACTAAAATCGAAATTCGATGAAAACATTTCGCTAACAGTAACCTCAGCGTCGCAGTCGGACAGCCCTCTATTTGACACTTTTAACTTTAATAGATTTTCTTCATGGAAAAAACTTCAACATGTTGTTGCCTTTATATTGCGTTTTGTAAACAATGTGCGTTCAAAACAAACTAAATGTGAAAAATTAACCGGAGCTTTGTCAATAAAGGAACTTGACAACTCCGTTTTGCTTATCACAAGAATAGTGCAAAGGCAATCTTTCCCGACTGAATACAACTGTCTATTAAATAAATTGCCATTAAAATCATCTCGAAACCTGTCCAGTCTTAATGTTTTTATGGATGAGAAAAATATAATTAGAGTCGGAGGAAGACTAGTTAATTCGCCCGACTTTTCTTATAGCAAGAAACATCCCGTGTCAATTTGTGCAAAACATTACGTCACTCAATTAATTTTTCGGCAGTATCACTTCAACCTTTTCCATGCTGGACCCCAGCTGCTGCTGTCACATATTAGGGATAGCTGGTGGCCTCTGAGCGGAAGAAATTTAGCAAAAAAGACAGTGCGACTTTGTATTATGTGTGTCCGCATGTCAGGTAAAATTTACCAACCCACTATGGGAAATTTACCTAGCGAGCGCTTACAGTCAGGTTTTCCTTTTATAATCAGTGGGGTAGACTATGCAGGCCCCTTATACATGCTAAATAGGAAAGGTAGAGGATCAAGGTTAGAGAAGTGTTATCTGTGCCTCTTTGTTTGTTTTGCCACACGAGCTGTGCACCTGGAGCTAGTCACCAGTTTAACTTCAGAAGGTTACATGTTAGCCCTGAAAAGATTTATATCACGTAGAGGAAAACCTCTAAAAATATTTTCCGATAATGGCAGAAATTTCGTGGGAGCTACGCGAGAATTTCGAGATTTTTTACATAATGAGCGTGAATCTATCGTTAGCTGTGCTGCTCATAATCAAATAGATTTTAATTTCATACCACCTTACGCACCTCATTTTGGCGGACTTTGGGAGGCAGGGGTCAAATCCTGCAAACATCACATTACGCGCGCAGTAGGGAATGCTAAGCTAACATACGAGGAGCTCAGTACGGTTTTGGCACAGATTGAGGCCGTCCTGAACTCCCGTCCTATGCACCCTATGTCCTCAGACCCTAACGACCTCTCACCGCTGACGCCGGCGCACTTTATCCTGGGACGGCCGTTGACCTCTCCTGCCTGCGATAACGTCACGAGCGCTGCCACTCACACACTCAACCGCTACCAGAAAGTCGAGCTGATCAGGCAGCAGTTTTGGAAGAGATGGTCCAAGGAATACATCTCAGAGCTCCAAAGACGTGTGAAGTGGAAGACGAACCATGGCGACATTCAACCGAATGCTATGGTCCTCATCAAAGAAGACAACACGCCCCCGTTAAGATGGTGCTTGGGGAGAGTTATGTCTGTTTCCCCAGGTCAAGACGGAATCTCGAGAGTCGCCAGTCTCCGCACGGCCACCGGCATGAAACAGAGGGCTTTCTCGAAGCTGTGCCCTCTTCCAGTCTCCGTGCCAGACGCCGAGCCAAGCTGTGGATATCAGCAATCAGCCTCCTGTCCGTCAGCAGCTAACCAGTCCTGTTGAGAGCTACACCTCTCAACGCGGGGAGTATGTTAACGCCATCTGCAGTAATTCGCCAGAACCTACAAACGTCAAGATAACATATCGAGCAGCTGTCGTCTACGATCGCAGCGCACCAACAGATGGCTCTAAATAGAAGATATAAAAGCCGGCCTGCCGTCAGAGCAACGCTTCTTTCGTCTCTTCGATATACCTACATACTACTTGTGCAAAATTTGTATTATTAATAAAACGCTGTTAATCGAAGGAAATTAAAATCATCATTGGAATTCACCCTATCAAGAGCCCACAATCTTAACACAGGGTAATCAATATTTTGGTTAGCGGAACGAAAAAAATCTTTTATACTACACCTGCTTGGAAAGTACCTTGATACTTTATCAAATTTACGGTAGAAAGTACGTCATTGCATATCGAACAAATATGCGGAGAGAAAACGCATCTGAGCGGGAGAGAAAAGTGTATGAAAATCCATTTCTTACGTGGTTTTTCTTAATGTTGGGTAAGACTATGCGCCGGTAACCTAAATATCAAAAGCCAAAAAGTTTTTACAGTGAGTTTTTATCTCCAAGTTCGCAAAATGACACTGGCCACTAGCTGTGTGTTAGATGGTGTCGGGCTGGCAGTGCGACCCTGCGGCGGCAGGATAAACAATTTGAAAAAAGAACATGTGAAAATTGCAGACGCCATCCATTGGCGCCATTTCCAATTTGTGTGTTGTTTGAGGATTCAGTTTTCGTAGAAAGTAAAATAAAACTATCAAAATGATAAGTAGTGATAGGCAGGTGTAGTATAAAGCACTATGTATCACTCGAGAGAAACTGTGATTCCCGATCTCGGGTGTTTTAAAGCCCTCGCCTACGGCTCGGGCTTCAAACGACACCCTCGACGGTAATCGGTCACTTTCTCCTCTCGGTGAACAATGTACTATTGAAATGGACAACAGGTGGCGGAAAAATAAATCGAATATTGAATTGAGTATTTATTGAATTCGGGAAGCCATATCCTAACAAAAATAATTGAACTTTAAAGCTTGGTATTCCGCATACTGCGATCGCCAACCCGCCTGCCAAGCGTGGCGATTATAGCAAAACCCCTCACGGTTATGAAGGCCACGAGGGAGACCTATGTCCTGCAGTGGGCGTCAGGTGGGATGATGATGATGATGATTTCGCAAACAGATTCGCTACACCAACAATATTTTTGAGCGATTAAATTCAATGATTCTCCACACTATTTGGTGAACAAGAAAAAAAATTAAACCTCCCTAATTTAGGTGTCAGTACCTACCCTAATTTTTTATATTTTTTATCCTCCCGTTTTGTCTGCTTGATTAATATGTATTATCTACCTATGTTACAGCTTTGAATTATTAATCGTCTCTGAGCTAAGCCGCGGACAGACAGACAGACGGACGGACATAGCGAAACTATATCCTCGTTGACTAAGGAACCTTAATAAAACTACTAAGTGGCCTTAAAATTTCGTGACGAAATCATCGAAGTTCATGCCTTGGTAAGTAGTCCAATAACTAGTATCTTTTAGGTATATCAAGATCAAATACGGACGATCCGGGTTTTGTCTCCAACTTAAGACTAAAGTAGCAATTTTAATGATGACTTGTAATCAATAGGTACGCATTCCATAAAATCATGGCGCAAACAATTTATTTAAAGATAATAAAGTTTTAATTGGAAAATACACCTCTTTACATTATCTAAGGTATTATTGTTAATTAACAGATACGATAACCCATACATCCAGGTGGACAGTTGACGTCATCGAAATTTGTCGAAATGAAAAGGAATCCTTCAGTATAATCCTTAAATAATATTATCAGGGTCTTTAACCTTCCAAAATTGTTATCTACTAATTTCCTTGTTTATGTAGGTATTATGAAAAGTATTAAAATCGATTAGGTAATCGATGCTAATCTCTCAGCCCATATTCATATGTGACAGTCCACGGACAGTCCATGGCCGGTATGGAGTTATGCATATCCCTATAATCTGCAACGGATACGCGGGGCCGTTCAAGTATTGCGTAAGCAGATTTATTAAAATTATTTACCCCCTCTCCCCCCTCGTCAGCAAAAGTAAGCAAATCTCTTACCCCCTTCCCCCCTTCTATGCTTACGTAAACATGGGTATATGCATTTTTGTTTTAATGTATTCAAATCGTCAATCGTACCAAAACGAAACAATACATTGGCGGAATAATTTACAAGTGAATTGCGCACGGTAATTCCTCTACACGGTTCTAACCGATTACCTAAGCAAATGCATTATGCACAGATCCCTGGAAAATCGACAACATTTTGTAAAAAAAAGGAAAAATATAAATGCCTACTGCTCACCTAATATCACCATCCAGACCCCCCACCCCCCATGTCATCAAAAATAAGCCAAGCTAAGACAGCCCCCCCCCCCTGTAGTGCTTACGTAATACTTGAATGGCCCCTTATCAGAAAAAAATAACTTAGTAGTGCGATGTTAAAAACATATATGTCTGTAGTTGGAGATGCGCTAGTGCGCTAAAAATGACTCCACGTTCATTTGATATTGATATTGAGAGAGAACGGAGGGCGCTGGCTGTCCGGGGGAACATGCTGGTCCGCAGGTTTGCTCGGTTTAGTGGTGAGGTAAAAGTGACCCTTTTCAAGGCCTATTGCCAGTCCTTATACGCCTGCAGCCTGTGGGCTGGCTGTACCCAGCGGGCTCTTTGCGCTCTCCGTGTACAATATAACAACATCTTCAGGATGCTGCTGGGGCTGCCGCGGTACTGCAGTGCCTCAGGCATGTTTGCCGCCATAATGCGCAAACAAGTGGCATCCTTAATTGACCGCGTCTGCGGCAGCGCCAGCGGTATCCTACAGGTTTTGGCTGACAGGCCAGATTGCCCTATGTGGCATCATTTTGAGAAGATGCATATTAGTCGGTCAACTGATTAATTAATTAATTAATTGATCAGTTGATTGATTGATTATGTTTTAAGTAATTAGTTAATTTATAATATTTTTTACCTATGTCTTTAAAGATTAGGTTAAGTTATATGGATTTTATGATCCGAAATAAACGATTAATAATAATAATAATAATTTGTGTAAAAGCGGGCGTGGCTTGTCAATTTTGTTACCAATCAGAGCGAGTTCAGTATTACCCGGCAAAATATCTATCCACCTGCCACCGTCAGACCGCCGCCGCCGTCATGCGAAGTAGGTAGGTACCTAGATATTTCGACGGGTTATACATGAATGAAGGCAATTGTTTGACCTTGTGTAAAAAATCTTACTATGAGAATGGTGCTATGCAAGCATGCTTGAATTCCGAGGAAGTTATGAGTAAAACTGATCGTGAAACAATATAAGTTCTATAGATCTCTCAGAGTTATGTAGGTTGTCCAGTTTTATACATGGTGTCCAGTGCCGGCCTTAAGCACACAAGCACACTTCGTTTTCCTTACGAATCACGAAGCGTGATTCTTCAAATCGCCGGCTTTTCGTCTTTAGGGTTCCGTACCCGAAGGTTGCCAAACGGGATCCTATTACTAAGACTGTCTGGCAGTTGAAATTTTCACAGATGATATATTTCTGTTGCCGCTATAACAACAAATACTAAAAACAAAATTAAATAAATATTTAAGGGCTCCCATACAACAAACGTAGTTTTTTTTGCCGTTTTTTGCTTGATGTTAATAACGTTAACAGGTAGACGCTTGAAATATTTACAGAACATTAATTCTGTATTCGATTCAAAAATAAATAATTAAAATAAAATAGATATTTAAGGGGGGCTCCCATACAATAAACGTGATTTTTTTCTCGATCTCTGTGTCTAATGTTGTATAGATGGTACGGAACCCTTCGTGCGCGAGTCCGACTCGCATTTGGCCAGTTTTTTAGATGCAATGCCGTGAAGTATGTAAATGATAAAAATGTACCTCCAACAAGAGGCACATAAATACACTTGTTATTAATTCTTAGTCTCATAAAAACCTTACTTTCTAAATAGCCCTAACTTTTAAGTAAGTATTATGTTTTTTTATAGGTAAAACAGCCTGGTAAAAATGTTCTATGTTTAAGCTACTACTGTGCACTTGTTCATTGTATCAGGCGTCTACTATTTGTAAAGTTATGAATAAAGAAATCTGAAAATCGAACCAATCAATCAAATCAACGCCGTGGATTGCATTACTACTATTATTGTTATTACTAATCACTAGCATAATTACATACTACAACCCGAAGTAGAGACTGACTGATTGATTGAATGGTTAACTGATTAATGGACTACATGAAATCTCGGAAACTATCACTCCTACGTTAACCCTTTATAGGGCAAAAGCGAAATTAGTATAGCGGCTGTAACCACCTGTCAAGGTTGATTATAAGGCTCATAATTCATGTGAGCTTGCATTGGTAGTCGACTTTATTGTTTAAATGAGTCTTCCCTGAACGGGCGTAAGCAACAAATGAAACCACCAAAGTGAAGTTAGTCACAGGATCTTGGTAGGGTGCGACAAAATGGTGGTTACGTTTGTGCCTTCCGTCTCATAAGTGTTTACGACCAGGAGAAGTGATTTTGTTTGGTACATAATTAAACAATTTAGTGGTAAAATGTGATATTTACTTGTTTTAAGGTGAGTTAATAGATTATTTATTTATTTTCCTTGAATTTGGTATATAAATCATAATCTAAACTTGTATTTATAAAGTACAATAATGGTTTGAACTGCATAGGTAGTAGAAACCGGTTTTTAGGGTAGAATTGAAAGAAGTGCATATTTCAGATTCTCATTTGTGTATTTTACGAATTTAGGACTATCAAAGTTAACTTTTGCAAAGTAGAATTATTACTTCATGCCGGAAAACAGTTAGTTTTATTAAATATTATTGCACAAAGATGATATTAGGTATCAAAGTGTAGGTATGGAGGTCGGTGAGGTTTGTGCGAAAAGTGCAATCTTACTGAAGCGTTACAGTAATTAATTTTTGTTTGTTTCAGATGTCTTTACCACTATTAGATTTGGAAAATATGCCCTACGATCAGCTAGTCTGTTTGATCGAGGGCATAGATGATGACCAAGCTGAAAACTCAGATGTAGGAGGGGTCTCAGAACCTGAGGATGATCTACCTTTGAATGCCATATCACGGAGATTGACAGCTGGAGGTGACTCTCATCGCGATATCATGGACTCACCTCTACATCATTCGCCAGCTCCAGTCATCAGTGGTTCCCTATCACCAGATCCATCACCAGCAGTGCCAACTCAACAAAGAGGACGAGGCCGTGTTCGTACCAGAGGTCCCGAAATAGCGTCTTGAGCGAAAGATTGTTGATTTATGAGATGATGTGAGTGAGCCTATTTATAAGACTTTTGTTACCTAAAAATCTGATTCTCGAGACTAGAGACCTAAAGTTGTTGATTTTCTATAGGTAAGAAATATATATTTTATGAAAGTTACTTACGAATTGTTTTAGTTTTTCTTGAAAGAGTTTTGTAAGAGTTTGTTTTGATACAATTATTATTTAGAAAGTTTTTTGTTAGTTTTATGAATCAAGAGTCATTTTTGTTATGGTAGTACACTTAGTCACTTTGATTAATAACATCTTTGTGCAATAATATTTTAATGATAAAAAGTACACAAAACGTTATTGTTAGCAATAATACTGATTTTATTACGAAGTGGTTTTATTTACAATTTTTTCCCCTGAACGGTCACGGTTTCAAATGAATCCACCATAATTTTTCCCTAAATGGTCTTGGTTACATATGAAACCACCCCCTACAGCCAAACCCATATAAATGAACTAGTGAATATCACACTAATTCCAGTCTTTAGGTACCCCTAAAGCTATCCCAATACCAAAAATTCTTATCCAACAAAAAAAAAATTCTGCCCTATAAAGGGAGTGATGTGTGAGAAAGTTGTAGGAAATGCATGAATTACGGCCATCTTATAAAGCCGTGCAAGTTTGGTAACTCAGTATGTTGTAGTTGGAAGTTACATAGTCGGTTACATCACTTTAATTTTAGATATTTAAAACTAAGTGTACTGACTTTTACGCATATATAGACGAAGTTGTTCCGTTTAAGGGAGACAGAAATAGAAAAATTGTAACCTTACATTAATTTTTAATGAATAAAATGTTGTAAATGTGAAAGCATTGAATTTTTAATTCAATGGTGAAAGGTACATTACCTAACATAAAATATTACATTAGTGAGAAAATAACACGAGATCCGTTCATTAGATTCTTAATCATTAAACTTATTAATAATCATTTTTAGGGTTCCGTAGACGACAAACAACCTTTATAGTTTAGCCATGTCCGACATGTCCGTCCGCCTGTCTGTCTCCCTGTCCGCGGCCTAGCTCAGAGACGATTAGTACTAGAAAGCTGAAATTTGTCATATACATAAATATTAATCGAGCCGACAAAACGGTAGAATAACGTTAAAAAAAATTAATGTCTCCCCTACACCTCAGTTATCGGGGTATCGTTGGATTAGTTGTTTAAAAATATTGTAAGTGTAGGATAAAATTATTCGATTTAGGGATCCGTTTGCGAAATAGTAAGCTTTAAATATCCCCTGACCCCACCTCTACTGGCTAAACGCTTGGTTGCAAAACGTTAAAAAGTCAGTGCACACACAAAGCTAAGTGATAGCGAAATAACGACGGTGCTAAGTAGGAAAGGTATTTGCGCAAAATATGAAAAAAGAAAGTGCTACTTTGAATCTCAATATTTCCTAAGCCGTAGATTGTCTAGGCATGTTTCCTTTGAAAAAATGTTGGTAATGATGCAGAGAATACGTTACGAATGCAGCGATTGCTTTAGTAAATTTACGCCCGATTTACATCCTACTAATATTATAAATGTGTTTGTGAAGATGTTTGGAGGTTTGGATGTTTGTTACAAACACGCAATAACGGCTGAATGGATTTAAAAGAAACTTAGCGTACAGATAGATAGACCAAGATCTGATTTGAGACATCGCATACTTGATATCCCGGTAATGCCTTCCCGTGGGATAATAATTATTTTAAGTTTAAATAGATGGCGTTGTGCGAGCGAACGTTTTAAAAATAGATGGCGTTGCGCAAGAATCGTATAAACAGATTCTGTGATCAGACAATTCGCCAAAGAATTAAGGTGACTGGCATGGCATGTAAGGTTAGCAAGTTGAAGTAGCAGTGGGCTGGTCACATGCGACGAAGAACCGATAGTCGACGTGGTGCAATGCAAAGGTGGCAAACGCAGCGTAGAACGCCCACCAGCTCGCTAGGCCGACGATCTGAAGCAGATCACTGGCAGCCGCTGGATGGGCATGGCCGGGGACAGAAAGAAGTGGCGTGCCTTAGGTGAGGCCTATGTCTAACAGTGGACGGATAGGTACGTGCTGATTGACAATGGTGGCGATGATGACTCACCTTCCCAATTCAGTGGCCTCTATTCGATTCTTCACTCTCTCGTACTTCCTCAGCTCTCCAACGACAGCCATCACCATCGTCATATTGACACTCGATCGATCACGTGCCAGTCCCCAGGGTATGTCTGGCAGCGTGATAGTGAGATCATCGACTGTGATCATGCAGTGTTTGCCTCGTATGTGGTCGGTCTCATTCATTTCCTGGTCTATGGCGAGACACTGGTGGTAGTTTCCGTAGTGGATCAGGTTTCCTTGTAACACGCCCTGAGGTACCCGGAAGCTTGCGTCGTAGACTGCCAAAAATGTGTTTAAATTGTACTAGACAATAATATAGATGGGGAGGTACCAGGGTTTGCCACTTGGCACGGCCCTGATAAGTCTCTTTCGCTTCATCAACATTCATTACACGCGATCAGAGCGGTGGTAGCGGAGCGTTAGAACGCCGGCCGTTCATTCGGGAGGTCGTGGGTTCGAATCCTGCCATGTACCAATGACTTTGTTTTCTAAGTTACGTACATTTGTGAAGTTGTAGCAATACCA
The DNA here is from genome assembly GCA_947308005.1 of Yponomeuta malinellus. Taxonomy (NCBI): domain Eukaryota; kingdom Metazoa; phylum Arthropoda; class Insecta; order Lepidoptera; family Yponomeutidae; genus Yponomeuta; species Yponomeuta malinellus. The sequence goes on along the minus strand of OX371016.1, from coordinate 3,513,860 downwards.
CTCGCTAAACGTGAAAGAACCCATCGTGAGGAAACCCTAGTGTCTGAGATATTTACATACCTTGCTGCGTACAATGCACTGCGGTACGTCCATAGTTCATAGGCTATTGATAACGACATCAGCGGGGGGAGCATGAGATTTTTATCGTATCTAGATAGATAGGTTAAAATTTTAAAACATTACGATATTATATCCCACCCGCGAGCATGACTTCTCTTCGACATACATATCTTCCTTAGATAGGAGATAAGATTTTATCTACTTATTGGTATGACAACACTGAATCGGCAAATAGGGATGTGACGAAAATCACTATTTCATTCGTTCAATTTGCGTTTTTTGACAGATTGAAATCTGATCTGTGTGCGATCTTTCCTTTACTTAGTCTGTGCTAGGTATCAAATAAAATGTAAATAAACAAACAAATAACGGACAATAGATGCTTAGATGCCGAAAATGAAGTAAGTACAAACTTTATAGCCATTGCAGTTAATTTATACAATACTACAATAGTTGGAGATCCTTCCTACAAGCTCATACGGACATCACATCATATACAAGTCACTCATCGGCAAGAACTATAATATTTTTCTGTTTTAGAGGGCGCAGTAAACAAAATCAACTGGGGTTCGTTCGAGTATATGACGCTCCACAGTAATTTAGCCAACAATGAGTTTTCTGGCCCCATGGGAAGCGAAAGGTTGTTGAAAGAGTGGGGCGCATTGAGCCTTGCCGAAGGAGCATGGTCCCGACACGACTGGAGCAGTGGCGGAATGTAAGTGTTGATAGTACCTTCTTATTATCTAGTGATATATTAAATTAAGTTCAATACTTGACTCACCATCACCAACCGAGTACAATAGGTAAATAATATGCTTGTCAAACTAATGCAAATGTGTACTTAGGCAATGCTCAGTGAATACCTACAGTATTTGGATAGATAGACCATAGAGGTCTATCCAGTATAGCGTCAATTTTTGCTCTTAGGGGCATCTAAAATCATTTTCGTAACATGTCTTACCTTTTTTCTTTTCGTCTTAAGCTATTACATCATATTGGAATGTTTTGGACTCCTTTTTAATTATGCTCTTTATTTGTTACAGGATATTTTGAACGCGCTGACTACAATAATATTTGGTCTTTGCTACAATCAATCAAATCTTACAAATAAATCAAATATTAAAACGTAGGAATATGTATGTACGAATTGTATTTTTTCAAAATAGTAACTCAAAATTGGATGCTTAATTACCCAAGTTCCACTATAGTTTTTTTATAATACATGCACAGAAGCATTCATTCAAGGGTTAAATATAATTAGGGAATGTTCCATTGAGCTGGCCATTCCTCCTCTACTGGGTTTCAGGCTCCACAATGGCAATGTGTGTACCGAGCCTCGGGAGTCTACTCGGCCTCTCCTCTGATGGGCGTCATCAGCCAAGGCAGGCTCAAAGGCATATCCAGAGTCTCCTAGGAAATGTATTACATTTTTTTTACTTCTTATTTTTTTGTTACAGATTACATCAAAGGTGAAGAACATATTAATTTGTTTGGTAACAATTTTCCGTTTTCAGAAGAAAACATATCATGCTTCTTTTCTCCATTGGGTACCCAGTTATGTAGTAAACCACCTATTTCATTGTTTAAAGTTACAAAATAAATATTAGATTTACTTATAACCAAAAGCATTTTATTATTAACGGACTTCAAAAATGGAGGAGTCTGTGTCAAGCTTTTTCCAGAAAACTTCCTAGAAACCATACATTTGTAGTAAATACACCATACATACTTAGGTACTTAGTAGAAGTTAGGTATGATTTGTGGGGTGAGTAAATGGCTTGGGATGCAAGTTCATTAGAAAGAAATAATTTTTGCCCTTTTTAGCGTGTCGGTTTAAATCTTTGTTTTAGAAGTTTCTTATTTTAAAATTTTTTGTTGACTGGTACATTTTACCTAGTATTATTTTAATTGAGATAGGCACTGGACGACGGTCTGAGCAGGACGGCAGAGGGTGCTTGGTTGCGTGGAGTAGGGCTGAACGGAGGTCAGTGAGCGGGTCCTTAAATCCCTGGAGACGGCCACTGGACGTCGGTCAGTGAGCAGAAACAGAGGAAGGGCACGAATGGGATGCGTAGGTGGCGCGAAGAGGCACCAGTGGACAAATCATGACAAATGTGATGATTTTATTCGTAGAATGACTGACAGAAACGCTAGATATAAGTTTATATGCCCCTCTCAAAAGTGGGATAAATTTAAATGAAACATCTGTCAAAAGTCGATAATATATCTTTTTATGTTGTCATCATGCTCGCATTTGCGATAGGGTTTATCTTATAGTGACAGATGTTTTTTTATCTCACGGCACTGGTATAAAAACGATGCATTGTGCTCGCGACGATAAGTTAACCTACTATAGACGTCAAAACTCGTTAAAACGGCCATTTTTTGTGGATAAACCGCCTCGATAAAATCTCATGCTCCCTCCGCAGCGGGGGGAGCATGAGATTTTTATCGTATCTAGATAGATAGGTTAAAATTTTAAAACATTACGATATTATATCCCACCCGCGAGCATGACTTCTCTTCGACATACATATCTTCCTTAGATAGGAGTTAAGATTTTATCTACTTATTGGTATGACAACACTGAATCGGCAAATAGGGATGTGACGAAAATCACTATTTCATTCGTTCAATTTGCGTTTTTTGACAGATTGAAATCTGATCTGTGTGTGATCTTTCCTTTACTTAGTCTGTGCTAGGTATCAAATAAAATGTAAATAAACAAACAAATAACTAACGGACAATAGATGCTTAGTTAGATGCCGAAAATGAAGTAAGTACAAACTTTATAGCCATTGCAGTTAATTTATACAATACTACAATAGTTGGAGATCCTTCCTACAAGCTCATACGGACATCACATCATATACAAGTCACTCATCGGCAAGAACTATAATATTTTTCTGTTTTAGAGGGCGCAGTAAACAAAATCAACTGGGGTTCGTTCGAGTATATGACGCTCCACAGTAATTTAGCCAACAATGAGTTTTCTGGCCCCATGGGAAGCGAAAGGTTGTTGAAAGAGTGGGGCGCATTGAGCCTTGTCGAAGGAGCATGGTCCCGACACGACTGGAGCAGTGGCGGAATGTAAGTGTTGATAGTACCTACTTATTATCTAGTGATATATTAAATTAAGTTCAATACTTGACTCACCATCACCAACCGAGTACAATAGGTAAATAATATGCTTGTCAAACTAATGCAAATGTGTACTTAGGCAATGCTCAGTGAATACCTACAGTATTTGGATAGATAGACCATAGAGGTCTATCCAGTCTAGCGTCAATTTTTGCTCTTAGGGGCATCTAAAATCATTTTCGTAACATGTCTTACCTTTTTTCTTTTCGTCTTAAGCTATTACATCATATTGGAATGTTTTGGACTCCTTTTTAATTATGCTCTTTATTTGTTACAGGATATTTTGAACGCGCTGACTACAATAATATTTGGTCTATGCTACAATCAATTAAATCTTACAAATAAATCAAATATTAAAACGTAGGAATATGTATGTACGAATTGTATTTTTTCAAAATAGTAACTCAAAATTGGATGCTTAATTACCCAAGTTCCACTATAGTTTTTTTATATTACATGCACAGAAGCATTCATTCAAGGGTTAAATATAATTAGGGAATGTTCCATTGAGCTGGCCATTCCTCCTCTACTGGGTTTCAGGCTCCACAATGGCAATGTGTGTACCGAGCCTCGGGAGTCTACTCGGCCTCTCCTCTGATGGGCGTCATCAGCCAAGGCAGGCTCAAAGGCATATCCAGAGTCTCCTAGGAAATGCATTACATTTTTTTTACTTCTTATTTTTTTGTTACAGATTACATCAAAGGTGAAGAACATATTAATTTGTTTGGTAACAATTTCCCGTTTTCAGAAGAAAACATATCATGCTTCTTTTCTCCATTGGGTACCCAGTTATGTAGTAAACCACCTATTTCATTGTTTAAAGTTACAAAATAAATATTAGATTTACTTATAACCAAAAGCATTTTATTATTAACGGACTTCAAAAATGGAGGAGTCTGTGTCAAGCTTTTTCCAGAAAACTTCCTAGAAACCATACATTTGTAGTAAATACACCATACATACTTAGGTACTTAGTAGAAGTTAGGTATGATTTGTGGGGTGAGTAAATGGCTTGGGATGCAAGTTCATTAGAAAGAAATAATTTTTGCCCTTTTTAGTGTGTCGGTTTAAATCTTTGTTTTAGAAGTTTCTTATTTTAAAATTTTTTGTTGACTGGTACATTTTACCTAGTATTATTTTAATTGAGATAGGCACTGGACGACGGTCTGAGCAGGACGGCAGAGGGTGCTTGGTTGCGTGGAGTAGGGCTGAACGGAGGTCAGTGAGCGGGTCCTTAAATCCCTGGAGACGGCCACTGGACGTCGGTCAGTGAGCAGAAACAGAGGAAGGGCACGAATGGGATGCGTAGGTGGCGCGAAGAGGCACCAGTGGACAAATCATGACAAATGTGATGATTTTATTCGTAGAATGACTGACAGAAACGCTAGATATAAGTTTATATGCCCCTCTCAAAAGTGGGATAAATTTAAATGAAACATCTGTCAAAAGTCGATAATATATCTTTTTATGTTGTCATCATGCTCGCATTTGCGATAGGGTTTATCTTATAGTGACAGATGTTTTTTTATCTCACGGCACTGGTATAAAAACGATGCATTGTGCTCGCGACGATAAGTTAACCTACTATAGACGTCAAAACTCGTTAAAACGGCCATTTTTTGTAGTTAAACCGCCTCGATAAAATCTCATGCTCCCTCCGCTGAATTACGACTTGCTGTTTGGCCTGATTACTGACTGTTAGTCATACTAACTGGTGGCCCAACTAAGTGCGGAAATCTCCTTTATGGGGCATTGTAACATCCTTTATGGGGCATTGTATACGTTTCTACAATAAGATCCCTGAGGATATAATAAGCTTGCCAGAAACGCGGTTCAAAAAATGTGTGAAGCGCACTTTGTGCCAAAAAAGCTACTATAACATTAAAGATTACTTAGATGACAATGATGTCTGGAATTAAAGCCAGTTCAATGCATGAGTTTTAGAACATTTATATAAATCCTGTAAATTAAGGACTTGAAAAGACTAAGTTTGGAGTTTTTTTGTCCATTTTTTCTCCAAAATGATCTAGATTTTGAAATGGACACCTAGTTTAACTTTTAACGTTCATTAAGTCGCAGTTTCTGTGCTACTTTGAATAAAAAAATTTGATTTTGATTTTGATTTTTGAAACACACGATCACGTGGTTCGGTTTCGGGTAAGTACCAGAACGATCCCATCCGAATTGGATGATTTGGATCAGCACACAATCGGATACTAAATATGTCTCCTTCAACAGACGCACGCCGCTCTTTTCTACCCTCGGCTGTTGCTCTAGGTATTTTATGTAGCCTATATACGTGGTCTCACTGCAGGATATAGACCTTCTCTCAGAGAGAGAGAGAGTATGGGCTTGACCACGCGTGCCCACCGCGGACTGGCAATGTCAAGCGCTGAGGTATGTGAACACCTCAGACACTCATTTATAACTGTCTGTCTGGTTGTCTGTACGTGTAATCAGTTAATTTATAATTATGTCTGGTTGTTCTGTAAGTATGTGTAATCAGCTAATTTATAACTATCTGCCTGGTTGGTCTGTATGTTTAATCAGCTAATTTATAACTATCTGCCGGGTTGGTCTGTATGTGTAATCAGCTAATTTATAACTATCTGCCGGGTTGGTCTGTATGTGTAATCAGCTAATTTATAACTATCTGCCTGGTTGGTCTGTATGTGTAATCAGCTAACTTATAACTATCTGCCGGGTTGGTCTGTATGTGTAATCAGCTAATTTATAACTATCTGCCTGGTTGGTCTGTATGTGTAATCAGCATTTATAATGTACCAACTGTATTCACAGTTTGATACTATTAAATATTGAAAATTGTTTTATAAAGTGTGAATAAAGAAACTAACAAAATAACTGACTGCCTCGTTGGTCTAACGGTTAACACGCTTGTGTTCCAAAACAGAGGTCGTGAGTTCGATTCTCACTGGTGGCGCTCGTACTTGATTTGTACAAATTGTATTTCCATGTTTGTGATGTCCTTAGCATACTTGGTTACCATAGCACAGGGTATCCTTGTCTGGGACCAGGTCAAGTGATTGTGTTGTGTGGAAATTATTATAATGTTAGTGAGATAAATGTTACATTGGTTTTCATTAGGAAAATCCGTTGGCGCCTGAGGACTCGTGGGTCACCATCGCTCTGGCCCAGTGGGTAGGACAATGGAATCGGAAGCGAGAGACCCCGGTTCGATTCCCAGTGCGGGCATGTACCTATGACTGTTTATTTTCAAAGTCATAGGTGTACGTAACATCTGCGGATTTGTAGTAGCAAACGCTAACTTTGAAGTAAAACGTCGTGAGGAAACCCGCGGAGTGGTTGGCTCCGCAGGTATTGACTTGTCCTTCCTGTAGGCTAGGCCGAATAAGCTGTCCGGATGGTATAGGTGCTGAGCAAGCCTACTCCATCTAAAAAATAACGTCCCCGGCACTGCAGCGTCCGAGTGATCCTCTCACCCATCTAGTGTGTGTGAGTGAAGGTGCCACTGGACGCTGCATAAATCATCTCAATCTATAATTTTATGTAAATTAATTATTTGTGTTATGCTATATGTGTGTGTGTGTCTCAAAGCGCAAATATTTTATCTATCCATCTATCATTGCGTAGATGCAGAGGCCAATGTTTTTTTTTGTTTCATGTTTCGTGTTTGTTGTGCCCCTTTTTGTGAAGTTTTTTGTAAATGTCCGGATTTAGTGTTGCACTTTTCTATGTTCGCAATAAATGGAGATAATGTTTTGTATAATTGTATACTCGAAAAAAACGTCGTGAGGAACCTGAGTGTTTGGAGGGTTCACATACCTCAGCGCTTGAAAGCGGCAATCCACGGTGGGCACGCGTGGTAAATAAGCCCATACTCTCTCTCTCTGAGAGAATGCCTGTGTCCTACAGTGGGACGTATATAAGCTGTGTTATATTGAATACTCACATAAAAAGCTTGACATTCCACGCAGGTGATCCTGACAGAGGTTAGGGTCTAACACGCTCTCGTGTAGGTCTCCATCGAAGACCCCAACTTCGAAGTAATTGGATTCAGGAAGGTCGTGATTTGCACTCACCACACTCAGCAGGAGGGTCACTCTAACAAGTTTCACGAACATTTTGGCGGGAAATACAAATCTCTGGATGTAATTTCTTGTAAATTTATTAGTAGGTGAAGAATGCACTGAGTTTGAGTAGAACAAAGAGACTAGACTGTGGTGTAATATCTACTTAAAACACTATCTTAAGACAAGAAAACGTGCTAATACACTTTTTTTGCCAGTGAATAAATCAAGAGAATTAATGCAGTTCACAATATTTGTAGAAATCAATCACCTACCATAAAACAACCTAGGTCACAATAAAAAAATTACAAAGCAAATTCAAAACTGAAACGGTTTCGGCCTATTTTCTACAAGCTATCACTTGCTATTGATTATATTTATGATTGTGAACCTGGCACCTGCACTTGGCATTGATTTGGATCGAATGATTATGAAATTGATTACAAATGAAATATAAACTTCGACACCGATTTGGATAAGCATCAGCGTCCGATAGCCTGTCGATCGATGCTTGGATAAGCACCAGTGTCGAAGTAGATATACATATAATTAATTTAGGTACAATCAATTTCCGTCATAGGTAGTGTTTTACACTTCGGGGAAATATCTATTATTCATTGCTTATATTCAAAAACATTAGATAGATAGATAGATAGACAAATCTTTATTTATGAGAAGGCCGAGCTCCTTGCAGGCCGGGACCATACATTTTACAGCGCACAAGTAACAACGCAAAAGCCAGGTGGGACAAACTTGCGGGACCGAAGGTCGAGCTCCGCGATGCGACCACGAGGAACCCAGCCGCGGCAAGGCTAAAGGCCGAGGTGTGTTCAGACCGAGACCGAAGGCTGAGATCATACAAGTTCCCACGCAACCAGTCCCAATCAGTGTCGATTCATAAGAGCCGATACAGGTTCCGGCGTACAAGTAAGGAGAAACTTGAAAGGCCGAAAGCCGAGCTCCGCGCAGCGGGCCCGAAGAACCCCGCCGCGGTGAGGCCGAAGGCCGAGACCATACAAGTTCCCACGCAACCAGTCCCATCATAAAGTGCCTAGCGAGGCCCTAGGCCGAGCGCCGGAGAGCGAACCTCGGAGCGGCTGGGGGTTCGCGCGCGCAAGCGCGCAGGGAGCTCGTCCCCTAGTTTTATTGTTATAGGTATATACATATTATTTATACTTTCTATCCGTTGAATATTTCTTTGATGTAAACAACAAATCTAGTCTAGTTAGCTAATTAAACCAAATACTTAAATTTATATCTTACTAGATGAACCCGTGAACTTCGTATCACCGACGTTAACCGTTTTTTTTCTTCTCACCATTTAAACCTTCCCTGGACATCCACAAATATATAAAAACAACAATTAGCCAAATCGGCCCAGCCGTTCTCGAGTTTTAGTGAGACTAACGAACAGCAATTCATTTTTATATATAAGATTATACATGCTTTAAGACTTTCTTTTTAAACTAATAATACCCTATGTACGTAAATTGTAATTTTAAGTGCGTTGGTCGGGTCGTCGAAATTCGTTCGACTGTCCCGTTAGTCTAGCGGTATGACGCACGTCTGATTACCATGCCGGAGGAGGTCGTTGTTTCATGGGAGGTTTGGGACCACCGTACATTTGTATAAACGGCCTCAGTCTGGGTGTATTTCCATGTTTGTGGTGTCCTTGCCTGGTTACCATAACACTGGGTATCCTAGTTTTGGAGCAGAACAAGTGATTGTTGTGTAGAAGTAATATATTATTATCATTTTTTTTTATTTTATCCCCAGCGATCAGTCGGTCTCAAAGAGCTGCCAAAACGGGTAACATAGGATTGATTCAATGATCATGTGGGCTCAGTGGAGGTTATGGGTTCTGCGCAAAAATTTTGACGCAAGGGACTAGCAGGCATAGAGTCACTCGATCGAAGGCATGACATCATCGTAATGATAGTGATAAGGGGTTTGCGATTGTGACCTGTAATTCTGAGTCCGCCTCTGTCTAGAGTGTGTCCATAAGCGGGTTACTCACATTAAGAATGCAAACTTGAGGCTTGAGCTTGTGAGTTGAATTGGTGGTGTGTGTCGTTAGCTGACAGCGGGCTCGAACTTCTGCTAAACTGTTCTTCGGATTTAGTGGCTCGCGATTCTTGAACGTAATTTTACCCAATTATATTCTTTTTGTTGAACTGACAATTTTAAAAAAACCTATTTAGACGCTAAAAATTCCACCCATACAGAATACAGAGAAGTTTGTAAAGAGGCTCGAAATTTCGCTCATTACCTCAGTTGGGAGAGCGCTGGCACGGTTAGCCAGAAGTCGCGGGTTCAAGTCCCGGCATGGGTGGAATTTTTAGCCTTTAAGCACGTTTTTAAAAATACTCGTGGTCGCGTCACGTAAAAAGAACGCTTGCAGTGAAGCAGCGCAGTAGGCGATTTATCGGTCTATTTGGTGGTATGAGGTGCGGCGGGGGGAGGGCGGCTCGCGCGTCGCATGGTTGCTCGTGCGCTATTGGTTCGTCAGTCGACCTTTGCTTCCCGCGCTGTGTCCACGTTACGTTTGTTCTCAAAATACCATCGCGCACAAAAGTTTTTGGTTACGAAATGGTTTTATATAGAAAAGTGAGGAAAATGATATATGACGTATATTGTTTTATGAAAAGAGAGGCGGATAATAATGCCGTTGACAATTTAAAACAGTGTATGAAACGGACCGCAAAAGCAACAAAATGTTCCGAGTCTACAGTGAGACGAATCGTAAAAGGTACAAAAGATTCTGAATTTCTTACTGTCTTCCGAACTCCCGGCAAAAATAAAAGAATGAAACAAAAACCAATAACAGACATTGACAGCTTTGATCAGGGTGTCATAAAAAGAATCATACACAATTTCCACGTCACTGAAAAAGAATTACCTACCATAGGCAATTTGCGAAGGAAGTTACAGGATGACCTCAATTTCCAAGGATCTGCAGCAAGTCTCAGGCGGATAATAAAGCAATTGGGTTTTAAGTGGAAAAAAACAGAAACCAATAGGAAAATTTTAATTGAGCAGTCACAAATTCGTTTTCAAAGAATAGAATATCTGAGAAAGATAAAAAAATATAGAGAGGAAGGAAGACCTATCATTTACACTGATGAATCATATGTCGATAGTTCTCATGCTTCTCACCATTCCTGGACAGACGGTCCTACCAAAGGCATTAAAAAACCTATATCTAAAGGTAACCGATTGGTCATAGTACACGCAGGTGGTGAAGCAGGTTTTGTGCCAAATGCTTTGCTGACATTCAAAGCAGGAACAAAAAGCGGCGACTACCACGACAACATGAATTCGGAGAATTACGAGCGATGGCTCCGTACTCAACTAGTGCCGAATTTACCGCCTAATTCGGTCGTGGTAGTCGACAATGCATCGTATCACAACAAACAACTCGATGCTGCACCAACATCGAATACAAAAAAAGCAAACATGCAAAACTGGCTCCGTCAAAAAGGACTTGAATTTGAAGAATCCATGCTTAAGCCACAGTTGTACAATTTAATAAAAAAATACAAAGAGCAATTAAAGACATTTTCAATTGATGCTATATTGAACGAAGCAGGCCATTCTGTACTTCGTTTGCCACCATATCACCCGGACTTAAATCCGATAGAAATGGCCTGGTCCCAAATAAAGGGATATGTCGCCAGCAAAAATGTAAGTTGGAACCTCACACAGATAACTGGATTGGTTAATGAAAAAGTGAATTTAATGGGAGCAACTGAATGGGAGAAATTATGCACTAAGGTGAAAGAAATAGAGGGCAATTATTGTGAAAGCGATCATGTGGTTGACATGATGACAGAAACATTCATCATTCGCGTAGAGGATGATGATTCTGACTCGAATGGGAATGAAAGCTCAAGTGACGACAGTGACGACGATGAATTGGCCTCCTCTAGCAGCATCAACATCGCATCGTCATCTGGTTTTCGCGTCACCCACGACGACTTAATGGAAGGAGTTTCAACGTTACTTTAATTTTTTTTGTTAGATCAAATAAACATTCTTTACTGAATCAAACATGTTTTCAATTTTTTTTGTTAGATCAAATAAACATTCTTTATTGAATCAAACAATGTTTCAATTCTATTTTATGATTATTGGTAGGTAAATCGAAAATTATATTTTCCGATTTACCTACCAATAATCAATATACCTACTTAAAGCTAGTTCTAAAATAAAACAATAGATAATTTTGTGCGCGAGTGTACCCATGCGCAAACACACCCCCTCCACTTTCTCCAGCGCTCTTTTTACGTGACGCGACTTATACCTAGTTGTAAGCGGAAAAACCATTCTCTGCAGTCTGGCAGGTGTATTTCGGATTGGTTTTATAATTATACTTACAAGCGGTTTTTGATGCGTTTCACTCGGATTGGTGTAGTTTGATATCGAATACGCTAGTTTTTACGGTTCCGTACCTCAAAAGGAAACGACGGAACCCATATAGGATCACTTTTTTGTCCGTCTGTCTGTCAAGACCCTTTATCTCGGGTACGCGTAGAGGTATCGAGTTGAAATTAAAACCATATAGGTACTCAAGTCTACAGTCCCTAATTTCTAAGTTCACGTAAAAAACCGAGCAAGTGCGAGTCGGACTCGTGCACGAAGGGTTCCGTACCAATATCTATACAACATTAGACACAAAGATAAAAAACAGCAAAAACATCACGTTTGTTGTATGGGAGCCCCCCTTAAATAATTATTTTATTTCGTTTTTAGTACTTGTTATAGGGGCAACAGAAATACATAATCTGTGAAAATTTTAACTCTCTAACTACCACGGTTCTTGAGATACAGCCTGGTGACAGACAGACGGACGGACGGACAGACAGACAGCGAAGTTTTAGTAATAGGGTCCCGTTTTTACCCTTTAGGTACGGAACCCTAAAAATTAGTCTTTGAAGTTCGGGAAAAGCTCTCAAAAAACTGCGAGCGTTTATAATATGTTGTTGTATGGAACCCTCGGTGGGCGAGTTTTTTATTTATAATCGGCACTTTCCAAAAATATCTCGACATAAACTCGAATCTGTGGGAAACATTGTAGTGAAATACTCTTTTCATGTTTGAAAGCACCTCCGTGGTGTCCTCCATAATACTATCCCTATATCGTCTGTGATAATACCCTAATGGATGTTAGGCACTGACCTCCATGGTGGCCTCTATAATAGCCGATCTACATGGAGGTTAGGCACTGACCTCCATGGTTGCCTCCACAATACTCGATCTACATGGAGGTTAGGCACTGACCTCTATGTTGACTCTGGAGGCCAGTGATATTAGCCCTTGTATCACGTATCGAGAAACGGAAGCTAGAGTATTTCGATGCGTACAGTCCCCTTCAACTTATCGTACAAAACAAGATTCCGGGAAGAACGAGACCTGGGAGACCAAAGACATCATGGCTACACAGCTCACGAAGGTGGTTTCAACAGAGTACCAGTTCCTTGTTTGTATTGGCCGCCTCGAAAAGTAAGATAGTCGAATTGGTTGCCTACCGACGAAGATCACGTAACTATCCACTCTATCAGGTTAAGCGTTTAGACGACTCTAAAGTGTCAAAATTTGTATGTACCTATTTCACAGTTCGGGGTAGGTTAAATCAGACCACTCCATACAGTCGAGGACTTGCGTGGTCACCGCCGCCGGGTGAGAGTTCGAATTTTCAAACCACAGATTAAAAAGACAAATTTCAAACCACTGTCAACAAACTGTCAACTTAGCCGTCAAACGAAAAAAATGTTAAAGGTCTGAATTTTCTGAAATATAAATTGAAAATCGTTGAGGATGCTGAGAAAGGCTCTATGTAAGACATTGCTACACAACGTGGTACGGCCGCCACTTGTTATGCCTAAACGCAACTGGGGGCAAAATCAGATGGTCATAAGTACGCCGCCTAGGCAAAATGTTAGCTACCTTGTGAGTATCTATCCTCCAGTAATTAGATAATGTCCCAAAGGAGGGACTTTAGAAGGGGTCCCTAAGGACCTATTAAGTAGTTGCAACTTGCATTTTGACACCACATGTGATAACGCCGCTGAACCGCACTATGCGTAACTGCAAGGCAGCAGAACTTGAATGGACCAATAATTATGTACCTATTCTTTGTATGAGATGATAGAACGCACTTTCTATCTAATAAAATTGTGTAGTTCCGACAAGTTTCTTTCACTTTATGAATTCAGATATTTTAAGTCCGCGGCCGGCATTAGGATTTTTAACCTCAGAAAGAGATTGAAACAGCCGCTCTCTCTTGGTGATAAGAGCTATGGCTTGCTGAATTCTACTGTGGTGCAGAACGGTAGTGAGATTATCGTAGTTCCTATCTTGAAATCATTGCGTTCACATGATCGTCAGACATGCTAAATTTTTTCTTATTTTCAGGCTATACTAATTCACTCTTCGATCATGATTTGCATCTGGGCTGGTCCAGTTATGTATTTTATGAGCCAAATCAAAGTTTGGCGCAAGGCTTATGTGGAGGCTTAAGTTAGTGATTAATATGGGTTAAAATAAATATTTCAAATAAAATGTCTTCGTTTTCCTCAAAAAAGTAAAGTAAAAAATGTTAATTCAAATTAATTATAAATTTTCGAGGCTTACAGAAGTTAGAATTACGCTACAGGCAAGATGGCACAATACGTATAACTTCGTAAAGTAACAGTGTCACCACACGCAACAGTAAGTGTGGCGTGTTCTTGATTAAATTGGAATTATGTGTCGGTTCCGTAGGAGGTGTTTTTACCTGCTTTACAGAACTAACAACTTCATCAAAGTAATGTTCAATGGAATTTGTACGATTTTTCCTTTGATAAGTTGGTCGTCTATTACTCGCTTACTTGAAAAGCCTACATAACGGTGATAGTTTTCCTTCTAAGTTCATTGTACGTGCTACTGCCGACACAGGTAGGTATTATGCCTCCTCCTATGCTTGCTAGGAGGATCCGGTTCGTGTATTTTATTTGTATGGAGAAAAAACAATCAATTTTTTTATTCTATATTTGTTTAAGTAATCTATGGGCGGCAGCCATAGAGGTCCTGTAGATTACCTACCATCAGTTACGCTGATGACTCGGATGTGCTGAGTGGAGTCAGGGACATCCTAAACATCTGCGAAGTATTTGCCTTTAGAACCTACCTACGTAGGTAACTAGTTTAGGAAGAGCGGGTTTATGTCGTTCAAAGCTGAGTACAATGTCTATGACACGTACCGTCTGATCCTTAATATAGTATACCTCTGACTCGGGTGCAGCGCTTTAACCTGTTAGATTATGACCTTGAAAATAACAATTAAAAACCATTGTTATAGTGGCCCGATCGAGTCATTTAGAATTCCACAGATTCAACAAGTCTGGCAGCGGTGACCGATGGCTGATGACGTGGATTTCGAACGAGAAAGGGCATTGTAGGTGGAACTCCGTGTGGGTGCCGGATTAAGAATAGGGTCACTCCATTTCCTCCCGTGGATGTCGTAGAAGGTGACAAAGGAAATAAATTACCAGGAGACGGGCAGCAGCGTCTTCCTAAGATTCCAACCGCATACTGCGATCGCCAACCCGCCTGCCAAGCGTGGCGATTATGGCAAAACCCCCTCATGGTTATGAAAACCATGGGGGCAGCCTATGTCCTGCAGTGGGCGTCAAATGGCTGATGATGAGGTGGAACTAGCCTCGGTGGTACGGTAGGGCCCTAATACACGGGCGGCACGTTGCGAAAGACAGACTCGTCGACAACGCGCCGCCCGTGTATAAGCGCCATAATAAGAAAATATGAAAAAATTGGGTATGGAGTTTTTTTGTCCATTTTTTTCCATAGCATCCTAACCCCCAGTTTCTCGTTCACTAACACGCCGTTAATCTACTGTTAACAGCTGTCAATTGACCAAAGTGCATAAAAATAAAACACTGACAGCTGTTAACAGTAGATTAACAGCTTTTTAGTGTACAAGAAACCGGGGGATAATCTTGTTAGTTTTAATAACTTAGTTCTAATAAGTTAGAAGTTACCTCTCTCTGAGACCTTTGTTTTTTTTTCTCTTTCTCCAATTCGTGGTAAGTGTTGCTGGTTGTACAATTACTTAAAATACTTTTTTGTTACCTAAGTTGCTGTTAGCACTCATTGTATAATTGTTTGTTTACCCTAATAAAATAAATAAATAACAATCTAGCCACTGGTTTTTGTACGCAACCAGTCCGTTAACCTACTGTTCACTGCTTCTGTCAGTTGTTTTTTTGTGTATGTACTTTGACCAACTGATAGCTGTTAACGATAGACGAACAAATTGTTAGCATACGAGAAACAGGGGGTAAATCTTGCTTGAAATGGATGCCCATGTTTAATTTCCGTTTAAGCCGCGGAGTTCCCACTAGCCGTGGAGTTCCCACTAGCCGTGGTGTTCCCACTAGCCGTGGAGTTCCCACTAGCCGTGGTGTTCCCACTAGCCGTGGAGTTCCCACTAGCCGTGGAGTTCCCACTAGCCGTGGTGTTCCCACGGGCACCCCACGGCTAGTGCTAACCCAAACGCTAGAAAGGAAACTAGACGTGAAGTTCCCACTAGAGGGAGTTTGCACTAGACGTCGATTTGCCACTTAGTGGGTAAAGTGACCACTTAGACGCTCTAGTTTCTGGGACATAATTGTACAAGATTATACAACGTGTTATTAAAATAACGCCAAACCTCGCTCGTACAAGCTCGCCTTTGTACAAAATTGCTTTTTAGTGCAATAAAGAGTTTTTCAATTCAATTCAAGTCAAACCTGAAAAAAGTTTCTTCTGTATCGATAGGTACATAAATAAGGTCCGCTTGCGCCAACGCTCTCTGACAGGACTATCTATCTATTTATCTAGCGGTAAGCTCTATCCAGCGAATAAGTCCAAAAACGTCTTGCAACATATTTGCAGAGCTATCCGTAGATAAATAATTGTATGTCTGACAACCCCGTCAATCAACGATTTATTAGTTTATCTCTGGGTACGTATTTATCCATTTACTTACTTATCCAGTGACTTGCCTTCAAGTCGCCTTAAGCCACTTCCAAGAAGTTTAAAATTCTCAATTTAATTTTTCATACAATCAGACTTAGGTCATTTGTACAAATGTACGGCGGCCCCTAGTGGAAAACGAACCCACGAACCCTGTTTTGGTAGCTAAGCGCCTTAACGGCTAGACCAACGAGACAGTCAAGTAAACCTAAACTTTGTATTGGAAGCGGTTTCGTTTATCGATTCTGAAGAAACAGTTTTAAAGTTACAGGGTGTTATTTATAAAAAACATGATTCCCTTAAAACGCTCCAGAAACGCAGTATAAATAGTCTGTGGTAGTCTTTTCCTTGTAAAGTCTCTACCACAAACTATTTATACGGCGTCTATTGAGTGTTTTAAAGAATCACGTCTTTGTAAATAACACCATTAATTTTCTTTCCATGTATAAACAGGATTTTAACGTTGAACATTGAAACAAAATGGATTTCTATATCGGAGTCAATTTATTTATGAATATGCTTATTAATACTAGTAATGTATTCTCATCTTAGGCTCATATTACATCATATAACTTTAATCATAGGTTATGTACATCGCTGATTTTACTCAACCAGTAGCACGACACGACACATGTTGACACCAGCAGTGGACATCACCTAGGACCCTGCCAAGAGACTAGTGTAATATGGCCCTCCAACTGTCACGTCCAACTGAGGTGCTACCTATTGGATTGCACCCCACCTTCCCATTGTCAGTTTCCTTTTCAGTTGTCAACAATAATTTGCATCAAAAGATTCATATGGAAGTGGTTTAAGGGGCTCCATGAGGCTTAAGGTCGAGGCTCCACATCTCACCAAATGTTACCAAGAGGGGGACACGATTTTGTAAAAAAAAAACCCCCCGAAGCAATAAATGGCCCGCCCGAAAGACGCGGGTTCGAATTCCCATTTTCTTCTCTGTGAAGTTATTTTGTCAGACAATGAAGCCGATAAAGAAAAAAACGCCTTAAAAATACGGACTACAGACAAACCAGTTCGCTAATTTCAACACTAGGTGGCGCTGACTTATCGCCGTAGGGTTGTGTTCATAATACCGTGAAGAGACCTTTTCAAATTAGTTTGATGTATTTTTCATGGATCCCGTCAACAGATCTTGATCAATTTTATATAGAACAACCTCTGGGGTATTCCCATTCTAAAAAAAATCAATGAAATCGGACAACTTTGTAAGGAATTATCGCAAAACATACATAAAAAATATATGGAACTGAGAAAATATTCCTTTTTGAAGTCGGTTTAAACAACTCAAAGGGAGAATGGGGACCAATCCGTTATTACTATCAGCTACTTACAGCGGACGAGTCTAAGGCCCAGTGCATACATCCGGAATACCTTTATGAAACTTAAATTTATCGACATTCGCCTTTACGTCACACGCAACAAGAGTCCCGAGCGCACAATCTGGTCCTTGCTATGTCTTTACCGACCCGTAGCTCTTGTTGCATGCGGCATGAGAGCGAGTGTGGCTTGAGAGACAGTTTCATTAGCTTTCTTAATTCGCATAAGTGTGAGGCCAGCCATACTGTTACCGCAACCCGTCTTTGCAACAACGCACGGTTTAAGGTAAGACCGCACTGAAATACAGCATCCGAGATACACAAACAGTTAATTAAATAAGCATAAACAGTTAATTATTTGTCAAAATGCACAAAAATTAAGGACCATCTATATGCCATTTCATTCTTTCATTTAATTGCCACCTTTCGTGTCGTAGTGATTCGCAGTGAAGTCTTACCTTTTCATATTTAGCATATAAACAGAATTTCGGCACGCCCGCCCGCCCCAGTATATACAGTTTCCGAAAAGTCCGATATTCAGTCAGTGTTCAAAATAACATTTTTAAATCAGAATTACGGCATTTTTTGAGGTTGCGGTTTTAAAATACAATCGGCGGCGCCACAAAACATCTTTTGAAAAAGCTCTAACAGAGTCTATTCAAATAAGGTCAATGATCAGGCGACTCTATGAGGATCTTGTATTTCGAAGGGTGATTAAATTTGCCTAAAAAAAATATTATTAACAAAAACAAAGTTGTCAGATTCGACACAAATACACTGAAAAGTGCCGTTTAAAGTAGATCTTTCCACCTTGGAAATTTTTGTGACGTCAAGTGTAATGTCTGTCAATATAAAATAGTGATTGCTATGTTCACATCGGCGACATCCTTCACTTTGACTTATCTCAAGGACGTCATAAGACGTAAATCTCGTCGGAAAGAGAGACAATGTGAACCTAGCTATAATACTCTTAATTAAAGAAAGTGATTGGACCGCTATCTGCATCTCGCTCAAACAATATTGTCGTCAATGTTGTTTGAGCGAAAGAGAAATAGTCCATTTCTTTAATTTACGTACCAGGTATAGTGATATTTTTACAACGGAATATTCTAAAGATTCAAATGTCTGCGGTAAGCCCAAAAGGCCAGCCAGCGGCAATCAAAACTACCTAAAGCTCTTTTACTTGGGGCATTGAACAAAAAAAAAAACGGGTAGGTACGTGTGAATATCGCTGACTTGACAGAAGCAGAAGTAACTTCAGACATACGACACCGAAACACAATTCTATGCATCAAATTTTACACCACGTACGGTCTAAATGTAAGCATCGCAAATTTCAACCGTTAGAAAAATCTATCCTCGTAGTTCTTAACTAGAATTTTATTGCATTTTGTGATTACAACTTAAAATAGTTTACACTGAGAAGATATAGAGACATTAACACGGAGACTTGACCAATAACAAATTCTTAAACTACTGTTAACAGATGTAAATTTTTTTATATGCATTTGTCCAACTAACGTTTTTATATTATGCATTAACAATTGTTAACCAACTTACTTGGACAAATGCATATGAAAACGAGTACAAACAAGTACGAGAAACAGGATATTTTTCTGCTGACAAACTTTTGTTCCACGCTACGTGTTAAAAACATACGGTCTTATTTATAAAAGCACGATTCCTCTAAAACACTCCTCAGAGGTTGTTTAAATATTATGTGGTTACATCTGTCCCTTTACGACATAATATTTAAGCTGCATCTGAGGAGTACTTTGTATAAATAAGACAAAAAAAAAATTAACGTTTTTTACGAATATATTTCAGCGCAAAGTGTACCCTGAAATATTTTTACAAGAAGTTCTCCTCAGCTGAATTGACAATATAATTTCTCAGTGTAGAGCAAAATAAATAATAACACCCACAATACATAGATTTGTATAATGTGGTGTGCGCATTCAGTTTAAGGAATTAACATTTCATTTATTACTTGACATCAAAACAACGTAACTAACTATACTTTGTCCGTTATGAGTCGGTGCGCTTGCTACAAACGAACGGGTTTAGACAGGTACGATACGACAAAGCTCAAAGATCTGGTCACTACCTCGGAACTGTATACGCAAATAGCTATAATAGCAATAACAGTTTGCTGGAAGAAATATCTTTTTGTGTGCAGTAAAATAATAATAATAAATTCCACACAACACAATCACTTCCCCTGGTCCTAAACTAGGATACACTGTGCTATGGTAACCAGGCTAGGACAGTAAAAACATGGAAATATACCCAAACTGAAGCCATGTAGATTTTACACGTCTCTACCAAATTATGAAAGAGAATTGTAGATCAGAAATCCATTCACCGGGGACCTATAATTTCATAATACACAAAAGCATAAATTTAAAGATTTCTCCCTCTCGCCACTCGAATCATTCATTGAAACGAATGGTTTTTTAACAGTTGAGGCGAAAATCCGAGTTATTTTTTTTGTATATTCAGCCCAGGTCTCACGGACATTTACAAAGAAAGCCAACTGAAACTTTACTAACTGAAAGTAGTCACATAGGCCGTTTGAATCGTCATCATCAGCTTACGACAGTCCCTCTGTAAAGGTCGTAACACAAAGCATTAAAAGCCTATGCAATTGTCTTGAGTAGAGATCAGAGCTTTCTGTAATGCCTTATCGTACCGTATGTAGTCATCTTTTGGACGTGCAGTCATATTAGTTTCAGAAATCAAACTATGAAAGTACACGTAATGGGTCGAAGTACAAAAATGGCCGATTTACCGAGCTTAGCCGAAAAAGCACGAACGCAAGCAATTGGATTCACTGTTGTAGTAAAATCTGCTTTCTCTTACAAAATTTTACTACTTATTTTGAACCCTATTATTACAGGGATGTTATTGAATAAAAAATGTACTCATTGTAAAGCTAATGGCAAATGAACCGTTTTAGAAGGACAATTTTGTATTTGCCCGGTTCCAGTTGTAAAAAGAAGCCTATTTCACTATAACAGTTCACAATAATGTATTGCAATGAGTATAATACAGGTAAAGATTATCTATAAATACGTATATTTTAAATATGTATAAATTCTTACAAAAATTCGGTGAAATAGTACATACAGTTTAATGCTTAAAATATACATTTGGCGACTATGTTCTTACTCATTCGTTCTCTATTTATGCTCGTTCTAAAATACATAGGGCCAGTTTCTGAACTGAGAATTTCGCTAAGCCAATAGTTAACTGCAGTACTGTCTCTTCGAATTTCTCCGAAAAGAGCGTGACAGAACGTTAAGTATTTACTTAATGAAATTCTCAATTCGGAAACCGGCCCATACTCTAGCAATTCCAAGCTAAAACGTCGGTACATTTTTTCTGATAAATTAAGTTTTACCACCGTTTTCACCTGTTTGTTTCATTTAAAATGTGAGGTATGATGAATAGAGTTAATACAAAGTTAATTGTTTTAAGCTTCCCAAGCAAACAGTAAAGGCCTGCCTATCCACGTTTCAACGGGCCAGCGAGGTGCCGGTGCAACTATACAACCATTGTAATCTATGTATACAACCCAAAAAATAATGTACGCGTCGAATTGAGAGCCTCCTCCTTTTTTGAAGTCGGTTAATAAACCTTAAATACATACGAAGTTGGAGACTACAATAAAAGTGCAGAAAAGCCCGCCACACAAAAGTATTGAGGCTAATTATTAAGGTTCTTACGAGGAGCATGTTGTCTTGCTCGCACAATTTAATTTTCTTTTTTAATATTGTAATAAAATGTAGCACGGGAAAGGAGGGGAATAAACTTCTGATAAATATGGTCTGACGGTTTGATGCATAGTAAAATTACGGCCATTTTAAATATATTTTCGTTTTCCTATGCGCAGTTTTCAATAAAGAAATGTTGTTTCCAAAATTATTAATTTTAGACTGAAATTTTCTCAATCAAAAACTTAGTACAGGATAAGAAACATATGCCTTGAATGTTCACAATGTTATTATCTACCATACCTTTAGACCACATTTATCAAAAGTATACTCATTGTGTTAAAATAACTAAAATTATTAAATTGTGCGAGCGAGACCGCATGTTCCACGTAAGAACAGCCTTAAGGGTTAGTTTCGTTTGTGTCGCTGTGCCCGCACGTAGCCGGCCATGTCGCACGTAGGCTCCCTCCAGAAGCAATTCCCCTACAAAGTAGTTTGGTTTAAATTCACAAACGACATTCGGATCAAACATTCGGACACACGGATCGCAATGACACTTTACCAATATGCTTAGAGGACACAAATCAAGGATTGCTCGTGCTTATAACTGGGAATAACAGAATAAAAAAGAAATCAGAGCCTCGTGAAACATATATTTTTAAATAACAAATAAAAACCGACTTCGAAACACTACAGCACTAAAAACACAGAAATAATTTAAACGAATATGACCTTTGTATTTGACGTCGGTGCGTACATGTATTCTCCAAATTATACTGTTACAATACCTACCGAATATATACCAGTACCTGAACGTACCAACTTCGAATTTAAAGGTCATATTCGTTTAAATTATTTTAGTACTTTTAGTGCTGTAGTGTTTCGAAGTGTAGTGTTTTTTTGTCCGGCTATTATGCTCTGAATCAATCAGAAAATATGTACCTACTGAATATCACTCTATTTACACAAGAGTCAAACAATGATTGTTCCGTTCTATACAGCGAAATCTAAAACTATACAAAGTGCATACACTGAGGACCGAGATAAATACAAGATTCGTAATCGGTCCGCAATGTATAATTTATTTGACAACCTACTAGCGCAAAACATTGGGCATGTTAAACATTCACATTTTTTATTTAAATATTTCGAAATACATTTTACACACATCAAAATGCTTTTAATACTTACAAATAACAACTTTCTTTTATATTTAATGCTTTAGTTCGTTTGCTTGTTAACTCACATAGTATATTTTAAAAATATCATTACACAAGACCTGTGACAAGAAGTTGCGCGGACTCGTTTTTAAACTTTGTGCAATTTCAAAATGTGCTTAGAAAATAAATACATTTTCTTTACAAAAACACTAAACGTATTGCATTGAAGAACATTGTCATGTAGTCTATAGAAAGGAAGAATCACACATATCTATTATATCAAAACCGGCTAACGTATATACACTGAAAAAAAAGAAATATATTTTACTACTTATTAAGCGTGTGTGCGTCGACATTTTCGTTACTATATTATTGCTCGGATTGAAACATAACTTATTTCTTAATTTGCTCATTCCATGTTTGTTTTAATTCTGTATTCTTTCAAACATTCCATACAAATGCCTGTATGAAATACGTTTAATTAGGTACCGGGACTAACCGCGGTTGTTTATTACGTAAACTTCACGTAAACGTCTTTGACTCCTGACGTTTCGACAACGTTGCAGATTTAAGGTCGTAAAGGGGATCCAGTGGGTTCGGAGGAGCACTGCTTATCCTAAACCACAGGTTTTAACCTTTTTTTAGGGAGCAGGGTACCACTGCCTTAGTGATAAGGTCACTGTAAAATTTTCCTTGAATAAATTATCTTATCTTATCTTATCTTAACTAGCGCCACCAATGAATAAAAATCTTATCTTCTATTACAGACCGTATTTCCAAAAAGTGTCTGTACAATCTTTCAATCATGTTAACAGTGATTTTAGGACCCACGACAAAGGGCCTAGGATCACGAACCTAGGACTAGATAGCATTTAGGCCAAAAACGGCTGTTTCTGTCGTTAATGCTAAAATCCTAGGTTTTTTGCCTCAGGTTCACGTCCATGGGTTCTAAAAATCACTATTAACATGATTGAGAGATGGTACTGACACTTTTTGCAAATTCCATCTGTAAAAAAAAAAAAAAAATTCCTCGGTGACGTTGGTGTCCCTGCAGCCTCTTAAGGGCATTAACTTTTCCTAATAAACAATCGCGATTGGACCCGTTAAACCTCATAAGTATGTTATTGTATAAAAGCACCAGACATCAGGGTTTACACTTTAGCGGTTTTTCCTCGGACATTTGAGCAGTAATTATTAGCTAGGGTTGTGGAACACGAACACACCCATGTTCTTACAAATTCTTCTTGTAAGCGACGAATGTTCGTACTTGTTCATTCGTAAAGTCAAAGTCACATTATAATATCATTAACAAAATTTGTAGGGAAAATTCTTGGAGAAATGTGAATACGTTTGTTTAAAATATGTATAACACATACAAAAGATTTTGGCAACATTTTGTCGTTGACAGTGAAATTAAAATCAAAATATTTGTTCAATGAAAACGTCGTCTAAAAGGGAATATAATTAAATAAATGCATCAATCATAATGTAAATTCATTTTAGTAGTTTCTCTACATTTAGGATTACTTGGATTATATCAAACAGTAAAACCCTATATTGGCGTCCATGTAAAATGTCAATTGATAACGTTTGTTCACACATAAGAAATCGTTGTCACCATGAGCTGCCAAGCCTGCGACTTAACATGACGCCATTTTTAAATTGTTTTCTCGACTCTGAGGAAGTTCAAGGCTGCTGTTATGTCTGGCAACTGTCTCGCTCGCTTATTGTAAAATTTTTAATGATTGTAAAAAAGTGTCTGACGCTTTGCTAGATAGTAAAATTACAGACATTTAAAATATTTTTTGTTATCGCATGCTTTGTTTTGAAAATCAGCGCCGAGAGATCACTTCCTCAGCACAACCCTGAGTCAGCTGCCCTTTGTGACAACGATACACCACAGGCTACATCTATGGTCCTGTTTTATTTATTCGTTTTGTCTGTTGTGTATTTAGTTTTCTTTCTGTTGTTGTGCATATTATGTTACTTATCTGCTTATTGTGTTTCTGTGATGTATCTTGTTGGTATAATAAATGTCTTTCTTCTTCTTCTTCTTTTTTTTTTGATTGTGCAAATTTGGTCCGAATAATAAAATAAAATAAATATAAAATAAATAAAATATTAATAATTTTAGAACGTAAAAATTCAATCGTAAGAAATTGGGGAATGGTCATCCCGAACAAAATTTGTGTCGCGCAACGCAATAACCAGTGTTACCAACAGTGATATTTAAGCGCACCCCGGTAAAAACTACCTACTAACACAGTTTTTACCTCGTTTAGTTTTAGTATGCAAGGCTACTAACAACTCTATGGATCTCTGTTTTATCTGAAATAAATGTTTTATTATTATTAAAACGGTTCAACAGATTTTATATCGCCTTGGTGGATTTAAAAAATGTATTCACTGTATTAATGTTTCTACGCTAAAGTTAATTGGACTCAATAGAAATCGTCACTTTTTTTTTATTTTTACTGACATTTTTATCGGTGGCATGAACTCTTAAACGTAACACAGACCACGATAGCAGTTTATAGACTAACCAGTCCTACAGAAACCCCACTCTCTTCACTCTCGACAAATCTCGCCGATAAAATGAAAAGCACTGTTTTCTTTTATATAACTTATATACATAATAGCAAAAAAACTAATGTAAAAAAAAAACTTTTAAATATCAGTACGTAATGGCAGTACAGTTTTAGTTCCAAAAAACCCTAAACAATATGTTAATGTCGTCACTGGTATGATGTAAGTAATCTTGTAACTTCTGTATTTTTTTAAATTACCGCGACAGGGCATAAAAAAGTAAAGTTATTCTGTAAAACTACGGTTTCATCAAGAGTTTTGTAGAATTTACCGATGAAAAGTGATTACGTCGGTTTTTTTTTGTGAGTAGTTTTCACAATATTTAAGAACACAACTGAAGGCATATTTATTAACTTAACACAGGATAAACTTACTTGGTTTTTTATCGGAAGAGTCCGACCAGGTTTCGCTCTGATTAGCAGAGCTTAATCATGGAGAGTAGAGACGGAGCTCGGAGGTAATAATGTGTAGTGCTTACGAAAGTTTTAGACGGCATTTTTCGTACCGTGTGAAAACGTATTCTCGCGGCAAACACTCGTCATGAACTAAATGATGCAGCCACATGACCGCACAACTTGCGACGCAAAGATTGGTCGGGATGTCCTTTCCATACGTAGTACTTTATACTCTAGGTTTTAGAAGCAACTCTCCTTTATCAAAAACTAATAAAAATAAAAAGTATAGAAAAACAAAAACGTATTTAAAATGTCCGTCATTTTATTATCTAGCTAAGTCTAAGTTATGAAAGTTATACAATCATTTTGCAGGCAAAATAGCGCAGCCTTAAGATCCGTGCCCGAAACTCAGTCGTATTTTTAAAATATTATCTTACAATCTTTTATCAGTAACTTTTTCTTTCTTTTTTCTTTGCCGGCCAGCAGCAAATTGCATGAAGACCTTTCCAACAAACACTGTGCAGTAATTATATTACATGCGGAGTCAGTGGCCGTTACTTAGTGCAGCCGCGACAAAGTTTAGTAATCACATAAATCACTACGTTCACTTTTCAACAGAAGTAGGATAAAGTATAGTTATCACTACGCTACAGGCGTAATGATACATGGGTTGAGCTTTTTTCCGACAGAAGTGGCTTAAAGTATACTAAAACATGCGGTGATTGCGGGTGTAACTCGACACAGTCTGCATGTGTCATTCACGTACGATCTTTCCTTGTAACAGATGCAACGTTAAGTGTACGGTTATAGTTACATGCGGCGACGGCGGGTGTCTTAAACGCATGTATTACTACGGCATACAATTGTATGATCTTTCTTTTCAAAAGAAGTAGCGTAAAGTGTACGGTTACATGCGATGATAGGGTGCGTAACTGAACACACTCCGCATGATTTATTCACGCACGATCATTCCTTCTAGCAGATGCAGCGTTAAGTGTACAGTAACAGTTACATGCGACGACGGAGGGCCGGCACAAACGCATGTAAAGCGCGCGTGTCGCCCTGTCGATTGATTTATTCTTTGTCTCGAGTATATCGATTATGCTGTTGTACAAATGAGTGGTTTATTCCCTTCCAACAGAAGTGGTTTTTGAGTGTAGAGTAATAGTTACATGCGACGCTGTCGGTCGTCTAGCCGTGAGTGTCCTCTGGCGGTCAGCTCAGGAGATGTTCCGGTACCGGCACCCGCCGGAGACGCGCGGGGATCTTCTTTTGGGGGCAAAGTACCTGCGAGATGTATCAATGTAAACTGGACGCTCTCTAATTTGGTGCTCTCTCTTTCTAGTAGTCAACTCTACTGTTGGTTGGTTAGAATAAAATACTAATTAGTATTAAGTCCGCCAATTTGAATTTTTTTCTGATACAATAAACAATTCAATAATAACTTTCTTTCTAGGAGTAACGATGGAAGAAAGAGACGGACTCATTCACGATTTCACCGATTTAAACAGTTTTAAGGGCTACTTGACAGTTGTATTTTTTAATGACTCGCGTTGCTCACACATAGTGATATATTTAACGGGTCTAACCGCGATTATTTATTAGGTAAAATTTTATTAACATTAAAATGAAATTAAACGTCGGGAATCTAAGTTCATTAAATTTTAACTAATAAATAATCGCGGTTAGACCCGTTTAATATTTTATATTACTTGACAGTTATTTCGATTTCACCAAAGTCCTTACCACGCTAGAATTATTCCGAGAAATGGCGGTTTTAAGAAAACGGAATTCGATTCTACTTTCTTGGCCTTAAAACCTGGGATGTAGTTCTATATATTACTATTCATCATCATCATTCAGCCACAAGAAGTCCACTACTGGACATAGGCCTCCTCCATGGATTTCCAAAAAATAGATTTCGTTCGTCAACGGATCTCATCATTTCTGATTCGAGTTCATTAATAAACTTCCCCATTAGAAAACTGCACCTCGACTCTTTCAATCCAAGAATAACACATACGAGTCCATCAACGAACGTGGGCTGACGCGGATTGGACAGTACTCACTCGTCTCGCGAACACGAAGCATCCCTTCTCCTCCACCTGAGTGGTGACCGGAGCTGTGAGCTGCAGATCCGTAGTAGGGGCCTCTCTGCTATCCTCGCCTGACAATCAACATTCACTTCATTACTACAGCACAATACAATCAATCAACTCTGTGGCTTCCCTAACGAGCCCAGCCAAGAATTCCATTATTTTCTTCTGACTCCATCTCATTCGGCGGACATACTTCGCCCAAATATGGGATGCATAGCAAAGGGCAAGTTAAAAAGTACCCTAGTAAGGTACCCGGCGTAATGTTGTTGAATCGAAAGCGTGTTAGAAAGAAGAGAAAGAGAAACATTTATTGCACCAACAGCCATCATCATCATCATCATCATCATCATCATCGTCAGCCATTTGACGCCCACTGCAGGACATAGGCCTCTCTCATGGTTTTCATAACCATGAGGGGTTTTGCCATAATCGCAGTATGTGTTTGGAATCTCAGCAAGACGCTGCTGCCCATCTTCTGGTAATTTATTTCCTTAGTCGCCTTCTACGACATCCACGGGAGGAGATGGAGTGACGCTATTCTTAATCCGGCGCCACACGGCGCCAACAGCCATACACACACCAAATTTTAAATAAAAAATAAAACCCGACTCCGAAACACTACAGCACTAAAAAGTTAGAAATAATTTAAATAATCAGGTATTGTAGAATGTATTGTAGCATAGAAGTAGGTATAATTTCTAGTCAGTGCCCAGTGTCATGACCAGTACATATATATATTTTGGGCACCGACTCCAAATTATACTTCTACAATACCTACATGTATACAGACTTCTAATTATTTAAATTAATTCTAACTTTTTAGTGGTGCAGTGTTTCGGAGTCGGTTTTTTTATTTTATCTTTTCAAATTTTAGTGGCGCAGCGGGAGAAAAATAAACAAGTCCCTTATAACCATAATTTACCCTACTTAATTCGTTCCTTTAAAATTTTATGTTCTCAATTTCCATCTCCGAAAGTCTTCATCACCAAATTAACTAGGCTACTTTCACGGTAATTTTTCAGTATTTTATGAAACCTTTAGTAATATTACTAGAAGATGCGCCCCATTAGGCCCTATTTACTACTGTCCATTGAAGAGTTCCGTTCTCCATCTCTGAAAGTCTTCATCAGATCATCACCAAATTAAAATGGGACCAATGGGACGTTATATATATTCGAACATTGTCGAAATCGGTTAACATTTGACGCAGTTATGCGAAAACGTAGCCAAAAGAAAAGATTAAAAAAATATATAGTATATACGCGTCGAATTGATAACCTCCTCCTTTTTTGAAGCCGGTTAAAAACACTTAACAAATCCAAAACAAAATAAACAGAAAAGATCAAAAGGAACAGAACATTTATTGCGGTTTTGTCGCGGTGTGTTTCCGTTGCTGCAAAAGGCAGCTGACTCAGCATTTTTGCTGAGGGCCCTCGGTGTTCGTTTTCAGTCGGTACGTACAAGTGTCTCACGAGCGCGGCGCGGTAAGTCCCAATATAAATAATAAAAAGTAATAAGTATGTATATATAATAATGTATCCAATAATAATAAAATACCATATGCATCGCAAATATACACACAAAATAAAATAAAAACCGGCCAAGTGCGAGTCGGACTCGCGCACGAAGGGTTCCGCACCATTATCTGTACAACATTAGACAAAGATCTAGAGATTATGTACATTGAGAACAGTGCCATCTATAGAAACCAACAAGAACCGTTTAACATTGAAATTTATCGACATGACATCGGCGCTGTGGAGGTTACATAGATGGCCGCTAGATGGCGAGCGCTATTTTTAGATAACGTTTGTTGTATGGGAGCCTACCTTAAATATTTATTTTATTGTTTTTAGTATTTTTTGTTATAGCGACAAAAGAAATACATTATCTGGAAAAATTTCAACTGTTTAGCTATCACAGTTCATGAGATACAGCCTGGTGACAGACAGGCAGACGGACAGTGGAGTCTTAGTAATAGGGTCCCCTTTGGGTACGGAACCCTAATAAAAACGAACAAAATGAGACGTGATGGACACACGCAGCTGACCGTGATGCGAGAAGTTTGAATACGATAGGGAAAATATAGCCATCTCATTCTCACCAACGGCGAAGGTGTTCAGCTCGGTGAAGCAGCCCGTCTCGATCATCTCCGTCTGCCACGGTATGCTGACGGAGCCCGTGTTGAATTTCCCGTAGAAGGTGTCGTCTCCAGCGTCCAGGTTGACGCCCTTTACGGTCGAGAACTGCTCGATGTCGAGCACGTCTTTCGCGTAGACGGCGTGCGGCTGCCGGCGGGGGAAAATGAACCTTAGTGACGTTTTGCCGGTGTGAAGGTTCGGGACGAGTGGTATAGGGGTACTATTATTGCGTGACTTAAAATAAATACACTTTTGACTCCCTGTCAAACGTAATGTGTAATTAGAAAAGAAAGTCACATAACTACAATAGAATTTATTAAAATATTAAAAATAGTCATACTAAAATTTGGCATTTAAGACGTCAATTTTTAACATTTTAGATGACCAACAAATTTTCAGTCGTGGGATACAAGCCGAGCTCCGCAGAGCGGGTATGAATTATCCCACTGCGAAAATGGGCGTCATGTTAGTTTGTAAATTCTCCGTACCTACCTACTCATTTCTCTTATTTTGCGAGACTGATAGCCGAGGCCGAATTCATGTAATCTGTAGAATTGTAAATGACCCGATCGGGACACCGTAATTGGTTGTTAATTGTTTTTTTTTTTCAGCTCATAATCTTGCTAATGAGGCCAAAATCTAAGTCCGCGGAGACAGGAACAAAAGGCACGGGTACCACGGTATGCTAGCGGCGACGTCAATGCGTTGGTAGAGGCCTAAATCCGAGGTCTATTGATAGTGATGCGGCTAACTCACGTCAGGAACAAAGGGCGCAGGCTAGACGTCCGCTGCTAGCCTCGTCAATCGAGCGCGCGGAAGCGTTATCAGGGTTTTGGCCAGGTTAATATGCTGTGAGACTAGTTTAACTTACTATCAGCAATAGCACAGCACTGGTGGCCAAGAGCTTTCATGGACGAATTTATTGATACATAGTTGTGGCATCCAAGCGCTGCTAGCTCTCTGTGTTGATGTAGACTGACTAAGAATATCTTGAGTTTTTTAAGGGTTGAATGCGTCTCTGCTTAGCAAGGCCGGAGGCCGAGTCCTACCAGGAGCGACAGTATACCTAGGCTAATGATGATGTCAAAGCGCTGC
The DNA here is from genome assembly GCA_947308005.1 of Yponomeuta malinellus. NCBI lineage: Eukaryota > Metazoa > Arthropoda > Insecta > Lepidoptera > Yponomeutidae > Yponomeuta > Yponomeuta malinellus. Next base: position 3,483,069 of record OX371016.1, on the reverse strand, counting down.
TAACCTTCCAATTGAGGTCGAAGCTGAAGGCTTCCTGTTTAGTTAGGGCGAAGGCCGAGCTGACTGTCTAGCTAAGCTAAAGGCTGAGCTCTCTGTAGGACGCAGGCCGAGCCGTCTGTATAGCTAAGCCAGAGGCCGAGCGCTATGTTTAGCTAGGCCGAAGGCCGAGTTCACCGTCTAGGTACAGGTAAACCGAACGCCGAGCTCTGCTTAGCTAGGCCAAAGGTCGATTTGTCTGTTTAGCAAGGTTAAGGTCGTTCTCCCTATTCAGCAAAGCCGTAGGCCGAGTCCCACGAAAAGTGAGCCAGTCGAGGCCGAGGGCAGAGTCGTGCGGCTAGAAGTGAGAAGAGAAGCCGGTGCACTCACGTCAGGCACGAAGGGCGCGGGCACGACGCCCGCCTCGAGCCGCGTCCAGTTGAGCGCGCGGAAGAAGCGGTGCGCGCGCACGTGGTCGGCCCCGCGCCGCCCCGCGCCGCAGCCGAGCCGCGCGGCGGGGGTCTTGGCCAGCAGCGCGCCGCACAGTGCGCGCGCGCACTCGCTGAACTTGCTCGAGTACTTCTCTTGCTCGTGCTGGGGACGGGGCGGCTGGGTTACTGTTCGAGGTCACTGTGTACACGTTGCCGCGGGCCGGCTAGGTGAGCTCAGTATGTTCTGCAGCTAAAACGGTTCTTAATTGTATTTGGACCGACTCCCAGTCTCTCCTTCTCGGCGGTCTGGAAGATATTGCAATTACCAATAAGCCCGCTCATTGTTTTTTTTACATTGTAACTTTTATTTGTGATTGTTTTATTGCACTAGTTGCTATTGCATACGATATTATCTTTTCGAAAAAGAAAAGATAATTATGTCTTATAGTCAAGTTTTCTTAAAAATTAAAAGTTACAGCCAGAGCCACGGTATCAAAATCTTGGCCTAATACCACTGAACTAGAAAGACTTGTCAAATTCACAAATCCCAATATTATTTTGTAAATATTTTTTCAGTTTAGTTTATTCATTTATAAGAATGAAAACTATTTTGTAGGTAGTTCAGTTGATGTAATTTTATTGCAGGGAGCAACCATTTTTTTCAAACAACAAAGTAGCTATTTATTAGTTATTTATTTTTTGCCAACCATTCATTTTAAAGTGCTTTAAATGGGTTCGAAAAGCCAGGCCAGAAAAAGTAAAATAATCAGTATTTATTCAAATAACCACAAATTGAATGGAACAGGTGAGAAAGCAACAATAATAAAAGTTGTGGTTTCGCAGATGACACTGCACACTGACCTTGACTCTCCGGTCAACCTCTTCCCGTTTGACTTTCTCCTTGCGAGCGCGTACAGAAACTCTATCACTATCGACTCATATATATTCCGTTAGCAAGAAACACTGACCTTGACCTTCCGGTCCACCACCTCCCGTTTGACCTTCTCCTTCTCCTTGGGCGCGCGGCTCTTGATTATCTCATATTTCTTCTCTTAGGAAGGTAATCACTGACCTTGACCCTCCGGTCCGCCTCTTCCCGTTTGACCTCCTTGGGAGCGCGGACGGGCGCGCGGCTCCTGATCATCTCATAGATCTTCTCTTGAATCACTGACCTTGACTCTCCTGTCCGCCTCTTCCCGTTTGACCTTCTCCTTGGGTGCGCGGAAGGGCGCGTGGCTCTGATCATCTCGTATATCTTCTCTTAGCAAGAGAATCACTGACCTTGACCCTCCGGTCCACCTCTTCCCGTTTGACCTTCTCCTTGCGAGCGCGGAAGGGCGCGCGGCCCTCGATCATCTCGTACACGAGGCATCCGAAGGAGAACCAGTCCGGGGAGAACGCGTAGCGTTCGTTGTCTATTACCTGGGGAGAACAACTCTATTATACTAGGACCACCGAAAGAATGCCGTTGGCGCTCCGTAGACTTCACATACTTTTAGCATAAAACAAACACACCAATTTTAAAACTTTAACATACAAATATAACTTTGTCTTAATCATTATAAAATATAATAATTACATTATAGAGAATTTCTTGTCATTATCCCTAACTCCTCGCCAACTGTGAAGGTAAACATCGTATGGAAACCTGAGTGTCTCAGCTATTCACATACCTCAGCGCTTGGAATCGCCAATCCGCGGTGGGCACGCGTGCCCTACAGTGGGACATATATAGGCTGCTTATTATGATACCATCAGCGCTAACTTATGCAGTTCTCTTGCCTCTTTAGACAACGGTTAGGCTAGCATTGCATTTCATCCTCCAAATATAAAAACTCATTAATGACTGCTAAAAATATTTTGCATCCGAGTCTCCGTTCTGAAACATTCTCGCAGCAGGTGCGAAACCTCTTAACCGGCTTATGTGCCTACTGTATGTAATTCTTTGTAATGTTGCCAAATAAAGTTTATTCTTATTCTTATTCTTATTCTCACTATGCCATATTGTTCACAGTCTGGAGACTCCGCATCGACAAGGCAAAGTTTAGCGGCACATACCTATCCAGAATGAAAACTCAAGAGTTATTACAATATTGGAGTTGGACCTAGACATTGAGCTCCCATCAATTCATTAAGGGAGACGGGCTTCACTGTATAGTCTGGTAATGAAGGGTGAGATTCCCTTCACAAATCAAACATTTATTTCGACGCAGCCTATAAGATTGCAAGTTGAAGTGGGCTGGTCAGATCTGCCGAAGAACCGATAGTCCATGAGCTATAAAGGTTCTCGAGCGGTGACGACACTCATCAGCTCGCTGGACTGACGATCTGAGGCAGATTGGTGACGGCGGCTGGAAGACGATGGCAGAGGCCAGAAAGAAGTGGCGTGTCTTAGAGGAGGTCTATATCCAGCAGTTGACGAATACGCCCTGATTAGTTCCATGCTCTCGTCAGAAGCTCGTCTCCAAGGTTCCTATGAGACTGCGAAGGTGATGCCTCACCTCGGGGGCCATATAGCCGACGGTGCCCACCCGGCCGCGCACGGAGCCCCCCTCGGGCACATCCACGGCCAAGCCAAGGTCCGAAATGCGCACGTGCCCGGCGTCGTCCAGAAGAATGTTCTCGGGCTTGCAGTCTCTGCAATGGAGAGGAACGAAGCATCATCATCATCATCGGCCTACGCTTGTCCACTACTGGACATTGGCCTCTCCTATTGCACGCCACTGAGCACGGTCCTCGGCTACTCTCATCTAGCTCTTGCCAGGAGGAACGAACATATTCTTATAACTAAACTCCACACAGATAAATTGACGTCGTCGTCAACCAATCTCACCCTGTTTGAACACATAATTTGCTGAATTTAATTTTACAGTTATTTTAAACTGTTTATACCGGTTTATTGGTAATAAAACATATAATGGTACCCTTAGCTGATGAAGTGATGTATCAAGGTAGATCTCCCCATTTTGTGCTGATCACACACACACACACACACACACACACACACACACACACACACACACACACATACACGCACGCACGCACGCACGCACGCACGCACGCACGCACGCACGCACGCACGCACGCATGTAATTAAATGTAATTAAATTCAATTTTAAATTATTAGGTTACGTTTACTTGAATTAGTTATTGTATAATTGTATATTTGTGGAAGAGCGGGCCCTCTTGACATAGGTATTTCTATACTTACTAGGAGGGTCCCCTGTATTTTATTTATATACGTAACATTATAATGAAATAAACAATTTGAATTTGAATTGAATTTTGAATTTGAATGTGGGAAGGCCCCCAGCCAGATGCGGCTGACCTGGTTACGGTGCCGGTGAGTCGCTGGATGCGGGCGGCACAAGACCGGGAAGCTTGGAAAACCATGTTAACACATCCTTTATGGGGCACTGTATAAGGTTCTACAACAAAATTCCTCAAGATATATTAGAGTTACCTCCAACGCGATTTAAAAAATGTGTTAAGCACATTCTGTGCAAAAAGGCTTACTATAACATCAAGGATTATTTAGAAGACAAAGATGTTTGGCATTAAACAGTAGATTAATATTATTTAAAGGACGATTGTGACTAGTGTTCAACACATTCATGACTAATATTTTAAGTTGAAAACTCTGTTAATTAAGTTAAAACGTATTTTGAAAAGAATAAATGTGGAGTTTCTTTGTTAGCTTCTTCTCCACATAATCCATTAATTGTGAAACTAACAACTTTGACGTTCATTAAGTAAACATTCTGTTTTTACAATGAATAAAAATATTTGAATCGAATTGAATTGAAATGAGGGATATGATGATGATGATGAACCAGCCCTTACCCTTAACTGTAGATAATCCCCATCTTGTGCAGATGCTTCAGTCCACACCAGTTCCAGTCCGATGTATGCGATGTGGCTAAACAGGCCTTTGGCATCCCTCACCTGTAGACAATTCCCATGCTGTGCGGATGCTCCAGCCAATCTGATGTCTACAATGTTGCTAACCACGCCTCTGACTACACTCACCTGTAAACAATTCCCATCTTGTGCAGATGCTCCAGTCCGCAGGCCACCTGCGCGGCGTAAAACCGCGACCGTTCCAGTCCCAGTCCCATTTCTGCGCCGCACATGTTGTAGATGTGGAACTTTAGATCGCCGCCTAGAATTACAAGACAGGCGTTTGAAAAATCAAAGTTGAAATTTCGTAAAGAGTAGTCCGATTTGTGGACCGTTTTCAGAGTCCGACTACGATTGTTAGAAAATTTGAAGGTGGTTGATTGTTCACCCGCTTCATTTATTACCTGTTAACTGATTCGGTCAAGTATAACTTAGTATTGTTTTACCCTATTTCGACGATTTTGTTTCATAAATAGGAATACCTCGAAGTAAGCAATTTTGAGTCGGCGCCAATAAACCCACGTTGCATGTTGCCCTTCCGGAGTTACTTGCGTAAGGGTAGTCATAATAGAAAGCGTGTGTATATTATCTATGTGAGTTCAGTGTGACAGTATGTTTAGGTGTGTGAGTTTGTGAGAGGTGAAAGTGTGTATTTGTGCGTGAACAATTACCGTTCATGATGGTGAGCACGAGACAAAGCGCGTCTTTAGTCTCGTAGGCGTAGGCCAAGTTGACGACGAAGCGCGAGTTGATGCGCTGCAAGATCTGCTTCTCAATCAGCACCATTGCCTCTCCTTTGCGTTTCTTGATCCGCTTCTTCTCCAGTTTCTTGCACGCGTACATCTTCCCGGTCGCTCGGGTCTGCGGGGAAGCACGAGTGGGTTTACTACGCCAGCAGCTTCTTCTGATCGGCTCGAGTGAGCTCGAGCGGCTAAATAGTTGCAAGAAAAGTGTAAATTCCTTCATTGACAAAACAAAAAGAATTTATTTTATTATAGACCTGGGCCGCCTTTCATAAAACTACAACTCATACCCTTAGTTTCTCGTACACTAACACGCTGTTAATCTACTGTTGACAGCTGTCAATTGACCAAGTGCATACAATAAAAAACCACTGACAGTTGTTAACAGTAGATTAACAGCTTGTTAGTGTACGAGAAACCGGAGGATAGTTTATTAACAAAATACAATGTACATTGCGTAGCAGTGTTTCTATTTGTTAATCTGTGGGCTAATCGGCTTTGTAATGTACATCGAATCGTTATAGTTAAACCATGTATTGTACGTAGTCTTGAAACTGACCCCTGACAGTTCACTCAAACACAGGCTGCGTAACAATTTACATTACAGCAACGTTCGATATTACTCCATGAATAATACATGTATGTCAGGGTCAATTATATTGTTATCGTTTAATGCTTTAATCTGCAGTATATTAGCTTTTCTTGATAAAGAATTTTCTAAGCACGCTACAAAATTCCTTGTGATTAAACAGACGACGATGACGTACGTGCGTGCGTGCGTGCGTGTGCGTGTGCGTGTGCGTGTGCGTGTGCGTGTGCGGTGTGCGTGTGCATGTGCATGTGCGTGTGCGTGTGTGTGTATGTGTATGTGTGTGTGTGTGTGTGTGTGTGTGTGTGTGTGTGTGTGTGTGTGACGATCCTCCGACTCATTTTAACTTGATCCATTTATAACGCCAATTACTTGTTTGACAAACTGTGTTTACTTTTTTTTTTTTATTTGGCCATGTTATTTTTTCTTTTATTTCATGAATATTCCGTCCCCCTATCTCTGTATTTCTTTTACCAAGTGTGCCCTATACAAAGTTGTTTTATTGACGAACAGAACGAGCTCCTGAAATACACAGGGTGGTTGAACAAATGAGAAAGGTGTTTTCTTCCCTCAAAATATGTGAATAATTATGCCGTTGGAAATTTCGTCAAAACATAAAGTTGGTGCCCTAAGCCCGTTTTCCAGTAGTCACAACGGTCGCTCCCGTTGATGGTGGCCCATCTTTACCAACCTGTATACCGGGTGTTGCAGAAATGTTCAGTACAACAGAAAGGGTCTGAATGGACTCATCGATGCAAACAACTTTTATCACGGGACCAACTCTGAGATCACGAAAAACTCCATATCCATAGAAAAGTTTGATATCATAATGAAACAGCTTTTTTTCGAGGTTTTGGAGTTGGTCCCATAGTGCAAACCGTATATGTTGATTAAAAAAAGAGTAACCCCTGTAAGGGACCATTCGTAAAGTATGTCACACGTTAAGGGGGGACGGGGTTCACAAAGTCTGACATTGTGTGACGAGCGGTGGAAGGGATCCTAAGTTTCGTGACTCACATTTCAAATATAATTAATAATTTATTGTTTTAAAAACCACGGCACGTGTCCTCAGCACGGGTTAGTGCAACAAAACGAATATAATTTATTGTTGTTTTTTTTTACGTTTGAAATAATATTTAAATGGAAATAAAACTAATCTCGGAACTGCACTTTTAATTTAATAATTATGACGTTACACTGGGGGGTCACAAAATCACGAAATTTGTGTGACGTAGTTTATGAATCACTCCTAACTGGTACCGGACCTTCCGGCAACATCCTGTAGAGACAAAAAATGTCTTTTAAGGCCCATTACAAATAAAGATCTCCCCTTAATCCAATTTATCTAGTCTCATTTTCCCTATTTACCGAGGAAAACTAATAAAATCCACAAGAGACGTAAGAGGAAACCTCTCCGTTCCCATTCATATAATATTAAAGAGCAGACGAGATATTAATCACTCATTAAATCGCATTTACGACGTCCTAAATACGTCGTAAAGCCGTCAGTCACGACTTCATAGAGACGCTGGCTAAACGATTATGGAACTTGAAATCGGTGCGTTAAGAGCTCAATCAATTAACACCGAATACAAGTTTGGTTTATGTCTATTTCTCACGACATTGCGGGCTCGAAGTGGGTACGAGCAGAAGTACCTGGTTATAGAGTTGTATAAACCGTTTTTTATTATCGACAATCTCCGAAACATGTTAATTGTGATTTTTAGGACCCACCACGGAGACCTAAAGGCAAAAACCTAGGACTGCATAGCGTATCCCCCAAAAATTGTCGTTTTTACCATAAGTTATAATGTACTTGAGGTACTTGTGTCTAGATTGTCGGTCGTGGGTTCTAAAAATCACAATTTACGTGATTGAGGGACGCTTTTTGTAAAAAACGACGGATCGTTTTAAAAAAAGGTATGATATTTGTTCATAGGTTCACAGGGGGCTAGTGAACCTCATGGAGCCTCGTAAACTATTCCCAATAAGCCAGTTTCACACACAATTTCTTTTTCTTTATGAAACGCGGTGGTTGAAATAACACTTTATTGCACCAGTAACACGAGAATTAGATTGATACTGAGTGCTCTCAGAGACAAAACGAGAAGTCATATTTAGTCAGAGCTGAACTGGAAGAGAAAGAATATAAATGATACAAATAATATCATCATCATCATCAGCCATTTGACGCCCACTGCAGGACATCGGCCTCCTTCGTGGTTTTCATAACCACGAGCGGTTTTGCCATAATCGCCACGCTTGGCAGGCGGGTTGGCGATCGCAGTATGCGGTTGGAATCTCAGGAAGACGCTGCTGCCCGTCTCCTGGTTGGTTTCCTTAGTCGCCTTCTACGACATGCACGGAAGGAAATGGTGTGACGCTATTCTTAATCCGACGCCACACGGAAATAAGTAAAATAAAGTGATTGATCAGCCCTCGACGAAGTTCACACTAAATCAGTTGTAACTCTTTCAAGAATATTTATTGTTAGACACGAGAGAAGAGAGAAAGAGCTACGAAACGAGAACGAAAGGTTGAAAAAGTCTGCTGTTCGATTTCGCATTAATTCAATTCAATTTTGTTTAATGGCAATCAGCCGATGGCGACTATTTCTGCCAGTTTCACGCTTTGACATGACATGCGTTTAGCCACATATTATTCTGTGGCCGACCGAATGAAAACTTATTACTTACCTTTTGTAGGCTCTGAAATAAATAAATACTAAAAATACCAATAGGTGTAGGGAGAGCAGCTTTTTGGTTAAATTTTAATTTCATTTTCATTAATAAATTTAATAAGCAGTATGAAGAGATCTTTACAGGATATCATATTAAATCATTAGGTACAAAAAGCTGTCTTTCTGACACAAATCACACACGACTCTGGTACGGCCCGCTAAAACACTGAGGGGGCAAGCAATAAAAGTATTTTACTGCGCACAATATAATCCGTTCGGCAATAATAAGTGAACTTCTTTCCCCGTCTAGCTTATTGCACGATCAAGACGGGTTGCGCGGAGTAGCGTTTTAGTGCTTGGAAATAATAGAGGGAGCGTTATAATATAACTTCGATTGCCAAGGTTCAATGCAAAATCGAATCTTTGTCCCAGTACCGTGGCGGTCGTAAAGTCCGATTTCGTCTGCGCCAAAGGATAAAAGGTCATCGCGGCTTCCTAGGTAATGACGCTGCGGATGAACTCGCTAGAGGCTCAGAAACTACAGTGTAATGGCCCGAACCCCTGCTCCCATTACCATACCACCAGTTTCGGAAATGGTTCAGGTTGCGAACCGAAAACCATGCTGGCTGATCTATGGAAAACAGAAACAAAATGCAGACAAGCCAGGGAGACTACCAATAATCTCGAAAACGCTTCACGCGTAGCCTACTCTGTCAAAAGAGATGCAAATGGAGAACTTGTGCAATTATTTTTTTTCATATAATCGGAGACGCCATGTGAAAAGATAAATAAACGTGGTCAATTTTTTTCTCTACGATTTTTCATAATGTAGCCTGTCCAATAGTCATTCTAGTCACGTGGTACAAAAACGCGCCATACAAATCGGACTAAAACACCTTATAATATATTATATGAAGCGCTTATCAATATTCGAGTTACCCCGTAAAATAATGTTTTTATGCGTGTACAACCTAAAAAAGTGGTTTCTAAAAAGAAAACGCTTAGAATTCAATGAAAAAACGACATCTAATATGACTTTTATTATTAGAATAACTTGATTTTTTGCAGTTTTTGGTACCCCGAAGACCGAAAAATTTTTTTATGATTTTATTTATTTTTTATTTTTCAAGAGTTTTTCAATGTCTTTATGCCATAAAAGCAATGCCATTTCGATCTGAGTTCGACGCAAGTTCCCCATTGCTTAAACAGAGGCACTTCTCACAGGCCAGTGCTCACTGAATAGACACTCACATCCCATGGGATTGAGGGGCAGACCGCTATGCAGGGGTTCCCTCAAGGAAGAGGAAACATCCGCCCACGTGACCGTTCACTGTGAGAGCGTGGAAAGCAACGGCCATTATTGGGAGGACGGGATCTGCTACTTTTTACTCAGTCTGGGTGTATTTCCATGTCTGTGATGTCCTTGCCTGGGTATCCTAGTTTGGGAGCAGGTCAAGTGATTGTGTTGTGTGCAAGTTATAAGGTATTTTTTTAGCCGTAAAGTAGTTCTGCAGTAGCGCCGCCTACCTGAGTTTATGTAGGTGCTGCTGTTGAAGTTTTGGTCTATGGCTTAACAATAAAAACCGGCCAAGTGCGAGTCGGACTCGCGCACGAAGGGTTTCATACCATTATCTATACAACATTAGACACAAAGATCGAGAAAAAACGGCAAGAAATCACGTTTGTTGTATGGGAGCCCCCCTTAAATATTTATTTTATTTTAATTTAATTATTTATTTATGAAGCGAATATAGAACTAAATAACTAAATATTATGTGAATATTTCAAGCGTCTAAAATCAAAAATCAATATAATTTTTTTTATTCAAAGTAGCACAAAAACTGCGACTTAATGAACGTTACAAGTTAAACTAGGTGTCCATTTCAAAATCTAGATCATTTTGGAGAAAAAATTGACAAAAAAACTCCAAACTTACTCTTTTCAAGTCCTTAATTTACAGGATTTATATAAATGTTCTAAAACTCATGCATTGAACTGGTTTTAATTCCAGACATCATTGTCATCTAAATACTCTTTAATGTTACTTTAATGTCTACCTTTTGCCGATATTGATATGAGCGAAAAACGGCAAAAAATTACGATCGTTGTATGGGGGGCCCCATTAAATATTTATTTTATTCTGTTTTTAGTATTTGTTGTTAAAGCGGCAACAAAAATACATCATCTGTGAAAATTTCAACTGCCTAGCTATCACGCTTCATGAGATACAGCCTGGTGACAGACAGACTGACAGTGAAGTCTTAGTAATAGGGTCCCGTTTGGCACCCTTCGGGTACGGAACCCTAAAAATTACAGGCTAATACAGATGGCGCAGTATAGAGGGTTTTGAAGAGATCCACTATTTACTCCTGCCTTGCCCAAACATCAGCCCCTATATTACGCTCACCAAATCCTGAGCGATTCCAATCGTCTAACTGTCAAATTAGTATGGAAATAAACATAAACATTTACATACAGGCACATACATTGCTTCTTGCCCCACACTAGGATACCCTGTGTCGTGGGTACCAGAAACAACGACATCACAAACATGTAAACATCCAAGACCTGGGGTTTTTTTTTGTCCCCAGCCGGGATTCGAACCCGGGACCTCTCGCATGGTATGCAGGTGCACTACCGCGGCGCCACGAGGTTGTTGAATTGACAGTTAGACGATTGGAATCGCTCAGGATTTGGTGCGCGTAATTAGGCCACAGATCAGCTCGATTATAACAATAATTGTAGTGTCTGTCATTCTAATTAGATACATTTCCAAAGCTTCAGATCGATACGATAGTTAGAAGTAAGTGACAACTGCATTCCTAGATATGTAATCTTCATGTTGATGACATACTTACCCCCCGTTTCTCGTACACTAGCAATCTCTTAATCTACTGGTAATTGCTGTCAGTTGGCTAAAATACATTAGCCAAGTTGCAAAAAAAAAACAACTGACAGCTGTTAACAGTAGATTAAAAGATTGTCAGTGGACGAGAAATCGGGGGTCAGTTTGTCAATTACGTACAAATGAAGCTGATAAAAGCGTGATAAAAAGGGCCATGCCACCTATTTTATAACTGTGTTTCCGAAATGTCAAAATATGTATGCATTTGACAACTAAAGTGGCTTAAAAAAAAAAGTAAAAATAGGCGTCACTCATCTAAATTAAATTTAAAACATCTAACAATGAAACTTAAATAACATTAGGTAGCGGTGACCGCGTCCGCACACTAGGCTGAGTCTGTATCGTGGGCGAAGACATAACTCAGTGGAGACTACCATAATAGAGGCGCAGAGAAAACAGTGTCAAGCCCACCTGGCAAGCGCAGACCTCCCCAAAGCCGCCCTTCCCTAGCACACGGTACATGCGAAACGTGTGCTGTGTGACCGGCTGCGCCTCCAGCCACTTCCACTGCAGGTACCGGTGGAAGTACATGGAGCGCTCGAACTCCCCGAAGGGAGGGCCCGCCAGGAAGCTCTTCACGCATCGCTCGCACTCGCCGAACAGGTTCTTGGCGCCACCTGGGAAGGTTTGATGGCATCACGTTAGCGACATTTATTCTAGCGTTTCCAGCATATAAATGTTACTGCAAGCTCTCAGAACTTAAACATAAAACATAAACATAAACATTTACATACAGGCACATACATTGCTTCTGGCCCCACACTAGGATACCCTGTGTCGTGGGAACCAGAAACAACGACATCACAAACATGTAAACATCCAAGACCTGGGGTTGTATTTTTTTTTTTGTCCCCAGCCGGGATTCGAACCCGGGACCTCTCGCATGGTATGCAGGTGCACTACCGCTGCGCCACGAGGTCGTCAACAACTGACCCAGGTTTCCATGTTCCTCATGTAGGTTACTCATGTGCCTCTCCCCGAATGTAGGAGAAAAATGAGGACTTTTAGATAAGTTCCACGGAAACCTGAGTCAGTTCTGAATGCTTGCAGCCCAGGTTTCCATGGACCTCATTTCTCTCCGAATGTAGGAGCAAAATGAGGACTAGAGATGAGGATGAGCTACGAGACGTGTCCAAAATGAGGTGAGATGATGGTCTTATATGAGGTCCTCGGTGACCTGGGTCAGCTCGGAAGCCTTGCAGTGACATCACTGTGGAAACCCTAGAATTGCCGGGTCGGCGACTATTTTCTATATTTTTTCCCGCCACATAAATGGAAGAATAACCAGCCGAGCTATGCGTCACCTCTGCGCTTAAGATACCATCAGGTGATACAGAGGTAGGTACAGTACAAACCTGCATAAAAAAAACCTGAAACCTATCCGACGAAATTACCTGCATAGTTATAAAAAGCTCCCATGTGTGATGATGTCCTTGCCCAGTCACCAAAGCACAGGGTTTGGTAATAACAAACTTCCACACAACACAATCACTTGTCCTGATCCCTAGTTCGCGACCAGGCCGTTGTGTGTACATAAACTTCAACCCTTTATCCCGGAAGAGTGGGCAAAGACAGGTTTGCCACCTTGCTAAGATCCTGACAAACCACTGTCGCGTCATCGACATTCATTAGCCGTTGCATGCGCCAGTTTCGGGTATTATTACTTTACGGTACAACCAGATACGGTACTCACCTTCAAGTTTCTCGTTGACGTCATCGATGACGGGCTGGCTGACGACGTCGACGACGCTGTTGACGTCGTCCGCCTTGAGGAAGGTACTGAAAAGCTTGACGGCAAGTTTCGCGCGCGCCTCGTCCACCTCCAACTCGTACTTCTCCGCCTGAGGGTCAGATTTAAGATTCAAGACCTTTAAAACGAGTGCACACGCCACAATAACAAAACATATACAACTAAACATTCCGTGAATATTTAAAGCGTCTACCTGTTTTCGTTATTAATATCGCGCATAAAATGGCAAAAAATCACGTTTGTTGTATGGGAGCCCCACTTAAATATTTATTTATTCTGTTTTCAGTATTTGTTATAGCGGGAACAGAAATACATCATCTGTGAAAATTTCAATTGTCTAGCTATCACGGTTCATGAGACATAGCCTGGCGACAGACAGACGGACAGTGGTGTTTTAGTAATAGGGTCCATTCCATTTGTACCCTTTGGGTACGGAACCCTAAAACGGAAAACAAAAGGTCACTGCGTGTCACTATTGCTATTAATGGCGACTGACTCAGCAGTACGCTGAGGGGTGATTTTCAGTCAGTGCCAGGAGCTACTCCGCGAGCGTCACTGACTTTCACAGTAAAAACACAAATTCTCCTATCGAGTCGTGATTAATAATTACAAGCCTAACTAACTAAAGAGCAGGTGGAAGTGGTAGGCCTGGGTTCGAATCCCAGCATATACTCATCATCATCATCAGCAGCCCACCGCTGCCTTCTGATGAGTATAGGCCTTTTCCCCTAAATGCCATTTCTCACGGCCCCTCGCCTTCCTCATCCATGGACCCCCCGCCGACTCAACGACATCATCCGACCATCGGGCTTCTGGTCTGACCCACTCTGTGATTGCCCGATCCACATGCCGGCAGCATGCCGGCCGTCCTGCGTGTACCAATGACATTATTTCCTCACTTCGTCCGAGTGGTCTCTTCACCCATCTAATGTGAGTGACGGTGCCACTGGACGCTGCATAAATCTTCTCTTTACATAGATGCAAAGGCCAGTTTTGTCTTTTTATTTGTCCGTACATTTGTGAATTTGTAGTAGCAATAACACTCGCTAACCGCGAAGGAAAACATCGTGAGGAGAACCGAGTTTCTGAGGTCTACACATACTTGAGCGCTTGCTACGTATAAACTCCAAAATTTTGCAATTACAAACGTCCCAACGTGGTTCTGTTCCATGAATGACGGACAAACTACTATGGCGAACGTCGTTGGCCATCGTTACGCTAAGAAGTATACTTATACTGACCTCATCCAGGAAGTGGTTGTACTTGTGGTAGTCAGGTCGATTCCGCTCGCAGAACTGCCGGAACAGCAGCTTGCCGATCGGCTGCTGGTCGACCACATAGTCGTAGCCTACATCTGGAACAAAAATAGGCAGAGTTCAGGCGTGGAATTATATCAATCAACGATCCCGTTGAAAAATTTGTCGGAAAATATCCATATAATAAAACAAAATCGGGTTAGTTAATAAGTCAGGAAAGGCTGGACCAATTTTAATTATATTTGATTTGTTGGATTTATCTGCGCCCCATGTTATTGTTTGGTTTGTGTTGTTATGTTATGAGTATGCCTGCTATCTTTATAGCAGAATAAGCATTTAAACAAGGGAAATATTCACGAAAAAACATTATTGAATCTGAGGCGGTACGAAGTTTGCCGGGCCAACTAGTATAATAAATAAATAACTTCCACACAACACAATCACTCGTCCTGGTCCCAAACTAGGATACACTGTACCTACTATGGTAACCAAGCAAGGACAATACTTCAATTTGCATATTTAAATATATTTAACTTTTATATTTCAAAATCGGAGCCAGGCCGCGCCGCACCACATACATAATTATGCATGCGGAGTTTTCTGTTGTAAGAAAATATCGAGGACTTTCATAAGCTTCTTATCATTTTGAACCAATAAAGAGCATCGCTCGCCCCATAAAGTGCGGGATTGTCGTTAAATTGGATCGTTTCGTTATGATATGAGATCGTCTTCATCAGAACTGAAATGGTCTGTGTCAAAAGTGAGGCGGTGCGCCTTGGAGGAGACCTATGTCCAGTAGTAGACGAATATGGGTTGGATTTTTGCCACAGCGCAGTTCTCTAAACCTATACAGGGTTATCTGAAAAATACGCAGTTTCTGACACAATTTTTTTAGATTTCGTCATTTACAACAAGTTTCGTTTTACATTTGAAATTTTTGTGCATTTTTTTTTTTTTTTACGAATATTTATTTCCTTTCTGCTTTGTAGTGAAGCTGTTTGATAGACAATACTTAAAACCGTAACAGCTAAAAAGTGTGGACATTCTTCCATGTGGGGCAATGATTCACTGAAAGTTGCGACATTGGTAGGGAATTTGTTAAAATTATAAATTTGAGAAAAACCTTTAGTCTATTTGGTGTGATTGCCGAATTGCGCATTTTACTGTTAACTAATCGCCGTGTGTCCCACTTCTGGGATAAGGCTATGGTCTTCAACTCCTCCCTGTCTTGAGCCATCCTCTCCCATCTCCCATCAAGAGATCCTCCCGCCATCTCTTCGTGGAAACCATTTAGTGACAATTTTCGCCCATCAGTTTGGACCCATACAACTAACGTGACTGCCCAGTTCCACTTCAGTTTTGCGGTCACAACACCGACATCAGTATTTTGGCTCTGGAGCGGAGTGTGGTATCCTTATTACGCCCAGGATTCAGTTCACAATCGCCCGTTGGCAAACTTTGAGTTTGCTCTTCTAGTGTTCGGTCAAAGACCAGAGGCTTAATTACGCGCACCAAATCCTGTCGGAATCCTGGCGTTTGCGAGAGCAATTTGTACGGAATTTTACAGATCGTACAAGATTTGATGCACGTAATATAGGAGCAGGTCTGAGCACCGTAGGTTAGGATGGGCGAGATGCACATGTCGACGAGCTTTCGCTTCAGAGCAAGTGGTAACTTTTCCTTCATTAGCTCTTTCATGAACAAAAAGTTCTGGCTTCTGCTGTTTTCGAAGGAAGTACTGGCCCAAGATAATATACTCCTCGACGACAGCAGCAGTTAAAATTTACTTCCAGTATTTTTTTTCACCATAACCAACGTGGTTTTGTTCCATTTATAATGTTCGACAGGAAGACTATCATTATTGGAGAGGAAACACAGCGATAAACAAAAATTATAATATTTGGACAGCTATTATTATCTACGAGCATTGCGTCGTACGATGGTCACGTTTTGCAATCAATCACACGATACAAGTAAACCGTAAGTGATTTTCGACTAGATTCTACAACTGATTGAAGCCTTCTCATATTGTAAATGCTGGTCTGGAGTGTTGCAAACGCCGTTTGTCTGAAAACGTCGTGTTTTTTTTTTCATAGATACGATACTGTTGCGAACTACCCAACCAGGTTTCCCTATCATGGACGAGAGCTACATGAAAGTAAGGCGAGAATTAGTGACAATTATAAGTTTATTATGAATTGTAGCCTTATGAAACAGGGCCCTGGTGTTCATGCTATAAAGAATAAATATAAGCAGCCTATACCTATACGTCCCACTGTAGGGCACAGGCCTGCTCTCAGGGAGAGAGTGGGCTTAATCACCACGCGTGCCCACCGCGGATTGGCGATTTCAAGCGCTGAGGTATATAAATAGATCAGACACTCAGGTTTCCTCACGGTGTTTTCCTTCACAGTTAGCGAGTAAGAACATTCTATCTATCTATTATATACTTCTCAGTGTGAGGGTCTAAGGATGCAGTACCTACTCTACATCTTATTTATATCTGTTTGTTTTCAAATGTTTAACTGTACTTCTGTTTCTTCACCTTCTAATAAAATAAAACTAAAATAACTCCATAAAAAAAGTAAAAAAAAAAAAACAAAACGCCACTTTAGGTATTCGGAGTGAAAAAGCGCAGCGGTGCTAGCGGGGTCCTGGGTTCGATTCCAGCATGTACCAATGGCATTCTCTCTCTGTTTTCTTCTATAAGATACTTATATTTTATATGTTATGCTATGACTGAAATAGTGCCAATTTATCCGAAACATCACGCGAACGTTCGTTTTGAGGTCAAGCAGTTAAAATGGCATCATCTCAAATAGTGAAACTGACGTTTTGACGATTATTTTGCAACCAGCCATGACTTCGTTCACGCCGGGTTACAAACTTTGTAATTTAACGAACAGGATCTTCAATAGTCCAAACACAAGCCCCTGTTAATTAATACTGATGCCATTATTAATAGACTTTTATTAAAGCTGTATGAAATTATGATACGATGACAATGAATCCTTTCTAAGTGTTAAACTACACTTACACGCACTCTCTCTCTCTCTCTCTCTCTCTCTCTCACACACACACACACACACACACACACACACACACGCACACACACACGCATACGCATACGCACACGCACGCACGCACACTCGCACGTACGCACGCACACTCGCACGTACGCACGCACGTACGCACGCACGCACGCACGCAACACTCCTCATAAACATCCTATGCTTATTATTATTAAGTCATCCTTCTTATTAAAATGCATGACCCTTTTGTAATGCTGTTAAACTATGTACGTCAATACTTTACAAAATATAAAAATAAACTGAATGAAAAAGAAACTGATAGGTGAGCAGCACACCAATATTGTAGCATAGGTCACATTATTTTATTGGGTGAGATAGTTACCTCGCTGGAATCTGAATGGTTCGCAATGTTTCGTAGTAATTCCACATGAAACGAGTTAGGCCTATTTTTAACGCTTGCAATAGACCAAAGAAGAAAGGAAAGAAAAAGCTATAAATTACAAGAATACGATACAGCTGACCCGAATTCCTTGCATTGCAAGTGTTTTTATGGTTCCATGCCTGGAAAGGAAAAACGGAGCCCACATAGGATCACTTTTGAAACCTTCCTTCTACCGAATCCTACACACAGATTTTACGATTTTTCTTTATCGACCTGTTTTATTTCACCTGCTTTGTGCACAAAGCTCAAAAAGTAAGTAAATGTGTACTGTTTTTTCCTCTGTCGCGTAGTGGCAGGACACGGCAGTTTTTCGCCTGAAGGTATTCAATACAGATATTGAATTGAAACAGAAACACGAAAAAGCTTTCCTAAGTCAGGACAGTGAAATACAATTTGAGGTTACCCAAGATAGAAACGTGTGGAAGGACTAGAAGATGGCTCTATCTTGTATTATATAAAAATCTCGTGTCACAGTATTTGTTACTAACTGTTGCCCGCGACTTCGTTCGCGTGGTAATTTTGATAGATGTTTGTTACTCTTTCACGCAAAAACGGTTGAACGGATCCGGATGAAATATTGCACAGAGATAAGATTATAGTCTGGATTAGCACATAGGTTATTTTTTATCCCGGAAAAATACACATGAAAATTACCACGCTAACGAAGTCACGGGCACCAGCTAGTAATAAAAAAGTAAATAAATAGTAACTTCCACACAATACAATCACTTGACCTGGTCCCAAACTAGGATACCCTGTGCTATGTTAACCAGGCAAGGACGTCACAAACACGAAAATACACCCAGACTGAGGTACTTAAAGCCGGGGTCTCCGAGCGCACGGATTTGTACGGGACTTATTGCGCTGCGCGAGCGAATAGTTGGGCGAAAAGTGGGCATTTTTGAAATTACAGAAATACAAAAGCCATTAATAGAATTTTGACGACCGACGTCAGTAACACCTTCAGTGATAGTCATTTTGGTGTATTTTTATCATCCAAAACTTAGTACAGCTCAAATAAAACCATGTCTAGTGATAATTTGGGTCTGGGTATATTTTCATGTGTGTGATGTCCTTACCTGGTTACCATAGCACAGGATATCCTAGTTTGGAACCAGGTCAAGTGATTTTTTTTAAGTTATTTATTCAAGAAATTTCACAAAGTACATATTTAATGCAAAAGACCCTCACTCAAACCCTGTATGGAAGTTGTTATTATTATTTAGACTCATGTTCGCGATTTTCAGGCCATCGGTCGGCATTTTTATAAAAAATCATAAAAATGCCCTGTTAGGTACCTCTGGCATTCAACATTCTAAGCGACTTATTTATATTCCTTAAAACACTTCTTATAAGCAGTTCAAATAGTGTGCGATATTGGGAAAGATTACACACATATGATTTAAACTGCCTCTGAGGAGTGTTTTAAAGGAATAGTGTTTTTATAAATAACACCGTAACATTTTAAACGATTGTAAAAAAAAATACCCTAAACTTGCTAGAATTCTCTTACGCAATAGTTCAGACACCCTTTACTGCACCAACTCAAATCACCACCCTGTATAAAGGAAAAAAGTACAAATTAAATTACTGGATAATTGTATACTTACCTGTACATCTGTGACGCAGAGAACTGTTGGGACTAGTGCAATAACAAATAATAATTATGTCCTAACCATTAGCTGTTAACGTTAACCCAGTCCTTGGTGATCCGCACATTCGTACAATTAATTTTTCAACTAGTCGCCCAGAAATTCAATTGAATTGTTTAACTGGAGGAGCTACCATAAACCGGTCAAACAGCTTGTTGACGTCACGGTTTAAGATGAAGCCTCACGAAGTGAATCCAATACAAACGTAGTTTGGTTTTAATTTACCAACGACATGCTGGATCGCAACAAAACTTTACCAATATGTTTAGACGTCACAAACAGAGATTTAATCGTGCCCAGAATTGAGAATATTTGAATAAAAATAATTTTAGAGCCTCTAGTTGAACCTTCTCGTAGAAACTTTTCAAAAAGCTCCAATTTCTTTTTTATTTATTTATCCGCGATATAAATACGATTAAACTCTATTTGTGTCCTCTCAAAATATTTACAAAATCATATTGTGATCCAAAACCAAACTACGTTTGTATGAGAATCGCCACGTGAAGCGCCATCTTAAGGGACTAATCACATTACAACCGGCCGGCGTCGTGCGGGCGCAACGATAATAAAATAAAACCTTTAATACTTTTGAGGTTAATAAACACATAATATATCATTACTAGCTGACCTGGCAAACGTTGTTTTGTCATATAAATTAGCCTGCGACCTGTTCTTAGACCTACCATACACAAAACATTTCATGAAAATCGGTAAAGCCGTTTCGGAGGAGTTCGATAACAAACACTGAAGAAGAAGAAGAAGAAGAAGAAGAAGAAGAAAGACATTTATTATACCAACAAGATACATCACAGAAACAAAACAAGCACACAAGCAACATAATATGCACAACAACAGAAAGAAAACTTAATACACAACAGACAAAATGAATAAATAAAACAGGACCATAGATGTAGCCTGTGGTGTATCTACATTGCCACAAAAGGCAGGCCACAAAGACACTGTGACACGAGATTTTTTTACATTATTGTTGACACACTAGCAACTTAGATCTGATGCGTGCATAATTGTATATCTTATCACTGCACTTGATTGTTTTTTTGTTTGTGTATAATTTTTCATACTTCACGTATAATTTTTTTTTATTGCACAAAAAAAAGTGTAATAAAAGGTGGTCTTAATGCATATATTAAATTGATAGATTTAAGGATAATGCTAATATGCATTATCCTTAAATCCATCGCATAACGAAAAGAGCAAAATTCTTTAACCCATGTGACTTCCTCACTACCTTTCTACCGGGTTGGCACAAGGTGGCTACGAACAGGGAGGAGTGTAGAACTAAAGGGGAGGCCTTTGCCCAGCAGTGGGATACAATCGAGGCTACATAAAAATGGGACTTCTTCACTATTTCTTCCATCTATCATCTACTTCTTCTTAGCATTTGTTTGTCCACTGTTGGACAAATGCCTCTTCATGAGTCCTCCATCGCGATGGGTCTGCGGCTATTGTAGTCCAGGTCGACCTCGCAGTAGCCCTGATGTCATCAGACCATCTTGCATGAAGTCTGCCTACATTTCGTACTCCTGTGTCGTCATCATCATCATCATCAGCCATTTGACGCCCACTGCAGGACATAGGCCTCCCTCATGGTTTTCATAACCATGAGGGGTTTTGCCATAATCGCCACGCTGGGCAGGCTGGTTGGCGATCGCAGTATGTGGTTGGAATCTCAGGAAGACGCTTCTGCCCATCTCCTGGTAGTTTATTTCCTTAGTCGCCTTCTGTGACATCCACGGGAGGAGATGGAGCGTCGCTGTTCTTAATCCGCGCCACACGGCCTCCTGTGTGCTGCTGTGTATCATCTAAGAACTATTTATGTTAGTCATTCATTTAACAACTCATTAGTTTATTGTCATTCGCGAACTGGAGCGAGAGCTGGAACGAAACGTTAATGAATAACTGAACTAATTCATTCATTGTCAGTCGCGAACGAATGTGGACTAAGAACTACTAAGAATAACTACTTATTTGAAGGAAATGAACTCTTTTCTTTTCAAAGGAGCGCTTATCGCACGTCTAGCTTGTAATGAGACTAGTGCTATATTGTTACAGGCTACGACAACAGAGCCTGCGGAACTAATGGTATTACTCCGGGTTGTTATGGTTAATGAAACAGTCGTTAAATTACTTTTAAGGGGTATCACAGATAGGTGTTGCCACGCCTTGGGGGGTCGTCTACTTGACATAGAAAATACCTTCTGAATAGGTGACCAGATTAGACGTCAAGGTACTGGAATAATAAACTTTAGGTGTTTCACTTGACACCTCATTTCACCTCACCATCAATCTCGGTCAAGCCGTTTGAGCTCTGGGTGGTCATAAAGACAAATAAAAAAATTCAAATGCCTTTATTAAAACAGAACATGAACGTACAGAACTTCGTAGAAGCCTCTTATTAAGTAAATATTAAGCGCTACTACGAGGATCCGCTCGTTCTACACTATAATGAATTAAGTGTGATTATATCTAAGCATTCAAAATCTTTTCGCAAATATACCCACAAAAAAATTATCTTCCTTCCTTCTTGTAATTGAGGAGCTTTGTTGTACGTATAATTTACAAGTATTCTATAACAGTACACATTCAAAATCGCACACGTCTTAGATTAGTTCGATTTATTCGTTATAATTTTTTCGAACTCGAGTATGAGTAAGTATATATTGAGGTGCTTTCCGGAGCAAATTCACACCAAACATGAAAAATACCTGGGTCATGAAATTTACTTAATAGATTTTTATTGGGATTATATTGAGGAAAGGAGGTGAGTTAAAGAAGGAAGTAGTGGCTCAGAAACAGCAGGGAATACACGGTTGCAGCCAGAGCCGACGTCAACCTCAAGCTGACGGCCAACCTCCATTAGGGGAAAGAAACAAGAAGGAATAAGAAAAAGGTTTTTACAAAAAGCGAACGTACAAAATAGGTCCTTCTGTATCCCCGGGGATGTCGTGTAATCTTGGCTTCCGAAATTGACCCCGAGGTCACTGCCGTAGATCAGATACGCGAATGAACGGCTTCAATTGTTTCAAATGGTGAGACGGGTTAATAAATCGGACTCGGTTCAGATTCCATCGCCAACTAATCATAATGGATATACTACGACCACATAGGGTATGTATTAACGAGCAAAGGGCAAGATAAAAAGTACCCGAATCCAACGACTAACGAATGTGGACGAAGCGAAAGAGATCTTTCAGGATCGTGGCAAGTGGCAGACCCTGGTCACTGCCTTTCCATCTGGGATACAGGCGTGAGTTTACGTTATCTTATATTGTTAAAAAGCACGATATTTAAGCGTTTACTTGAAATATTCAATTAAGATACCGGCACACATGCTCCTGCTTATTATATCAATTCATACGCGTCCCATACCAAGTGTACCGGATATTCACAAATCAATAATGAATTATGAATAACAAAAGGCTGCGCGGAATTCACCAAATAAATGTTGAAATGAAGAGAACGCCTTATAGTCTGGGAGCTAAATTAGTTGGTCAGTGGCCAAACGCTTCCGGAAAAAAAGAGGGCAATACACGCGTTCGTTCGGCTGAAACTATGGCGCTGCAACTGACTCTGATGAGGTATCATTCAGTTTTGGTCTACATCTTAAGACTGCTCTTACGTGGAGCACGCTGTCTCGCTCGCACAATTTACCATTTTTTAAATATTGTAATAATATGAGTAATCTTTTGATAAATGTGATCTGAGGGTTTTTCTACGGACATTTGAAATATTTCTTTTCCTATAAAATTATATATTCTGGAATCAAATTTTGTCAATCAAAAACATATTAGGTACATGATAATAAAAATATTGTCCATCAAACCCTCAGACCACATTTATCAAAAGTATACTCATTTTATTACAATCACTAAAATTATTAAATTGTGCGAGCGAGACCGCATTCTCACGGTACAGCCGCCTTAAAATTACATTTACGTTACAAGGTATATTTTTGCATTAGCTCTTACGGGTAGTTCTAAGGGATTTTGAAAAAATAGTTAAATCGAGGAAATCGTTATATGAAGGTACATAACTAGATAATACATTCTTATTATTATTATTATACTTTATTGCCTAAGAAACATTTAACAGGACATTACATATGAAATACCACACAACGGCGAGCTTATATCTGTAAGAGCCAACCTTGGAGAGTCGGAGAAGCAGTAAGTATTCTTTATGGGATATTGACTACATACACTACAATAAGATCCCGAGAGTTATGACAAGCTTACCAGAAACGCAATTCCAACAACTATGTAGAGCCGACTTTGTTCAAAAGGATTAAAAAAATATTTCGATGGCAAAGAAGTCTAGGAGTAAAACGGACAATCTCCTCTTCCTCCCTTGTTACGATTGATTATGTTGTATTATTTGCATATGTTGAATTTTGTTAGCATACTATGCCTGTTAATTTATTATCTTTGTGTGTTGGGGCAATTTAATAAAGGATTTATCTATCTATATATCTAAAAGCCAGTTCTAGGTCCCAGAATAAAATTGTTAACTCTGTTAATTAAGAACCAAATTTTAAAGTATTATTTTGTAGTATTAATCTCCATTTTTCTTCAGAACCAACTAGATTTTAGACCTTGCCCGATGCGTTCGCGTTTTAGCTACTTTGAATAAATAATATTGACTTTGATTTTAACATGGCTATAAGAAATGTTCGTAACTTGAGCTGCCCCCATTCAGGAAGGCTTCTTTACAGCACCTACGCATTTAATATAGACAAAATCAGCCCCTGACGCCATGGCAACAAAGGTCATAACCGCTCAACGGAGCCTAGGAAAATCCGGGAAGTAAGTGGTTTCTTCAACGTTTCTCTAGGTGTAAACAAACCGTTGCTAAATTAAATAAATTAAATAAAAATGGATGAAGCGCGAGATGTGTAGTACTTACGAAAGTTTTAGTTCCAAAGTTCATAGAAATCGTTTAAAAATCAAGTAAGTGAATCCGGTATTAACTTAATAATGTGTAGAGCTTACGAGTGTTTTTTAGTACAAAAATAAAAAAAAAGCAAGAAAATGTTAACAGCCCGGGAATATAGAAATATAGAAAGATTACAAGGAGAGCGTGGGCGAACCACAGCCGTAAAGAAGGTACATCCAAGAAGTTAAAGGTTAAGTGCGTTAAATAAGGGCTTCTAACCTTTTGTTTTGGCATAGTGGTAACAATAATGAAACCGACTTTTTGAAAACTTCTTGCAAAATTATATCACATCACTATGGCCAGCTTCTCATACAAAGAGGTTCTGTGAACGGGCCCCATCAATATGAAGTAGGTATTTCAGGTAAATAAACAACTTCCACACAACACAATCACTTGCCCTGGTCCCAGACTACAATACCCTGTGCTACGGTAGCCAGGCAAGAACATGACATACGCGGAAATACACCCAGACTGGGGCCATTTCTTCAAATGTACGGCGGCTCCCAGTGGAAATCGAAACCACGACCTTCCAGGTAATCAGGCGTGATACCTACCGGTAGAGTTAGTGGAATTTGTGCGTAACAATATAATAAAAAATCTTCGGTATTTTAGGCTTTCGGTCAAACGTCATCATCATCAACCCATTATGTCCCCACCGAGGGGCACGGGTCTCTTCCCTGAGGAAGGTATAGGCCATACTCCACCGCGGGGGCCAAGTCCGGATTGGTGGAGGCTTGTAGACTAGTGGCTCGTCTACTGTCAGAAGTTGTCAAGCCGCCCTAACGCCGCTACGGTCAAACGTATTACATTACAAATACTCGGACAAATAAAAACATTCCACATTTTGATGTTCGGCATTCCATTCGTAGGTCAAAATTCGGTCTTTTGAACTTCGGCTTCATAATACGTATCTAGTGTAATATGGCCCTTAGCCCGGCTGAGCTCGCTAAGTGTGACCACGTCTTTTTTTCCTCGAATAGAAAAGGAAATTACCAGCCAGGCCGGCAGTAAAATAGCTAAAGTAGGTAACTTATTGGACGGAGGCCTGCGTACCTAGTACAGTCGACAGCAGGTCAACCTTTACATATTGGCTGCAAAGTCGTCCGTAACTTAACTGAGTAGAGTACACGCCTGTAAATGTTTATTTGTGGTCGACTGTACCTGCACTACATCTAACTTAGGTGGGCAATATGGCAGAACGTAAATCCGGGTCCACTAAGTAACATAGGCCATCTTGGTAAACATTTTCGCAACACTTATATTATACAGGGTGGTGATTTGAATTGACACAGCCTGTGGAGCTACCTGAACTGTTACAACTACTGGAAAACGTTTAAACGTACATTCACAGTTTTAGAAAAAATGTACAGTTACCAAGAAAAGTGGCTCATTTTTTTTTATTATTATGGCATTCGATTCTGCTGCGGATGAACTGACCTACCTAACCCAAGTAAATGCACTTAGTAGAAAAGTTAGAAATCGAAGAAAGCTTTCCCACTTATATCGTGAAAAGAAATACCCAACGGCTATTTTATAACACTCTGTATAAAGAAACCAACTACTTAAGCGATATACTACACTACAGCACAGTCGACAGCAGCTCACCCTTTCATTTCCGTTGCAAAGTCACCCATAAAATAACCGAGTCCAGTGCACCCGTGTAAACGTTGATGTGCCGTTTACAAAAATTCAACACTGCTCTCATGAGAAAGAGTGTTTTCTGTATGGCCCCACTGATATTTAACAAAATCCCTAATAGCATTAAAGACCTAGAACTAAGACAATTTAAAAATAAATTATATATATTTTTAATAGAAAAATGTTATTATAGTATTAATGACTTTTTGTGTGATAAGAAAATTTTATACAATTAAATCGTAATAATAATAGGTAATTTTGGTTATTACGTGACATTTTAATAATTGTTTGCCTCTCTTAGTTTAATAATATGTATTATTATATTATTGACATTATTATTTTTTATCTCTCTTGGACTTGTAATATTATTGAAATTAACTTATTGCATGCCTGCATGAATATTCATACGCCCATAATGGGTAGAACATGGTAAGAACTTAAACATATTTAATACCTTTTATATTTGTACCTATGTTCATGAATAAATAATTTCTGTTTCTGTTTCTGTTTCTGTTTCCGTTGACAGTACGTACAACAATCATTGAGTTCGCCTAATTAAGAAGCTGTTTATTTATTAAGACAATATAAGGGGGAAGGGAGTCCGTACAATTCTGATACAATTCCGTACAATACTCATTAGTATTACGATCGCCTTTGTACAAATATGCTTATTTGTGCACCACAAAAAAATTATATTGTCTAATCTAATCTTCTCACTTTTTCATGAAATAAGGTTTATTTGTCTACATAAGGGAGGGGAGAGGAGTCGGGGCCTATGCACACGATGCGTTGCCC
This sequence comes from Yponomeuta malinellus, assembly GCA_947308005.1. Lineage (NCBI taxonomy): Eukaryota > Metazoa > Arthropoda > Insecta > Lepidoptera > Yponomeutidae > Yponomeuta > Yponomeuta malinellus. Next base: position 3,456,327 of record OX371016.1, on the reverse strand, counting down.
GACACGATGCCCGTGAACGGTTTCGCGGCGGTGCGGCGCCGCAACGCATCGTGTCCAGCAGGGTGTATAAATTGTCGGTTGGCTCTTTTTGTACGCAATAAGAGCCCCTAGCCGAACCATATTTACTTCAAGGCCACCGAAACACTACTGTGTACTGTGGTATTGACACTGTGCCGAAACAGTGTTTCATTCAGTATAGTAAGAAAAGTAGCCTAGCAAAACATAAATAGACCACCCCGCGACATCTCCGACACAAAGGTCCCCATATCGCTGGCAGCGTTACCATGCTGCACAGAAAGAGAGTTCCTCTGCATTAGAAATTCCCCGGACCGGTTGTCAAAAGCAGTAACCTCAAGCGTCGCCCTAACTCTTTAATAAAAGCTCTCCGCTCTTGTAATTAATGTTAGTCACAACCACCTACAGCCAACTTGAACCAAGCCATCTTATCTACCCCTAAATATAACTTAATAGGTGTGTCCCCCGCCCGACTGAACCAGCGGTCTGGGACCAGTAGGTCATCCGAACACCTAACCCAACGTTACTAAAGATAGCATTGACGCGCAAGTTACTCGGCCACCGCACTTAAGAGGTCCACGTCAGACGCTGAATGCCAGTACACATGGTGCTGGTCACTAAGACCCGCCCTAAAGTTTCACAGTGAGTATTAATTTGTGAATAAAACTTTTTCTATTCTCTATTTGAGAATTTGCCTCTGTGGAAGCGAAAGGCAAATAGGAGCGCTGCCATATTGAATCCATTTTCTACAATTGACCTTGTTAAGCCGTAAGGGTCAGCTCATAGTGACGCAGAGACGAGACTGATCGAAGCGTCAGCAAAGATTCTACACCGTTTCAAAGTCGCTCAGCGTGCTATGGAACAGGCTTTGCTCGGAATCTCTTTGATACTGTTTATATTCCAAATTTCAAATCTGTAGTTCAATTAGAAGTTTCCTACACTTTTGATGATCCATCAGTGAGTGAGTCAGTGAGTGCGGAAAATTGCGATTTTTGGACCCCCACATCCTCTAAACTACAGTAGCTGGAAGCACGAAAGTAGTCTAAACTTAGTCTTAAACCTCACTTTGTATCACCAGGGGGGGGGAGCAATCAGTTCTCATTAAGTGCAATAAAGAATTTTAATAATATTAAGTATTCTCGAAAGAACTACGGTGTTGAAGTGGCAGTGGGCTGGCCATATCTACCGAAGAACCGCTGGCCAAGCCGGTAAAAGTTCTCTATTGGAGACCACGAGCTGGGAAACGCAGCTTAGGACGCCCACCAGCACGTGGAAGCGGCTGAATGAGGATGTCCGAGGGCCGAAAGAAGTGGCTTGCATTAGGGGAGGCCTATGTTCAGCTATGGACGAATACGGACTGATTGATTGATTGAAGGCGAAGTGGCGTGACGCTCGCCGATTCAAATTCGCTCAGCGCGCATTAGAAAGGCTATGCTCGGAATCTATTTGATTAACCTAGTCTGTCATATTAGCAAGTTGACATGGTAGTGGACTGGTCCCATCAGCCGAAGAACCTATAGACAACAGAGCCCTGCACGTGCCAGTGTCACGCGTTTTGTGGCGCTCAAATGTCAGAATTTGACAATTAATATATGTACTTTAAAGTCGCGACTTTTGACATTTAAAACTCGCCACTAGCGTCATTGCACTACCCCTGCTGCTCGTTTACTCAATTACATTATTTCCCCAGACAACATGGAATCCTTATAGTAATGGACGTACTAAGAGTCAGTAAAGTTACCATACAAATCTATGCTTATTGGCCATTCAATCTGCCATTTAGTTTCATGACAAACCGCAAAAAGATTTCCCACTAGATAGTACTTGTTTAGAATCAACACGATAGAATATTTTCGCTCCAAGTCACAAGGACAACGTATTTATTTTCTACCAAAGCAATTATTGATATATCAAAGCTACATCCGAACTATAATAAGCTCTGAGCGCGCGTGCTCCGTGTTCATGAACCGCACGAGCTATAAAGGTCGATAGTACAAGCTGATGTATGTATCGGAAGCAATATGGAAGCTATAGAATATCTGAGTAAGCGCACGGACCACCGTTGTGTGCTAGTGCTTCTGTGATTTTTATTGCGCATACATATTTAAGTGTGGTTAGGGCACACACTTAGGGCTGCCACCGTCGGGCCCGGAGACTACAAGGAAGTCGTTTTTCCCTTCAATTTCTTCAATCCCTTTCAATTTTACCGAAAAAAAAAAATTGTGGCAGAAGATGTAAAATAAAAACATTTTCTTAAAATCGAACGAAGAGAAAGAGATCTGTCAGGATCGTCGCAAGTAGCAGACCCTGGTCTCTGTCTACCCTTCCGAGATACAGGCATAAGTTTATGTTTTGTAAAAATATATTTATTAATTAGATTCCATTCATCATCATCATCGGCCTACGCTTGTCCACTGCTGGAAATAGGCCTCTCCTATTGCACGCCACTGAGCACGGTCCTCGGCTACTCTCATCAAGCTCTTGCCAGCCGCCCTGCGGAGATCATCGCTCCACCGAGTCTGAGGGCGTCCTACACTACGTTTACAGATCCGCGGTCTCCATTGTAGATTCCATTGTTCAGTTACATATTAGGCTAAACACAATACAAAAAGAGAAATAATAATAATCAACACAAAATGCACCCGCAGATTTCGTCAATCAAAATAGTTAAAAAAATATAATACAATGTCAAAACACTATTGTAATGATTATGTTATGTTGGGTTTCTTAACCTGTAGAATTCTAAATGACCCGATCGGGCCACCATAACAATGATTTTAATTGCTCTTTCCAAGGTCATAATCTGACGCAGAACTGATGGCCGATGGGGCCGAAAAGTTCTCGAATGGAGACCACATATCGGCAAGCGCAGCGTAGGACGACCAGCCAGAAAGTTGGACAGATGACCTCATCCAAGTGGCAGGAAGGCGCTGGATGCAGGCCGCTTCCAACCGGTCTTTTTGGAAATCCATGGAGGAGGCCTATGATGATGATGATGAATCTGACAGGTTAAAATTAAAAAGCACATATAAGAACAGTATGCAAAATACGAGTCAAATTAAAAATGTATTTCATCATCAACCCATTATGTCCCCACCGAGGGGCACGGGTCTCTTCCCTGAAGAAGGTATAGGCCATACTCCACCACGGGGGCCAAGTCCGGATTGGTGGAGGCTTGTAGACTAGTGGCTCGTCTACTGTCAGAAGTTGTCAAGCCGCCCTAAAGCCTCTGACTTGGCTTAACGACTGCCATCTATCGACGGCAGCCGGCACCAACAGCTTAACGTGCCTTGCGAAGCACGGAACCGCTCGGAAAAATGCCACTAGCGTCAGGCATAGACTGCGACCCATCCATGCACTGAACGCGCCCTGTGTTGCTTAACCTTCGTGATCGTTTAAGATCACTCAGGCAGCCGGGGCTACGAGCGAAAATGTATTTAATATTTTTAAATGTGTCTTACTTCAAGATACCTACCGTGGGTACTCGTCCGGAGTATGGTTATATTTACCCGAAGCCCGGACACGCACTATTGAAGAAACCCGTAGACTCCAGGACAAACCCGGAGAGGTGACAACCCTACACACAGTCGGTTCGCCGCTACATACGTTGCTGGTGCCAAATCGTAGCACTTACTGTACCTACTTAGATTGTGATAAGGGGGTATTTCTCTAAAGAAGAGTGGTTTTTTGGGGTTCCGTACTTGCAGGTTGCCAAAGGGGACTTTTTTATATTAATGTCGTGGTCACATTGTAGAATGCGTAACTTCTCTACGGTGTAGACTTGCCCGATTTAACCTACTCTGAACTGTTAAAAACATAGATGTTTTGGTACTTCGGAAACGTAAAACAGGCCAAGTACGTGTCGGGCCACACACAGTGTATGGTTCCGTAGAAAGACGGGGTTTTATCTGCTTTACAGAACTAACAACTTCATCAAAGTAATTTTCAATGGATTTTGTACAAAGGTTTCCTTTTATAAGCTGGTCGCATCTGCTCTACTCTTCTTACTTCTTACTACTCGTCAACATGTAAGGCCTTCTTTGCCGTGATAGTTTTCCTTTTAAGTTCATTAGATGTGCTATTACCCTGATTTTTTTCACGTTTCTCACACAACGGCGTAAACGAGTAAAGAAAAATTGCATCCCCAATTTAAGTGTAGGGAGGGTTTTGTCGGTGTGATTAATATGTATGCCAAATATCAGCTTTCTTGTACTTTGAGTTAAGCCGCGGACAGACGGACGGACATGGCGAAACTATAGGGTTCCTTGTTGACTACAGAACCCTAAAAATGGATAACCCAGTACAGTGGACAGTTACTATATAGGAGGGTTGCTCACTAATAATGAAATACTCTGCCGACAAAATCGTAGAGTCGCGAACCTTTCACGATCTGCTCAGCCACGTTTGACCAAATCATAAATGTAGCGTGTAAAAATATGGTAGGGACTTATTTTTTAGGGTTTCATACCCGAAGGGTGTCAGACGGGACCCTATTACTAAGACTTCACTGTCCGTCTGTCTGTCTGTCTGTCTGTCTGTCTGTCCGTCTGTCTGTCTGTCTGTCATCAGGCTGTATTTCATGAACCGTGATAGCTAGGCAGTTGAAATTTTCACAGATGCAGTATTTGTGTTGCCGCTATAACAACAAATACTAAAAACGGAATAAAATTAATATTTAAGGCGGGCTCCCATACAACAAACGTAATTTTTTTGCCCTTTTTTGCTCGATATTAATAACGGCAACCGGTAGACGCTTGAAATATTCACGGAATATTTAGTTCTATATCCGATTCAAAAATAAATAATAAAAAAGAAATTTAAGGGGGGCTCCCATACAACGAGATTTTTTGCGGCTTTTTCTCATCTTTGTATATTATGTTGTATAGATAATGGTACGGAACCGTTCGTTCGCGAGTCCTACTCGCAATTGGCCGGTTTTTTTACTTAGTATCTTTTGTATCCCACTGCTGTGCAAAGGCCTCCCCTCCTGATCTGTGAGACGGACTTATTTCGGAACATTATCCGGGCATACATGCTGAAATCTGGGTGGTTTAGAAGCCGCCGACTTTCACCACTTCTTGAATGTCACTTAAATCACCATCTAAATCGACTTTTGTATGAAGAATTTTAATTAAATGCTGTCTAAGCCACATTTAAGAAAGTGATGCAAGTCGGCCTCAGACTATTACTTTTACAGTTGTCGTGATTTAATAGATCTCGACTACTGTAAGTATAGACGTAAAATTAATAAAAAGATTGAGTTCAGCGAGAAGTCTCGCTCCGGCTGGCTACTAATGTTTCTCACAGATTCGAGTGTGTGTCGAGATATTCATAAAAATCATTATTAAGTCGCGTTCATTCTGCTATGACACTCAAATCACCCAAAATTCATGGTGCATTGGGTACTACTGTACTCAACTGTAGTTACATTGGTAGTTGTTTGTTTAGCAGTCTGTTGTTTCATTCGACCGTCGCCGACTGAATAACGATGAGACGTGAGATGGATCGACACGCCGTGACTCCTGTACAGTTCGAATTAAACTTCATGTTATTTGAATACCTAAGGTCTATGGATTCCAGACGAACTACAGGGTGTCGTGTGATCTCCTTGCCTGCAGAAGGACTCCATATAAGCTATCTGTACCAAAATCTTGTCGCCTTTGGAGGTCAGACAGATTTTTTAGCAAATTTTAGACTTATACCAGAGATAATAAAGAGATAACAAACATAAAGACCTACTAGATGTTTTCTCTTCGTCTATCAACTCAATTGGTGTGGTAGCGGTGGTAGCCTAGTGGGTAGAACAATGGGCTCGGAAGCGGGAGACCCAGGTTCGATCCCCAGTGCGGGCATATACCTATGACTTTGTTTTCTAAATTATGTACATTTGTGAAGTTATGGTAGCAATACCACTCGTTAACTGTGAAGGAAAAGATCGTGAGGAAACCTGAGTGTCTGAGCTATTCATATAGCTCAGCGCTTGAAATCGCCAATCCGCGGTGGGCACGCATGGTGATTAAGCCCAACCCTCTCTCTCTCTCTCTAAGAGAAGGCCTGTGCCCTACAGTGGGACGTATATAGGCTGCTTATGCAGTCAACCCAATTAAGTTGTAGAACTAATAAGTAGAATTGTGTTAGATATTGTAAATTGATTGCGTGTTGTGATCACCTGCCTGTAGATAGTACACTAAAATCATGTTTTTGTAACACTGGTATACACCTACTTAAGTAACGTGTCACAGTGTAACTTTCTGTTTGGTGATTCTAAAATAAAAATTATAAAAATTAATAATTTTTTAGGTTTATTTACGCACAAAAACTCACGCCTGTATTGCGGTGGGTAAGCGGAACGCAGCCATCCTCCCGATGTAAATAATTGGATAACCCAAAATGGATAACCCAATTATTTACACCGCCCGATGTAAATAATTGGGTTATCCATTTTGACGTCTCCGAAGTGTCATAATATGTATGATGCATAATGGCATAATATTTGACAGGTCATAAGCAGACTATTTACGTCCCACTGTAGGGCACAGACCTTCTCTCAGAGAGAGAGAGTATTTGACATTTCGGAGTAGGAAAAGTAAAAGTTTAAGTTACCCGTACTTGTTCAGAGTATACTAAATTCGTCCTAAAATAGACAGATAGATAGAGAAAACGCTGTTGAACATAAAATAGACAGATAGATAGAGAAAACGCTGTTGAACATAAAATAGACAGATAGATAGAGAAAACGCTGTTGAACATAAAATAGACAGATAGATAGAGAAAACGCTGTTGAACATAAAATAGACAGATAGATAGAGAAAACGCTGTTGAACATAAAATAGACAGATAGATAGAGAAAACGCTGTTGAACATAAAATAGACAGATAGATAGAGAAAACGCTGTTGAACATAAAATAGACAGATAGATAGAGAAAACGCTGTTGAACATAAAATAGACAGATAGATAGAGAAAACGCTGTTGAACATAAAATAGACAGATAGATAGAGAAAACGCTGTTGAACATAAAATAGACAGATAGATAGAGAAAACGCTGTTGAACATAAAATAGACAGATAGATAGAGAAAACGCTGTTGAACATAAAATAGACAGATAGATAGAGAAAACGCTGTTGAACATAAAATAGACAGATAGATAGAGAAAACGCTGTTGAACATAAAAAAAAGAAATCACACAGATATTTTTTAACCTAAAATTTCAGACGGCGGCCTTATCACTAAAAGTGATCTGTTCCAGGCAACCTTTGGATGGACTGGACTAACATTGGAGAAGGAAGTAGATGTACAAACATGGAAAATAATAATTTCAGAGATATTAGATGTGTGAATTATACATGCGTAACTTAGTAAGTCATAAAAGACATTTTTTACCTAAGATAATGTTATACCCCTGGCGCGCTCACAGGGACAAGGACAAAACACATGCCTAGTTTCTGGTGATTAGATTAGAACTCTTTGTTGTACATACCAGAAAACAAAACAAATTAGAAGATGCGCCGCATGCATAAAAAATGTGACCCATCCATCACAATCACCACAGATTACTGATGATGACTGCCTCGTTGGTCTAGCCGTTAGCCGCCTGACTACCAAAGGTCGTGGGTTTGATTCCCACTGGATGCCGCCGCACTTGAATTTTACAAACGGCTTTAGTCTGGGCGTTTGTGGTGTGCTTGCCTGGTTAACATAACACAGGGTGTCCTAGTTTGGGACCTGTACAAGCGATTGTGTTGTGTAGAAGCAAAAAAATGACAAAAAAAATTGTAGGTATTCGAACGTATTTGAAAACCGTGACGTCATAAAATAAAGTTAAATTTGAGGAAATATAATACAATAACGTCTCTACCACTGAAAATCGAACAACGCTCTAATTTAATGTTTTCTGAATTGGTATTACACAGGATAACAAAAAAACAGTCATTGCGAAACAGATGACGGCACATTTTGAGATTAATGATTTGATGAACACAAGATCTATTGTCCCCGACGCGCAGCGAGACTTAAATTGTTGTACAAAACAAGCTTGAACAAAGGGCTGGCGGTGTCGAGGCGCACAATTTCCATTTCTCTATTAATTAATTATTGTTTTTAATCGGGATCGAGTGTCCGAGGGACACCCGTGGTCCCACGTCAATATTGTGGAGTCTCCCGCGTACAATCGACACGAGTGGTGGCTGGGCAGCGGTAGAACGGCGGCCTCACATTCGGGAGGCCGTGGGTTCGAATCTCAGCATGTACCAATGACTTTGTTTTCTAGGTTACGTCCGTTTGTGAGGTTGCAATAACAAAACCACTCGCTAACTGTGAAGGAAAACATCGTGAGGCAACCCTAGTATCTGAGGTATTTAAATACCTCAGCGCTTGCTTAGACAATGGCCCAACTATGACGCTAAGTGCGGAAATCTCAGGACTAAAGTATGCCTTAATCAGTAACGTACTGGCGACATTGCCAAAAAAAAACAAACTTCTAGATTTGACAGAACTAGTTAAGTGTTCCATAAACTTTATAGTATTACAGTCTTATTTATAAACAGTCGATTCCACTATAACACTCTTATAGACACAGTTAAAGCCGGCTTACGACAGGAGTTTCTGTTATAAGCCGGCTTTAACTCCGTCTTAAGAGTGTTTCAGTTGCATCGACTTTTTATAAAAAAAAAACACTGTATATAAGACTAACCCCCAGTTTCTCGTACACTAACGTCCTGTTAATCATCTGCTAACAGCTGTCAATTGACCATAGTGCATACAAAAAAAAATACTGACAGCTATTAACAGTAGATTAACAGCTTGTTAGTGTACGAGAAACCCGGAGTAAGGCTGATTTACACCACTTCTTAAACGTCACTTAAGTCGCCATTTAAATCGACTTTTGTATGAAGAATTTTAGTTAAATGCTGTTTAAGCCACATATAAGAAAGTGGTGCATGTCGGCCTCAGTGCCGCTTTCTGAATTGAAAATTTCGCTAAGTAAATACGTAGTTAGCTGTAGTGCTGTCTCTTCGAATTTCTCAGAAAAGAGCGTGACCAAACGTTACTTAAGTACTTACTTAATGAAATTCTGAATTCAGAAACTTCAGGGCCCTATGTGAGAGCATCGCAACTGGTTGAAAGGTGCAAAAAAAATGTAACGTCTGTCAGCTATTGACTGTATAAGAGTGAGGATGCTAATTAATTGTAAAACGTTCGCTAACAAACGTACCTATAGTCCGTGACAGATGCAGTTTCCTTAGTTGTAAACAAGCCTTTGAAAAAATACGGAACAAAATATTGTCTAAATACAGCGTGACTTTGACATCGCTAGCCATATTTCAATTGAATTTACTTTAAATATTTTTATTCATTACAAAAGAAAAATGTTGACTTCATTAAAAACTTTACTTAGTCAAAGTTTTTAGTTTAAAAATTTATAGATTATGATGTGGAGAAAAAGCTAACAAAGAAATTAAACATTTCTCATTTTCAAACAAGTTTAAAAATTATTACTCATGAATGTGTTGAACACTAGATAAAATCGTCTTCTGAATAATCTACTGTTTAAATAATCATTGATGTTATAATAAGCTTTTAAACACATTTTCCGCTTTAAAACGGAACTGCCGTTTGCAAAATATTAAGCTTTAAAGCGCAAAATTTTGTCCGAGTAAGGCGTCCCCCCTCTCCCGGCTAAACGGTTGATTGTAGAAACGTGAAAAAATTCAGGATAGTAGCACATATATTGAACTTAAAATGAAAAGTATCATGACTAAGTAGGCTTTACTAGTTAACGAGTAATAGGCAACCAACTTATAAAAGTAAAATTTCGTATAAAATCCATTGAAAATGACTTCGATGAAGTTTTTAGTTTAAAAACTGTAAAAAAAACCCTCTTTCTACGGAACCCTACATTGCGCGTGGCCCGACACGCACTTGGCCGGTTTTTTTTTTTTTTTCATTAGGACCCAAAAATCACTATTAACATGATTGAGAGATTGTACAGACACTTTTTGCAAATACGATGGCGCTAGTGTTCCTCCCCGGAGCTCCTTAAGGCTGGCTTGCGCCAAGGCTATCACAGCACTATCTATCTGTTCATCCAGGGGTAAGTACAAAAACTTCTTGCACCATGACATCTGCAGACCTATCCACAGAAAAAAGTGTACGACTGACAACCCCGTCAATCAGTTATTTATTCGTTTATCTCTGGATACGTATTTATCCATTTACTTACTTATCCAGTGACATGGTGCAAGTCGCCCTCAGTCAAATGAAACAATAGTTTATTGTTCGTTAAGTTAAGAATCCAAAGGAATTAACTTAATTCCGGATTCACTTACTTGGTTTTATAGATTTGGTTAGACGAAGATGTTGATGAAACAATCGTTTGTTGACACACCGGTAAAGCGTAACTGGTACAGAGTATACGTGGGGACGTTAGTATTGTAGTCAGACAGACTTCGCATTGTGAATAAACAAACGAGCCACGAGAAAGTTGGCGAAGCTAAGTAAAAGTGGGCGTTAGAAATGGACATATCGGATAGTGGGAAGGTCTCTTCTTGTGATGTTGAACAATAATTTTCTCGTGAACTAACGTGTCCATACTCGTGTATTTTTATAAACTAGCACAAACCCTGTAGACCAACCGGAGACCAAACATTTTAAAATGTGTTTCTGAATTTCACGAATTTCACTTAGAGCCTCGGTAACTCAGAGGTAGAACGGCACCCTCACATTCGGGAGGTCGTGGGTTCGAACCCTAGCGCATGTACCAATGACTTTGTTTTATAAGTTACGTACATTTGTGAAGTTAAGCAATACCACTCACTAACTGTGAAGGAAAACTCGTTCGCATGCCTCAGCGCTTGAAATTGCCAATCCACGGTGGGCACGCGTGGTGAATAAGCCCATTCTCTCTCTCTCTGAGAGAAGGCCTGTGTCCTACAGTAGGTATATAGTATATAGTATATAGGCTTTTATTATTTTAGTAGTGATAGTGTGAAAAACCACCATCTCTTGTACAAAACATCAGTTTATGTAAGTAGTACATTTAATTTCATTCGGTCGTCGCATTCAGTATTTTTAGGGTTCCGTAGTCAACAAGGAACCCTTATAGTTTCGCTATGTCCGTCCGTCCGTCCCTCCGTCCGTCCGTCTGTCTGTCTGTCTGTCCGTCTGTCGACTGTCGTCCGCGGCTTAGCACAGAGACGATAAGTACTAGAGAGAGGAAATTTGGCATAGATATACATAACGACGAGCACTTGGCCGGTTTTTTCAAGGAATATCCACTTCGGTCTTCCGTTACCAACTACTGATCATGGAAATGGACGTATAAAGAGACGATAACAAGATATTATACAAACAAAACATATTAAGTCGTGAGACGAGCTTATTACAGAGCGAGCTGGTTTTCAGATGCCTGTCAACCTCCTATTCAGTAACTGACCATTATATTGGGGTGACTATCCAGATTTTTTATTTCCAGGTTTTCGAAGTGTCAAAATAAAGACAAGGGTCTTGCCAGTGCGTCCTGCCAGTTATGACCTACGGAGCTGGAACGTGGACACCGACGGCAGGACTAGTCCACCGTTTCAAAGTCGCTTTGATGGATCACGTCAGAAATTAAACAGTCCGCTAAAGAACTAAGGCTACTGACGTATCCTATAAGATTAGCAAGCTGAATTGGCAGTGGGCTGGTCACATAATATGCCCAAGAACCGATGGCCGATGGGGTGCAAAGGTTCTCGAGTGGAGACCACGCACTGGCACACGTAGCGTCGGACGCTCATCAGCGCGCTGGACTGACGACCTGCCCCTATATTACGTACTAATTTGACAGTTAGACGATTGGAATCGCTCAGGATTTGTTGCGCATAATTCGTATGCCTACCAGTTAATTTCTTGCACCTCCTGTGGTTGACTGGTAGAAAATGCTTATAGCATTAAGTCCGCCACATTGCCATTGTATTTTTTACTTATGTGCAATAAACGTATTAATAATAATAATTAGGCCCTAGAGGCAGATTGCTGGGTTTTGTGACAAAACCAAATAAAAAAAAAAATCGGATGAGTATTTTCGGAGATTACCCACTACATACAAACAAACATAATATAAACTTACAAACTTTTCCTCTTTATTAAATAATATTTGTATAGAAGATGCATAAATTATACGTATTCAGTTTTTTCCCCGATCAGCCGCAGCTCTTCCTTATACGCTTGCCAACATTTTTAGGGTTTCGTAGTCACCAAGGAACTCTTATAGTTTCACCATGTCCGTCCACCTGTATGTCTGTCTGTCTGTCCGCGCCTTAGCACAGAGACTATAAGTACTAGAGGGCAGTTAGGCATCGCCGACAAAACGGTATAGAATGAAATCTCGAACAAACATTTTTAAGGAACCTCCCCTACACTTAAGTTTACTATTCGTATTTGCACCAACTACCCGGCTCTCTTTCTCCTTCGGCAACCTTTCAGTCACAAGGTTGTCTGGAAGAAATCGCTGTTAGCAATAAGGCCGCCCATTGTAATTTTTCATTATAACTTTCATATTTTATGTCTCGCTTCTTGTGTGCAATAAAGAATATTCTTGTCTTATCTTAAAGATAAAAAAACCCCTCTTTCTACAGAACCCTACCTGTAACCCAACAAGAACCCTGTGGCCCGAAACGCACTTGGCTTGTTTTATTTTTATCAAAAGAACATTCCCTCAAGTTATCGGTTCAAAGTCACGCTGTATAAAATTGGCTGTAAAACCGGAAAAGTGCGTGTCGGGCCACGCGGCAGGCCACAGACAGACAGACAGACGGCCGGACATGACGAAGCCATAAGGGTTCCTTGTTGACAACAGAACCCAAAAAAAACACAAACAATATAAAATCAGTCAATCAAACCGCCCGCCCCGGGATATATCAGCAAATCCTGTCGGAATCCTGACGCTTGCGACGGAAATCACTATGGAATTTGACAGTTAGACGATTGAAATCGCTCAGCATTTGGTACGCGTAATGTCGGAGCAGATTCACAGAACAGAGAAAATGTTCTGTGAGCTGATCCAAAGGCTCCTATAACGCTGTCAGCATTACCGCCCTCTGCATCAAATACGCCCGATAGAGGTAGTCTTTTCCAACCGAGTTTTAGGCTGACTTCCACCACTTTAAAAAACCAGCAATATAAAAAGTACCCGAAACCGGCGTGCGTGCATGCAACGACCAATTGGCTGTAATGAATGTTGAGGAAGCGAAAGTGATCTGTCAGGATCGTAGGAAGTGGCAGTCCCTGGTCGCTGCAGGCGAGAGTTTATGTATGTATGTATGTTGCACCACTTTCTTAAATGTGGCTTATGCAGCATTTAAAAAAAATCTTCATACAAAAGTCGATTTAAATGGCGACTTAAGTGACATTTAAGAAGTGGTACAAGTCGGCCTTACAGTTCTACGGTCTTATTATAAAAACACGATTCCCTAAGACACTCAAAGGCAGTTTAAATGGTCTGCGGTAGAGTGATAGACGTAATCACAGAATGTTTAATTTAAAGTGCCTCCGAGGAGAGTTTTAAAGGAATCGTGTTTTTATAAGAACAGTTTTCAACACGACTGCTGTTCCAACTAGCGGCGTTCGGTCACCCTACACCCAATGCTTTCGAGAGGATGTCCCTACTTATATTAGCCGTGAGCGTCACACGTCTATGCGGGTGCCTCGCCAACTAAGCATACGCATAAACATAGGTACTAGTTTTGTGTACCTTGGTTAAGGTATCATATCTATCTATCTATACACCCCATGAAAGACAGTGGGCACTGTTGGGCATAGGCCTCTTCACCGTCACGCCTCGCCAGTCCCCTGTTAATCTTGTCCATTGCTGCCTTCTTAATGTCATCAACCCATCGGTTGTCTATCCACCGAACGAACGGCCAGTTCTCGGCCACCACTCTGTGACTGTCTTCGTCCACCGTCCATCTTCTCGTCTAGCTAGATGTCCCGCCCAATTCCACTTAAGCTTCGTTATTCGTGTGCACACATCTTCCACTTTGGTCTTTTGTCGAATTACGACGTTACGCGCACGATCGACAAGAGAGATACCTAGCATGGCTCGTTCCATGGCCCTTTGTGCAAATTGGATTTTCTCCCTAATATGTGCCTTTGTGAATGTCCATGTTTCGGTACCATATGTGAGGATGGGCAGTATGCATTGGTTAATTGGTTAAATGGCAGGGTCTTGAGAGACAGGCAGATGGACGGACTGACGGACAAAAAAAAATTAATCCTGTAAGGGTTCCGTTTTTTCCTTTTGAGGTACGGAACCCTAAAAAGACTTCAATAAAAACACGTACTAAAAAGAATACTTCGATGACTTTCTCATGAATGTCATCAGCAGATCTCGACCAAATTGATATGGGACTACCCTGGAGGTATCCCTTTTCTAACAAAAAACAATGAATTTAATCAGACAATGTGGTACATAGTTGTCGTTTTTGTCCTTTTGTGAAGTCGGTCGAAAATATGGGGGGCTCTGCTAATTTATTACGTTAGACAATTTGGGGGGAGGCGTCAGACCAAGTCTTACGTGTTTGAAACAATCCTCATTCGCTTCATCAGCAATACAGACTTATTAATCGGAGTTTTTCCGAATCTTGACTACTGACTACTTTAGCACAAAAGTATTTTGAATATTTGGGTATTTCTAAATATTACCGTCAAGGGCGTGTTTCATAGAGCTACAATTCTTGCAGTTCGATGTACACTGCAAAGTCGATTAACCCACAATTTCATAAGTGGACTCTGCTCCGCGATGCACCTCGAATTGCCATAATCACCTACGAATTGTAGTTTTATGAAACTCGGCCCAGGCAGATACAACGAAAGCTGATTTTCAATATTGTTTGTAGAGTTATTTGCTAAGCCTACAGGCTCAGTTTTCGAAGCCACAGACACAAAGGGATTTTAGACTTCGCTCGCCACAAATGAACAAATAACACATTTAACAAAGTATCCCACCTTGAGCCTCGTGTGCATGCATCCCTTCGCTTTGCTATTTAGTATAATAACTTGAACAAATGATACTGTCTTATTTATAAAAACAAGATTCCTTAAAACACTCCTCTGAGGCAGAACCAATATTCTGCGGCAAACGGAAAAACATAACCACAGATTATTCAAACTGCCTCTGAGAAGTGTTTTAGAGAAATCGTGTTCTAATAAATAAGACCGTTGGTCTTCTTTTAATTTTTAATTAAAATACTCCTCAAATGTTTAATTAGTATATGTTGAAGGAAAATACTTGACTACTATATAAACTGCATTTAAGGGGTATTTTAGAGGAGGCGTTTTTTCGTAAACACCGTTAGACTTCGCATGGGCGTATTTCGGGTCCATGCGAAGTCTAAAAATGTCACTACTACTCTAACAGAGCTTTGATGGCTTAACATATTTTTGTGTTGTAAACTTGTGACTTATTGTGGGTAACTAGGAATATTATGTCAACAAGGAATCAAATAAAAAAACTGGCCAAGTGCGAGTCGGACTCGCGCACGAAGGATTCTGTACCAATAGACACAAAGATCGAGAAAAACGGCAAAAAATCATGTTTGTTGTATGGGAGCCACCCTTAAATATTTATTTTATTTTAATTATTTATTTTTAAAGCGAATATAGAAATAAATATTCTGTGAATATTTCAAGCCTCTAACTGATGCCGTTATTATTATCGAGCAAAAACGCTAAAAAAATACGTTTCTTGTATGGGAGCCCCCCTTAAATATTTATTTTACGCTGTTTTTAGTATTTGTTGTTATAGCAGCAACAGAAATACATCATCTGTGAATATTTAAACTGCCTAACTATCATGGTTCTTGAGATACAGCCTGGTGGGTGACAGACAGACAGACAGACAGAAAGACATACATACAGGCAGACGGACAGTGAAGTCTTAGTAACAGGGTCCCGTTTGGCACCCTTCGGGTACAGAACCCCAAAAATTACTGTGGTTTACACTGTGAACATCATTGTCTGTATTCCTAAAGTGACTTAGTACGCAAATAAAATCAGAAATCGCGACTCCAAAACAGCGACACAAAGGAGCGACATAATTACAAATGAAAATTACTTCCACACAACATAATCACAAACTAGGATACCCTATTACCAACGCACTTCTCATATCTTACTCACTTCACCAACAGTAAACAGGAAGTAAACGCGGCATTTAGAGGAAAACCTTTTACTGGGGCGGTATTCCGAAATTCTCCTCGGCGCGACCGTCCGACGGGCTGGAAAATCGACATAAATTACTTAGAACGCCGTTTATTCGATTATAAAATAAGTGCTATAGGTATCCAAGAGCGACAGTACCTATTCTTGTGTTTCTAACCAAGATTAGGTTGCTATATGGTTTCTTTTCACATCAGCACATTTTACTTTCTTTGTTGTCTCTATTTTATATTGAGCTGGGGTAGCGCAGTGGTAGAACGCCGGCCTCACATTCGGGACGTCGTGGGTTCGAATCCCGGCATGTACCAATGACATTGTTTTCTAAGTTACGTACATTTGTGAAGTTGTAGTGGCAATACCACTTGATAACGGTGAAGGAAAGCATCGTGAGGAAACCTGAGTGTGTGAGGTGTTTGCATACCTCGTGGCTTGAAATTATCTCTCTCTGAGAGAAGGCCCGTGCCCTGCAGTGTTGTAGTCGAAGGTGGCAAAACGAACGGTAATCTAAAGTGGTAGTGGCCACTTTTAATGCAGAATTCATGATGCATGAGAATTCTCTTTAGTCTCTCGGACTTTAGTTTAGTCAAATTACACTATATTGCATAAACTCACGCCTGTATCCCGAGGGGTAGGCAGAGACTAGGGTCTGCCACTTGCCACGATCCTGACAAACCTCTTCCGCTTCATCAACATTCATTAGTCGTCACATGCACGCACAGGTTCGGGTACTTATTATCCTGCCCATTGCTAATAAATCCTCTATTTGGTCGAAGTACGTCCGCCTGGGAAGTCCCTTACAGGCCCTTCCACCCACATTCATCATCATCATCAGCCCTTTGACACCCACTGCAGCACTTTGACATCATAGGCCTCCTTCGTGGTTTTCATGACCATAAGGGGTTTTGCCATAATCGCCACAGTTTTGAGAGATGATCTCGGAATCGTGAATACCTTTCGATGTTTTGATGAGGATAGAGGCTATGTGAACATTATTTCTTGTGGGTTTTACTTTGCAGTTTTAACAAGATCTTTACGACCATTATCTGAAATATTTGATAGCCTAATTCTGCAGCACCGGATGGGAAAATTACTTTGTTCTCATTCAGTGCGGTAGACAAGGCTGGGTTTTTTTTTTTGTTTTTAGTTAAGTTTAATTTTACATTATTAGCTTAATTCCGGAATCCATATTTACTTCATCATCATCAGCCCTTTGACACCCACTGCAGGGCATAGGCCTCCTTCGTGGTTTTCATGACCATAAGGGGTTTTGCCATAACCGCCACGCTTGGCAGGCGGGTTGGCGATCGCAGTATACCTACGGTTGGAATCTCAGGAAGACGCTGCTGCCCGTCTCCTGGTAATTGATTTCCTTAGTCGCCTTCTACGACCCACCCACGTTCGCTCGATATATTTATAGTTGTTCAATATAGTGATATTTGTATGGTAATCCATCAATGACCCTATTGGTGATCAACAAACCAATCGCATTCCAATGGTAAAGCGTTGGAGATCTGTCAGACCCTGGTCTCTGAGTTTCTGTTGAGGTGAGTTTATGTCGTGTTTGTTATGTGTGCAATATCACACGCTAACGGCGAAGGAAAAACAGTAAGGAAACCCGCGGCTTGGCGGGCTCCGCACGTATTGACTTGTCTTTCCTGCTGTGGGCTAGGCCGGCTAAGCTGTCAGTATGTTATAGATATCTAAACAAACAATGCCCCAGGCACCGCAGCGGCCAAGTGGTCCCTTCACCCATCTAGTGTGAGTGAAGGCGCCACTGGACGCTGCATGAATCATCTCATTACGTAGATGCAAAGGCCCAAATTTATGTGTGAACTACCGTTCTCTTGAATACATAGTAGGTACGTATTTAAGCGTCTCGACCCCAGGCACCACACAGAGAGAAAACCGTCTCTA
The DNA here is from genome assembly GCA_947308005.1 of Yponomeuta malinellus. Classification (NCBI taxonomy): domain Eukaryota; kingdom Metazoa; phylum Arthropoda; class Insecta; order Lepidoptera; family Yponomeutidae; genus Yponomeuta; species Yponomeuta malinellus. The sequence continues at coordinate 3,438,203 of OX371016.1, read as the reverse complement.
AGCCTGTCTGTCGTCTAACCACGCTGGAGTGCTTTTTATTGAGGTTGTAACACTTTACAGCTGTTTTACAAGGCGTTAGCTGTAGTCACGCGCCGGAAGCCAGCAGGGGCACTTATATAGTTGCTTTTATAACAGCGGAGAGCATTTCCAAGCTTTTCACTCGGTTCTCTGATACTCTCATTTGTGAAGTTATAGTAGCAATACCACTCGCCAACTGTGAAGGAAAACATCGTGAGGAAACCTGAGTGTCTGAGCTATTCACATACCTCAGCGCTTGAAATCGCCAATCCGCGATGGGCACGCGTGGTCATTAAGGCCACACTCTCTCCATGAGAGAAGGCCTGTGCCCTGCAGTGGGACGTATTGGCTGCTTATGTTTATGTTGATACTCTGCTGAATTAAATTCTGACGTAGAATTTAAAAACTGTGGCTTAGAATGTTTAAGTTACAGTTAGCAGCAACTTCTGTCTACAGGGTTTTTTTTTATGTAGTGTAGGTATATGAAATTATATACGTCCCACTGCAGAGCACACGCCTTCTCTCAGAGAGAGAGATTATGGGTTTAATTACCACGCGTATTAATTACTATTTTTCATTTTATTTATTCAAAAACAACATGCATTATTCTTTTTGTTGTACTAACCCAGGCGGCACTTGAACCCGCGACCCCTGGCTAACCGTGCCAGCGCTCTCCCAACTGAGCTAATGGGCAAGTGCAGGCATCATCGAAATTTCGAGCCTCTTTAAAAACGTCTCTGTATTACGTACAGGCAGCGACATCTGGCCGAAGCAATTTACATCACTTGCATGGGTGGAATTTTTAACCTCTAAATTTGTTTAATTTTGAAACATGATTTGTGATATCTTAAAAACTAACAATAAATAATAAAATACAGAAATAATAAAATTTTGAAAATATCAATGTCAGCAATAATATCAAAATGTCGAATTATGTTAAAACTTATTACTAGCAAGTTAGTGACACTGCAAATAATAAAATGTCAAAAATTTATTGGCGAAATAATATTGAAATGTCACGGCATGTCAAGTCAAGGCTTCACAAGTTAACGAGTAATAGGCGACCAACTTATAAAAGGAAAAGAATAATATTGAAATGTCACGGCATGTCAAGTCAAGGCTTCACAAGTTAACGAGTAATAGGCGACCAACTTATAAAAGGAAAACTTCGTACAAATCCATTGAAAATTACGTTGATGAAGTTAGTTCTGTAAAGCGGATAAAACCCTCTCTTTCGAGGGAACCCTACACTGCGCGTGGCCCGACACTCACTTGGCCGGTTTTTTTTATTACTGTTGTTATTTTATATTATCGAGTGCACTATAATCACACCAAGTTTGACTTTTATAAAATATTTATAACCGTTTCTTCTATAGATCAAAACAAAAAAAAAAGTGAAACAGTCACGAATTTCGTACAACCGGACCCCACCGTTTTTTTTTTTTATTTTGTGTATTTAATATTTTGGGCAATCAAATCAAATATTTTAACTGGGTGGGTACCTATTACGGTTCAAGAAGTAAAGCCCTTGGTACGAAACCAAAAAAAAATTACGAACACACACCCACAACTTTTTGCAATTCTTTTTCAGGCCGTATTATCATTCAAATACTATATTGAATAGCGTCACTCCATTTCCTTCCGTGGATGTCGTAGAAGGCGACTGAGGAAATGCATTACCAGGAGACGGGCAGCAGCGTCTTCCTGAGATTCCGACCGCAGACTGCGATCGCCAACCCGCCTGCCACGTGTGGCGATTATGGCAAACCCCTTCATGGTTAGAAAACCATGAGGGAGGCCTATGTCCTGCAGTGGGCGTCAAATGGCTGATGATGATGGCTATATTACAAAAAAAAAGTAGATAGATTTTCAATGCACCATATTGTTTACTCTCTCTGAGGGAAGGCGTGTGTGTGTGCCCTGCAGTGAGACGTTTATAGGCTGCATTATTATGTTATAGGTCTGCGGTTACAGTCAATATTTCAAGCAATGGTTCCCGCATAAACCGCCAAAGCCGCGGCATTGCCCTTTTACTACGTACTCAATGCGTTACTGTTTTCTTTGGTGCCGAATGTAAACATTCAATCACAGCCGCGTTAACGGCCAGCTACTTATAAATAGCCTGCGGGGAGGGTTGTTGGTACTCGGTGAGGGTAACCGAAGGACATCTCGATCCTACCCAGTAGGATTTTATAAAACTACAATTCATGACAGTGGATGTACAATGCGTAATCGAGTCTTCCTACTTGTTAATCAGTGGGTTAATAAATGTCGATGGAGCGAAAGAGATTTGGCAGGATCGTGGCAAGCCCTGGTCTCTCCCTTCGGGATGCAGGCGTGAGTTTATGAATGTATGTCAGTATAAAAACCCGATACGGCATAAGGATTCTGACACACCTGTCGTAGAGAGCAATTAGTTTTATCAAAACGACTAATTTGCACTTCAAAGTATGCGCAACAAAAGAAATCAAACTTAGCATGTATAAAATGCGGCATGACCTTCGGATAACTAAAGGCATAAGTAAATTTGTTCCGTTTATTGGAAAAATGAACCGCAAACCAGAAAATGCTTGTTTTTTAGGGTTCCGTACCTCAAAAGGAAAACACGGAACCCTTATAGGATCACGTTGCTGTCCGTCCGTCCGTCTGCCTGTCAATACCTTTTATCTCGGGAACGGATAGAGGTATTGAGTTGAAATTAAAACTGTATACTCAGGTCTACAGTCCCTTGAAGCTGTAAAAAGGCAAACTTCTAAGTTAATGTAAGAAAAAGATACGGCCGTTTATGCCGCAAAAAACGTATATTTCGAATCTCAAGGGAATCAAAATTTATATGGTACTTTCCGTTGACCTAGAACAATTAAATCTGGCAAGTAATATCGTCATATACTACAAGTACAAGTAAAAATCTGAAAACTATACATATGGAATTGAATAAAAAAAAATTGTCTTTCAAGTTCGGGAAAAGCTTTGAAAAAACTGCGAGACTTGATTCCTTTATTTTACCAACAAATTTGTACGGAACCCTCGGTGGGCGAGTCGACTCGAAATCGTCCGGTTTTTTTCAAACGAAATATTCTACCGCACCAAAATAAGTGATAAGGTAATTTTTCACTGTTTTAAATTTCTCGGTCGGTATTTTTTGATAAACAATGTGTTTAGTAGTCATACCATAGTCTTGATACTACTACAATAAATCTGAATCAACAATGTTTTTAATTATGACGATAAGTTTCTTTTATCGCCCTTAATCTTATCAAAAAAAGTTAATAACTAACAGAGATATAATTGCTAAATAAACGATTTATATAAGAGATAACAGAGGTTTTTTTATCGAGGGATCTCTATAATATTATTTCATTTGGAGACAAAGAAATATTCTAAACATGTTTTGTATTTCACTACGTTATAAACCTAACCTAACCAGATCTTGATAAAAAAAACTGGCCAAGTACGAGTCGGACTCGCCCACCGAGGGTTCCGTACAAATTTTTAGGCCTTTTTGCACTAATAGCTTTTTTTTTAATTTTATGTACTTACATAATTTAAATAGTTCAGGAATCTAGTCTTGCAATTTTTTCCGAGCTTTTCCGAACTTCAAAGGCCAATTTTTTATCATTTAACGACAAATGTTTATAGTTTTCACATTTTTCCCTGTACTTGTAGTATAAGACGATATTACTTGCCAAATTTCAGTTCTAGGTCAATAGAAAGTACCTTATAAATTTTGATTCCCCAGAGTGTCGAAATATATGTTATTGCGGCCTAAACGGCCGTATCTTTATTTTACGTTAACCTAGAAGTTTTATTTTTTCACAGCTTTAAGTGACTGTAGTACTGAGTAAATGGTTTTAATTTCAACTCGATACCTCCACGCGTTCCCGAGATAAAGAGTCTTGACAGACAGACAAACAGGCAGACAGGCAGACGGACGGACGGACGGACGGCCGGACAACAAAGTAATAGGGTTAAACCAATAAGGGTTCCGTTCCGTCCAACAGAATGAAAATAACGGAACAATGTTTTCCGTTCTGTCCGTCTGTCAAGACCTTTTTCTCAGGAACGGGTACAGCCGCTATGAAGATGAAATAAAATAATTATTAAAAAAAGTTTTTGGTAAAAAAACTGATCTCAAGTAAAATACTCTCTAAAAAGAAGAGTTCGAAGATTTTCTAATGGATCCATGAAACAGATCTTAACCAAATTTATATAGGACCACCATTGAGGTTGAAATGGACACCTAGTTTTACTTGTAACGTTCATCAAGTCACAGTTTGTGTGCTATTTTGAATAAAAGCATTTCGATTTTATTTGATTCCGTACCCCCTTTCTAACAGAAAAAGAATTAATAAAATATGGCAACGTGGTAAAGAATTAACGCTGGACATACATAGAAAATATACGGACGAATTGAGAACCTCCTTCATTTTCGAAGTAGGTTAACAAACGGTTACTATCCCACTTCTGATTACGATCCGAGAAACAACGGATAAATCAATGTTTTTCATTTTCAACATGAGCCCCATGTTAGGATGATACATAAGATAAACGCATGTATCGCTGTGGATTTCTGTCAAATAAACTAAATAAAAAATAAATCCAAACTCGAGAGCTCAAAAACTGAAGATACACATGAATGCATATTGATACATGAAGATATATTTAATTTAGCTTTTGCCCATGTAATAATACTATCTAATACAATAAATTGATAGCATCTGTTGATATTTCTTGAATGAGTTAACTAGGACGACCAAACAGTTTGATAGACATTATTGCTTTCCTTATTTTATGGATATCTACTAACGGTTTATGTTTAACAGTAAATGTTAACACATTTACTTCGAATTCGTTCGAAGTTTTTAAAGGGACATTCTAACCATGATTTAGAATCATATGGCGCTAGTTAAAAAAATGGCGGGCCAAAGAAATATTTTGTAAATTTTCACTTAGCCATGAACCAACAATATGAGGATGAAATCTAGAAAATAAAAATAATTACTATGCGTCGAGCGTCTTATGGTCGGCGCCGGCCAACTCAATTGTTCTTTTATTTGTTTACGCATATCGAACGACAGAAACTTTAAATCATAATACAAAACATTTTTCAACCACTCAAAAGAAACACTCGATCGACTTCAGTATCGAAATCCTGCAACGAATTCTAGCTGCAGGTTGGTAGTTGTTAGAATTGTAACTCTCTGTGACGGTGACTGTACCGTAATGCGATTTGTGGTGGTATAATTTAGTAGGAACATCGCCATCGATCATTGTCCAACTAATGTGCGGTGAGAGCTTCCATTTCGCTTCTACAAATCAATTCGCGTCGCTTTCACACAACGCCTAGTTAGAATAAAATACAGTTTAGCGAGTTACAAGTTAGGGTTACCAAAGGCAAGAATAACATATTTACGGATAAAATTCCTGATTTTTCACTACCTGAATTTTAGTGATAAATGTTTATTTTATACGCATTTACGTGTGTTCCAGACATGTTTAAAAGTTCCCGTCATGCTGGTAGCGCAAGGGACTTTCCGATAATTGTACTTTCCCGTACAACATTTTTTAAATTAGAACAATGTCCTAATTTAAAAGCGTGAGTCGCGCGTTTTGTGGCTATTAAAATTTAAGAGCCACAAAACGCGCGAATCACGGTGTCATGTTACCAACCCTCCTATTCCGTCAAACTGTCTATTGCATAGAGTTATCCATTTTGACGTTTCGGAAGTGTCAAGTATGTATGTATATACATATGTTCGGTTCTGACGACCAGTTACGGTGGCGGGGAGTCGCTGGATGCGGGCGGCACAACACCGGGAAGTTTGGAAAGCCATGAGGGACGCCTATGTCCTATGTATAACTTGTAGTCGGTGCCCAAAATAATGTCCTGGTCATGAAACTGGGCGCCGACTACAAATTATAAACATAAACATAAACAAACATAAACATTTACATACAGGCACATACATTGCTTCTGGCCCCACACTAGGATACCCTGTGTCGTCGTGGAAACCAGAAACAACGACATCACAAACATGTAAACATCCAAGACCTGGGTTTTTTTTTTATATTTCTACAATACCTACATGTATACATACTTCTAATTTAAAGGTATTCTTTTAAATTATTTCTAACTTTTGATTTGAATGCTGTAGTGTTTTGAAGTCATTTTTATTTAAAAAAAAAATTAAATGTTCTCCATTCCCTTCTCCGAAAGTCTTCACCAGAACATCACTAAATTGCCTTGAGACTACTTTAACGCTATTTTATTAAACAGACGGATATTACTAAAGGATCACCTTCATTAGGCCTTATTTACTGATGTCCATTGAAGAGTTCTGTTTTCCATCTCAGAAAGTCTCCATCAGATCTTCACCAAATTAAAATGCGACCAATGGGAAGTTATATCTATTCGAACAAAAAATGAATTGTCGAAATCGGTTAAGATTTGACGAAGTTATGCGAGAACATAGCCAAATATATATATATATATATATATATATACGCGTCGAATTAATAACCTCCTCTTTTTTTGAAGTCGTTTAAAAGCGCGCGACAAGCGCCGTCGAACAACACGAGCAGAACGATTCAAATTTTATTGTCTAACTGTCAAATTCCATACTAATTGCCACCGCAAACGTCAGAATTCCGACAGGACTTGATTCGCATAATTAGGCCCCTGGTAAGCCTAGTTAGTCAGAAGTAGTTCTTCTGTAAGTCTGTACGCTGTTTTGTGGTAGCAAGGGAGGGGGGCCGAGTTTTTTATTCCTTTATTCGTGAATTGATAGCCAGTGCGTAACGCATACCGAATGGGGCAAACACTCCAAACTCTACTGGAACCTATGGCTGAGGGAACTGAGCCTGTATTCGCGTGCGGTGGAGTAGTTTCAGATGACTTTTGTTTTGACAGTTTTGAGAGATGATCTCGGAATCGTGAATACCTTTCGATGTTTTGATGAGGATAGAGGCTATGCGAACTCTTACGAATTTCTTGTGGGTTTTACTTTGCAGTTTTAACAAGATCTTTACGACCATTATCTGAAATATTTGATAGCCTAATTCTGCAGCACCGGATGGGAAAATTAATTTGTTCTCATTCAGTGCGGTAGACAAGGCTGGGTTTTTTTGTTTTTAGTTAAGTTTAATTTTACATTATTAGCTTAATTCCGGAATCCAGATTTACTTCATCATCGTCAGCCATTTGACGCCCACTGCAGGGCAGGCCTCCTTCGTGGTTTTCATGACCATGAGAGCTTTTGCCATAATCGCCACGCTTGGCAGGCGGGTTGGCGATCGCGGTACGCGGTTGGAATCTCAGGAAGACGCTGCTGCCCGTCTACTGGTAATTGATTCACTTAGTCGCCTTCGACGATATCCACGGAAGGAAATGGAGTGAAGCGTCACTCAAGAATAGCGATTCTTAATCCGGCGCCACACGGAACCAGTTAAGTTTTATTTTACATTATTAGCTTAATTTCGGAATCCGGATTTACTTGCTTGATTGTAATTTCGTATTGGGGCCTCTGTTGCTAAAAAAATTTGATTAAAAAAAGTTAAGTAAGTAAATATATTGCAAAAAGGGCGCAGTAGGTACTTAACGGCTTTCAGGTAATGCCCGATTTTAGATTGAAATCGTGCCATTCTTACGTCACAGGTCCGTTGAAAAGTAGATAAACCTTTAAATTTACGAGACTTCAATTACAGATGTAATTTTTCATCTCAGGCGACTCGTTTCTTATAGAACCAAAACCATGAGGTTACGCTCAAGGCGCATGCGCTTTCTTTCGCATGCGGAGGATCACCGTCTTACTTTGTAGCAGTCCTCTTTGAGCAGTGCAGATCCACTTCACGGTCTCGGGTTCCGATCCCGGGAATTACCCCCCGCGGGGGTAAAATGGATAATCTGCTGGGGTAATAGGATGGCAAAACTGGTACCGATAAGCGATACGGATCGCACTGAAGAATGGTGCGGATATCACTGTGTTTAATAATGGGGGGGTAAAAGCAGTTTCAATCCTACATTCTTGTGGCAACGAGGTCTAAACGGTTAGGAACTATTCCACTACGTCCTAAACTCAGCAGTAAAAGTATATACTAACGGCCGGTTTCCGAATTGAGAATGTAAGTAAGTAAATACTTAAGTGAGACGTTCTGTCACGCTCTTTTCTGAGAAATTCGAAGAGACAGCACTACAGTTAACTATTTACTTAGCGAAACTCTCAATTCAGAAACTGGCCCTTAGGGCGGGAACGTTAAAAATGCAGTTAGTACTTTCCAAACGATTCTTCGTAAACTAACAATCCGTACAGTTGTTTTTTTTATGCACTTAGGCCAACTGACTGCTGCTGTAACAACAGTAGATTGACGGACTGCTGGTGAACGAGAAACCGGCGGTAAGTAAATTTACATATGTAGCACTCACCTATTTTGGTTATTATATCTAAGCATTGTGATATGTGAGGAAACTGGAGGATCTTCCGCCACTTTTTGCTCTTGCCCTTGTTGCTATCAGAACCACCTGTAACAAATACACAATTCATTCATTAGGGGGCTCTAAAGCTTACATAGATAGATAGAGAAAACGCACAACCAGAATACTAAAAAAAGATGTTTTATAGTAAACCGAACTTAAAAAAATAAATATAACAATTTAATAATATATCTTTTATTAGGGTTCCGTAGTCAACATTGAAAAACCCTTATAGTTTCACCATGTCCGTCCATGTCTGTCTGTCTGTCTGTCTGTCTGTCCGCGGCTTAGCACAGAGACAATAAGTACTAGAAAGCTGAAATTTGGCATATATATACATATTTATTGCTCCGACAAACGGTAAAATAAAAAATCTAAAAAGAATTTGTTTTAGGATACCTCCCCTGCACCTAAATTAGGGACGCATTTTTTTTCTTGCCTTCACCATAGTGTGGGGTATCGTGGGATTGGTTGTTTGGAAATATTGTGGGTGTAAGAAGACTAAGTTCGATTTAAGGCGGAAACAGATTATTGAAACGCGACGCGACCCGACCCAACGCGACGCGTATTGAGTCAAATCAAATCTTACTATTTTCTATGATCAGAATCACATTAGGAACATCCGACGCAACGCAACTATTCATACAAGTTAGGTCGTCGCGTCTGGTGGCGTGTTATTAGTGTGTCGGAACCTTTACTGTACCGTTTGCGAAATATTAAGCTTTAAAGCGCAAATTTTTAAGCAAGTAGGGCGCTGGTCTTGCGGTTAACACGCTTGACTATCAAAACAGATGTCGTGGGTTTGATTCCCACTGGAGGCCTCTGTATTTGATTTGTATAAATGGCCGCAGTCTGGGCGTGTCTGTGATGTCCTTGGCTGGTTAACACAGCACAGGGTATCTTAGTTTGGGAACGACAGGTTTTTTTTTTTCAATACGCCACCAATGAAAAAACGGTAACTTATTTTTTGGGAAGTTTGTTTATCGAGCCTAAGAATCAATTAAAATGTCTTCGTTTATAAAAATGTTTTCGTAGGGATGTTTGGCAGCTGGGGTCAAAGATTACGAAACAAAGCGAGCCATGTCTGGGAGACATTGACAGAACCACAAGCAAATTCTATTTCCGTACCAGTTTCGGCAACAGACACCAAGGTAATTTGAATATGTACATATTTGATTGCCTAGGTAGGTAGGCTCGTAGAATTTCAAAAATTCGTCCACTATAGGCGGCTTGCGCCAAGTCACTGGTTAAGTAATTATAAATAGATGAATACGTATCCAGAGATAAACGGATAATTAGCCTTCTGTCCGGGTGGTGGAGAGGTTGAATTAAAATTTTATCCAAATTTTGCTCCAACTGCCTTACGCAAACGTGCAGTTACCATGCGGTCGGTGTGCAGTTGATAAACCAGCAAGTCGACTGCAACTGGACTGCGCAGTTGGTGGGCAGTTTTATAGTAAAGTGACACCTTCTAGACTCATTTTAGCCACATGTATAATCCATAACCAGTTAGTCCAACATATGACACCATACTATACACACACGTATCATTTAATACGAACCAACAAATAGCCTCCTTACAGTAGTTTTGTGGACTGCACAGAAACTGCATTTTCGCAGGCGGCTCGCAGTTTAACTGCAGTCAGTCTGTTTTGGCCCTTACGTCACAAAAACTAAGTTTGAGCTGCCGTCTGTTGTACAAACAGACCCCAAATTATCGTCCGAAATAGCGCCCGTATCGACAGGCATTTTATCTAAGTGTTTGTCTTACAAAGGAGAACTTTTGGAGTGATAAAACTCAACAATAGGCAGGTAGAAATGTAGTCCACAGATAAGTAACCAGTTGCTTTTAAATGCGTCATCATTGGTAGATTATTACTTATTAGGTACAGTTGAAACTTGAGTTTGAGGTGTCCACACACCTCAGCGCTTAAAATTGCCAATCCGCGGTGGGCACGCGTGATAATTAGAGCATACTCTCTCCCTGAGAGAAGGCCTGTGCCATGCAGTGGGACGCTTAAGCAACATAAAAAAAGGCTCAGTTGACGGAGCTGTAGCCTAACTTTTTATTTATAGCTGCGCTGACTAAGATGTTCATAAGGTTTTCTTTGAGAAAATATACCGAGAAATATGTGATTCCTCATGATGATTCCTGGTGTATTTTCTCTAAGACTTCCCAACCTCGGAAGACAAGACGGCCATAGCACGGTTATTTTAAGAAAGGGACTGAATTAAATAGTTATCCAGTCTCTTTCTTATACTAACAGTGCTATATATTAAAACTCGTAGAGAGAAGAGAACCGACTTACTTCTAAAATAGATAATTCCTGAACCTGTCATGTCACTTAGAGATTGTCATTACAACTTTTACTCCACCATTTGTAGTGGTGCTGTTTAATAGGTAACGCTTTGAAAACCATTTATTTCTAATCAGGATATTCGTCTATTTTGTAATGATTATTTACGAGTTTCACCGACACACAAACATCCAGCATAATTTTCAGCGCAACGTTTACGGCACCCCATTATTACTATGCCTACGGGCCTAATCGCAGTCAGACACGTCGAATGTATAAAGAACTATCCATGAGCACCGAGTATCATTAGAAAATACTATGCCTACGATGTCAGACTTATATAAAGGCTGTTTCTCTTCAACCATATTAGGTAGCCAGTAGAAATTATTACAAGATAAGTTATTATGCGGCTTGGCCAAAAACATTATAAAAAAAACTGGACAAGTGCGAGTCGGACTCGCCCACCGAGGATTCCGTACAAATTTGTAGGTACTTACATATTATAATCGAGTCTCGCAGTTTTTTCCGAGCTTTTCCCGAAATGGAGAGACCAATTTTGTTTTTTAATTACAAATGCATAGTTTTCAGATTCTTCCCTGTATTTGTAGTATACGACGATATTACTTGCCAAATTTCACAGTTCTAGTTCAACCGAAAGTAACTCTAAATAGGTACGTTTTTATTGCGGCACAAACGGCCGTATCTTTTTTAGCGTTAACTTGGAAGTTTGATTTTTTCACAGCTTCAAGGGACTGTAGACCTAAGTATCTTTTTTTTTAAACTTTTATGTAGCCCCGATTGTGTCCCACTGCTGGGCAAAGGCCTCCCCATTAGCTCTCCTCATTAACCCTAAAAACACAAAAACAAAAAAAATCGGAGGTCTCGATACAATTTGTTTTTGCTCTATCGTAAAAACTGTAATAATACAAGTGTCGAACTTGTGATTATAGTGCAGTTGCAATAGTAACATAACATAAACTCACACCTGTATCCAGGAGGGGTAGCCAGAGACCAAGGTCTGCCACTTGCCACGATCGTGAATATTATAACAATAAACAATAAAAACCGGCCAAGAATGCGTGGTACCACGCCACCGTATGGTACGAGCCTACGAGGCAAGTTGAATATCAACCTCAAACTCGAGCGCACCAAAATTATGAAGTCTACGCTTCGACCAGTGCCGGCCCAAATCCAAAACCCCGAGAGCTTTCAAATTGAGCTTCAAAACCGCTTCGAAGTCCTAGATATTGGGGAAAACGTGGACGATATCAATATCAGGTTCATAGAAACTGTCTACACGGTCGGGTCTAAGTTTTATACAACGCACCGTACTTTATAGAGCCAAAATGTTCTCAGACCAGACCCTCAAACTCATGGAAGAGAGGCGACAACTGAGGCTACAATCTTCACGTGACGCATCAGAATATCGGCGGCTTAATGGACAGATCTCTGGATCGCCGAAGAGATACTTGCGCCGCTTCTATACGGACCGTATTGAAGAGGTTAATAAGAAGAAGGGCTCTAAAGTCTGTTTCAGAGATCTGTCTATTGGCCAGAGCCGACTCTCGAAGTTGAAGACCGACGATGGTAGCTGGTCCAGATGGTCTGACGACCTGGTTACGGTGACGGGGAGTCGCTGGATACGGGCGGCACAAGACCGGGAAGCTTGGAAAACCATGAGGGAGGGCTATGTCCTGCAGTGGGCGTCAAATGGCTGATGATGATGATGATGAATGGGACTCGCTAAGGGTCCCGAACTGAATGAAAGAAATCAGTTTTGCTAAATACAGTTTTTTCGATTTCATACAATTTTTTCTGAATCCCATGCGAACGGAGTCGCAGGCGCCGCTTGTTGGACATAATTTAATTGATGCTTTAGTTTTGTAACTGAAATTATTTTATTATTGTCAGGCGAACATGTTTTATTTTTACATATTATATGATTCAACTCAGATTAAGCTGCTTACCTACCTTTTAATCCTTAACACCAAATAAAATGTCCAATTTATATTCATACAAATTTACATTCGTATTTCTTTCATTCTAAAGTCAACCTAATCACCATACGGAAAGAGTCAATTTTATTTACACATTGGGATAGTCACACCATTCGTCTATATGTAATCATTCCAGTCATGCTTTCCCTGCCTGTAAACAAATTATTCTTAGAAATATGATCTAAATCAAGAAACAGAAATCAGGGATGGGTATTCCTTGAATTAACAAGCACTATGAAGGACCTAGAAGCTGCAAATAACTGTAAGGACAATCGATCTTATTTATTAATACATGGTTAATTAAAACACTTCTTAGAGGCAGTTTAAATAAACTGTGGTAAAGGGAAAGAGCGGTGGTAGCCCAGTGGGTAGAACATTAGACTCGGAAGCGAGAGACCCAGGTTCAAGTCCCAGTGCGGGCATGTAACTATGACTTTGTTTTCTAAGTTATGTACATTTGTGAAGTTACAGTAGCAATACAACTCGCTAACGGTGAAGAAAAATATCGTGAGGAGACCTGAGTGTCTGAGCTATTCACATACCTCAGCGCTTGAAATCGCCAATTTGCGGTGGGCACGTGTGGCGATTAAGCCCATACTCTCTCTCTGAGAGAAGGCCTGTGCCCTACAGTGGGCTGCTTATGAAAGGGAAACACGTAACCACATATTGTTTAAACTGCCTCTGAGGAATTGTGTTTCTATAAATAACACCAATTTTTTTTTTATATTCTAAAAATTTTCATCATTTGTGTGTTTACATCCGAGAAAAGCGTGAATGGAATGAAATATAGGTAGACTTTGTTTACAAATAAATCATCAAATCTTTTGACAGAGAACTGCTCTTTTGTCGGCCGATAGCTTCTAGTGACCTACAAACACCTAGTACACCAAGAATAAAACCTGTAACATGTAGGTCTCCAAAGCCGGTAACAGAAGCATTGAAGCATTTCAAACATGTCTCTATGGTGTATTCACACATCTCAGATTTTCACTGACATCAGGCAACCAGCTTTACTAGTTAAAACAAGTTGATAAAGACAAAAAAAAAACCGGCCATATGCATGTCGGGAGGGTTCCGTAGAAAGAGGGTTTTTTTATCTATTTAAGAGAACAAACAACTTCATCGAAGTAATTTTCAATGGATTTTGTACGAAATTTTACTTTTATAAGTTGGTTGCCTATTACTCGTTAACTAGTAAAGCCTACTTAGCCCTGATACTTTTCCTAGTTCATTGTATGTGCTACTTCATGTTTCTACAATCAACCGTTTAGCCAGGAGAGGCGGGGGACAAAAATTTGCGCTTTAAAGCTTAATATTTCGCAAAAGGAACGCTAAATAAAAAAATGGTCTTCCTACACCCACAATATTTTTCAACGACCAATGCAACGATGCCCCACATGATGTGGTAGAGAAAAAAAAATATCCCCACGTTTCATGTTAGGGGAGGTTTTACTCTTTAACTTTGTCGGCGTGATAAGTATGTATACACATACCAAATTACAGCGTTCTAGTAACACCAATGACGGACCACGGACGGACGGACGGACGGACGGACGGACGGACGGACGGACGGACGGACGGACGGACAGACAGACAGACAGACAGACAGACAGACAGACAGTCGGACTACGAAAACACCCTCAAATTATAATACAACACAAAAAACTTTATTGTCACAGAGGTGTACATAGATAAACTAATAAGATAAGAATATTCTTTATTTCCAGATCGGTTGTGTCCATAATGTCGTGAAGATGTCTTTGATAATAATTTCCTCCTCATGAACCAAAGAATCAATGAAACCAGACAATTGTGGCAAGGGATTATAATTACGTCACACTAATTTCGTGGTTTGTTTACCCCTCCCCCGTCCTTGTCACAGTTGGTCGCATTTGTGAGACCCCCCCCCCCTCCCTAGTGTGACATCACATATTTCGCAATTTTATCTCTAGGAATTATTAAATTAAAACAGCAGTTCCGAAATTATGTATTACTTTCATTTAAATTTTTTTTACATCAACACCATATCAAATATTTTAAAGAATAAACAAAACAGTAAATTATTAGTTATATTTTTGAAATGTAACGTCACGAAACTTAGGACCCCTTCCACCCCTTGTCACACAATATCACACATTGTCCCTTATAGACCCTTAAAAATCGAGGACCTCCCATTTTTATGAAGTCTGCTAATAAATTGGATTATGATGTGGAAGTACATACTTACTTCACAAACAAACAGCTTTTTTCCTACAAGTCATTGTTCAAATCAAAACTCACGCTGTTCTTTTAATGTATTGATAGAAAATATTTTTTTGTTTTATTTTGGCTGATGACTGTGGATAGTTTGTTCTGGGATTTATAAAATAGAAAAGAAAAATTAGGTAATGCTTGGTACTCTCTATTCGCGTATATTTTTGTCATATTTCTGGACGTCTGATAATTTGTTATATTTAGAAATAAACTTGTGCGCTGATTTTGGTTTCCTGGTAGGCTTCGATGCTATATTATGTACATATAATATCCGTCATAGATGATATATGTATAGTATACATCCTTGATATACAATACTAAGCAATTCGTTTTCTTTGTGCAAAAGACTAAGTTTGGACTTTTTTGTCCATATTTTCTCCAAAATGATCTAGATTTTGAAATGGACGCCTAGTTTAACTTGCAACATTCATTAAGTTGCAGTATCTGTGTTTCTTTGAATAAAAATTTTTTGATTGATTTGATTTGAATACATTTTTGTTACTGGTTAAAAGCAGGAAAATGAAAAGAAATATTTTTTCTATCTTGCGACCATAAGGTTTTCTTTTCTATGAAGATTGGCGTGTCAGTTGTCTCCCTTCCACCGTTGGTGTGCCCTAATATGCATGATTGTGTTACGTCCCATGTGTGGTTTCTTTTTAAACGTCTTGTCGGGAGTGGTACTAGAATGCTCGAGGCGAGTCTCTTTTCATGTTTGGCTATCCTATCTCTAGAGGTTTTGGTAATTTGGGCTACTCCTTCCTTTAAGGTGCGCATTTCTAGATACTCATGCAGCTCTTCTGCCCTTGTGAAGCAGGGTGCATGTGAAACATTATTTTGAAACCGTTGGAGTATTTCCAGATATGAATTTTTTGCTGCTTCCCAGTGCTAATTACCATACGTCCAGACCGATTTAAGGATGGCTTTATAGACAAGAAGCTTGTTATTTAGTGATAGTCGTGACTGTTTGCCCAAACACCATTGTAAGGACCGAAATTTACTGTTTAGTTCATCATGTTTCTTTTCTATATGTGCTTTCCATGTGTATTCTGTCCAGATGAAATCCCAAGTACTTTACCACCGTGTTATGAGGGAGAACGTCACTTCAGAGTTTAAGCGGCGCAGTCCTTGCGTTTTAAGGTAAACGTTATACTCGTATGATTGGATTTAGCCGCACTTGCTTTAATTATTCATTTTTCCATCCATCTATGTATGTTATTCAGATGTGTTTATAGTACGCGTGACGCATTTTCTGGGCAGTTGTCTGAAGTTAAGACTGCAGTGTCATCGGCAAACGTGGCTGTCATCACTGACTCTGTGTCTGGCACTTCTGCTGTGGTGGCTTCCCTGGTTTTTTATTCGTGCCACTTTCCATACCATAGAGGAGTATGAAAGTCTCAGTATACCATTAAATAGCATAGTGAGGAACATAATGCCTTTTTTCGGTACCTGCCTCAAGACTTGGCTATAATGAGGTCAAAACCAGGGACTATTTTGAACTCTACGGCCTGATTTATAAAAACACGATTACTCTAAAGCACTCCTAAGAGGAAGTTTATTTAATCTGTGGTTACAACTTTTCACTGTAAAATCACCACCACAGACTGTTTTAATCGGCGTTTTAAGGAATCGTGATAAGACCATAAGGGTTTAATTATTGAGTTTATTTCTGAAGGACTGCAGCTGCGCAGTGGTGGACTGAGTTGTAGAACACTTTCTATATATTTGAGAACCTCCTCGTCAATGTGACCTTTATCTGGGTTATTCAGATTAAATACAGTGCTGAGGAAGCCTGCATACAGAAAACTGATTTATGAGAATGTTCTATGAGAGTCATAAGCAGGGTCGAGGGGGAAGAGGTTTAATATTGATACTGAAGAAACTGTTTCAGGTTTTGCTTTATTTCAGTGACATACAATATTAAAATGTATTAAGAATCTTTCACTTTTTTATACACAACCTATATAGGTTGCTGTCGGCAACTGTACCAAAACACTCCTGTACAGTTGGCAGTCATCCATCAAAAAATATCAGCTTGTTTAGAAAACATGCTTTGAGCTGTCTTCAGTGTATTCTGACAGTTAAAATCTCTTGAGGATTGCTTTCGTGTTTTGCATTTAGATTGTTTGAATTTGCTGGCATTAGGTCCTACAATATATGAAAAGAACTATACCTTATCACAAAAAAACTCCAATAACTGAACGTGTACAACACAAATTTACAAAAAAAATTATTGAAGTATTTGATGGTAGTGCAAATAACTTGTCTAAATACTGAAGTAGATTGATTGATATGAACATATTTGGTTATCTGGACTCTGAACAATCAAAAACGCTCAGAAATAGAAACAAAATGTGACCATCCAAAACTTTGTTTACATCAAATGCTTACAAATAATGCAAAATCTTTTCAAAATTATTGACAAACCTACAGCAATTTAAAGAGAGAACCGGTCCTCAAATGCAGCCCCAAATCTAGGGGGGGGAGGTCAGGCCGGGGCCCTAGCCCCGGGCGACAAATTTAATCTTGGCAGACGAATACGGATCTCATCATTAACGCAGCTTTGACAAATTTGGCCACTTAGATATCAGCACTTTCGGGACATTCATTATTTTTCCCTGAGCACGTAGGCATATAGGTCAATGCTGCGGCCGGTGCAGTGGTGCAGTGGTCAAGTAAAAACACATGCTCCACGCAAGCCCATTAAGTAGTGGAACAACTTTTCAATATTATATTACTCATATTATGCTCATATTAATTTACTCATATTATATTATGCTTATTACAATATTTTTAAAAACTCAATTGTAAGGTTGTCTGGAAGAGATAGATTTTAGCGATAAGACCGCCGATTTTATACCTACCACTAAGAACTACATATTAAGTACCTTATGCAATAAAAAGTTATCTATCTATCTACTGTGCGAGCATGACAGCATGCTCCACATAAGAACAGCCTTAACACAGAAACAGCAGCGTTAGAGCGACTGGTAGTTGTGGCTTTCTGTCGGGTAGGCCTTCATGTATTCTTCAGTGGGCATCTGATGGATGAAGATGATAACTTAATTCCGGATTCATCTGGTCGGACTCTTCCAACAAAAAAGCAAGAAATAATGAAGATCGAAGAAACAGATAAAGTTAAAAATATGTACGGGTGAGGGTGGCATTTTTCAGTTTTTGCCCCACCTCAAAAAAATTGCTCAAGATACTTAAATGTACACAATTAAGCAAACGACAAATGATGTGACACAACTAGTTAGTCTGCATTGCAATATTGCCTGGCTAGCTCTTTTGTGGTCCATTCGAGACATAATAATATCTGGAATGCAATTTTGATAATATCAGTAAGGCTTACATTGTATCATTTGGTACATTGACATTGATCACAAATTGATAAAAAGGGCGTTATCATAACCCATGTGTTACTTGCGTTTATTTAAAGTAATGTGTAATATTCAGTTTAGAAATGTCCTATCCAGATGACAATGGTCTGCCCAAGGCATGGTATGGAATTGTGCCTGTCCTATTGGCAATAAATGGTTATTAATTGATTTTTTAAGTTGTAATATGCCTAAGAGGGATTCTGTAGTCAAAATTCTAAGATAAGCAACCTGTATACATTCCAATGGAGTGCCAAAAGTATTCTCTCATAGTTCGATAATAAAGTCTTAAGACATTATAAGATACACACAAGGATTCGAAGACAAATTTCATAAGAGTTCATAAAATTTTCAGATAAACTATAGTCCCCAATGCGATCATTTAACGCCAAGCGATCAGCGCAAAACTGGGGGGCGGTGATGAGCGATGTTTCGGTGCGAAATCGAGCGTATTCGTTCAAACTTCATTGCTTACCTTCTCTTGCCTTCAAATAGACGGTGTTTGCGACAATGTTCTCTAATTCCATCAGTTCCAGTGTGGCGGATTCTATGGTCGACCTTCCACGAAGTAGGGACCTGCGGCTTGTTAGCCGCTTTCGACCACTTCCGGGAATCTCCCATCAATGCACCACTGGACGCCTCAGCACACGACCCGCGAACCTGCAGCCGCGACCATGGCCCGCTAGCACACCAACAGAACGGACCCCGCACGCATCAAAACCCTAGCACACTAAACACCACCAATAAACATGCGAAAGGACTCGATCCACAGGGGTGTGGTAACACTCTAAATAACACTGATTCTCTACGGAAACGGGCGGTGGGGCGAGTCGAGCGTGTTGCCGCGGAACATAAATGTTGGGTTTCTTTCAATTTGTTGAGCCTAGATACAGTCAACGCCCGAATTTTTAATCGGAATCGCGACAAGAAACTACGATACGATACGCTACAGAAATTACTACGGTGGTAAATAGGGTTGCTAGTGCAACGATGACAATTTCTACTAATCTTTATAAAATTTTCAAACGGGTTGGATAAAGTTGGCAATCCGAATGAGGATCATTCAGATATCGAAATACTGGACTTCCAAGTACTAGGGCAAATTTAGCACAAAAATTTAAGGATACAACTTTTTCAATTACTTAATCCATCTAGAAATTACAAAGTTAGAGAAGTTGAAACTCAGGCCGACTCACGCACCCTGACGGGTATAGCATACCTGTACCATCATACTTTAAGGTAACACTGACATAATTTTACCATTTAGCAAATAAATATTGTTATTCAAATACATAAATATTCTTATTCTTATAACCATGGAAATACGTATCGATTCATATGGAATAGCTGATATTTTTTCCTTGATTTCAAAGGAAAAGAACAGTTTGATCTATTTCTAACTATTGGTGAGTAGAACCCACGAGAAAAGCATTTGTGTACGAAAATCGACATACGAAAAGTGTACGAAAATCTACCAGGTAGAAAATTTGGCATGGCAATAATGTAGACGTCAATGAACGGACAGGGTCACCAACCTTGAAAACATATTGTCATTCACTCATTTAACAAATTTCATTCAGTTGTAAAATGTTTGCGGCGTGCCTTAATTTCAACTTAATCTGTGGTATTTGGCGCGAAAATGCCATGCCTATCAGATACGTAAATTAGTGGTTATATTCTCTTTGGCTCAGATAAAATCTGAGATACCAAGAGAGAAAAACAAGTCTAAAACAAAAAACCTGCGTCAACCTAACTTTGTTTACTGACTGAATAAAATATCGGCGTCATGGTGGACCCTTGTAAAGTATGCGGTGGAACGGATCTTAATCTCGTCGACGGCTTCTACTACTGCATAGAATGTGGAACTCAAGATCAGACTGCCAGGGAGGTTGTTGTTGAACGAGCAGAACTGGGAGATGGAACATTTGCCATCGGCACCAGACGAAAACTGACTACGAAGACCGCTAAACTTCAAAGTAAGCTTTTACTTTATCTGGGTGTATGGAGTTGTTACGACAATTGAAATTACGTTATAATATTAATAATGTGTTGTTCCACTTGTTTATGTAACCTTTAATTTTGGGGCAGGGCCCGGCCGTCTTCTCTTGAGGTTTGCAGTCAAGTCAACTGAGGCTCCAGCTCCTTCTGTCAGCCTTTTCCAGCTTTGAATCCTCTATTCAAACTACAAATTATGGCTGTCAGCAGGCTTTAGATAGTCATTGGTGGAGCTCGTTTGTATTCAGCCTCTCAGTGGATAATTCCACTGAGCGAACAAAGCAGTGTTTGCTATACTTAAATATATACTATAAATGCAGCTGATATGAGGTGTAACAAAAATAGGTAGCAATATTTTCTGGGGTCAATTAGTATCTGATTAGGGTATTATTTATAAAATATAGTATAAATGAAAGTTTATTGCTAATTCGTGACAAGATTCGTAATTTTGCGAAAATTTATATCTGTTCGACATTAGACTTATCGGTCTGTAGCCTGTGGAAGTCGTTGGAGGAGGCCTATGCCAAGAGGCACACTGAAGTTAGGGAAATAATTTAAATACAATAATAAAAACTCCGCATGGAATTTTTCAATTAATTAATTAATAGTATCATAAGCAGCCTATATACATCCCACTGTAAGGCACAGGCCTTTTCTCAGAGAGAGAGTATGGGCTTAATCACCACGCGTGCCCACTGGGGATTGGCGATTTCAAGCGCTGAGGTATGTAAATAGCTCAGACACTCAGGTTTCCTCACAATGTTTTCCTTCACCGTTAGTGATAATTAATAGTATAAATTCATTCAAATATAATAAAAAAATATTCTAATTCACTGTAGTAATGTTAATAACAAATCCAAATAGCATTGCAAATTTAGACTAAGCATTTGAAATGTAATATTAATCCTAGAAATGTCCTCAAATTCAGAATAAAGGGCTATTTTATTTATTTATTGTAAAGGATATCACTGTGCGTAATCCAAGTGTGCTTCTGGATGTTATGAATATGGTGCGTCAGTCATAATGAAAAAAATTTGATGCACTAGTATTTATTTGTTCAAAACATTATTTATTAACACTCATTTTCCAGTGAGTGGAGAATGGTACAAATGGCATGCATACAACTTCATACTGTGTGGCCTGACAAACGAGCTGATAGCTCTTGGAGCTAAGCCAAGCCTCAAATCTATGGTGCTATGGATCTGGACCCGCTACATCAAGAAGTACCACATTAGAGAGGAGTATCAGATGAATAGGTGAGTTGCTTTAGCTGATTCTCAATAATACTTATATTTGTAAAGCGTAAATTTATTGGTTTGATTCAAGGCATTTTTTTTATTATTCTGCATTATCTGCGATCAGTCCTATGACTTTGAGCAGATGTGTTCCTTGAGTTATCACACGTAGTGTGCCATCCAGTGAGGGCTTCTACTCATAGGTAGCCTAGAGCTTGATCTGATTTTCGGCATATATGAATTTTAAAGTGAAAGAGAACATAGTGGAGAACTCAAACTCAGATATCTAATCTGCGATAGGCACATCATCATCGTCATCAGCCATTTGACACCCACTGCAGGACATAGGCCTCCCTCATGGTTTACATAACCGTGAGGGGTTTTGCCATAATCGCCACGCTTGGCAGGGGGTTGGCAATAGGCACACTTGGTGTTTAAGCCCATAGGACATTCCACTGGCTGAAAGAGCCTGACCGTACAAAGGGGAGCAAATGTGACTTTTTCTATCTTAATAACATTATGGCAGCAGACTTGCTGTGCTGTAATTTGGAAAATAAAAGTTTACCTTAATATAAGTAAGTACAAATTGATTAACCATCACACTATAGACATACTGGCAATATTAGTATCACGGCTGAGGTCCGCCATTTTGGTTTTTTCATGATGTCATATAGCCAGTAACACTCACGTCGTTAATACCCTTTCATAGGACACCAAATTTGACAAAATTGGTTCAGCTGTTTGGCCTCTGTGCGATCATTATAAAGTGGCCATATGTAAAAGTTGCCTTAAGCGATTTATTTTAACTGTTTAATGGTATTTTTTCCAGTGCTCAAAAGAAGAACCAACTCATAGACAGCAATAATGATGAAGTCCTCAGTGATGATGGAGCCCATCCTGCAACTGAGGATCTGAATGACACAGTTGAAGTACCACTCTCAAGAAATGTAAAAGACATCAGAACAATGACTTACACAAACATATATGGTATCTTATATGTCGCACTAAATTTAGACAAAAGTGATATCCAGCTGTCGCATTTCCTTAGATACATCAAAGAAGGCAGATTAACCTTTCAAGACTGCATCAAATATATACCCGCTGACTTCAATATAAAGAAAATTCCTCAATGGATGAGCTTTTTGAACTCTAGAACCAATCCGTTTTCATCCAATGGAATACTGAAAGTGGCAGTGGCCTTATTCAAACGCCTAGACTTAGGGACACCAATGATTCCTGATCTAAGAGCTCTGGTGAACATCTACGTCAAAGAACTGTGCTTACCCAACGATTTTCTTCACCTAGTTTTGTCTCTATATGAGTTAATGCCTGTAGAAGTTGGTATGGCTAGATTTTTGAAGCTAACGACACAGTTCCCTGATTTCGAATCAATCGCGATGTCGTACGTGTTGATGGCTCTTAAGATGTGTTTTGGCCTGGATGACCATTATGAATTAAAACTATCAGACATTGTTGATAAAATCAATGAAGAAGAGAACTATTTGAAATCCTACAGAGTAGGAATTACTGAGCCGTCTGACAGACTGTTCTCATTTCGCGAATGGATAATGTATTTAGAATTCAGAAAGATCATCCTGTGCCAATACTACCAACCTATGGCATCAAAACATAACTTTGATGAAGATAACTTTATAGTGTCAGAATTGCTTAAAGATGGCATGATAGAAACTGAAATAAAAAGAGTTAATGTAGAATTAGAACACGAACTTTTAAAGAGAATTCCGCTGATGACTTCTTACGATATTATCGCTAAAGAAGAGTTTCCGGTATCCCAGACACCCTTAACGACATACACTCAGTTTTTAATAACAAGGATACCAGATTCTCAGAAACGATTCCTTCTAAGTGAAGATTTCTCAAAGTACTCATTGAAATATGCATGCGTCGGTATGGTTCTAAAAGATGACGATGGCCAAAATGTTATTAAAGGTGTCATTGAAACAAACAAAACTTTAAACGGTAAAATATTGGGTACACTAAGGTATCAAGACACAAAATGTAATACAATATCAGTATTTATTAAAGATACAGACAACAAAGACTGGATAAAGGATTTCGAAGCAGCTAATGTCGTCACAAACAGTGATAACGAAAATCTGAGTGATGAGGACATTCTTTCAGTCTATAGCAAAGAAACAAAAACGAATGATGTGAAATTGGAAAAGCCAGTTAAATGCGAAGTTATTGAAGAACTAGATGAAGAGGAGAACATATTCAATGATAATTTTGAAGATATCGAATGGAGTCAGCAACATAACAGTCCAAATGAGAGCCTTCACCAACCGGAACACGTTTTTGAATTCAACGACGCTCAACTGGAAAGTTTGCACGAAAATGAGGCAAATTACAGCACAACAAACTTGATAGCCGGAAATTTGGACCCATCGACATTTGACAGGGGAGAAGTTATCAAACAACTAATACTGACAGCTTGCCGCAAGTATAAGATACCCATCCCTCTCAGTTACAAAGAGCCCAAGGCTAGGAAGAGAAGAATAGAAGATACGCCAACAGTACCCAGAGATAAAGTTAAAAGACAACGGCGTGCAGGTGGGATAAGGACAATGGAAATAAATAATATATTGACTAAATATCACACTTTACAGCAGAGGAATGTGTCTCAAAATGAAGGTCCAGTCGCACCTGATTCAAATGAAACTAATGCATTGGAACAGAATAATGAACCTGATATAAATGCGATAACCTATAATCCTGCGGAACCACAAAATCTCGGCGACGAGACTCTGGATCAGGAAAATATAGCAGAGATAAATGCAGAACCAGAAAGCGGAATAGGGAGCGATATTATAGTAAGTGATAATGATAATGACAGCGATATAGATGAATTACTGAAAGACGATGATGGAAACTTCGATGACTGTTTAGAAAACGAAACAATTAAACAAATACTAATAAAAGAAATCTCAGATTTCCAAACCAATCGGGCAGAGAAACTCAAGTCACTAAAAGAGACTTTGCAAAGACAAGGAACCGAAATTAAGCCAAAACACAACAAGAGAAAGCGTAAAAGTAAATTGGTAACTCTAGATCCACTCATACCAAACTCAGAAAACGTGCACGAGTTCAAATATTATGTCAGACACTATGTGAAAAGGCTTCTCTTGAAGCATCCGAGAAGATCGTACGGATTTGAGACTGAACTAACAGCTAACTGTCCCAAAAGTTTCAAATACCTTCTGCAGTTGTGTGCATCGATCATCGAAGTCCCAGCGTGGAATCTCTTTAGGGTATTCCAGTTTCTAGAAATCTATATGATGGAACAAGTCTAGTCATATGCGTGTGGATAGCAAATGTTAGTTTTTATTAAGAAATGTCACAGCACAAAATAAATTACAACAATACAACTAAATTAAATTACCACCATATAAATAAATTACATCATTACTTCATTAATTAAAAAATATAAAAAACATAAGAATAAAGGAAACAAAAAAAAAAACACACACACACAAGTACAGTCAATTAAATAAACCGCCCCGAGACATGTCCGACCCAAAGGTACCCATAACACTGGCAGCGTTACCGCGCTGCACAGCGAGGGATATCCTTTGCATCAAAAATGCCCCTGAGCGGTAGTCAAAGCCACGGTTCCTGAGACGATGCCCTATCTCCTTAACAAAAACTTTCCCCTGGGTACCCCAAACTCCAGTGGTTTCTACGGCGAGTGGCATAAACAGATAGCTGCTCATCAGTTGGCTATATTTTGCACACTTGAGTCTAGCTGCAGCTTCAGCAGCTGACCCAGGTACGGCAGCCGTAGAACCCACGTGTGAAGGTGCGAAAGTGCATACGCAGGTGGCATCCCAAAGCAGACACCGACCCCTCTCCCACGGTATCAAAGTGAGACCGTCCGGACGCTTTCCATCACTACGCATCAACCCCGGCGGTTCAAGAACCGCAGGGATATCCGCCGAAATGAGAGCCCTCCGAACGATATCATTAATGGAATGATGCCGTGAGAATCTGCCCGCGCTCCGACCGCAATAAAGCCCATGTCGGCCCCGCGAATCCACCTCCGCACCACAAACACAGCGATGCGGTTGACAGATGTCACAACCCAAACGTAGCGCCACCGCCACACGCAAGGAATTGTCGTCTAAAAGAGTTCCCAGAAAGGGTGAAGGCAAAGCATGGAGCCATAGCCCGGAGTCAGGCTGGGAAACTGCCCGCAAACGCGCAAGTTCAACACCAGAGCACTGCTCCACAAGTTTATCCAGTGCTACTCGACACATCTCTTCGTCCCAAGCTCGCTGCCGATCAGGCTGCTCCGGCAAATCACTACTTGGACAAAAAGCCCGCCACAGCCCCAAAGCCTCCTCCGCAAAAGGAATGTGGAACCCGTCACCATTAACTCGTAAAATGCGAGTGACCAGGTCCAACACGCCGCGAGGAAGCCAAAAAAGCCGGCAGTTCAGTGTCCTGCAGACGACGAATGCCCAACCCGCCATGTCTAATCGGCAACGCAGCCTGGGACCACTGGAAAGCAGTCATTTCGATGTTCATAACACACTCCAACAACTCCTTAAGCATGTTATCGTACATCAGTGACTCCTCTTTGTATAACCGTGTGGATTGAGTGAGCACCCTTCTGAAAAAAAAAAAGAAAAAGTGCTGTTCATTTAGTGAGTTCTAAAACAATTATTGTGAAAGTAATGTGTATTTGTAAAAGGATAAAACAAAATATATATTTTTTAACGTGCCCTCAGTCAGTTCTCACAAACTACCATCAGAATCAGTGAATGTATTAATTTAACATATAATATTTATATACTAGTCTTTAGTAAAACCTATGCTTACTTACCTTTATAATTTGTAGATCACCTAGTAACGTACGTAAGGTTTTAGGAATAATTTATTATGCTCACTCAATCCGCACACTTTCGAAACCCCGATTTCTGATGAAACTGAAGATTTAAACTGCTATATAGTTAAGTAAAATTAATATGGGACTGTAAAATACAAAACGAACCACAAACGTGGCAAGTTTTTGGTTAATAAATTCTGAAATTCTTAAAAAACTCTGTGCACATATTTGTAGGATCACAGAAACTATAAATTAGTTCAACTTTTAGTAAAATATTTTACTACATATCATTTTTAGGGTGACCACATGTCATTATATTTTTTTTTTTTAAAGACGACATATTTAATTTGGAAATCAGTGAAAATAAAGCAACGGCTATGCTAAAAAAACTTTTAAATTAAATCCCAGTAGTCCATAAAATCTTGAAACGATACTAAAAATAGGGCAGCGGTTATTTTTAATTTAAAAAAATATCTCAAATTCATTTTCACCAAACCCCAAAACCTTAAAAACGACACCCATGTTGTAAAATGGTGAAACTAGCGCGACAGCCATCTTGGATTTTTAAAAAATCCTCAAATTCGTTTTTACCAAATAAAAATGGAAATTACATGGATAATAACACTCCAACAACGCACAGTCCAACGGAGCCGATGTCGCATCTGAAAAGAAGCCTCCACCCAGTTACGAATCGTAACTGATCGTAACCTACGATTATACCGAAACCCTAAAGTGCATGGTTAAATCCAATATGGTACATGCATATTTAGTGATTCCTTTCGCACCGCAGTTTTGACCCGCGCCGTCCCCGGCCTGCTTAAAAGAATGTTGAAGAGGCGTGATGTTAGAAAGCAGCAAGCTTTAATTTACCGATTAATATAAGGTCCAGATAGACTTTTGCTTCATAGTCAAAATAGGGTTTAGTTCAAATGTTGCATAGTCATATTATGACTATTCTTGAAAAGTATCAGGAACTGTAAAGCATCGGTGTATGCGATGAGAACTTACATAAGTTTTTGATTTGCTGCGAAATTATATGCTACAATCGTCGAATCCAACTCGGCTGCTGGGGGCAGCATTCGGGAAACTTAGAAGTCTTCGTCTAATATACCTCAATCGCTCAAGACAAAATTATACAACCAGTGTGTGTTACCAGTGATGACTTATGGCACTGAAACGCGGTCTCTATCTATGGGCCTCATAAGAAAGCTCAAGGTCACGCAACGAGCTATGGAAAGGGCTATGCTCGGAATTTCTCTACGAGATCGAATCAGAAATTATGAGATTCGTAGACGAACGAAAGTCGTCGACATAGCCCAGCGGATTAGTAAGTTGAAGTGGCAGTGGGCGGGGCACATAGCACGCAGAACTGATGGCCGATGGGGACGAAAAGTTCTCTAATGGAGACCATATACCGGCAAGCGCAGTATAGGACGACCAGCCACAAGATGGGCAGATGACCTCATCCAAGTGGCAGGAAGGCGCTGGATGCAGGCCGCTTCCAACCGGTCTTTTTGGAAATCCATGGAGGAGGCCTATGTCCAGCAATGGACTTCTTGTGGCTGAATGATGATGACTTATTTTCTCTGTTCTGTGGATGGTGATGATGATATGCTACTGGGAGTTAGCATATATCATTTTGTCAGTTGACTTTTTCCTTTGGGGTAAAATCGCCAGAACTATTTCTAAAAAGTGTTAAGGAACTGTAGAATTCAGCTGCATGCTATAATAACTTATTTTTTTTCGATTTTTTGGATAGTGATATGCTACGGGAAAATAGCATATAATTTTTTTTAATTGACTCTTCAATGTAAAAACGCCAGAACTATTCCTGAAAAGTATTAGGAACTATAGAACTCTGCTGCATGCCACAAGAACTCTCATCTATTTTTGATATGCTGGACAATGATATGCTAAGTTCACTAACATGCATGATCAGAAAGCATCTTATCGATGTAATTGATGAAATACGAATATGTATGTCTATTCGTATTTGCACCGACTACCCGCGTTTATTTCTCCTTCGGCAAATTCTCCGATATGAGGTTGCCTGGAAGAAATTGGTATTAGCAATAAGGCCGCCAATTGTATCTTTTCTTTTGTCATTGCTGTTTCTGTTCTGTATTTTTTCCGGTATATAATAAAGAATATTCTTATCTTGATAAAAAGTCTAAGTAACTAGACACAAGTTTTCGTTAAAATGCCTCGTTGGTCTAGCCGTTAAGGCGCTTAGCTACCAGAATAGAGGTCGTGGGTTCGATTCCCACTGGGGGCCGCCGTACATTTGTACAAATGGCCTCAGTCTGGGTGTATTTTCATGTTTGCGATATCCTTGCCTGCTTACCATAGCACAGGGTATCCTAGTTTGGGACTAATGATTGTATTGTGTGAAAATTATTATTATTAAATAGATTTAAACCACGAGACATGCTGTTATCACAAAATATTTATTAGAAACTAAAACTTACTTCACTAGCTTAACACTGACAACCTATCTTAATTACTTAGTGAAGGGTAGTAACTCTTCAGTTTCTCTGTCATCAGTTTATCTGTATTTTTTAGCTATCAGACGCTAATGGGCCTCTCTTAAGTTATTGCGCTACAGGTCGCTAATAGGCAGAGCTACCGGTCGCCATTGAGCATCTAAACCACCGGTCACCACTGACTAGCCAGCTACTGCACCCATTGGGCAGCCTGCTACTGAGCTACGGCTCGCCACTGGGCACCCCCAGCAACTGAGCTGCCGGGCTACCGGTGGCCACTGGGAGCCCCCAGCCGCTAAGCTACCGGTCGCCACTGGGCAGCCCCCACAGTTTGAGGTTGCCGGCATCGCGTTTCCGTTCCGGCGGCTCCTTGTCCTCGCAAGCGAACGCCAGCAGGTACCGAGAAGGATGCCACGCCACTGTGAACGTCGCCGCCTGCACCGGGATCTCCGCCACTTTCTCGCCTGTGGAGGAAAGTGGGTTTAATTTTCAACCAATGAGACTACATTAGCGTATGGTGTGGTGACACCGCATCCGTACAGTACATTCATAGGTTCATCATCATCAACCCATTATGTCCCCACCACGGGTCTCTTCCCTGAGGAAGGTATAGGCCATACTCCACCACGGGGGCCAAGTCCGGATTGGTGGAGGCTTGTAGACAAGTGGCTCGTCTACTGTCAGAAGTTGTCAAGCCGCCCTAAGGCCTCTGACTTGGCTTAACGACTGCCATCTATCGACGGCAGCCGGCACCAACAGCTTAACGTGCCTTGCGAAGCACGGAACCGCTCGGAAAAATGCCACTAGCGTTAGGCATAGACGGCGACCCATCCATGCACTGAACGCACTGTGATCGTTTTAAGATCACTCAGGCAGCCGGGGCTACGAGCGATTCATAGGTTATTAGCTTTTAATTACCTATTTTCATTCAACACTAGTTTGATTTGTAAGCTGATGATTCTCCAATCTGAATAAATAAATAAGTACCTGGCAGGATCGCCAGGGGCTATCCAGGGCTAACTAGCGCCACCAATGGCAAAAATCATAATTTTTAGAACATGATTATGTACGTGTTTGCAAAAAGTGAATATAATAAATCTTAACAGTGGTGACAGCTATTGTTAGAACCTACATGTAACTTTAGTACGGACCAGCTGATATTTTTTTGCTATTTACGACCTTGTCACCCTAGTAAAAGTTGTCTTATGGACTTATTAAGCTATTACTGGTGGTTAAAGACAGATTAAAGCGGAACTGGGGCGCTACTACGTAAGTCCCTCCACTGTGCGGTGTTGTCTGATTTAACCTACTCCGAACTGTCAAATACTAACATATTTTGACACTTTGAAGTCGTCTAAATGGTTAACCCGATAGAGTGGAAAGTTACATGTTAGAAGGGCTGGACTGGCCGTGCTTGCCGTATATTCAGCTCTAATTATGCGCACCAAATCCTGAGCGATTCCAATCGTCTAACTGTCAAATTCCATACTAATTTGACAGCTAGACGATTGGAATCGCTCAGGATTTGTTGCGCGTAATATAGGGGCAGATAAGTGGGCCAAAATGCGACCGAATAGGTCCCGCAAAATAGACACCGACATCGCGACAGACCAAAGCAAAGATGGCGAGATGACTTTAATACCTTCTTGCCAGAATAGTGCGCAGTGTATGGAGACAGGGACAGATGGGAAGCACAAGGGGAGGCCTTTGTCCAGCAGTGGGACACAAAAAAGGCTAATTAAAAAAAAACTAATATTACGGAATGATCACGCTATCGGCAGAATAGGCCTAGTTTACCTGTCTGCGTGTCGCCGATGTCAATTATGTGGTCTTCGCTGGCCGAGGCCAGGAGACGACCGTCGAAGCTGAACGAGAGAGTGCGAACGGGCCACTCTAGCCTGAAACGAGATTGTAAGACAAGGTAAGAATATTCTTTATTGTACACGGAAAAAAAATACAACAATATGATTATAATTGCATAGCACGATTTCCCCAGAATGTAAGTTCAATAAGGGGTATAATTCTAATGAATAAAAAGTTGTGAGATTTTCGTTGACCCCTTCTTGACTTTGGTAGTATTAAAAAATTTATATTATTTCAGACGGTGAAGTTGTTTTGAAACACTATCTTTGCACAGCTTCATTCAGATGTTCCCTGAATGAAAAAGCTGTACAAAGACAGTGTGCCAAACAAAATAGCTTAAAACGACACATTCACGCAATGAGTAAGCAACTTGTAGTGTGTGATGTGCGCAGACATGAATGGAACATCATATCGTCTTTTAAAGATCGTTTTTGCAAAAAGTAGGGTATAAATATCACGTATCAATATAATATCTTCAATCACATACATTTTTACCGAGAGCCTAAGGCCAAACACAATGGACTAGATTGCATTAATTTCCGCTAAAACGCTGACGTTACTCTGATTGTTGGCCTAAATGCTATCTAGTCCAGAGTCTTTGATTATGATCTGTAAACCCCACATCCTACGTTCTTGGATGTGGGGTTTACAGATCATAATGATAATCATTTATTCATTGCATGTCATGGTAATTATATGACACCCTGTTAGGGCACCCTGTGATCACAATTTACATGATTGAGTGATTTATTTGTAAGCCACTTTCTGCAGAAATTATCTGTAAAAGAAGATACAATTTTATTTCACAAAAGGCTTCGCTAAGAATGTCAACTTGGCTACCATTTTTTTGACTTCACTGTGAGTCCGGGATTGTGGTTCTGTGCCTTAAAATTCTATGAAAACTAACCATTCACCGTTGAAACTTGATTGTATTTCAACGGTTGAAAAACGCAACACTAGTAATCATTTCTCTCCCCCACGATACAGGCTAGGCCTAGTGTGGGGACACTAGTTAGGAAAATCTAAGCCCAAATGTTGAAATCATATACTTCTGTGCATGCAACCTGATTTAATAAAATTATTCTTCTATCTAATCAGCCCATAAACAGAGCCCACTGTTGGGCATAGGCCTCTTTTCTTTAAACTCATCCGGTCCCTTGCCAGTCTCGTCCAATGTTTCCCAGCCACTTTCAGAATGTCGTCGCCCCACCGGGCTGGTGGTCTCTGCCAATTATTCATATTGTAGGTAAAATCTATTTCGATTTTCCTATAGGTAGTCTCACCTAGAAAACACCCGTATGCAGGCCAGCTCGTCGACGTCCCAGAGCGAGACTAGAGCGTCGGCGGAGCCCGTGGCGAAGTACCGGCCCGTGGGGTCGTGCTCTATGCATATACAGGTGCCGGGGTGCGCTTTCAGCACCGTTTGGAGTTCTAACGTTGGGTATCTGGAGGGAAGAGAGCGGTATTTTGGGAATAGTGTCATGTTCATTTGGGTACGAACATGTTTCAGTACAAATGTTAACGTGAACAAAAAAAAACAGTACATTTTGGAACTTAAAAAAAAACACACGATCCATAGCGAAAAATTGTTTATCTACACTAATGTTGTAACATTCTACTTATGTTTTCAATACTTGACTTATAATTACTACTGTTATAGCGCAGACAACAAAAAACTCAATTTAAGCAATTTCACATGATGGTATAATATTCACATCGATATCGTAAAATCTCATTATAACATCAATAAAACGCGACCAACTAGATTGCAGGGCCAATCAGGTTGGTCGCGCTTTATTGAAGCTGCGCTCTCATTGGTTAAATTTTAATGGCGGCAAAACCACTGTGATTATACACGTACGCGTGAATTTAATTTAATAAATTTGTTGTTTGATTAATTGCATTAGTGAAGATAAAGTAGTGTATGCAACTGCATATAACACGGGTATTTAATACCTCGCTGCGCTCGTTTCATAAACTCACACTCGTGTTTTAATACCCTTCATTATATGACAGTTGCATAAACTACTATTTGCACGTATGTAAGTTTGTACGTATTCCTGTCGCCGAAGGGGTATCTGGATACGTCGATAATTTAATATATCTGGAGGGAAGAGAGCGGAATTTTGGAATAGAGTCATGTTTATTTGATGATGAGAGCATGTTTCAAAAATTTTTGTTTTGAAATAAACACAAAAGACTACATACCAACTTAAAAAAATAATATACGATCCAGTAGCGAGACTGTTTTACGCGTATGTTTGTAAGTACCTATGTATTCCTGTCGGGGTAGGTGTCTGGATACGTGGATAAGTTAAGACACACCGAAAGTATGTGCGTATCACAATAGTAATGTTTAGCTACGCATAGTGGACACCAAAACCAACTACCGTATCCATAAAACTTTGCTGGGAGATTAATATATTTTTTCACACCTCCTGCTCGACAATGCCTTATTACGTACCGTCAAATATCATCGTAAAGCATGGCCTTGTCTCTCGAGGGCAATAATAATGAAGAATTTCCCTAGGGAATAAAGTGATTTGAATTTAGAATGTCAAAATTCGCATGAAAACTATGGAGAAGCCCCGCATTGCAATTCGAAATTCGAATTGTTGTTCGAAACTCACCTCTTTTTTTTCTTTTTTTTCTGAAATACTGTGTCCTGTGACCGCGCGAAACACCAACAAAAAAAGAAAAAAAGGCGCGAATTGCAAATACGAATTTAAAAGTTATATTCAATTTAAGTTGCTAAGCCGTAAAAGAGTGTGGACTTTATATTTAATTTCAGGTTTTAATACATATTTTCAACTTATGCAGCCCTGTCTTTTTATTGTCTCCCAGATGGTGTGAAAAGTAGAGTATTCACCTCTGGAATAAAACATGTCTTAGTCTCGGGCGGTATGAACCCCTCGCTTCACTCAGGACTCTACATAACTCCCTCTCTTCGCTCAGGAGTTAAAATTTAACTCCCTCGCTGCGCTCGCGAGTTAACTCGGAGTCCTTCGCTCCGCTCAGGGTTCAATATGCCGCCCATGACATAATACATGGTTTTATTCCCTTATTGCATAATCTACTATTTGATTAATGCGGCCTATAACGTCTTTCTGTAGGGTACAGGCCTTCTTGCGGAGACAGAGAAATAAATATCAAAACCGGCCAAGTGCGTGTCGCGCCACGCGCAGTGTAGTGTTCCGTAGGAAGAGGGGGTTTTATCTGCTTTACAGAACTAACAATACGCCCTACTCGGAAAAAAATTGCGCTTTAAAGCTTCGTTTTGCGTTTATTTCGCAAACGGAACCCTAAATAAACAAAATCATCTTCCAATTCCTAAACGACCAATTCAACGATACACACACTGGTGTAAGCACGAATGGCATCCCAATTTAGGTGTAGGTGCAGGGTATTCAAGAAAATATTTTTTCTAACATTTTATTTCTACCGTTTTGTCGGCGTGATTAATATTATGTATGTACGCCAAATTTCTGCTTTCCAGTACTAATCGTTTACACCAGTGAGTAAGCGAGAAAAAAAATTGCATCTCTAATTTAGGTGTAAGGGAGATAACTTAAAAAATGTTGTACATTTTATTGTACCGTTTTGTCGGCGTGATCAATATGTATATCTATGCATATTTCAGCTTTCTCGTAATAATCGTCTACGCCATAGTGTGGTGTAGGCGATGAATAGTACATTACTTCAGAGGGAAGAAAGTGACAGTTCCATACCGAGATTATGGCATTTGCGCCACGAGCTTGCGAGGAGCGCAAACCATTTGAGGTATGGAACTGTACTTTATCCTGAGGTATGTATAGTGCTTTTTATTACACCTACGAGGAAAATTATAGACATAAATGCATAGAAATGTTTATATTTAGTTAAAAGTACAATTATTAAAAGTGCAGCTAATGCGCGGGCTTTTCCTTTTTTTATTCGCCCGTTTCTGGAGTAGGCTAAGATCATAAGGTCATGCAGCCACTTCTTCCGTGATTCCGCGCGTTTTATATACAAAAATAATTTCGTTTTTAATTTTATGTATGCACCAAGGAGGTTGGTAACTGGTAAAAAAAAAACTGTATGTGGCCAGTAACAATTTACTTGAAATTTAATTAGTAGACAGTTAAAGACACTTTGCAGTATGACTGCTGACAAATTAAAAAAAAAAACGGGTATGTAATGGAATTTCATACATACTTCCCACCCTTGGGTCGGAAGGATTTTCATACAAACTTCCATACCTTGGGATGAAAGGATTTGAAGGGCGGGATAAAGGCGTTTCTTCCCTCTAATTGGTATATTTAGTATGTATTTTCAGAGCAGGTGTGATAAAAAAAAATTGCATCCCTAATTTAGATGTGGGGGAGATACCCCAAAACAAATTTGGGTACGTTTTATTCTACCGTTTTGTCGGCGTGAACAATATGTATGTGTATGCCAAATTTCATATCAACTTTTATAAGCGTGCACTCCACTCAGTTACGTTAAGGAGGACTTTGCAACATAATGTAAAGTTTGGCCTGCTGTCGACAAAAACTACAAAAAGTAAGCAATAACAGAAGAATAGTACTCACGTCATAATGTGGACACAGCCAAGGCCGTTGGTCAGGAAGAATAGGTCTGAGGTATTGTTCCAAGAAATTTCATTGACTTCGAAGTTGAATTGCTCTTCCAAGACCTGAAATTTATATTAACTTGTATTTTTACCCTTCCTAAGTTTTAAACTCACTCTATTTGGGGAGATTTATAACCATGTTCTTCCCTTTTTTATAAAGAAACTTGCTTGAATAATTTACAAGTAATTAGTTTGAAATGAGTCTGTGCCCCTGGATACCCTGGGCGATTTAGGTGGAAGGATGTCATGGTTATTCTATTTCAGTAATTAGATAATTACTTATGGTGTTATTGATAAAACACAATTCCTTTAAAGCACTCCTCAAATGCACTTTTAATAATCGATGGGTAAAGTAAAACCTTTGTCACTTAAATAGTAGGTATATGATAAAAAATAATGTTTTAATAATAATACTTTTACGTTGTTAGGGGCCGTTCTATTACAATTATTGACTCCTCCCTCCGTTAGCAAAAATAAGCAAAACTTTAGTACATAATGCATTTTTCTTTGCGTTCTGTTTTATTTATTGATTCATGAGCAGCAGTTTTAAGTCTTAAAATAAGAAATAGGCTTAAAATAGAAAACTTTGACGCACATAATATTTCTAACTTTAACATAACTTTCACAAAACTTTATAACTTGGATTTGTCTACCTGAAACAACATCTCGCAAATTTCGTAGGGAATCCGAGAAAGTTAAAAAATAAATACCTACTGCTGACTCAATCACCATCCAGACCCCCCGCCCCCCCATGTCATAAAAAATAAGCAAAGCGAAGACCCCTTAATTAAGTATTATTACTAAGAATGGTTTACAATTATCCTATTGAATTACATATAAATTTGTATATATACTTAAAATAATTAGGATTACAAAAAATACTTTCCAAGCTTTTAGGCAGTGGTTACGTCTTTCCCTCTACCGCAGACTATTAAAACTGCCTCTGGGGGGTGTTTTAAGGAATCGTTTTTTTATAGATAAGAGTGTACATATTTAGATAATACTCACAACTTTGTAGGTCTTTGTATCAATAAAGGAGACCAAATCCTCCTTGTTGCCAACAGCAATGGTGCTGCCGCTGGGCGACCAAGCTATGTTGATGTTCTCGCCTTTGGTGGGGATGTTGGCGACGCATTTGTGTGACCTGTCATATTAATGGAGGATGTTAGTCCTTATGACTTCTAAATGGCACAGAATGGCATTGAACTTGAGTTTGTTTTAAATGTAACAAGTTGACTACATATTAGCTATGTATTGTGAAACACGATTTGCTGTCAGATTATTCACTGTTTCTATGGTTCCGTACCCAAAGCGTGAGGGACCCCATTACTAAGACTCCGCTGTCCGCCCGTCCGTCCATCACCAGGTTGTATCTCATAAACGGTGATAGTTAAGACAGGTGAATTTTTTACAGATGATGTATTTCTGTTGACGCTATAAGAAAAAAATACTAAAAACAGAATAAAATAAATATTTAAGGGGGGCTCCCATACAAGAAACGTGATTTTTTGCCGTTTTTTGGTCAATATTAATAACGGCAACAGGTAGATACTTATACTACTTGAAATATTTGAAATATTCAATTGTTGTATAGATAATGGTACGGAACCCTTCGAACTCGCACTTGGCCGGTTTTTAGGGTTCCGTACCCGAAGGGTGCCAAACGGGACCCTATTACTAAGACTTCACTGTCCGTCTGTCTGTCTGTCTGTCTATCATCAGGCTGTATCTCATGAACCGTAATAGATAGGCAGTTGAAATTTTCACAGAATAGAATAAATATTTAAGCGGGGCTCCCATACAACAAACGTTGTCTAAAGACAGCGCTCGCCAACTAGCGGCCATATATGTAACTTTCACAGCGCCGACGTCATGTCATGCTTCTTGTTGGTTTCCATAGATAGCGCTGTTCTCAAATTCGACCTTTGTCTGTTGCATATATAATGGTACTGAACCCTTCGTGTGCGAGTCCGACTCTAACTTGGCCGGTTTTTAATGATATTTAATGGTGCTAGCATATTGGTCAAATGCTTGAGTCACACTCTAAGGTCCTAGGTTTGATTATGGTAAGTTTATTTTGTATTCTAAGTACATTTGTGAATTTTGGTAGCAATATCTGGCTAGCATTCAAAGAAAACATCTTGAGGAAACTTGCGAGTCTGAGTTGTTAATATACCTCAACACTAAGCCCATACTCTCTCTCTGAGACATATACTAAGCTTGTGATATAAAAACAAATGTATGAAATGAAAGTGTTTCAGAATGTATGAGAACCTAATTCGTCTTTTGTGGTTATATGAGTATATTAAAATGATTAAAATCTCGAGATCTCACCTAGTGTCCCATATTCTCACAGATTTATCACCGCTGGCAGTACTCAGGAGATCAGGGTGGGAGGCGTGCCAGCAGAGTTGATCCACCGATCCCGTGTGACCTCGAAATATGAAGTCTTGCACCTGAAAACAAAGTGTTAGGCAAGGGTACAGAAACTGTTCAGAATTGCACTGAAAAGAGACCGTTGCAAAGAGAAGAAGAAGGGTACATACTTACTATATTCTTAAATAAAAAAAAACTGCTATTGGTGTTGTCTATGATAACACCTTAAGAATACACATCAATATCGACCACACAAAAATTATCTGGTACCCAGATAATGATACAGTAAAACACCCAAACATGGCCATTTAAACAAATCATAAGATGGTAACCCTCAGTTGGAATCAAATCCACAACCAATGTCATGGTAATCAATCATGTTACCGCTAGAACAATGAGAAAGTCACCTTATAATGTTAAAATATGTACTTCTCACTGGGGTGCTGGATAACTTCAGTGCGAGTGAAAATGTTAAATGTAAGTTGCAGTAAGAAGGTCCATCCAAGGGTGCATTTAGAGAGATAGAGAACACTTTATTGTAATTAAAAAAGGAAATTACAATGACATTTTTTAACCTAAGAGCGGGGACAAAATAGCAAGAAGCTATCTATGGGGAAAAGAAACCCTGGCAGGCAACACAAACAATGGAGGAATGAAATGTAGCTGGAGGTACCTGGACAGGGTTGACACAGAATAGACGGAAGTGGAAGAGGTTGGGGGAGGCCTATGCCAAAGGGCAAACAGTCACAAAGGAAGAAAAAACACAAGAAAAGGACAAGAAAAAAATTATTAATATAAACAAGATGGTGAATTTATAAAATTAATTGTAAATGTAATTAGATTTTAAATTATGTTAATGCATCTGAATAAATGGCTTGATTGATTGAACTAGGTATGATTATATTCAGCATTTAAAAACAGCTGACTTGTGAGTGGGATGTCTATTCTCCAAGTCTTCTTCTATGAGGAAATCACTTTAGTATTGAGAGTATATCAATTCCAAGCATGAATGAAGATGTATCATCATCATCATCATCATCATCAACCCATTATGTCCCCACCGAGGGGCACGCGTCTCTTCCCTGAGGAAGGTGTATAAGAGATCGAAATTTTGGTATGGAAAAGGGTTAAATTTCTGCAGTTTTACGAACCAGTCTGTTCCTTTCCAAGGTAAAAATGGCTACACTCTTGTCGAAAGACCCGGAAGCGAGCTTCCTGCCATCGCACGACCATCCAACGGAGTGAACTTTCGAGCTGTGAGAGATGTATTCTCGCACTACATTGTGCGTTGTGAAATAATTCTTTAACTCGGTGAAATCTTCGATCGGAGCCTGACACTGCTTAGGTTCTTTCATTTTGGATCATTTACAAAATAACAGAAGAGCGGAGACAAATAAACGAGCAGTTTACAGCAAAAACATCTCAAATTCAATCGTGGTCTACCGCTTCGTAAGAATAACCTCAAAAATTTTATCTAAACACAAAAACAAAAAACAAAGATGGCCGCCCGGTTTTATTCTTTTTAATTTGACATTTCGGTTGAGGCAAAGAACAATCATCACACAGTCTATTGAATTAGCAACAACTAAACGCATGTGATGTTTTTGAGTTTTTCATGATAAAATTAAGCTAAAAGGGTAACTTTGCTTAGGAAAAATTATAAAGCAAATATAACTAAACGCTTTTTTTCTCCGCTTCCCGTTGCTCGCATCTGACGCAACAAACAACCCCTGTTTCTCCGCCCTTCACGTTCAATATCCACCGATGTCGTTGGTTCTCTTTCGCTCCCATAGCAAAATTATTCTTTCGTCTCATTTAGATTTGGCGGGCGGCAGTCTCTCGACTCGTGTCAGCGGACTCAGCCGCCAGGCGGGAAAAGCGCGGGAAAGTGATACTATACTGAAAAAAAAAAAACAGTAAAAAAATAGTGACGGATTATTATTGAAAAGAGGAAGGGGATCAAAATGTAAGTTTGCTGTCTCTTCATAATTTTTTGTGTGTTATTTCTGTTATATCAGGAATAACCTTTGACATTTTCAAAGACTGCTTGAAACTTTTTGAAACAGCAAGACCATTAAAGTATTTATTGGAATATTCCTCCAATACTTTCCAATCGCAATGACAAAATACTTGTTAAATTACATATAAAGCAGCTATAAACTTTGACCACCAACCAGACTGCCAGATTAAAATTATGTAAAAAAAAGGAAAATATTCACGTACCTAGGTACACATCTATAATATCAGGTAGCCTTATTCACACTTCTCACTCTGATAACCTTTTGACTTGAAATGACAATAAAATATAAGCTTCAAACAAAAATGATATGATTATGGTAATGATAACCATGTTATTGTTAACCTAAACAAAAACATCGTTGTTTGCATCAGATACCTTTATACCTAAATGAACATCATTATATAAAATGTTACCGTTTATCCGCCGGATTCTGTACATATGGCTGATAATATAATTAAGTAAACAATAATTTACTTAGCACTAGTCTGTCTCTTCAGATTTCTCAAAAAACGAAGGAAGTACTTAATGCATCCAACGGACATCAAACTATTTTTTTTTATCGGACGATAAAAATGCTATAAATGATCAAGGTTTCTACATAGGTACATAAAAGGATAACCCATCACTTGGTGCAAAAATCCTGGCCACGTGTCAGTCTTCAGTGACAAAATTCATACATAGATGCCGGAAGAATATTAAAAGAAGAAAACTTAAAGTGAACAAGGCTATCCTACGTATCGACTGTATCAGTGATTCATATCTTTGGAGGTTGCGTCAGGCAGACCCACGTGTTGGCATCGATCGATCGGGCCCCCACCCCCGACTGGGGTACAACGGACCTCAAGCACGTTGCCCTCAAGCGTCACCCGAAAACTGCTCTAACTTTCTTTCTACTACTGGCACCCTATTAAGATAAAGCTGATTGGATTTTTCTACACTTTGTTTATTCGATTGGCAACGTCATAGATATCAATCAGCTTGTTAGCGCTTAACCGACGATTGCAAAATCACCCAGAGGGAGGATAAATCATGCAAAGCCTGCAAAAGCTACCTAGTCTAAAGTCATTTATCGCGAAGCGCCTTACTGTTATTGGTGGCCGAGGGAAAGTACACAGAAAATGTTCTCGCATGACGGTTTTTGAAGTTGGAAAGAAGTGTGGATTATCTGATATAATTTACAGTACCTAATTTAAGTAGGTACATTTACGGATTCCACTGAATACCTAAGCGGAATTCATTGAAAGACTCCTCAGAGGCACTTTAAATACAAACTATTTAGATTTTAAACCATAAATGGTAAAGGGAAAGATGTAACCATAGATTTTTAAACTGTCGCTGAGGAGTGTTTTAGAGATGTTTTTATAAATAACGATATTTTTAGGGTTCCGTACCCGAAGGGTGCCAAGCGGGACCCTATTACTAAGAATTTACTATCCGTCTGTCTGTCTGTCTGTCACCAGGTTGTATCTCATGAACCGTGATAGCTAGGCACTTGATACTAGGCACAAATGATGTATTTCTGTTGCCGCCATACCAAAAAATACTAAAAACAGAATAAAATAAATATTTCAGGGGGGCTCCCATACAACAAATGTAATTTTTATGC
The DNA here is from genome assembly GCA_947308005.1 of Yponomeuta malinellus. Lineage (NCBI taxonomy): Eukaryota > Metazoa > Arthropoda > Insecta > Lepidoptera > Yponomeutidae > Yponomeuta > Yponomeuta malinellus. The sequence continues at coordinate 3,396,755 of OX371016.1, read as the reverse complement.
CGTTTTTTGCTCAATATTATTAAAGGCAACAGGTAGGCGCTTCAAATATTCACAGAATATTTAGTTCTATATTCGCTTCAAAAATAAATAATTAAAATAAAATAAATATTTAAAAGGGGCTCCCATACAACAAACGTTGTCTAAAGACAGCGCTCGCCATCTAGCGGCCATCTATGTAACCTTCACAGCGCCAATGTCGTTAAATGTCAATGTTAAACGCTTCTTGTTGGTTTCTATAGATGGCGCTGTTCTCAAATTCGATCTTTGTCTAATGTTGAATAGAAAATGGTAGGTACGGAACCCTTCATGCGCGAGTCCAACTGGTGAAGTGCGCGCCGATTTTTTTTTAAATTTACCTACATGGTCTTGTTGAGCGGGAACATTCTCAGAGAACATTTCCTTTATTATCTAGTTCTAGTAAGATCTGAGATTTCCGCACTTGGCCTCATAGTTTGGCCATTGTACGTAGCAAGCGCTGAGGTATGTAAATACCTGTAAGGTATATGTAAATAAGGGTTCCCTCACGATGTTTTCCTTATGTTCGACGTTAGCGAGCGGTAGTAGCATACAACTTCACAAATGTACGTAAACTAGAAAAAGTGATTGGTACATACCGGGATTCGAACCCCCGACCTCCCGAATGTGAGATCGGCGTTTTACCGCTGCTCTGCCAACGTTCCTCTATTATCTTCGGAGAACATTTCTTCCATCACTTATTACAGTCATTGGAAGCGCAGAGTAAATCGAAGTTGTATGGAAGGAAACCATCATAGACATAAATTCATGAAAGCAATCCTAGGGTAAGATCCTAGGGTAAGTAGGACCTATTAATAAGTAGTCAACTACCTTTTAAGTATATAGGGTGCATTATAATAAAAGCTAAGAAATAAATAAAAACTACTTTCAATGAAAAAAATAGCGCCCGAATAGCGCGCTAAATTAACACTCGGTCCTAGTAGATCTATCTACATTTACTTATATTATGTACCTACTGCTAGCATTTTTTATGCCTTTTTTTATGTAGTATGTAGGTTTTATGTAGAAACCTGAGCCCTATTCCACACAAAAGACAAGGTCAAGTACGGGCCAAACAAGCGCCGCAGGTTTCCTTACGATGTCTTTTGTTCAGTTTTCAAAGTGGGCACTTTTGGTGCAGTAGTTAAGTAAATGTATCTCTATACAGGGTGCAACAAAATCCTTCTATACAATATACGAAAATGAGCGGCTCCACTCGTCGATACGAAAAACTTTAGCACGGGCAAAACTTTGAAACTGCGGAAAAAAATTAGAAAGTGCCTAGAGATAGATTTCGCTCACCCTGTATAAGTGTATCTGTCCAAAATTATTCTAGTGACCTGTGGTTTAGATAAGGACCGTTATAGTAACAAACAGCAGAGATATTATCACACCAGACGTCATTTGCGTGATATTATTGGCCTCGTGTGATTTTGCTTAGGAATGTGGTTGAATTGTACAATTAATAAACATAATATGTAATAGAGGCCAACCAAGTTTCAAAGAATTTTTCTTAAAGATGTGCCCGCTTGTCTAGAGGAAAACAGCAGTAGAACTAGAGCAAAATTATACGATTGATTGTAAACAAATGCGTCTGCATTGCGTCTATTTTCTTTTTTGTCAAAAGACTTAATGTAGAGTGTAGACGAACGATCTTATTTATAAAAACACGATTTCTTAAAACACTCGACTAACGCCAATTAGAATAGTCTGTGGAGGAGATTTTACAAGAACAAGGCGTAACCACAAATTAAATAAACTGCCTCTGAGGAGTGTTTTAAGGAATCGTGTTTTTATAAGGTCTATACACAGTAGGTACCTACTAGGGGCGCCGGCCACGTGCAGCTGCACGACTTCAAACTAAAATCATACATTCTCTATTAATACTTATGAACTTAGAGACAAACAAAATATCAATTATATTCTCCCCGTTTATACAAAAAGTGTCGAGACAAAGATGCATAGTAATAGATAGATAGAAAACACTTTATAAACATTATGTAATAGAGGGATATCTATTTTGGAATCTAGAGCATAGAGCCGGGAACAATGTCTTAAATTGGTGTTTACTGCCATAAAAACACGCCTGTATCCAGGAGAGGTAGGCAGACACCATGGTATGCCACTTGCCACGATCCTGACAAACATCTTTCTTTTTTCTTTCGATACTTTACTTCTTACCGCCCCGTTACTTCTTCCGAAATATATGAAAAATATCTATTTCTACACGTATGTACCCCAGACACTTCACTTAGCCTTGAATCGCCCTCATTTTCGTCCACGAGTACCATTATGTTTGCCGACAAATTGTTCCATTCTGGTAGACCTGCCAGTCAAGCTTACGAGTATAAAACAGAAGGTCACCAGCTAAGAAATGGCTCCGGTTGTTGCTAAGCCCTTTGTGCGAGGATAAAAGAGTCTGGGACCGAGGAATGGACTGGTTTCTCATGATTGGTGGGTACACAGTCAACGGCTGGTCAACCTTATCTTTTTTGTTACAAATTCACCCGTATAGTTACTGAGTAGAGTGCATGCATGTACTTACCTATGTAAAGGTATGAATGGCATGATTCGGGTATGACCCCTAAAAAACTTAGTATCCTAGAGAAAAATTTTTTAAAGATTTTATTATTCCATTTTGTCGGCGTGATTAATATGTATGTATGCGAATTTTCAGCTTTCTCGTACTAAACGTCTCTGGCTAGGGCGCGGACAGACAGACGGACGGATATGTCGAAACTATAAGGGTTCCTTGTTGACTACGGAAAACTAACGAAACGACTCTGCTATGCAATGTATCTCGAATTGTCATAATAAACTACAAATTAAATTGTACTTTTATGAAACTCGGCCCTGATAGATAATGCGGCCTTGTTGTGTGTTTTGAAATTAGTCACGAAAATACGGCGACGCTCTACGCATTTTCGTAGCGCCCTCGTAGCACTTTCTACGAAACTGCGTAGCAAGTAAACCGCGACTTACGAGTATAATAATATAAGATGTCACTGAGTTCACTTCCGACACAGTGACAATGGTTCTCACCGCGATTAAAGGGAATCAAAGGTAATAAAATTCTACCTAATAAATAATCGCGGTTAGGCCCGTTTAATATATATGAGCATCGCGAGTCATTGAAAAATACTACAGTGACAATGGCTACAAACAAAGGGTAATTTTATTATGATGACAAAATTTCAATAATTTGTTTTTAGGGTTCCGTACCTCAAAAGAAAAAACGGAACCCTATAGGATCACTTTGTTGTCCGTCTGTCCATGTGTCTGTCAAGACCCTTTATCTCGAGAACGCGTGGAGGTATCGAGTTAAAATTAAAACCATGTACTCGGGTCTACAGTCCCTTGAAGCTGTTAAAAAATTAAAATTCTAAGCTAAAAAAATTTAAAAAGGCACGACTGCTTATGCCGCAAAAAACCTATATTTCGACACTCAACTCAAGGGTTATAGGGTTAAAATTTATAAGTTACTTTCCGTTGACCTAGAACTATGAAATTTAGCAAGTAATGTCGTGTTATAGTGAAAGTGCAGGGAAAAATCTGAAAAGTATACATTTGTAATTAACTCATAACAAAAATAGTCTTCAAAGTTCGGGAAAAGTTCGGACCAAACTGCGAGACTCGATTCCTGAACTATTTATAATGTAATCATAAGCAGCCTCTATACTTCCCACTGCAGGGCACAGGCCTTCTCGCAGGGAGAGAATATGGGCTTAATCACCACGCGTGCCCAACGCGGATTGGCGATTTCAAGCGCTGAAGTATGTGATTAGCTCAGACACGCAGGTTTCCTCACAATGTTTTCCTTCACAGTTAGCGAGTGGTATTGCTGCTATAACTTCACAAATGTACATAACTTAGAAAACAAAGTCCGTGCCCACACTGGGAATCGAACCGGGATTTCTCGCTTCCGAGTCCAATGTTCTACCCGCTAAGCTACCACCGCTCCGTATAATGTAAGTACCTACAAAGTACGGAACCGTCGGTGGGCGAGTCCGACTCGCACTTGTCCGGTTTTCTCAAAGTCTTTCTTGAGACCTGACGCGGTCAGTTTGTATGGACATAAATAAAAAAAAATTTTTTCTTATTGCAGTAAACCACCTGCAAGGCACTCCGTGAGATTCAGCATTTTTTGCAAAAAGTGGCCCACAAATATCTCAATCATCGTGCAAGGATATTTAATTTTCAGTCGCGGCTTGTGTCAGGTGTCACTGAGCTCTACTTCCGACATTTTCCACACAGTCTTGAGACTTTACGCGGTCAATTTGTACGAACACGGGGTTTAAGTTTTAGTTTTAGGCTTAAGCGGCACAGTGAAATCCACTAATAAACGAATCTTATCTTCATTTAAATATCGTTTGTGCAAAACGCGGATTCAATCAATCAATCAGCCCGGAGCCCCTTAATGATACTGAAGAAACTGTTACGGGTTTTGCGTCATTTTAATAATACGTCGTATAAGAGTTCGACAGCAAACACTGTGTCACGAGATTTTATATATGAGCTATCTTCGCGAGATAAAGATAAATGAATCTATGCTCAACCAAACGAATGTTATCATCATCATCATCAGCCATTTGAAGCCCACTGCAGGACACAGGCCTCCTTCGTGGTTTTCATAACCATGAAGGGTTTTGACATCATCGCCACGCTTGGCAGGCGGATTGGCGATCGCAGTAGGAGGTTGGAATCTCAGGTAGACGCTGCTGCCCGTCTCCTGCTATGTATTTCCTTAGTCGCCTTCTACGACATCCACGGAAGGAAATGGAGTGACGCTATTCCTAATCCGGCGCCACACGGAAATGTGAATAGCGAATGCTAGCTAAATTTCAATTGGGTGGTCTGGGTAAGAGTGGCCTTTAAGCCTAACATCTGAGTAAAGCCGGGTTTCCTGCTCGTGTTTTATCATGAAACATTACACAAAACAATCGGTTTTCAACAAACAAAACAAACAAACAAATTAACTTTTTACTTTGCTTACCCTAGCAACGAAAATGTTTTGTGCGAAGAATACAGAATGTTTTGTGTAATGTTTCATGATAAAACACGAGCAGGAGACCATAACACCACTCTTTTATTTGATAAATAAATAAGTACTGTTTCAAATGCCGGTAACAATAGGCGGGCAGGACCAGGATCGGGCACCGGGCTCTAATGGGGAACTTGCGTCTACCTTAGATTGGAGTGACATTGCTTTTATAACATAAAAAATCATATAAAAAAAATTTTTGGGGTTCACGAAATATGCGAAAAATAAAGTTACTCTAATGACATAAAACTTATTAGATTTCGTTTTGTCATGGAAATCTGAACGTTTTCTTATAAGGGTGTCCATGCATAAAAATATTATTTTACGAGATAATTAAAATATTGATAAAAGCTTCATACATTATAGGCGTAACGTTAGGGAGTGATTTCATAGTCTAAGGTCGATTTGTATGGCGCGTTTTAGTACCACGTTACTATATGTTTTGACTTTTCGACCTGTTATATTATCAAAAGTATTAGTCGCAGAGAAAAAAATACTACTTTTATTTACCTTTTAACGTGTCCTCTCCTATTCTATTAAACATTTTTGGTGCAAGTTCTCAATTGAATCCGCTTTCGTCGCTAGACATTATCATTCAATTCACCCATACATAGACCAATTCAGTCAGTTGCCCATCTAAAACCCGAGAGGACGCAAGTGACAGTGACAGGATAGATCTATGGGTGCGTTTGGCAGAAATGTCTAAGTTTGGAGCCGTAGCATCGAGGGCAACTTTCCTGCGCACGCGCCTCCCAGCGCGTCTGCGCACGTCAACCCGCTTGCCACCAACTCCGCGAGTCAAATCTAGCCGGTAGGTTTCTGAAGGAAATTATTCATTTTGCGGATGATATAGAGGGGAGACGGGGTCCGGACAAGTGTTACTTTTCGGGTAGAAATAAGAGTAATTTTGTCTTTTGTAGAAAGAAGGTCAGAAAAAAAATTCAAATTGTCAAATAGCGAATCGAAAGACACTGGAAAAGAAAGGGAGCTGGAAAGAAATGTGAGCCCACGAGCTGCTGAATAAAAGTGAACTACAAAGAAGAACTACGAACTAGTAAGAAAAGTAGTTTTTCTTCTTTGTGGAAATAAACTACCTACATCACTCTTTTCTTTTCAATGAAACGTTTGTCACCCGTCTAATAAAAAGAACATTCGACATAGTCGTAACATGGTTTGCTTTCACATAGTGCTCACTATTTTAAAGATGTCACCGCGAGTGAATGTAGGTATTTATTTATGTAACGTTTCGACAAAGTTGCAGTTGTCTGGGTCAAGGGTAGATTGAGGTGGCGGGCGATTAGAGTTCTATATGATTTCCACAACACAGGCTTGACCTAGCGTGGCGACCACAGTAAACTGTCTGCTTGTATGTAACCATTTTTATTAATAAAGAACTTTTTACTTTGACTTTACTTTACTTTATTACTAGCTAACTCGGCAAACGTTGTTTTGCCATATTAATTCGCGTACGACCTATTGTCAGACCTACCAAATAAACACAAACAAAAATCGTAAAAATCGGTGAAGCTGTTTCGGAGGAGTTCGATAACAAACACATGTTATCGTGACACGAGAATTTTATATATTAGATAGGTATACTCGGTTCACGGCTATAGTTTTTGTTATTTACAAAAACTTTTGTTTTCATCATTTTTTTTCTATCTGAGTCAAAATGATCGTTGTAGAGTATTCGTGGGTTTCGGGAAGGACGTTAGTTGGTATAACATCATCCGAGATTCCATCCAAGATTGTCACAAATTGTATTACATATTTGCGGCAAATATACCTTCTCGAAATCAACCATGCAAACTTGCGGCAAAAAATCCTTCCCAAAATAAACCACACAGGTATATTTGTGGCAGATATTTTTTTCTGAAGTGAACTACAATTATTTGCGGCAAAGAATCGAAATGAACCATGCAAACTCGCGACAAAGAACATACATACTCGTACATAAACTCACCCCTCCAGAGGGGTAGGCAGAGACCAGGGACTGCTTTTGCTTCCTCAACATTCATTAGTCGTTGCATGCACGCACGTCAGTCTCGGGTAAAGAATCCTTCTCGAATTTAACCACACAGTTTAACGGCAAATAATCCTTCCCGAAAGTAATCACACAGTTTCACATAAAAGAATCGTTCCCGAAATTAAACACGCCGTTTAACGGCAAAGAATCCTTCCCGAAAGTAACCACACAGTTACATCCAAGAATCCTTCCCGAAATTAACAACACAGTTTTACGGCAAAGAATCCTTCCCGAAAGTAACCACACAGTTACATCAAAGAATCCTTCCCGAAATTAACAACACAGTTTTACGGCAAAGAATCCTTCCCGAAAGTAACCACACAGTTACATCAAAGAATCCTTCCCGAAATTAACAACACAGTTTTACGGCAAAGAATCCTTCCCAAAAGTAACCACACAGTTTTCCATCAAAGAATCCTGCCCGAAATTAACTCCACAGTTTTACGGCAAAGAAGCTCTCCCGAAATTAACCACGCAGTTTTGCAGCAAAGAATTTAACCATACTGATTTGCAGTAAAGTATCCTTTCCCGAAATGAACCTAGCGTGATTTTGTCCACAGGGCACCGAAGAGCAAGTCCGTGGACGAAGAATGCGAGTCCGAAGCGCTGAAGCCGGAGGCCGAAGGCTCAGACGGCGGCGGCGAGGGCGCACTCGAGGCGAAGATGTCGCTCCTGAACGGGATCACCGTCATCGTGGGATCCATCATAGGAAGCGGCATCTTCGTGTCCCCGACGGGTGTCCTAAAGTACACGGGCTCCGTGAACGCTAGCCTGCTGGTTTGGATCGCGTCGGGTGTCTTCAGTATGGTGAGTTTGTTTGTTTTGGAGTAACGGATCCTTTTTAACTTCCGATTGACTGTCAGAAGGCCTGTGCCCTGCAGTGGGACGTATATAGGCTACATAAAAAAAAATGACGATTCATCCGAAAAATGAGGGGCTTCTTCTCAACAATACAAACAAACTACGAAATACTACGCAAACTTCGAAATAGCGAGAAAAAATATCAGCTGTTTCATAAAAAAAAGTTACCACTTGCGGCATTAAAATGTACCCATACGTACAACATTAATATACTTTATTGCAGACGAATCATTGAACGGGACATTACATAATAAATAGCATGTACAAAGGTGAGCTTTATCTCTGTTATCTCTGAACAACATTCTCCAAAATGAAAGATGTATTGACGAGTGGAACCCCTCATTTTCCGGTGTATGGAACTTAGTTCCTTTATAACTGTATAGATTTTAATAATTTTGCGGAAACCTCAGGGGTAGCCTTTGCAATGACCAGAGGGAAGACTCCAACAAGCTTGGAAAGCTAAGTGGCTTATTTGTTACCGTATTTCAGCGAAATTGCTTTACGGAAAGAGCATTCCCGGAAGGAATCTTGAGGGATTGGAAAAATGCTTTTTAATTTTACATACTTTCTCTCTGATTGAAGGCCTGTACGTACGTACATATAGTCTGACCGAATTATCAATACGGGTGCTGGCTGCGAGATTATGTACGAATTCATAGTAGAGACAAGTCTATACTTCTAGAGATAAGTCTACCTTAAGAAAAAGCGGACGAGTGCGAGTCGGACTCGCCCAACGAGGGTTCCGTACACATTTGTAGGTACTTTCATATTATAAATACTTCAGGAATCGAGTCTCGCAGTTTATTCCGCGTTTTTCCCGAACTTCAAGGACTATTTTTTATGATTTAATCACAAATGTATAGTTTTCAGATTTTACCATATATTTGTGGTATAAGACTACATTACTTGCCAAATTTCATAGTAGAAGTCAACGGAAAATTTTGATTCCCTTGAATGTCGAATTATACGTTTTTTGCTGCATAAACGGCTGCATCTTTTTTTCACATTAACTTATAAGTTTGATTTTTCCACAGCGTCAAGGGACTGAAGACTGGTTTAAATTTCAACCCGATACCTCCTCGCTTTCTCGAGATAAACGACGGATGGACGGACGAACGGACAAGAAAGTGATACTATAAGGGTTCCGTTTTTTTCCTTTTGAAGTACGGAACCCTAAAAATAAAAAAAAAACGGTTTCATCACTATTATCATCTTCAGTCAATCAACATGCCTGTTGGCTCTGTTGTACGCAGTTCTTATTCAGACCCTTTTCTACTCCATGGCGTCACGGTGGTCAGCATTTTTTCTACTCCATGGCGTAACGGTGGTCAGCATTTATTTTTACATGTCTTCGGTTGCCACACTACTAACGTATGCGATCTCCCGTACTTTCTGATCCTCATGCCAAGTCCAATCTCCCGAATAACATGCCAGAAGGATCTCACACGCTGAAACACTTCCAGATAGGAGCGTATTGCTACGCCGAGCTGGGAACCATGATACGGCTGAGCGGGGCGGATTACGCTTACATCATGGAGACCTTCGGCCCCTTCGCAGCCTTCATCCGGCTCTGGATTGAGTGCATGATCGTCAGACCTTGCTCCCAGGTAAAGCTCTATAAAGATAAAGTTATAAAATAATAATAGCTTCCACATACCACAATCACTTGTCCTGGTTCCAAACTAGGATACCCTTTATTATGGTAACCAGGCAAGGACGTCACCCACATAATTATCTTCTACACCATACATACATAAACTCAAGCTTTTACCCCGAAGGGATAGGCAGAGACCAGGGTTTGCCTATTGCCACGATCCTGATAAAACTCTTTCGCTTCATCAACATTCTTCAGACGTATGCACGCCGGTTTCGGGTTATTTTTATCTTGCCTTACGCTAATACATCCTCTATTTGGTCGAAGTATGTCCGCCCGAGACAATTCCTACATCATTACGATTTTTGAAAAAACAATAGCTTATTGAGGCCTAAAGTAGCACTTTTATTATGCATACTTTTACTGAAATCAAATGAATCTAGTTTCTTCCCAGAAAAATTGTCGTAATCAAAATTACGACAATTTCTTTTATTAAATAATTTGAATTTTCAACGCGCAGTCTATTGAAAACACTGTGAACTCGACAACACTTTGTTTATTTATGCTTATTACCGTCCGTGTCATAATGCGTGCCACGGTGTGCCAAAAATAATTATTGATTTTGCAGCAAAAGTTATGGAGTATGTAGTTTGTTTTGCTGTCTAGAAGTATGCGTAGCTTGAGAGTCGGGCGTTAGATTTTCAACACAGCAGGGTTTTAACACTGCATAACAATAGAACGGCAAAGCTTTAGAGGGCGGGCGCGTAAAACTTGGATTGAAAACGTGACCAAATCTAATTCAAGGGCTCTGTGTAGTCACAGTCAATGCATCACATCTACGGCACTGCTGTAGCGTTTCTATTTTACAGCCACACGAAACACATAACATAGCAAGCAATCTCAAAAATTGTTTTGCAAATCTAAGGAAGAGGCCTTGGATACTGAGTATTTACCTAGTCGTAACGTTACGCAAAGCGAAGCAAATGACGTCTATGTTAAGCTCGGCCCATTACCGGGTACGTAGAAGTTACAGTCCAATCTAAGCATATAAAGCTTTGTTTGTTGGCCTTTGTTCCGACGTAATCGGATCTGTTCTTTTCTTTGTATTGGTATGTTGGAGAATAAAGTGAGTTTAGTTGGGTGACAGGCTGGCAGTAGTTCGAGTCACGACGCGACAGAAAATGTTTTGAATCGAAAGAAGTGATCTGATAAGTTTACAACATACTCAAAAGAAAAAAGACTGTAGGTACCGGGAAAAGTACAAATACCTACGGATATTTAAAAAAAAACCTATGGATATTTTCAGAATATCTATAAAATCTGTACTTTTTCTTCAAATGTTTAGATTTCCCCATTTTAATTCGCATTTACATAGCCTATGTAGATTTGCTATATTAGACTATAAGGGACCACCCCATAAAGTACGTCACTCGTTAGGGGGGGGGGTATAATAAAATAAAGCATTGTTTTTTTTAGGGTTCCGTACCTCAAAAGGAAAAAACGGAACCCTTATAGGATCACTTTGTTGTCCGTCTGTCCGTCCGTCCGTCCGTCTGTCAAGACCCTTTTTCTCAGGAACGCGTGGAGGTATGAAGCTGAAATTTATATCAATTACTCAAGTCTACTGTCCCTTGAAGCTGTGAAAAAATCAAACTTCTAAGCCAACGCAATCAAAAGATACAGCCGTTTATGCCGCAAATTTTCGACACTTGCAAGGGAATCAAAACCTACAGGGTGCTTCCCGTGAACTCAGAATCTTGAAATTTGGTACAAAGCAACGTCTTATAGCATAGATAAAGGAAAAATTACGAAAACCATAAATTTTTAGTTACATCACATAATATATATTTTTTTAATAATTTTAAACTTACTACCCATTTCCTCATAAACGCGTAGAGGTATTAAATTGAAATTCATACCAAATACTCAGGTCTATAATACCTTTAAGCTGTAATAAAATCTAACTTCTATGTCAACGCAATCAAAAGAAACAGCAATTTAAGCTGCATATTTTGAAACTCGCAAGTACTCGCAAGGGAATCAAAACCTAAAGGGTACTTCCAGTCGACCTAGAATCTTGAAATTTGGCATGAAGCAACGTTTTATAGCACACATAAAGGAAAAATTCCGAAAACCTTAAATTTTTAGTTACATTACAAAATATATATTTTTTAATAAATATAAACTTATTACTTTTTTCCTCATGAACGCGTAGAGCTATCAAGTTGAAATTCATATCAAATCATCATCATCATCATCAACCCATTATGTCCCCACCGAGGGGCACGGGTCTCTTCCCTGAGGAAGGTATAGGCCATACTCCACCACGGGGGCCAAGTCCGGATTGGTGGAGGCTTGTAGACTAGTAGCTCGTCTACTGTCAGAAGTTGTCAAGCCGCCCTAAGGCCTCTGACTTGGCTTAACGACTGCCATCTATCGACGGCAGCCGGCACCAACAGCTTAACGTGCCTTGCGAAGCACGGAACCGCTCGGAAAAATGCCACTAGCGTTAGGCATAGACGGCGACCCATCCATGCACTGAACGCGCCCAGTGTTGCTTAACCTTCGTGATCGTTTAAGATCACTCAGGCAGCCGGGGCTACGAGCGATTCATATCAAATACTTAGATCGAATTGCCTTTAACCCGTGAAAAAATGTTGTTGACATTGCAGGTTTGTACGGAACCCTCGGTGCGCGAGTCCGACTCGCACTTGGCCGGTTTTTCTTTTAAACGCCGTATTAATGAATTGGTTACAGATATACTAAACATGCAACGAGTTTTGCATATAAATATTCAACTTTAAATACAATATATTTAGTAGTTTACAAGTTAGCATAGCTTTTACGACAAAAAAACCTGTATGAAATGGCTTTTACAGCAAAAAAATTACTATTGTACTAATAATAAAATAATTGCAGTATTTAATAAGCTATAAAGTACATTCAAAAAATATTTTTACGACAAAAAATAAGTAGAAACAGCGTCATTTACAGCATATTTTATTATAATGAAAAACTTGTGAAGCCTGTTAAAAAGTTGAGGTATTAAAAGTATTTTTTTTTGCAAATTTGAGGAAACGAAATTACATGCATCGAAAGAGCTTCAAAAACTGAGTAAGACTGCATTCAAAGTCCATTTTCACCAAAAATGGCTTTTAAGGCATTTCATCTTCAAAGGGTCGAAAATTTAACTAATAATTTATTGAATGTTTGATATAATGTCGGTAATATTCAAAAATAATTTTAATAGAAATTAAAGTAATGTCGAAACTGATTTTTTGATTTAATAGTTTGTATAATATGTAAAATTGCAAAATATGTCACGCTGGAAAGGGGGGGGGGGGGTCTCACAACTGTGACAATGACGGAGAGGGGTCAACAAAATCATGGTTGTAAAAACCGTGATGATGATGATGATGATGTATGTCCGGATTTTTCTATGTATTTTAATCTCGTAATAGCTGTTAGTCTTCCTAGAATCTACAATAAATTCATCTCAGCTGTTTTGGCGTGATTCAGTAACAAACCCATCCATCATTCAACTTTCACATTTATACTAGTGTTATAGTAGGATAGGCAAAGCAATCGCAGTTAAACTACTGTTCCTCTCAATTACTTGTTTGCTTCAATATTGAACTCGGGTCCCACGTTGGGCGCCAATGTTTATTTAATGGCACCCCACGCGGGACAATGAATATTCTAATGGAGCTGTTAATGTACTACGTGATTGATTGATTGACAACATACAATATACAAATAAGTACAAAAAATGTCTTGTCTGCTCTGTTTTTCCATTATAGGGGTGACTGAAATAAATTGTTAGTAGCTATAGCTAGGCCTCAGGTTCAAGGTCGCCCAACGAGCAATGGAGAGAGCTATGTTAGGAATTTCACTGCGTGATCGAATCAGAAATGAGAAGATCCGGAGAAGAACTCGAGTTACCAATATAGCTCGAAGAATTCCTACGATTTTGGGACGAAAGAGTTCTGACCTAGCGACCGCAGACCGGACGACGCAGTGTCGGCAGGCCCTCGGCCAGCTGGTCTGACGAGCTCGTTACGGTCGCGGGGAGTCGCTGGCTGCGGGCGGCACAAGACCGGGAAGCTTGGAAAACCATGAGGGAAGCCTATGTCCGGCAGAGGACGTCGAATGGCTGATGATGATGATGATGATAAGTAGTACTGTAGGTATTTTTACAATTTTTATCTCATATGTGCTTTGGTGTACAATAACGAATATTCTTGTCATATCTTATTTTATCTCTGGCAGATACGGATCTCATTACATTCCATAAACTCAGGCCTGTGTCCCGGAGGGGTAGGCAGAGACCAGGTGCTCACAACTCACCAGCTGATTACACAATGAGTTGGTTTGTAAATTTTTAAAATTCTAAACCGATTGAGGGGTCAATGTGATATTATGATGAAAGTTTAGTACCATCATCATCATTCAGCCACAATAATTCCACTGCTGGACATAGGCCTCCTCCATGGATTTCCAAAAAAACCGGTTGGAAGCGGCTTGCATTCAGCGCCTTCCTGCCACTTGGATAAGGCCATCTGTCCATCTTGGCTGGTCGTCCTACACTGCGCTTGCCGATATATGGTCTCCATTCGAGAACTTTTCGGCCCCATCGGCCAGAATCAGAAAGTTTCGTATGTTTGTTAATAATTTGTTTAGTTTTTTCTACTCAACATACCCAACAAATTATGTTTTGCGAATAAATGTCGGTGACATCTGTTGAATTGAAATATTGATAAACGCTACAAAAATTAAAAAGATACAAGCCGAAACGAAAGCGGCGAGACCGGCGAAGACGAAACCGGCGTGCGTACAATGCAACGACTATGAGTGTTGATGAAGCGAAAGAGCTTTGTCAGAAACGTGGCAAGTGGCAAAAAGATTCTGTGCAATTTCTTCATCGTCTAGTACGTAAAGCTTCGGTCACACATAGCGACTAGTCGCTGCGAGTGCACTTGCCGCAGCGACAATTCGCTGCCTGCCTGTCACACACAGCGAGTTCTACACGAAAATTTCGAAAGTCAGTGCGCATTCGCAGCGAGTGAAATTCATCACCATCATTATCATCAGCCATTTGACGCCCACTGCAGGACATAGGCCTCCTTCGTGGTTTTCATAACCATGAGGGGGTTTGCCATAATCGCCACGCTTGGCAGGCGGGTTGGCGATCGCAGTGTGCGATTGGAATGTCAGGAAGACGGTGCTGCCCGTCTCTACGACATCCACGGAAGGAAATGGAGTAACGCTATTCTTAATCCGGCGCCACACGGGTAAAATTGAACATACTCAATTCTTGTCGCGGCGACTTCAACTCGCGGCGAGTAAATCTATACGCAGCGAATAGCCTGTCATACACAGCGAATACTGGCGGCAAGGAGGCACTCGCAGCGTTTAGTCGCTGTGTGACCGAAGCATAAACTGCCTCTGAAAATCGATAAGACAACCAACTTGTGATTACCTAACATTTACCACCGGCCTTTGACCCTACGACTGACCTACATACCAAAGTTGGCCCATCACAGGTAATTTTCGGCGCAGCGGTGATAGCGCAGCGGTAGAAAGCAGCCTCACATTCGGGAGGGCGTGGGTTCCAGTCCCGCCATGTACTAACTTTGTTTTCTAAATTAGGTTCGTTTGTGAAGTTGTAGCAATACCTCAGAGCAATACCAATCGTTAAAACTTCGTAGGACATCGTAAGTAAACCTGAGTGTGTTCACATATCTCAGCGCATGAAATTGTCAATCTGCGGTGGGCAGGCGTCGTAATTAGAGAGAAGGTTTGTGTCCTGCAATGGGACGTATGTAGGCTATATAAAAAAGGTAATTTTCATTTTATTCAGCCTATTCCTGAACAAACCGTTGATAGATTCGTTAAAATTCGGAAAACAATAATAATGTCTACCAAAGTTGTTTGCTCGTCCTAGGTCATTCATTCATCTCATTAATTCAAAGAACATCAATGTCTAGACATTGATTACACTCAAGAAAAGCTGAATTAAATAAGACCTTATGCATCAATCAATTTGGATAACAATAAGGTTGGTGTGTGTGTGTAGTGTAATAATTAAGTCCAATTAATACTTTAAGTGCAATAAGAGTATTAATAATACATAAATAAACTCACGCCTGTATCCAAGAGGGGTAGGCAGAGACCAGGGACTGCCACTTGCCACGATCCTCACAGGTAGTGGGCGAGAAAGCGAAGCGGCCTATGCCCAGCAGTTGGCTCTATTCATGGACTGGATAATCAGGGCCGGATTTAGAGGAGGGCAGGCGGGGCTACTGCCCTGGGGCCTCCACAAGAGAGAGCCCCCCACAATAGAGCAATAATATCATTAAACACCAATCCTTTAATAATACGCAAAAAGACTGTTCATTCAAATTTGAATAAAAAAACCGGCGTCAACTCATTAATTAGGCATCCAAATTTTAATAGCGATCGTGGTTGGAACATACCATCAGCATGGAAATCAGTGCTTAAATGCATGACAACCCCTTGCTAAAAATGTGACTGTACTCTGGCACGATTAGCCAGAGTTTTTTGAGTTTATATAAAATAATTGTTTTGCCAATTTCAATTTAAAAATTTGCCAAAATATTTTTGGAACGTAACTTAATCATCATAAGCAGCCTATATACGTCCCACTGTAGGGCACAGGCCCTCTCTCAGGGAGAGAGTATAGGCTTAATCACCACGCGTGCCCACCGCGGATTGGCGGTTTCAAGCGCTGACTTATATGAACAGCTCAGACACTCAGGTTTCCTCACGATGTTTTCCTTCACAGTTAGCGAGTGGTATTGCTACTATAACTTCACAAATGTACATTACCTACTTAGAAAACAAAGTCATAGGTAGGTACATGCCCGTACTGGGAATCGAACCTGTTCTACTCACTAGGCTACCACCGCTGTGACTTAATATTTTTTGTAATTTTTGCCGAGGGTAGTAAACTAACAGTTAATGCTTTTAAAAAGATACCTGTCACCTCAGTCTACCGCACCACGGGACTAGCAAAAGTACCAAAACGTCGGAAATTTGTAAAATGAAAAAAATAAACGAGTAAATATCCATGCGAATTCAATTTTTATTATGTCTAGTGCTCGTGTTAACCTTAGAAAATACCATCATTAATTAGGGTTTTCCGCTCCTTCGAGCTTCGTTCCACTTGGGCCTCCAGGCCTCCAAATCCGGCCCTGTGAAGCGGATGATAGAGAATTGCTTCCTAGGAGGTCCGCGAAGAATTGTATATTATCGATTCGATTTCCTATGAGCTACTCCTATAATTGGCTCCAGCTGCAAAAGCCCTATTTCATAGAACTACAATGCATGGTTTACTATGACAACCCTATGTACATTGAAAAGTCCATTAATGCACAGATTTACAATTAGGAAGACTTGGCTAAGCTATGTACATTGAAGGTTAGCTGGTAGATAATGCTAAGTAGCAATTGATATGCAATAAAGGATCTTAATATTAATAATAATTATCATAAAAATATAGGAATTGTGGTTCAATGAAACACGGCCGTGGCGATGGCGAGTCCCAGAAGGTGCGGTGGTAGCGCAGCGGTAGAACGCCGGCCTCACATTCGGGAGGTCGTGGGTTCGAATCCAGGCATGTACCAATGACTTTGTTGACGTACACTTGTGAAGTTGTAGTAGCAATACCACTCGTTAACTGTAAAGGAATATATCGTGGAGAAACCTGAGTGTCTGAGGTGTTCACATAGCTCGGCGCTCGGACACGCGTGGTAATTAAGCCCATACTCTCTCCAAGACCTGTACTCCGCAGTGGGACGCATACAGGCTACATTAAAAAGTAGCAGCTAGGCCTTTATTAGGAAGAATAGGGAAGACGTGGCTATGACTGCCGCTCTGGAGCCTATTATGTCTTACGCAAAGAATTCCCTTCTAGTGCTGCCAGCGTAGTGGGAGCTGTGAGTGGGAGCCTTTGCGTCGGATGTATCCCGGGAAGGCTTATTTTCCTACTTTTATGTTTTCTTTGTGTGCGTTATCTTTTGTGCGTACTTTGTATGAATTTTCCCATTTCATGTTTGACGAAGCGTTTTGCTATTGAAACTATTTTAATTTTAACATTTTTATGTGTGATTTGGTTAGATCAAGTAAATGTTTGTTGCAGGCGATAGTCGCGTTAACGTTCGCGGTGTATGTCCTGAAGCCAATTTTCCCTGAATGTGACCCTCCAGAGGATGCTAGCCGGCTCCTGGCGGCTTGCTGCATTTGTGAGTGTTTTCCAGTCTTCACCCTCGGGAACTTATTGAATTGATCAGCTACAAAACTCAGAAGACTGGTTTAAAAATATACTGGATAATTATCCAGTATATTTTACATCATCATCATCATCATCCGCCATTTGACGCCCACTGCAGGACACAGGCCTCCCTCATGGTTTTCCAAGCTTCCCGGTCTTGTGCCTTGTGCCGCATCCAGCGACTCCCCGCCACCGTAACCAGGTCGTCAGTAGGTATACCCGATTATATAATCCCTCATAACTCCTTAACCAATGGTCAGATTTTGATAAAAATATCTCAAACGATTCGTCGTGTTTACGCGAGTGTCATAGGCTACATAAAATCAATATAAATCCAACAAAAGAAATTAAAATCGCTTAGAAGACAAAAACAAAAACTGAAATAAAGAATAACTAGTAACCCGACTGTTGAGCGTCAACTACTAAGCAGGTGGGACCCAAATTCACCAACGTTACTCATTGCGAAGGTTGTTGGTTATATTTTATTTCAGTTTTTTAATTGTTCGTTTTATTCAAGAGGCTCGAAATTTCACTGATGCCTGCACTTGCCCATTAGCTCAGTTGGGAGAGCGCTGGCACGGTTAGCCAGAGGTCGCGGATTCAAGTCCCGGCATGGGTGGAATTTTTAGCCTCTAAATAGGTTTTTAAAATTGTCCTCAGCACGAGTTAGTGCAACAGAAAAAAAGAATATAATTGCTTTTCAATCTTTCTGTTTTTTTTATTCTTTTTTTATTCTGGGCTATAAATAAAGAATAATATCTGATATCTCGAAAAAAAAAATACTTTGAGGAAGCACAAACTCTAATTGAAGTGTTTCACGAATTGCGAATGTTATATAGTAATGTAATCCTATTTAAGATTCGTAAAGGAGGGTGGTGCAGGTCCTATAATGGTTTACTGCTTCAACTCTACACCTTCTTCCACAGTGCTGCTAACCTTCGTCAACTGCTGGTCGGTTCGAGCAGCCACCAGGGTGCAAGACTGGTTCACTTACGCGAAGCTTCTGGCCCTCTTCATCATCATAGCTGCTGGCGCTTACCAGCTGTGCAAAGGTAAGAATCGTGACTGGGCCCTGTCTCACAGGTGAATAATTAATTTCATTCCTTTGTGTAGACAAAAGAAATTGTGGAAACAAATCTTTGATAAAAATCGTTAAAATGCGGGATGCGTAATGTCTATTAAGTTGTTTGCTTATTTATTCATTAATTTAATACATTGATGATTCAAGAAATAGGTATTAAATGATTCAAACCTCTATTAGCAATTTTTTTACTTTGATAGTATTTCAAAAACCGGACAAGTGCGAGTCGGACTCGCCCACCGATAGGTTTCCGGTATTTACATATTATAAATTGTTCAGGAATCGAGTCTCGCAGTTTTTCCGAGCTTTCGCCAAACTTGAAAGATATTTTTTTTTATGATATAATTACAAATGTATAGTTTTCAGAATTTTCACTGTAGGTACTTGTAGTACCTGTCAACGGAAAGTGCCCTTAGATACATTTTGATTCGCTTGACTGTCGTAATATACGTTTTTTGCTGCATAAACGGCCTTATCTTTTTTTTTACGTTAACTTAGAAGTTTGATTTTTTTCACCGCTTCAAGGGACTGTAGACTTGAGTATTTTAATTTCAACTCGATACCTCCACGCGTTCCCGAGATAAAGAGTCTTGACAGAGAGGCGGATGGACGGACGGACGGACATCAAAGTGATCTTATAAGGGTTCTGTTTTTTCCTTTTGAAGTACGGAACCCTAAAAATGGTTTTTAGGTACATCCAGACAAAAGCTGACTAAAAGCAAGGCTGCCCTCCGTAGACTATGAAGACAAAATTATTGTGTTGCTATTAGAATCATAGAGAGTAGATATAGATATACTCGTATCTACATAATAAGAGATAGATTACAATAATAAGTAAATAGGTATGTAATAAGAGATAGTTGTTTATTAACTTCATCATTATGTAACGCATGTTTTATGTATATGCAACTTTTTATCTATCGAATGTTGTATTGATGATAATGTAAATTAATGCATTCAGTATTTGTGTATATTTTATAAGTTGAAAAATGCCTTTGTATAAGCCATGACACCAGCAGCTATACAATCAAAACAATGATTTAACCTCCTCAGTCCTGACCTTGAAAATAACAATTGAAATCCATTGTTATTTTCAAGGTCAGGACTGAGGAGGTTATTAAAAAAAAAATATTGCATTTTATGGTTATAGTTAGTAATACCACTCGCTAATGGTGAAGGAAAACATCGTTAGGAAACCTGAGTGTCTGAGCTATTCACATACCTCAGCGCTTGTAATCGCCAATCCGCGGTGGGCACGCGTGGTGATTAAGCCCATACTCTCTCCCTGAGAGAAGACCTTTGCCCTACAGTGGGACGTATATGCTTATGTTATTGCATTATGTATATTGAGGACAATTTTAAAAATTTTTGCATCTAAATAGGCTCTTTATTGCACTTATAAAAAAATTAAGTACAAAGGCGAACTTAATGTTAAAAGCATTATCTTCCAGTTAACCTTGGTTTATTAATGTTAAATGAAAACAATGAAAACAAACAAAAAGTTCTAAGACCATGATAGGTGACGATAATAGTAGATTGTACAACAAGGGCTCAAAGCCCAAGATTTTTATCCGAGGCCATTTATTGGTCCGAGCGCGGCGAGGATCAATATAGTCAGTCTATTGAAACTATGTAAAAAAAAAAACAGTCTATGAAACGGGGTAGAATTTTAATGGCGGTTATAACTATCTCACTCATTTCCGTTGACTTCTCGTTCTATTATGTCAATTATGTCATTGTCAGATAATTATGTTGTCAGATGGAGATTGGCGTTTTTGTATATCGTGTGTTTGTTTTCAGTTTTATTTGGATTCTTTGTAAACTTTATACTAAATAACGTGGTTGGTGGCTAAAGTTGCGACAAGAGAGGACCAGCCAGACAAATCGATTGTTTGTGTCTAGGTAAAACTGTGCGTCATGAAGTATAGAAAGTACGAGATTTGTGGAATGAAGACCGAAAGGAAAGAGGGACATAAACGTTTTTTTATGGCTCGGTTTCCCCTGGAGGAGACACGGTAATTAAATATGTACAGATCAAATCAAACTTTATGAAGTCTGTGAAGTTAGCTGCGAGAGCGCGTACGCGCAAGTACAGTCAAGGCGATAATGCTGATAACTGCTATCATGCCAGAATTATTAGCCGCTGCTGCAATCCTTTGCACGGTACTTAGCGAAACGCCTGTAGCTGCAGCCGCCCGTTTTTGGACCTGCTTTAAAGGCATTTGGATACCGTCCTCAGCCTCCTTTTTCATGAATTGAATCACATTGTGGATCATTTTTCTGGCTTGCCTACGTAAAACGTTGTAACGCCCGCGAGGCATTTTGATCAAACACACTAACAACAAAACTTAACGTAACGATAAATAACAGAAACAGTCAGTAACAATAAAAAAAACTTAACGAAAGGATAACAAAACAAAGCAAGGACCCGAATTAATTATTATGAGCTTGGCTGTACTTTGACAGAAAGCGCGCGCGTGTGCAGTGTACGGACGTAATACTCACACTGGCACACGCCGACGCGAGGAGTCAGCGGGTTGCGGGCGGCTGGCGGGCGGGTGAGCCTCGCCCCTCCCGCCCCTTAGTGCCCCGCTGACACCTGCAATCTGTTATTGCGACTCGACTTGTGACTAGCTTCACAGACTTCATAAAGTTTGATTTGATCTGTACAGTAATTTAAAACCAATGTTACTCCGAACATCTTATAAGTCCTAACAACAATGTTGATTCATATTTTCCTACGAACAGTGCGGTGTATCAAAACATTTTATCGATATCGATTTTTTTAAACAGATGTAAGAAGTGGGTCAAGGTTACTGGAAACCAACCTCTGGTTTATGTCAGCGGATACATTGCATTGGCTGTAATCAGGCGTATTCACTTGACGTGTTCAAAGTGCTTATGTTCTTTGACAACAGATTCGCCAGGTGATCAGATTTTACATTAATATTTTCATTACACTCGAGTTACCATTATTTTCTTTCGCTTTTCGCGATTTTATTATTACAGAAGAGGGGAACCATTTTACTCATTTTTTCAAATAATGTTAGGTTAAGTTCTTTTGGCTTGTTTACAAAGCTTAAATGGTTTACGGCAAAATGCAAAGTACTCTGTGGTGGCAGTTATTTTTAAAAGATGTGAAACAAAGTTCAAATCAGTAATGTTTAAGTGGCTACCAAGTCAACTGCCAGTACGTACATTGCATGCAGTCGGTTGATTGATGTGATACTAAGTGTATGCATGCATGCACTCATTCGTTGGTATACTTGGATTTAATAAAATTATTCAGCAAATTTACCTGTGTTGCAGGAAATGAAGAAATGTACAAATACATTGATTTAAATGAGCAGAGCGACAGAAAGCTAACTTATCCCACTATCAATTTATGCTCAATGGTTGCAGATACTCTCAAAGTATTTGAAGAGGAAGTACGACCCTGCTTACATCAAACGGATATCGCTTCATATTGTCGCGTCTTGATGTTGAAGGTCGTTGATTCGTCATGGATTTGTGATATACATTCTGATCAAATTTTAGAACAGCTGTTGGTGCAGATTTCTTCGCTCTTGATCAGAAATGAGTGTAAAAAGATGAATCAACACTAGCGAAACAGAAGAATTATGCGCAGACTACAATAAAAAAGCTCAAGTGTTAGGTTTTAGAAAGTAAACTTTATTTCCAGTATAACTTCTTATTTATTACCTGTATTTTTCATGATAACTGATATCGCGGCTTAAAATATTGCTTTCTATTTCAGTTTCTGATTTTGTCTGCTCACCGATTGACCCGAGGTTATTAGTTTTCAGTTCATACTATAAAAAAGTGACTATATAAAAGCTAACCACCCCGAATCAATCGCAGAGCCGAGACAAAATCGGTAACTGAAATGGAAAAGCAAAATTTTAAGTGTGTTATCGATATCGATAAAAAATTTAATAAACAAAGGCAGACAACACTACGTAGCTTTGTTCTGTTGGCAGCACTGGCCGGGTGAGCGTATCCGTCTTTTTTTAAATGTTGGCTATGATGTGAGAACCCTGTTTTGACATTTTGTTGGTTCATTTTATTCTGTGGTAGTTCCGACTCTTAAAACGTAGTGGTTATATTCTCTTTGATGCCTCTGGTGTTGTGCCTTCGAGAATGATGGAATTAAATAGCTTTTGGAAAACCCTAAGAACCGGATTTCCTCCACTTTTCAATCATCATCATCATCAGCCATTTGACGCCCACTGCAGGACATAGGCTTCCTTCGTAGTTTTGATAACGACGAGGGACTTTGCCATAATCGCCACGCTTGGCAGGCGGGTTGGCGATCGCAGTATGCGGTTGGAATCTCAGGAAGACGCTGCTGCCCGTCTTCTGGTAATTGATTTCCTTAGTCGCCTTCTACGACATCCATGGAAGGAAATGATGTGACTTTATTCTTAATCCGGCGTAACAGGAAATGAGTGAACGCCAGTTTTCAATAGGTCAGTAGTAATTCCGTCATCACCCAGTTCTTAAGCTGTTTGAGAGCTATTCTAATCTCGTACATGCTGATGTCCGGAATGTCCTCGGTGTAGTGCCGGGTTAGCCTAGCTCGAGGGTCTTGGGCTAGACCTCTGTTAGGTTTTTGTGAGGATGTATGACTGTCCATAGAATCTTTCGATCTCCCTCAGAATTTCTGGACCTGACGAGACGATGCTACCATCGTCGGTCTTCAACTTCGAGATTCGGCTCTGGCCAATGGACAGATCTCTGGAAAAGACTTTAGAGTCCTTGTTCTTTTTAATAGCCTCTTCAATACGGGCCGTATTGAATACAGTGATCGCTGCCCATTTTAACTGCGTTGATCACAGAAACATCGTTGAATATCTGCCTTCTCGTCAACAAGATTAAGTCTATTTCATTTTTTGTGGTGCCTTCTGGAGTCATCCAGGTCCACCTCCTGCATTTTACTTCCTGAACAAAGATAAGATAAGATAAGAATATTCTTTATTGCACACAAGAAGCGAGACATAAAATATGAAAGTTACAATGAAAAAGTAAAATGGGCGGCAAAGAGTTCATCATAAAGTGGCCTTCTCTCTCCAAGAAGGCAGCCAGTAGGTGGCCCCTATCGTTTCTTTGCCCGATTCCAAATTTTTCTCTACGCCCGGTTCATCACCGCTTCGACTGCCTAGCTTGGCGTTGAAGTCCCCCATCACAACCGTACATTGAGATTTAGCTATTATTGCTCTGTTACACCTAAACTTACCGAATATGTAAAAGGTTCAAACAATCTGACTGTTAGTGTTGTTTTTTTTTTGTATACACTTTGGCCAACTGACAGGTGTTGTACAGTAGTTTAACCGTTTGTTGGTGTACGAGAAAACGGGGGAGAATACATTCAGATAACATATGGGATAATAAAATTATCTTGCTCTTTGATCGGATCCCAAGCGAAGCAAGTTGCCAGGCACAGTTAAGTCTTTATAAATGGAGGCCTCTACTTTAAGATAAACCTGTAGTTAAATGGCCATATCTAATACGTTATCACTTCATCGACAGAACGAATTTGTTCCAATAATTTCGTAATTTATATCGTGCACTGACGCAATAGCATCCTAGGATTGACACACTTGTATCAATATCGCGATTGTACGAATTTATAGGTAACTGCAGACATTCATCGGAGGTCATATGAATTAAATAGCGAGCGGCATTGTGCTAGAGTAAATAAAGACGGAAACTGTCAGTAAAAATTGATAACATTGTAATTGATTCGGTAAGCCAAAGTTTTAACTAGAGTTTTGCCTAAAGTTCCTTGGCAAAATGTTCAGAAATACTATGCAAAGTAGAAATACAATTAAAATAAAAGTACTACAACGGAAATTATAACAAATACTACTTAAAACGGGGATTATCTGACATCTAGGAGTCTAGTGGAAACTGCTTTCTTCACTACAAGGTAACGAATACTTCAGGAAAATTTTAATGGAGTCTTCTGACTACTTATTATTTAAAAACCTACGGCAGTAGATTAAAATAAATCCAAAGAAATGTACCAAAAAATACATTACTTACCTAATCATAAAAAAACCATATCAGCACACAAAGTAATAAACAATAAATATACCTACAACTTGTAATTAAACTGAAATCCTCCAGGTGGAAGATTTGAGTTCAATGATCAATGACCTGAACAGAGCTTCTAACAGAGTGGGTCTTAAAATGAACATGGACAAGACTAAGATGATGTCGAACTCCCATGTAGCACCCACTCCTATCAACGTTGGCGGCTCTGACCTCGAAGTTGTCAACCACTATGTATACCTGGGACAAACAGTCCAGATAGGTAAGTCCAACTTCGAGAAAGAAGTCCCGCGTCGATTCCAACTCGGGTGAGCAACGTTCAGGAAACTAAAACACATTTTCGTATCTAATAGTATCCAAAATACCTCAGTATCTCAAGATAAAGGTGATAACCAATGTGTGTTGCCAGTGATGCCTTATGATTGTGAGACATGGTCGCTGACTATAATGAGCTAATGTGGGGTGACAGTACAGATTCATCGTAACTCATCACCCAACAAAAAAAAAATGGTTAGAATAATGGCAAATATAGTACCTACCGACAGTTGTAAGCCATACTTCACAAAATATAACCTACTTACCTTACCATCGATTTACATAAAGAACTTTTCACAAAAAAGAGGATGTTACTGTAAGACCCATAAGACACAAAAATAAATTATTATTACCCACCTCTCGATTGAAAATACACTCTTTCAGTACATTGCTAATGGCTGTAAAAATTTATAACAAACTCCCAAAGCACCTTAAAGACCTGAATAACGACTACAATTTCAATAAAGATTTCAAATACTAATTTCAAAATGTTATTATACTATAGAGGAATATTTAAAGGATAGTATAGATGCCATGAGATAAATAACTATATAAATAAATATAACTTTTTAAATATAATTAAATTGCATGATTATTAATTCAATTAAGTATTCTAATTTTAAATTTATATAAATAATGCATATTTTTGGCCAAGAAGACGTTGGCGAGACGACCTCGACCGACACATGCCGGAGTGGTCTGAGGTGGCACAAGACAGAAACATCTGGTCTGAGTTGGGGGAGGCCTTTGCCCAGCAGTGGGACACAAACGTGGCTACGTAAAAAAAAAAATACAGCACAAGAAGTAAAATGTTGCGTGCCCTACAGGGTCCACAAAGGTCTTATAACTGTTAAGTTAAAATGTAACAACCCTAAAACTTGTGGAATGCAATAAAGTATTAAGTATTGAGCTATGTTAGGAGTTTCACTGCGTGATCGAATCAGGAATGAGGAGATCCGCAGAAGACCCCGAGTTACTGACATAGCTCGAAGAATTGCTTAGTTGAAGTGGCAGTGGACGGGACAGGCCGGAGAACTGATGGTCGTTGGGGCGAAATAGTTCTGACCCGGCGACCGCAGACCGGACGGACGCAGCCTGGGCAGGCCCCCCACCAGATGGTGGCGGCTGGTTACGGTGGCGGGAAGCCGCTGGATGCGGGCGACACAAGATCGGGAAGCTTGGAAAACCACGAGGGAGGCCTATGCAGTGGGCGTCAAATTGCTGCTGATGATGATGATGAAGGTTGTAACAAAATCCCCGTATACAATCGAACAACTTTTTCTACGGGGAAAACTTTGAAATCGCGAAAAAAGTAGCAGACGTTTAATACAAAAGATACCACCTGCGGTATTACAATGTATTATTTTTTGCCTTAGAAAAACCGTAAAATATACTGCATTAATTTTGGGTGCTTTGAAAGACAGCAAAATTAACGTCCCTTACAATAGCTATCGAAAAAGCTAGTTTGTTTTTTTTAAAAAACGCACTTTTCAGAAATATCTCGAAAACTCGAATCATCCAGAACGGTGTGTGCATGTCGTGGGTCCGCGGGTCATTGGGGCGGTACTAATTATTCGCGCATTTTTTTAAACAAGATTTCTCTATACTTAAAAGTCATAGTCTAAATAGTTGATATTTTAATTACTAATTACGTAACCGTGGCTTTCAAACCACCCAGAAATCAGCGTGAATTTAATAATAAAAATAAAAATTCGGAAAATGAAAGTTTTTGTAAATGACCAACTCCATAATTACATGTTTGAGGAATTGTGCATTTAAAAAGTTACCCTGTATATTATCTCCAATCCAATTTAGCGGCGCCACTTAAGCATTATTTACTCGTCTGATAACAGCTCTTTCTCGACATAACGAGTTTCTGCCGGCGACAAGTGCAAATTGACTTCGACGGTTACCAACCGGATGTGATCGCGATTTTAAACCATAAACATATACATACAGGCACATACATTGGTTCTGGCCCCACACTAGGATACCCTGTGTCGTGGGAACCAGAAACAACGACATGACAAACATGTAAACATCCAAGACCTGGGGGGTTTTTTTTTAAAAGCCACTTATTTGACCGGAAGTTTGGCTCCGTTATTTGGACCTAACTTTAAAGCCGGATTATGTCGGTTGGTACTTAAAAGTGGTGATAGACCTGAGCATTCCCTGTAACAGAACATAGAGCATTCGCCATTTCTAAAGTCGAACTGAACAACGAACATAGCCAAGCATAGAGCCAAACATAGCTACGAACATTTTTACGATCATTCATTATTGCGTACGCTCTAGTAAATCTAGCTCCAAGCAAATTTTCTGGCGTGTCGCTAGAATGCTCTCTAGAACGCTCTCTACAACACTCGCCAAATGCTCCCGTTTATTGTGTGGCAACATTCTGTAATGAAAATTCGCTAGAATGCTCATTGCGAGTGAACGCTCTATCAGCAGCTTTATGCTTAGGTATCTTATGCCCGTATAATAATTTGGATTAGATTTAGAAGAATTGTAAGTTCATTGATGTGTATCACAGTGACATGACCCAAGCGTCCACTATACAGGATGTTGAAGTACTGCAAAACGATGCGAGTTATGTAGAATGATTGATTTTTCGAAAATCCTATTCCAAACAAACATTCCTCAAAGGGGTAATAGTAGCTACAGTTACGCAATATATAAATCGCAAAATATCAGTTATTAAATATATTTAACGGGAAAAATCGCGAGTGTTCATTATTAAAAATAAAAATTGTACATATAATATATTGCCCCATGAACCAAAAACAACAGTAAGGGAAGCCAATACAGTCTTAACCTTGCCCCTTGCAGCTGAAGCAGCAGTTTTTCCGTCGTAGCGGAATTTTCATTGCAGCACCTTTTCAGTACCTACCTAATTTGTGGCGAACTGCTTACTACCTGTGTAGCGAGAAAATCTATTATGTATCATGGATGCGTAGGTACAGTTGCCAGCTATCGACGGTTGCATATGTTTTTGTACTATGGGTAATGCCGCCCTTAATAATAAGTATTCTTTTAAGTATGACAGGCTCGCACTTGCCCTCTACCTCATCTGATGGCAAATGAAGCCGAGGCCATGTTACGTGTTTGTCAGTTAGTTGTGTGTGACTTTGCCAGGCGTATCTCTCTGGTGAGTTGCTGGATTCTGACGTTCGGGACGCGATCTGGGTTGTTAGAGGGAATCGGTACGCTCTCGTTTTTTGTAACAGCGCTGCAAAAGCCTGTTGAGTTTAGGGGAGTATCTCCGAAATCGGCACGCTTTTGTTGTACCAAATTGTGTGTAACAATGCTACAAAGGTGTGTTGAGTTCAAGGCACGCTGCAATCGACACTGTTTTATTGTTGGTCAACACCTTCACGCATGAACGACAAATTCAGGGAACGTGCGTCCTGAAACTGGCACGGAAAGTGAAAGACGCGATCAAGTATAGGACTGGAAGGGCTAAACCCACGGATGTGAGTAGCTACAACTCCTGAGTAGAGCAGACTGAACTCATACAAACGTTGTGCCTTTCGACTCTTGCGTTGATCAAAAGATCAAGGTTGCTCCCATGTTCCACTTCTAACACACCCTTTAGAGAGCCGAGACTCACAGGAGAGTCGGAAGGCGTCGGCGTACCAATGGACCACAATGACCTGACCGACCGCTCAATGAGCGATGATTGCCGCAATCCGGTGCGCTCTGGTTACAGGCTAAGGGATTGGCCGTCTGGCCCGCGATAGTTGGCATAATTGAATCTAAGATGTCACACAACATGCAACACAATCATGTCCTTTCAATTTGGAAACGTATGCGCAGAAGTAGTTATGGAAAATACCAACATAAATTGCGTGGGACAAACAAAAATTCGATGGTGGGATTTGGTTGAAAAAATCTAATGTAAAATGTGTAATATATGAACAAATTTTGGCTTCTCAAAGGTAGAGTTAGACCTTAGGTCTTGGCGCCAGGTTCTAACAGCTATTTTATATCAGTTTGACTCTTCTATAAAAAAAATCTTTTAATGGTGCTAGTTTAACATTTACTTAAGTGGATGAACTTACAAAGCCGCAAAAGATTTTCCGTAGAAGAATTGATTTCTACTGGCTTCAAAATTAGGCTGAATGGCTTCAGTTGAGTACTATAATATAGACTATGGTCACAGTGACCACAATGTTAGCAGACTCGGAGATAACAACTCGGGAAGAAAAGAGAGTACGAAGTAACTCAGGGCTTTCTCACGATAGAATTTTCTTCTTTTCAGGTAAAACGGAGCACTTTACCTTCGAGGGGACAACGAGCGATGTAACTTCCATAGCGTTGTCATTTTACTCAGGTCTCTTCGCTTACAACGGATGGTACGTGTTTTTTAACCGACACAATAAAAAAATAGGTTCTCAGTTTGGGTTTATGTATTTTTATGAACAATGTGTGCCGGTAGAGCGCTGGCCTCACATTCGAGAGGTCGTGGGTTCGAATCCCGGCATGTAACAATGCCTTCGTACGTCTAAGATACGTACATTTGTGAATCTGTAGTAGCAAAACCACTGTCTAGCTATGAAGGAAATCATCGTGAGGAAACCTGAATACCTCAGGGCTTGAAATTGCCAATCCACAGTGGCATACGTATTTATTAAGCAATATAAAAATCAACTGCTTGTATGTTTAAGTTTGGGAGAGTGGTGCAGGTCAGCCTTAATAAAATAATAAAAAATGTAGTAAGAAGTCCGCTAAAAATTGCCAACAAACTGCCACGCAGTTTGACGAAATTTTTCATATTAAAAAACATGTCACAATTCGTTAATAAGTAACTAATTAAAAAGCCTCTCTGTCTCCCTCAGAGAGAAGGCCTACAGTGGGACGCATATAGTCTGTATTATTAAATACCTGCATATTTTCTGACAGGAACTATCTGAACTTCATAATCGAGGAGCTGAAGGACCCCGTGCGCAACCTGCCGCGCGCCATCGCGATATCGTGCACGCTCGTCACTGTGGTCTACACCTTCACCAACGTGGCCTTCTACACCACGCTCTCACCGGCTGAGGTGAGTCCTCGCCAGCTGAAGTGAGTCCCCGCCGACTAAGGTGAGTCCGGTCTACAGAACGCTCTCGCTGGCTGAGGTGAGTCCTCGCCAACTGAAGTGAGTTCCCGTCGATTAAGGTGAGTCCGGTCTACAGAACGCTCTCGCTGGCTGAGGTGAGTCCTCGCCAACTGAAGTGAGTTCCCGTCGATTAAGGTGAGTCCGGTCTACACCACGCTCTCGCCGGCTGACGTGAGTCCCCGCCAACTGAACTGAGTTCCCGCCGACTACGGTGAGTCCGATCTACACCACGCTATCGCCGGCGAAGGTGCTTCCTCGCCAACTGAAGTAAGTCCTCGCCAAACGAGGTGAGATCTCGGCAACTGAGGTGAGGTCTACAGCACGCTCTCGCCAGCTGAGGTAAATCCAATCTACAACACTCACTCGCCGACTGAGGTTAATCCGGTCTACACCACGCTCTGGCCGGTTGAGTCGAGTGCGGTCTACACTACGCTCTCGCCTGTTGAGTTGAGTCCGGTCTACACCACACTCTCGCCTGTTGAGGTGAGTCCGGTCTACTCCACGTTCACATTCTATCTTATATTTCGAGATCTCCGCACTTATCCTCTCAATGGGAAATTTCCCTCAAAATTTGATTGAAACTATGGCACGATGGCAAACTTAAGTCCAGCCTTGAAACCGTGTCGACACGCTAAAAAGAAGATTAGATTGACGTGACGTTGTATTTATACCTAAAGGATACAAAAAAAACTATTCCAGGTGCTGGGTTCAGCGGCAGTGGCGGTCACCTTTGCAGAACGCTTGTTCGGATGGTTCGCGCTCTCAATACCACTATTTGTGGCCGCTTCGACCTTCGGAGCTGTCAACGGTGTGCTGCTTACATCTTCTAGGTGGGTCCATTTCGGTTCTCATTCCACCGTTTGGAAAACATCGTGAGTCATCTGTCGTGGTGGTCTGTGGTAAGCCAAACTCTCGTAGAGAAGACCGGGCGTTGTAAGGATTCGTCCGATTTAACCTACTCCGAACTGTCAAATACATACGCATATTGATATTTCGGTAGGTAACATAAAATGGAGCCAGAACCTTAGCTGGCCGTAAAAAGCGATGGTCTGCCACTCCGAATCCCAATAAATGTAATAAAATCCAAAATCCTGGGGTGAACCTAGCTAGACCATTCTGAGGTGGGCAAGGCCCATCCGGCTATCAACGCCAAAATAAAAAAAATCAAAATCAAATTTTTTTATTCAAAGTGGCACAGAAGCTGCGACTTAATGAACGTTACAAGTTAAACTAGGTGTCCATTTCAAAATCTAGATCATTTTGGAGAAAACATGGACAAAAAAACTCCAAACTTAGTGTTCGATGCATACGCATCAAACACCTTAATCAGCAATTTCATTGCAGCGGTGAAGTAAAATGTCACTTTCAAGTCACGATAAACCGCCGCCGTGTGTTTAGCATTTTCAAATCCGTAATTTACAGGATTTATATAAATGTTCTTAAACTCGTGCATTGAACTGGCTTTAATTCCAGACATCATTGTCATCTAAATAATCTTTAATGTTATAGTAGCTTTTTTGGCACAAAGTGTGCTTCACACATTTTTTGAACCGCGTTTCTGGCAAGCTTATTATATCCTCAGGGATCTTATTGTAGAAACGTATACAATGCCCCATAAAGGATGTATTAACCAATGGCTTGATTCGAGGAAAATATTGAATTCAGCGCAATAAGTTCCATACAAATCCGTGCGCTCGGACAACCCGGAATTAGGTTACTTACTTTTGGGAATTTGTAGCAAAATCCTTCGCTAACGGTGAAGGAAGGAATCGATCGACAGGAAACCTAAGTGCCTCCCGTGTTCACATACTATAGCGCATGAAATTGCCATTGAGCCGAGAGCCGATTCTCAGAGAGAAAGGTGAGATGCAATCGAACGAATTTATGTTGCATTATTGACGCCATTATTTTTCAAACTATGAGTCGCGCCCCCAGGAGAGTTAACGTATGTGATATGATAATGCTTAGTTGTGACAGTTTTTTTAACAATTTTTACTGGTAAAGGGGGTTGATTCTTCAAAAAAATCGAAAAACACCGATTTGGGTTATTACGGCCATGCGAATGTCCATCGGCTAATGTCGGTGGGGCGGGGAGTCGCCGGATGCGGGCGGCACAACACCGGGAAGCTCGGAAAACCACGAGGGAGGCCTACGTCCTGCAGTGGGCGTCGAATGGCTGATGACGATGATGATACTGAACGTCCATCGTCCGACGTCCAGTTCGTGAAGGACCTCTCCCCCGACACAGACTGTTCTACGCGGGCGCGGCGCAAGGCCAGATGCCGGAGATGCTGACGATGGTGACCCCGCGGTCGACGCCGGCGCCGGCCGTGCTGGCCGTGGCGCTGCTCTCGCTGGTCTACCTCACCGTGTCCGACATCTACGCGCTCATCAACTACGTCGGCTTCGCTACTTGGGTGAGTCGGTGTTGGTTTGGTGATCGACGCTTAGATGGGCTAGATATTAAGCAAGGCTTAGGTTGGGTTGATATTCAGCAATGCGGAGATAGGCAAGAATTAGTGGCTTATTATCTAACCGCTAAATACCTACTAAGCGAGGTGTAGATAGGCTAGCTAAGATGGATATTGCGGGCATATGATTTATACTAGGTATATTTAATAAACCATTGCTGAACAGAAATATAGAGATAGATAGAGAACACTTTATTGCACAACCAGAAAAAAAGGAGAATATAGACAATTTGAAAGTGCATAAGGCACCCTGATTCTTATTTTGGTCCTCCTGGATTACTTCAACGTGTTGTTCTTAAACATGTCCAAGGATGGAACAAATCGCAGTTAAAGAGAGTTCGAAAATCCCGCCGTATTATGCTCTGGGATGCGAAGACGAAGTATCGGAGACAATCACAGAAGGGGCATCTGATGGTGAATAAAGCGTTCCCTGAGATACGAAGGAGACGCGTGTTATTCAACACAATGTAGAGAGTGAACGAAGTAAGAATCCCTGCGGTAACAGACATTGAGCCACGTGAGCTCAGCAAGATGATTATGACAGACGTGATCATACTTAAGCAGTCCGGAGATAATTGGAGACATAAATTGAATTGAATTTTTGTATTTTTTTGCTGACGATCCCAGGCAGATTGCTAGCAGTGGCTGGAAGACGATAGCCGGGGACAGAAGGAAGTGGCGTGCCTGGGGGGAGGCCTATGTCCAGTAGTCGATGAGCACGGGCTGATTGAGTGATTAATAAATTGAGGAGTCTTAAAGTCTATCGTGTTTGCTCAGTAGCTCTTCACCAAGCTCAAGGCAGCATATATCAGCATAATCGATAATGGACGAGACTGTCATCTAAATAACGATGTGCTATAGCATTATAATATGGCCTTTATGCAATGCTCAGTGTGATTCAGTGGCTGCAAGTAAATTAGTCGTGCATAGTTAGGCTCCATACGCTACATTTTGAAGTTGTGGTTAGGAAGACCGTGTTCCCAACTCCCAGCATTTTCTTTTTCGAAACTATAAGGCACTAACTGCATTTCTGGTTTCCAGCTAAGTATCGGCGCCGCGGTAGTCTGTCTGCCGGTGCTGAGGTACACGAAGCCTGATTTAGAACGACCCATCAAAGTCAACTTATTCTTCCCGGGTGAGTCTTTTATAATAGGTATGTGGTTTCCTCGGTGACTAAAACACCGACTGTACCTACACACTTGCCTGTTTTTGTTTTTCTTCTATGCCTTGTATAATCTCTGTGTGGCGATATATAAATGTATTTCTTCTTACTACGCTTATCTCGTTTACGCCCGGCTCGAAGGACCAACTTACTCTCGCTGTATTTACCCTTATAATATTATGTTCATTTCATACCAAAGTCTGTTTTGTTCGACGCAAAAAAGAGGCAGTGTTACCATTACAAAATATATTGTTATACTCGGTAGATTTTCGTTTTACTGTAAAAAAGTAGACTCGTGTGACCAAAAACCTTATTGTATCAAAGACATTAATATTTAGTAACTCATAAAAAAGTATTTAAAAAAAAACACTAACGTAACTCACACAATTTATATTTGGAAGTAAAATAGGATTATTAGTTTTTTACGTATTGGCAGCACTTGGATGTTGATAACCTTGGGTTTGAGGTTTGACAGATTAATGAAGATGTAATTTATTTAAAAACCTATTTAGAGGCTAAAAATTCCACCCATGCCGGGACTTGAACCCGCGACCTCTGGCTAACCGTGCCAGCGCTCTCCCAACTGAGCTAATGGGCAAGTGAAGGCATCAGTGAAATTTCGAGCCTCTTTATAAACTTCTCTGTATTACGTACAGGCAGCAACATCTGAAGGAAGCGATTTACATCACTTGCAGCCCCAACCAACCCACTTTGCAGTTAGGTTTTTACATCGGAATGATATCTCTGTACCTACAATGTAATTTATTTTCAAACATTCTGTTTTTTCTTGGTTCCCCGAATGTTGTTCCCCGTGTTCTCGTGTGATTTCGACAATTTTGGCTATATTTTCGAGTCCACATGAGTAGATGCAAAATGTAAAGGAGATTTAGGTTTTATAGTTTTTTATTGGCCCAGATTTTATTTAAACATTTACATTTATGGCCGTCACAGACGACGGCGTTAATATGATGCGATATTTTCCCCAATCGCATCATGCAACCCGCTTCCACACACGACCTCGGTCGGATTTAGTATAAGTAGAACAGGATATCGTGCGATATATTATTATTTATAGCCGTCGTCACGACCAATAAAAAAACCGGCCAAGTGCGAGTCGGACTCGCGCACGAAGGGTTCCGTACCATTACCTATACAACATTAGACACAAAGATACAAAAAACAGCAAAAAAATCACGTTTGTTGTATGGGAGCCCCCCTTAAATAATTATTTTATTTTGTTTTTAGTATCTGTTGTTTTAGCGGCAACAGAAATACATAATCTGTGAAAAATTCAACTCTCTAGCTATCACGGTTCTTGAGATACAGCCTGGTGACAGACAGACAGACAGACAAACAGACAGACGGACGGACAGACGGATGGACGGACGGTCGGACAGACAGACAGACAGCGAAGTCTTAGTAATAGGGTCCCGTTTTCACTCTTTGGGTACGGAACCCTAAAAATAAACTTGTATTGATGTCCATAGAGAGTACGTCAACAAATGTAATGGGTTGTGATGGTTTACGTTCCCGTCACATGACAGTATTTTTTTTTTGCATCGAATTAAAAAACAGCCCTTAGGTACATTGCTTTTTATAATTAACTAGCTGTTGCCCGCGACTTCGTTCGCGTGGTAATTTTGATGTATATTTTTCCGGGATAAAAAATAGCCTATGTGCTAATCCAGACTATAATCTATCTCTGTGCAAAATTTCATCCGGATCCGTTTAGCCGTTTTTGCGTAAACGAGTAACAAACATCCATCCATCATCATCATCAACCCATTATGTCCCCACCGAGGGGCACGGGTCTCTTCCCTGAGGAAGGTATAGGCCATACTCCACCACGGGGGCCAAGTCCGGATTGGTGGAGGCTTGTAGACTAGTGGCTCGTCTACTGTCAGAAGTTTTCAAGCCGCCCTAAGGCCTCTGACTTGGCTTAACGACTGCCATTTATCGACGGCAGCCGGCACCAACAGCTTAACGTGCCTTGCGAAGCACGGAACCGCTCGGAAATATGCCACTAGCGTTAGGCATAGACGGCGACCCATCCATGCACTGAACGCGCCCTGTGTTGCTTAACCTTCGTGATCGTTTAAGATCACTCAGGCAGCCGGGGCTACGAGCGATACGTCTGCGTATTTGAGCAGCAATACCACACGCTAACTGTGAAGGAAAACATCGTGAGGAAACCCGCGGCTTGATTGGCTCTGCACGTATTGACCAGCCATCAAACAATGTTAAATGGCAACATATTAGGCAATTATTAATTTATTCGCTTGTACCAGCGATCTACATCTTCTGCACAATCCTGGTGGTGGCGGTGCCGGCGTACGCGTCCCCCGCGGAGACCGGGGTGGGCTGTCTGATGATCCTCACGGCTGTACCGGTCTATCTGCTTCTCTTGTGCCCCAAGACCAGGATTCGGGGGCTCGGGGTACTCACGAGTAAGTCACCTACATTCTATTTACATCCACATTCTATTACCTACACATACTATGGGGAAACCAGTAGGCAAGTAAGTTGTGGTCATTATGATTTTATAGCCCTACTAGAATAGGGGACTACCTGTACTCACGCGTAAGTTATCTACATCTCACCGGAGAATGGGGTGGAGTAAACGAAATGGGCTGTCTGATAATCCTCAAGGCCGTACCGGTCTATCTGCTTCTCCAGGATCCAGGAACCAGGGTCGGGGGCTCGGGGTACTCATGAGTAAGTTACCTACATTCCATTAATGGTTGCCATTGCGATACCGTGGCTATGCTAGAGTTGGGGGCTCGGGGTACCTCACGCGTAAGTTACCTACATTATATTTACATTCACATTCTATTACCTATAGGTACAAACTTAGGTGAAACCAGGAGGTAACCAAGTGTAGGTAGTTATTATTCCGACTTAAGAAATAAAAATATATGTTTACCTACCTACTTTTAAATGCAAGCAACTTCATTTCCCTTGATGAATCTATAAAGGTAAGGTACATACTAAGAATACGAATTATTTACGATACTTTAGAAAAGCTATTTTTAATTTCAGATGCTGCTACACATCTCATTCAGAAACTGACTCTAGCCGTGAGACCCAAGATCAAGGTAAATGAATACGTATTTGAAACTTATTTTTTTGATATTTTAAAAAATATAAGTGCTACCACTTATTTTACCACGTATACCTAATTGTTTTTAAAGTATTGGCGCTTTTTTTTAGTACGAACTAAATAAATGAATGTATTTATTAATTTATAAAGAAAATGTTTCGTTTTTAGTAGCAAGGCCCCACAAAACCAAGGGCTTGGTTTGACTGTGAGAGCAGTCTATTTCTCATCAAGATTAATGTTAAAAAAGTAATTTCACACAGATTATTTTAAAACTCTACAAAACTGTTTTTCAGGGTTCCGTACCTGAAGGGTGCCAAACGGGACCCTATTACTAAGAATTTACTGTCCGTTTGTCTCTCACCAGGCTGTATCTCATGAAACGTGATAGCTAGGCAATTCAAATTTTCACAGATGATGTATTTCTGTTGCGGCTATGACAACAAACACTAAAAACAGAATAAAATAGATGTTTAGGGGGGGGGGGGAGGCTCTCATACAACAAACGTAATTTTTTGCCGTTTTTTGCTCGATAGTAATAACGACAACAGGTTGAAATATTCGCATAATAATAGGGGTTAAAGTATGAAATTGCCGTTTTATTGCAATAGGTTCTTTGAATTGACATAGAATCTTCATGGTTTGAGGTTTTCGAATGAAACTTTTTTTAAAAAGGTTTCTATGATGTTCTTTTTTTAAAAAATGTGAAACATTTGAATATCGACTTTCAATTGTTTTTGTTATTCAATTTAGACAAGAAAGATGGATACTGCGAAAATTGATATTGCGGGCTGTTTCTGCCGCGTTAGTTCCGCGTCGGAACTCGTATTTAAAAATCACTCGAATTTTCGCAGTATCCATCTTTCCTGTCTAAATTGAATAACAAAAACAATTGAAAGTCGATATTCAAATGTTTCACATTTTTTAAAAAAAGAACATCATAGAAACTATTTGAAAAAAGTTTCATTCGAAAACCTCAAACCATGAAGATTCTATGTCAATTCAAAGAACCTATTGCAATAAAACGGCAATTTCATACTTTAACCCCTAATATTTAGTTCTATATTCGCTTCAAAAATAAATAATTAAAATAAAATAAATATTTAAGGGGATTACAACCGTACAACAAACTGTGATTTTTTGCAGTTTTTCTCTATTTTTGTGTCTTATTGTGATTATGTGCCTACTGTATGTAATTCTTTGTAACGTTGTCAAATAAAGTTTATTCTTATTCTTATGTTGTATAGATAATGGTACGGAACCCGTCGTGCGCGAGGCCGACTCGCACTTGGCTGGTTTAAAAAAAAAATAACTTCTATAAAAACTTGTTATGTATTGAACAACTGTTCTAATGTTCACATTGTTATTTCAGTAAACGCCTCTCCCGAAAACCATCGAATTCGCTCACATATCCTGGAACCACGCAATCAGTCAATAGGAATAAGGAATTATAGCTTCTTGTAGTCATGCACTGAATATAGAAAAAAAAACCATCAACGACTTATGGTATAAAAATAAAAACTACCGGCCATAGACATAGGCTCTGACGCTCACCAAATCCTGAGCGATTCCAATCGTTTAACTGTCAAATTAGTATGCAATTTGACAGTTAGACTATTGGAATCGCTCTGGATTTGGTGCGCATAATTAGGCCACAGTTCTGTGGTAGTAGATTTCAGTGACACACTCGCCAATTTAAAACAGTATTATTGGCCGACATTGAAAAAACATGGTCTCCTTGCCGCATTTTAATTATTTTTTACCTCAGGTAGTTTGTAAGAATGTGCTTTCGGTATAACGAATAAAATTAAATGTAAACTGTAATGTTGTTGACATGATTGTTGTTTTATACATAATATAAAAATACTTATTCATGTAATACGTACCCATAAACGGGGAAATTGATATCTGGAATTGTAAATCTTGACCATAAATGTTATTAGCAAAACCAATAACTCGAAGATGCATTTAAAATAAAAAATTTTGTAGCAAATATTAGAATTAGTTTTTTTAATTTTATTATTAACTTAATTCCGGATTCACTTACTTGGTTTCTTGTCGGAAGAGTCCGACCAGGTTTAAGTTAATAATGTGTAGGTAGTGCTTACGAAAGTTTAGTTCGAAAATAGTTTTTTAATAGTCGGTAAGTAACTATTATGCGTTTTAAGTGACACTTTCAAATTATGTTAATGCCAATACATCGTAATTGATTAGGGCGCTTTTGCACTTTGACGACTTTTTATTTGATATAACGACAGCGTTAGTATCTTACTATGTTTAATTTTATACAAATATTTACCAATTGATATTGTTACCAATTGATATTCTTTTTATTGGATTTTTAACGTAAGCTATACTTTTATTTTAGAATGTATTGCATGCATAATCTTCAGTGTCCATTAAGTAAAAACTTTTGTATGAGTTTTCATAGAAGTAAACTTGTATATAAATATTAGGTTTTAAATACTAATTATTCTTACTGATATAACATAAAGGTCCAGCAAAGTATAGTAAAAAGACACTATGTAGACGAGACCTTTTGTTTTATATAAATAAAATTATTTTTGTCATTATGGCTGTGCACCACGAAATATTTTTTTAATCACATTCCCAAGCAACATTCTCAGAGAATGTATAAAATATTGTTTACAAGTTTAAAGTATATTAAAAGTACAACATATTTTAATTATTATGAGTTTTTAAGAATTAAGAATAAATGCAGTATGCGTTTTTTAAGTTAATTTTTCTATACAGTAAAATGTAATCGTTTTTGTATTTTTAAAAGCATGTTTTGTAAATATGAACTAAACATACGTCTAACATTCCATTATTATTTGAACCAAACTATAGTAAAGATTTAGTCATGTAGTACTTAGGTATAATTTTTGTAAACGTTTATTTATTAAAAGCTTTTGTAGTTGCCAAAGTTTTGCATTTGCTCATGTTTAAAATAATTAGGGACATTATTTCAATTATTTTAAAGTTCAAATTAAAATTATTATAGATGTATTGTGTATGTGCTGATGTTTTAAATAAATATCATGAGTAAAAGTTTCTATTACACCTGAGTGTTCAGCCCAACATTCTTGGCGTTAATTTAGCCAACTTGCGTTACAATTGAATGAATGTATTTCAAAATTTAAGCAAAATGTGTCTTTCTTGTGAAGGAAAACATCGCGAGGCAACCTGAGTGTGAGCTATTGAGATACCTCAGCGCTTGAAATCACCATAAATCATTATAATTATAATGCTATTTCTTATGGTTAAGACGTTTACTAAGCATTTTTTTTTTGCTAAAACTTATTGTTATTTAAACAAGATGACACATTTAAAATTAGAAATTACAAACAGAAAAAAACATGCACTACACATTATAGGCGTGTCATTCGAGTTTCAAAACAGGGGTCTACGATGCAAAAGGTGGTGACGGTGGTGTAGCAGTTTTTATGGTTTTATTTCTTAGATATGGGTGCAACTAAGTAAATATCAAAAACGGTAAGATATCTCGGGACAACTTCTGACAGTTACCAAACCTCGAAAATTCGCGATTTTTTTTGTTCCTCCCTCATAACTTCTAGCAAAAAGTCATTTTCTAACAAATAAAGGTGGGTACTGACCAACGTTACGAGGTGTAATGTAACATGTTACACAGCGAGAATTCGTGCAGTCAGTACGTCGTGTTACGGGGAAACCAGCGAGCAACGAGCCGCTCGTTGCTCGCTTTGGGTGCTCCACCCGGCTGTCGGTTTTTTGGCGAATCCTTTGACTGTTACGCGGTTCAGTCAGTACGCTCTTGCAAGTGATCACACGTTCCTCTCGTATTTATTTCTTAAAACATGGAGGGGAACTACGAAAAATAAGTAGAAATAAGTTTGATGTCCAGTAACGTTTTTTCTTCTTCTTAATTTGGATGAAACAATAATTAAGTAGAATCAAAGATACCAAAACGTCCTCGCTATCGACCATCTTGAGTGAACTGGCGGCGAAAGCGGGGCACAAAGTTTTGACGAGCATGTTACGCCGATTTTAGAACACAGCGTAACATGCTCGATGCGTAACACGCTCGATGCGAATGTTACATTACACCTCGTAACGTTGGTCAGTACCCACCTTTAGAGAACATACCTACAATTTTGCATCTAATGAGTACCAAAACCGAAAAGTTGTGTCTAGCATTATAATAGAAAATTCTATAGAAAAAAAACCATGGTCATAAAACGACGACCATGATCAAATTCTGCCTATAAAAAACTTGTTATGTAATGAACACGTGGTTACTACTTTTCCTCCACAGACTGGAATCTTATTTATAAAAAACACGATTCCAGTCTGTGGAGGAGATTTTACAAGGAAAAGTCGTAACCACAAATTAAATAAACTGCTTCTTAAGAGTGCTTTAGAGAAATCGTGCACCACATTTTAGTTATAAGGCCGTGAGAGTGTACTTTGACTGAATTCGAAAAATGTGGTGCAGAATTTCTCTCAAACACTCTTAAGAAGCAGAATTTTATTTTTTACAACTTAATCTAAAAAGTTTTTCTCTAGGAGTGACGCTTTAAAACTACTATATTCCACTTAGTTACAAAGTTGAGGAAAAACTTAGTTTTTTGGCCACAGTTTCCTACCATATTTATTGCACGAATTGTTAATGGTTTATATTCATTAAACACAAAATGTTATGCCTCTAATTTGTTGGAAGGTAATTTCACGCTAACATGCACCGTATAAAAGTTATGAGAGAGAAACCAAAACAGTCCCGTCGAGGCAGTAGCTGTCAAAAGTTCTCCCGAGGTATCTCATGTTACCATTTAAAACATATATACTTAGTTTCACTCATATACACGATAAAATCATTAAAACTACTGCACCACCTTTTGCATCGTAGAATTACTCTAATGACTGGCCAACAGTTTCGTCAAAAATATAGATCAAAACTACTTTCTGCTTAACTTTATTGATTTGTGGCGCAATTTGGAGCACAATGACGTCGAGAGTAGAGGGCAAGAAATGAAATCTAAAAATGGTTTCTGTTTTAAAACCTCTGTGATAGGTTATACCATTTTTAGATGTCAAAATACTAACACACTACCATGCAAACAAAATATCTCTAGGTACCTATTACGGAGAAAAATTGGGGGGAGACTACTAAGCTTTGTTATCTATGTACTTGTGCATAATAATAAATTGGACACAATTATGACAATAATAATAATGAGTACCTATATATCGATTGAGTGGTTTCATTTCTAAATTATAGGTACCTAGGTACCTACACTTATTTATTTCTAAAACAGGGGCCCTACTACGTAAGTTCTCCACTGTATGGAATGGTCCGATTTAACCTCTTTCGCACTGTCAAATTACACATTTTGACAGTTTGGCATCGTTTCTAATCGGAATCGGAATTTTGCATTATCCTACGACCTATTCTCAGACCTATCAAACCACTACTGGACATAGGCCTCCCTCATGGTTTTCCAAGCGTGCCGGTCCTATGCGGCCCGCATCTAGCTCTAGCGACTCTCCGCCACCGTAAACAGGTCGTCAGACGATCTGGTTGGGGGCCTGCCCACGCTGCGTCGTCCAATCCGCGGTCGCAGGTCAGAACTTTTTAGCCATAGCCACCATTCAGAGCCTGAAGGCCAAGCGCCGATGAGAGCGAAGTCGAAGCTCCGATCAAGGTTCCACACTTTCCTGCCCCTATTACGCGCACAAATCCTGAACGATTAAAATGGTCTAACTTTCAAATTAGTATGTAATTTGACAGTTAGGTCCGAATCGCTCAGATATGCGTTTTGTGTCTGTACAATCTAGTGGTTATATTCTCTTTGGTACAATCCGTGGGCAATATTAAAATTGGAACGCAGCAAAAAACAAATTGCTTTCTGACACTGACAGCTGTCAAATCCACATTGAATCGTTCGTGGCCTTCGTCACATAACAAAAAGTACTCTGTGGTCACATAAGTTGCTCTATGATCGTGGTGCTGGCTGTACGAAAATC
Organism: Yponomeuta malinellus; assembly: GCA_947308005.1. NCBI lineage: Eukaryota > Metazoa > Arthropoda > Insecta > Lepidoptera > Yponomeutidae > Yponomeuta > Yponomeuta malinellus. The sequence continues at coordinate 3,353,641 of OX371016.1, read as the reverse complement.
GAAGAGTACGTAATTTATTATATTTCTATGGTTAATTTCTAGAAAAAATGGTGAAATTCGGCAAAAACAAACTGAAAGCGCTCAGCAAGCGATCGAAAAAACAAAATGCCGTGACTAACAGCGTGGCGGCCAGCAACAAGATCTTGAAAAAGAATCACAACGCCGAAAAAAAGGTAACTTTCCAAAAGGAGGTCTTACTGAAGGAAACTTTGACTGAAGGCAGTCCTCTAGTTAAAAGTATAAAGGCCCAGGAGATTATTCTCAACGAGATATCTAAGAAACCTATAAAAAAAAAAGTGGTACCAGCTCAAGAGGAAGAAAAAAAACCAAAGCCTAAACCAGTAGAAAGGAAGAAGAAACGACAGCAAACATTGACCAGTGATACCAGGTTATTACTAAAGCTTATGAATAAGAAATAGTTTTATTTAGAAGTCTTATTTATAAAAACAATTCCTCCCAAACACTCTTCCTACTCTCTCCTTGAGAGGCCTGTGCCCTACAGTGGGACGCATATAGGCTGCTTATGTTATGTTATACTCCTCAGAGGCAGTATCAATAATCTGTGGTTAAATTTCTCCCTTTACCACAGACTTAAACTGCCTCTGAGGAGTGTTTTAAGGAATCGTGTTTTTATAAATAGGACCATTAGTCCCTATGGTACCTACCAACTGTAATAAATAATAACTTTTGTGTCTAAAAACATTATTTAGCACACTTATTGATCGAAAAAGACACTATTCGGTCTTTTTAAATAGATTGAGGCATTTTTTTTTTAAATCATATTTTGACATAATTCATGCAGCCACGGCGAGTGCTTGTCTTACTCTCAATTACTACCTGCGACTTTTGGGACACAATACTTTGTGATGCACAAACCACATTATTTTGAGATGTCTCCTGTACTTCAGTCGCCCTAAGAATACCAATGAAAATTCAATACTAATTGTGCATAACTGCAATTAAAAATGTTTTAGCTGTATGTATCAGTATGTATTTTTAATACCTTTATCTACTCTACATAGAGTAGATAAAGGTATTAAAAATTTCAGAAAATTATGATGTGTTAAGTGTTTGAAAGCTATCTTCTTCTTTTAATAATCTTGCATGGATAGCACGAGTCACATGTTTTGTGGCGCTAAATGTCACAATTTGACAATTAATGTACTGGAAAGACGTGACTTTTAACAAACGCGAGACTCTGGGACTGGTTATAGTATTTTTAATATGGCTTGCGATGCCCAAACATGACAGGTCTAATTGTGATTAGTAACTTAAGGGGATCTAGTGGACTAACTGGCGCCATGTCCTGCAGAAGGTGTCAAATGGCTGATGATGATGATTTGCAAAAAATGTAATCTCTCAATCAGGTTAACAGTAATTTTTAGGACCCACAACAAAGAACCTGATCACAAACCTGGGACTAGATAGCATTTATGCCAAAAACGGCCGTTTTTGACGTTAATGCTATCTAGTACTAGGTTTTTTTTGTCTTAGGTTAACGGCCATGGGTCCTAAAAATCACTATATTAACATGATTGAGAGATTGTACAGACACTTTTTGCAAATTCGTTCTGTAAACAAAAGATGCTTTTTTTTCCCTGGTGGCGCTAGTTTTACTCCCTGGAGCCCATTAATTACCTTACTTCCCGACATTTAATAATCGCAATTGGGTATTTGACGAAATATCAAATGAGTTACTTTTAAAACGGAATTTTGTATGAAAATACTGGCTTATGACGTCACATTTCAGAGCACTTTTTATGTTTAATCTATTTCAAGATTGTAATAACTAGTAATTGACGGCGTTAGGTGCCACGACCACTCGGCTAGCTAGGGGTTTTAGTGGGTTTGTCTTGATTAAAGAGTTTGTGTGCATAGGAAAAAGTGTTTAATGTCACAAACACGATACACAGGTTTACTGACACGGATTAGTTGAAATAAAGGCACTAAACAATCAAACTATTTGCATAGCGCACGTTGCGCATGAGTTGCACTTATAATAGCGTTAACGACTGACTGAGGGGTGAGGGGAGTAGCGACGCGGAGGTTTACCCCGTGTCACCCTTAGAGGGCGCATCCCATTAGTGTTGCTCGCTATATACTCCCCCTCCAGTACATGTTGGCGTCCTCGCTCATGTACTGGTAGACGACCAGAAACACTAGGCTCATTAGAGCTTACATTATTATTATTACAAACATTAGGCTCCTTAGAGCTTACATTATCATTATTTTTGATAGAAATTTCGAGGACGACCTCGCCTATTCTTAGGATTCACGGGACGCGGCATGGTGTCATCGCGGCGGTAGTAACGCGTAATTTCTTTGACGTGATACTTTCCCAAACTCCTATGAGGTTCGTCTACAGGTGCAATGTGATAAGTAGTTGGGCTAACCTTCTTGGTAATAACATAAGGGCCATCTTTCTTTGGTACAAACTTTGAAGTGACTGACTTTGCAGCATTGCTGAGCACATGTGTGTTAAGTAGTACCATGTCTCCAACAGCGTACTCTTCACCTTCTCGACGGGACTGGTCTGCGTGAAATTTCCTTTGATCCTGTTGACATTCAACTTTTTCGCGAATGGCAGACAAAGAACTTAAGAATTGCTTCAAATAGGGCGTAATTTGGGGTATAAAATTTTCTTTTTCAATGATAGCCCGGGGATCAAAACCAACTTCCAGAGGAGATCTCAATTCTCTTGCGAACATTAGGTATGCTGGCGAGACTCCTGTTGTTTGGCATCGTGCAGTATTCATCGCAAAACGGACTGAAGACAGGTGAGTTGGCCAAGAGCTATGATGCGTTCCAACTAGCTGAGACAAGTGTGTCTTTAGATCCTTGTTTTTCCGTTCCGCTGGGTTTCCCTGAGGGTGGAATAAAGGTAACAGCTCCTGCTTGATTCCTAAGATAAATGTGACCTGCTGCATGACCCCAGAAATGAACTGTACTCCATTATCAGAGATGATGCGACGCGGGAGACCATAGCGCAGGAAGTATTCTTCTATCAACACTCGCGCACACGCCTCTGCAGTTGCTTCAGGCAGAGCAAATATCTCAGTCCATCTGGTAGCAGTATCTTCTATTAGCAAAATCCATTTTTCACCATTCTGTCCCGGTGGTAAGGGCCCAAACAAGTCAATGGCAAGGACTTCGTTGCGTTGGTTGAGAACTGGTGTTTGGAGTAGACCTGGTGGCTTCTCATTTGAGGCTTTATATCGCTGGCATTCGATACAGGTCTTTATGTAGTCAGCAATAAAACGGCGCATACCAGGAAAAAAGAAGCGCTGCGCTGTTCTCTGGTACGTTCTCTCGACGCCATGGTGGCCTGCTAAGGGAGAGTCGTGGCATTCCTTCAGAATTTCTTCCCTTAGGTTGACAGGTACTACCAATTGTGGATCTTCACTCTCCGAGTCTGGGTTGTAACGATAAAGAACTCCTTGCTCCATTAAATAACCTCTGCCAGACCATTGGCGCGCGTCAACTTCCTGCCCATTTTCTAAACCGTTGATGATCTTCTTGAGTTCGGGATCAGCCAGTTGGGAGTGTCGCAACTCGGAGGGACTTTTCTTGGGTAAGTCTATGACAACTGAGCAAATACCACAAGTATCAACAGTCTCCTCGTCGCAGTTGGGGCGACTGAGAGCGTCGGCGACCACATTTGCCTTTCCTGGTGTGTATTCATACTGGATGTCGAAAGCTTGTAGCTTCAGCGCCCATCTAACAAGACGGCCTGATGGAGACTTTACTGTCATCAGCCATTTCAGTGGCTGGTGGTCAGTTCCCACGATGATTGGATGACCTTCGATGTAGCCGCGAAAACGGTCTACGGCCCAGACGACGGCTAAAGCCTCACGCTCTGTCGTGGAGTAATTTCTTTCGGCGGGCGAGAGCAAGCGGCTGGCATACTCTATGGGTCGCTCGTTCTTTTCCTCTCCTTGCAGCAGGACAGCGCCCAGCGCATAGTTACTTGCATCTGTCCTCAGGATGAACGGCTTTGAGTAATCAGGTTGCACAAGGATTGGCGTGGAAGTCAGCTTTCTCTTCAGCTCTTCAAACGCGTGCTCTTGCTCTGAGCCCCACTGCCATGGCTGGTTCTTCCTAGTCAGTTTGGTCAGTGGTTCTGAAATTTGAGAAAAACTTGGTATGAATTTTCGAAACCAAGAACAAGTTTGTATAAAACTTCTGAGATGCTTCAAAGAAGTGGGCTTCTTCATCTCGAGGATGGCATGGACTTTATCCTCATCAGGAGAAATACCGGCGGCCGATATAACGTGTCCTAGGTATTTAATTTTGTCACACGCGAACTTGCATTTCTCGCGATTCGCTCTCAATTTGAAAGTGCGGAGACGTTCGAATACAGCACGCAAATCTTCGATGTGCTTGTCGAAATCTGGAGAAATAATGAGCAAGTCATCTTGATACCCAAGCATAGTTACATTCTTTAGTGAAGGGCTACCACGGAACCGATCAATGAGGCGCTGAAACGTTGACGGCGCGTTCTTTAGACCGAACGGCATGCGCGTGAAACGATATGTCCCCATCGTAGGCACTGAAAATGCCGTCTTATCGCGATCCTCGGCATCCTTTATTCCGACCTGCCAATACCCAGAACGCAGGTCAATTGTACTCATCACACATCCAGGCTTAGTACTCTGCAAAAGCTCATCTATGGATGGCATGGGGTATTTATCACTCTTAGTGATTGAGTTGATTTTTCTAAAATCCACACAGAAACGGAACTCACCGTGCTGCTTTTTCGGAACGAGAAGAGCTGGCGAGCCCCACGGCGACTCACACTCTTCGATAATACCTTCAGCCAGCATTTTCTCTATCTCCTTTCGCATGATTTCCTTTTTTGCAGGGGTCACGTGATAAGGTGGCACGAAGATTGGCCGGTGCTCACCAGTGTCAATCTGGTGTTCAGCATAGTCAGTAGCTGGTCCAGATCCATTGAAGACATCACTGTAAACGTCAAGTAGCTGGGAAAGCATCACATCTTCATCAACACTATCATTTGATGCAGTGTGCAAGGTTTTAGTTGCAGGCTCAAACGTTAGTTCGTATTGTATGTTAGGATTTTCAGAAAAACACCACACCGAGCGCCCAAAATAAAAAAAAAGGTTGGCCTTTGTAAGAAAATTTATGCCTAGCAAAGACTCGTTATCACATGCCTCAGGAAAAATTATAAACTCAACACAAACAGTTTTATGTAAGAGTTGGACTTCAATGTCTGCAGTCATGACTTGCATAAGCTTGAGCTGCCCATCAGCAAGCTTTACATTTTTAGATGTATGATGCATAGGATGACCTTTCCCTACTAAGAGAGCATATAGCGAGCTACCAGCTATACAACCTTTCGCAGCGGTGTCCACCAAAGCTGTGCCTTTAGCACCAAGAATGCTTATGTTAAGAAGTGGACGACGCTGTATACAGCGCGCAGGCTCCCCCTGGCCCATAAGATCGGTGTTATTACAGGCGAAATTATTTTCAACATTTATATTGACATCTTCTGGCAATTTAATTGACTCGACTTTATTACAATTTGGAACCATATCAAAGGCATAAAAACTGGGTACACCATCAGAAGAATTGCATTTTTCACAGTTTGCTCTAATAACCCCAATTTGGCCACATCCGTAACACGACACTGGGTTATGCGGCGTAAGCATTTCACTTTTAGATTTATTAAGCCGTGGACAGTTCAGTTTAATATGATCACAGTACCTCTTGCAGTAGGAGCAGTACGACCGTTTTGCGGTCGCTGTACCTGACGGTGAAGGAGCAGTTGGCGGACCTGCAGAGGGCGCCTGCGTAGGTGTCCACACCGGCAGTGACTGCGAAGACTGGGCGCGCGGCAAGCCCGCAACAGCGGGCGGCGGAGGCGGCGCGTGAGGATGAGCGGCGGCGCCAAAAGGCGCGCGCGGCGGTCGCTGTGTAGACGGAGCTCGCAACAAGCCAGCGCCGGTCGGCGCGAGTGGTGCGTGAAGCTGAGAGGCGCTGAAAGGGGCGTTTGTGTGCACCGGCGATCTCTGCGGCGGGGGTGCATAGTCCCTCGGCGCGTCCTCTATGTTTCGTGCTTTCCTCAGAAGCTCGTCGAAACTATTTACTTGCTCTCTATCTATTCTCTCTCTTATTCTGATATGCAACATGCCGAACACCATATCTAGTTGAACTTTAGGTGAGAGATCACCTTTCGGCAGTTTGGCAAACAGTGCACGTGCACGACTTATGAAAATATCTGTGTTTTCTTCTTTCAATTGGCGCCAACTTGTAGATACCTTGATACACGCGAAAAGGGGGTTGTCGCTCACCAAACGCTGATCGTAGTTGATTTACTGCATCATCCCAAGTTGTTACATCACCCTTAACACCTTGCCACCATGTAGCTGCTGAGTGGGTGAGCAAGAGTGAAATGCCCTTCAGTGCATTTTCGTTCGACACATTGGTTGCACTTTTGTATGTGGTGATAGCATCTATGAAGTTTTCCAAAGACTCACTCTGGTCTCCACTGTAGGTTGCTTTGCACTGAGCGAAGTTTCCACTAGTTGTGGGCTCTGCAGGCGTTGATGAACGTACCTCTCGAAACAAACGTTGGCAGAACTCGTTCCGAGTTTGAGTTATCGACGCTATTAGGTTTGCCAATTCGCTTTGGTTAATTGTTACATTGGCGGGCGCCGGCGTACTCGTAGCATTTTCTTCTTGTTCTGAGAAAGAATTCTCCGCTGAAGCCGCAATCGACTTCTTTCTACGCGTCATGATGAGAAAATTGAGCAAACCGGTTGAGTTGAACTTTTTTTTTTTTTTGCGGACGTATGCTGACTCCTTTGGCTATGCAATATTTGACGTTTGAAGTTTCCACAGATTAGTGACGTCCCCCGTTGAGTGAACGAAACAAAAAGGTAGAACGTAACGTCGCACGAAGATGGCAGTGAGTCAATGTCCGGTTACCGATTAAAAATGGCGTCCTCCCACTTCCGGAAAAAATGGATGGATGACGCAATCGGGAACAAAACGAAAATTCGAGTTTCGCAAAGTTCAACGCGCACCACAATGTTGATAGGCACTTTATTAATCCACAATGCACTTTGCAATCCTTTTACACACAAAACACGTTGGGCGTCCACATGTGGCGTTAGGTGCCACGACCACTCGGCTAGCTAGGGGTTTTAGTGGGTTTGTCTTGATTAAAGAGTTTGTGTGCATAGGAAAAAGTGTTTAATGTCACAAACACGATACACAGGTTTACTGACACGGATTAGTTGAAATAAAGGCACTAAACAATCAAACTATTTGCATAGCGCACGTTGCGCATGAGTTGCACTTATAATAGCGTTAACGACTGACTGAGGGGTGAGGGGAGTAGCGACGCGGAGGTTTACCCCGTGTCACCCTTAGAGGGCGCATCCCATTAGTGTTGCTCGCTATAAGATACATTTTCCGAGGTTTTGTAATTTTTTGTTTTAATCGAGCATATGAAATAATTCATTGTTGATCGTGTCAAATACCCTATTACACCTGTTAAATCTATAACCAGATAACATGTTGATAACAAGTAGGTTATTTTAAGTCAGGATAAAAGAGACTTTTCGTATTAAATAAAAGAAAAATTGGTGCTGAACATTATCGTCCGTTTAATATTTTATACCCAGCTGTAGCTCTAAAATTGCTTATACTAGTAAAGGATAAAACAAACTAATGCGGTAGCGGTGGCAGTCCATACAAAATACTACTGCCGCAAATGATTTTTGTATTGACCACCAGCACATTGGTGTGTGTCATCCGTTAAGGATTCTTAGGAAACTTACGCATGTTTATACGCGAGGTTATATACCTAGTTACAGTTTGACCATGAAGAATGTTAAAATTCCTCGTGGTCAAATCAGTTTGACTACTAAGTTAGACCATGAGGAAGGAAGGTTTTAGGCATGTTATAAAAATGTTATTTATAAGAGAAAATAACATGTACAATAAGCAATTATAACAGTATATTTGCCCTTATTACAACCATATAATAATAACAAAATATTATTGTGCCTAGGGTCAGAGACGTTATTAATCTTAAAAAATTATAATATGTAGGTAGTAATAAGACACAAAATGTTTTGAAGATTTGCTAACAGATTTATTACCCTATCTCTTTATTATCATATCTCCGATACCATTATTTACAATAAATTTTATGAAAAAATATTGTAAATAATAGTGTTATCTTAGATGTTTTTAAATTAGGGGGCGGGTTTTCCATAATTCAGTGCTTAAAACAGTTAGAACTGCAAATTCATCTAGTCTGATTTTTTATTAGGTGGACTAAACTGACAGCTAAAAATGCTCTTATTTTTTAAAATGTTGTCAGAGCAAGATCGTAGTGATGTGACTTGATGTGTTGATTGAATGATCGATTTCATTCAATCATTCACTCTTCAATTTTATTTCCTTTGTTTGGGGAAAACAAATTATCTTAATCATTAAATACCAATTAAACAAACATACCTGTATCTGAAAAACCACAAACTTTAGGAAATATAGAAAAATCCAACCTTTCTACGAGTATACTTTAAAAATATGCACCTCTAAATTATCGCATAGTTGGTAGCACTGATGACGCATACATGTCAAAGTTCATGTCATGCGCTTCATTCGTCTGCCAGTTTCGTTGTCGATCGGTTGCACCAATAGGTATCTCTTGCGCTTTTTCCGCCGGATTTTATTTTTGTTATCTGTCGTTGTTAGTTGTTACGTTGTTTTATTTGAGTGTTAAGTTTTACTGTTTGTTGTTTTGTTATAGTACTATATTCGTTATTACCTGTTGTTTTGAGTGTTAAGTAATTTTATCACGAAATCCCCCAACATAAGTATTATTTAATTTTAGAGTTTATAGTTTGAGCGAGTTACATTTACATTCACCAGTCTGCAATTGAATGAACGAATGATTGAATGAAAATATTTATTATTCGATCACTCTGAGCACAACACTATTTTTTATTTTCCCTTACGTGACAACCCACCAATTCCAAGTCAGTTTAGTCCACCTAATGAAAAATCAGACTAGTGTGGTATTACCAGCAAAACAAAGTATCTAGCATATTACTAAAAACCAACCTGCGATGTTACATAACAAACTATCTGGGACCTGTTTCATAGAAGTTCAATTCTATTTACATAGTTAATTAAACCACAGGTTAACAAAAAGACTGCTATGCAACATACCTCGAATTGTCATAATTGCGGTTTTATGAAACTCGGCCCTGGGTGCCATCTAGCATATTATTACTAAAACGCAGCCAGCTGTATAACATGAAGCCATAACATTGGCTGCATAAGATAAATTTATATTTAACTCTTACTACTAGATAGATATAGAAGAAGAAAAACATTAGGTTACCTAAATGATGTACTTAATCCCCTTCTGGATGATCTGCAAAAAGAGAAACCATAGAATAGAACCATAGAAACCATTAATCAATAACCTAATTACAAAGCTGCATAGGTGTACGACGACACGAGTCGCGCTTTTTAAAATGTCAAACAAAAGTCGCTACGTTCCAGTTAGTGTCAAAATGTGACGTTTTAACGCCACAAAACGCGTGACTCGCGCCGTCTTATTACCTATGCAGAGGAGATGACGAGTTATCTGGCAACTAATAACCAATTTCCTGCAAATATTAGTGTTTTGATTACGTACCTGCTAATACCAAAACTTAAAACGATACTGTATGCAATCCAAAATGGTCAGCTTTAAATTAAAATAAGAGATATCGTTTTTTTGAGAAAGGAATGTTGCGTTGATTTGCTCATGTGGAGAGGATGAAGGAAGAAGATTGACGAAACAAATATACCTACCGAGCGAATGTTGTTGGAATGGTTTATTTATTACACACATATAACACAACATATTGACCAAATAGGGGGGGCAAAGGCCAAAAGTACCCGAAACCAGCGTGCGTGCGTGCAACGACTAATGAATGTTGAGGAAGCGAAAGTGATCTATCAGGATCGTAGCAAGTGGGAGTCCCTGGTCTCTGCCTACCCCTCTGAGATACAGGAGTGAGTTTATGTATGTATGTATATAGTTATGCTGGAGAAAATGAAGTAACTAGGTGCCTCAAATTCCGCGTATGTGTCAATGAGTTTGCTCTGAGCCAATGGCTCCTCATGGAAGTTTGAGCACACGCTGTACAGGAGCCCATTTACATTTGCCACACCCACACACATATCACCATATTTTTGGCACCTGTTTGTGTTACTATTTGATATTATTTCCTTAAATACAGGCATTATGATACAATATTTTTTAATAACAATAAATAGATACTTAGCCTTATTGCTATTATGAGCTTATTTGCTTCCTTCTATTTTTACAGTCTTATTTATAGAAAGTTGGTTCTACTAACTCTTGAGATGAAGCCGGTTCATAACAGGAATTACTGCCATAAACCGACTTTAGCTGTGCCTTAAGAGTGTTTTAGTCGAATCGACTTTTTACAAATGAGACTGTTAGTGTGTGAGAATGTAAATGGTTTAGTTAGTTAGAACTGAGACTGCAGCAGTTACCTCCATATTTGAGCCATTGTATGTTCCAGGACTAACCCCAGGCCTGTCTCTTTCCAAAAGGCCAGCAGCGCTCAGAGGCCTAATTATGGGCACAAAATCCTGTCGTTTGCAACAGAAAATAATGCGAAATTTGACAGTTAGGCTCAAGGCACACGAAACTGGCAGCGTACGGAAATAACACGAAGAGGGCGAGGCGCCTTCTCGCGCGACTACGCCAGTCTACGATCTACATTTAGCATGTTGCTGTTTTGGAACACCTCCACCTACTCGCACCTCCTGTCGCTAGGCCTGGTGGCACTTCAATGCGCGGGCGAATCGGGCGATGCATGCAACGCACAGGCTGTGGGGAGAGGGAGGTAATGAAAGAGTGAGCCGACTCGCGCCGCCGCTCGAAAGCTCGATCCGTCGCGCCGCGTTCAAATTCTGTCGAGCGTTTCTATATCATATGGCATTGTTATGTCTTGTTATTAAATCTGCGCTTCGCGTGGCTGCCAATTCAGCGTAACTTGAGCCTTAGGATTAGAAACGCTCAGGATTTGGTGCGCGGGATATAGGAGCTGATGTCTCTGCTGGCCTCCGGAACCCGGCCGCCCCGTTATAATAATAAAATGAATTGTTTATCCATCAGCAATCTATTAAAGATACTTTACACTTCATTGCACACATAAAAAGCATACAATCAAAGCCCATACTCGTCCACTGCTGGACATAGGCCTCCCCAAGGCACGCCACGTCATATTATTTAAACTGCGCCTGAGGAGTGTTTTAGAGGAATCATGTTTATACAAATAAGACCGTCTGTCTTTTGCGCGGTATAAGATAAGATAACATAAAATTTATCGAAAAAATCGTATGTATAAAGTGTACATAAGAATTAAATTTAACATAGGTAAGAGTAAGTACATAGCCTAAACTAGGAATAAACCTGTATTTTTGGCTGTGTATATAAGAGCTTTAATTATTATAACGATAAAAGTTAACAATAATTCAGGAAATAAATGGTACGAATCAATAGAAACAGAAAGTTTGTAAAGAGGCTCGAAATTTCACTGATGCCTGCACTTGCCCATTAGCTCAGTTGGGAGAGCGCTGGCACGGTTAGCCAGCGATCGCGGGTTCAAGTCCCGGCATGGGTGGAATTTTTAGCGTCTAAATAGGTTTTTAAAATTGTCCTCAGCACGGGTTAGTGCAACAAAAAGAATATAATCAATAGAATCAGTTAGGAACCCTAGTAGCTTAGAAATAAACGGTATATTTACGAGATTAGTCTGATGAGTCTTTGGAGATTACTCACCGTCACCATCGCCGTTCTGACACTCGTCGTTGAGGATCTCGTCGACGGCTGCCTCCCAGGCTTCGTCGACCAGCAGGGGCGCGGCGTCTTGGGGCTCCGCTGCGGGAACGAGAGGCCCTGGGTCATTTGTCTGCAGTTGCCTGCACCGCTAGTACAATGCCGCCTATACACCGTTAATTTTGGGTGGTTTGAAAGACAGGAAATCTAACGTGCCTGACAATAGCTATCGAATACGCCAGTTTCTTTTCTTTAAAAACGCACTTTTCAAAAATATCTCGACACAAACTAGAATCTAGTAGAACCATTAGTAGCCATCCAGAGCGATACGTGCGTGCCGCGGGTCCGCGGGTCATTGTTCCGTTACACGGAGGCGGTACTAATTGTTTAGCGCATTTTTATTAAACATGATTTATCAACTCGAAACAAGATTAGTCAATTTTTTTTTTATTTACGTCTATAAGTACTTGAAAACCGACTTCATAACACTACAGCACTAAAAAGTTAGAAATAATTTTAAAGAAATCTACCTTTAAATTAGAAGTATGTATACACACATGTAAGAGCGGTGGTAGCCTAGTGGCTAAAACACTGGACTCGGAAGCGAGAGACCCAGGTTCGATTACCTATGACTTTGTTTTCTAAGCTACGTACATTTTGTGAAGTTATAGTAGCAATACCACTCGCTAACGGCGAAGGAAAACATTCGCGACCTTCAAACCACCCAGAAATTAGCCAGTAGGTATACGTCCCACTGTAGAGCACATTCCTGCTCTCGGGGAGTACGAGTTTAATCACCACGCGTGCCGTCCTCGGGTTGGCAGTTTTGAGAGCTGCGCTTAAGTGGGACTTCAAATTCGCAAACCACAAAACGAATTAAATTTCAAACTGGCAATGCCCAATGGCCCCCAACCAGATGGTCTGACGACCTAGTTACGGCGGCGGGGAGTCGCTGGATGCGGGCGGCACAAGACCGGGAAGCTTGGAAAACCATGAGGGAGGCCTGTCCTGCAGTGGGCGTCAAATGGCTGATGATGATGAATGCATTCAAGACATCGGGATCTCAAATAAGTGCAACGCTGGCTTATACCTACGCTATGTTCTATAGGAACGCGCACATTTTTGGCATTTTAGAAGCCCATCAATTTTCATTGAGTTCCCAGGAAAAGTTTATGGATAAAGTAGTTTGTATTGGTGTCCAGTATGCGCGGCTTTCGGGTCGGACGCCAGTGTTAAACATCCTGAATATAGTGTTTTTTTAGGGTTCGGTTTCATCGACAGATCTTATAGGTGTGGCGCACATAGGAAGGACGTGGGACGAAGGCTCGGAAAAGACGCGGCGTCCTTTCACTTTCATACAAAATGTACTAAAGCGTTGTGATATGGCCAAAACAGATAAGACGGGGCGAGGACGCAAACTCCATTCAACGCGTCGCGTCTTTTCCGTGCCCTCGTCCCACATAATTTCTATGTTCCCCACGCATTAAGGAGCCAGGCCCTCTGAAAAATAACCTGCAACGCTCAGGCTTGAAAGGAAAATACCACCGTTTTCTGGGCAATTCTCAAATTGAAAAACGAAAAATCGCTGCTGTGGACGATATTTTTCAAAATCTCACCATTAGAAATAGAAAATGTTTATTTGTCTTCACACAACATTCATAGTCACTACTAGAGTTAACAGTTAATATTCATTGAGCAACACCTCAGGTAGGTAGTGATTTATAAGGGCATTGTAATTTTCAATGCTTTAACCCCTAGCATTGCTAGGGGTTAAAAAATGTCCTCCACGGCAGTGACCTCACATTTCAAAATGAGAATTACCTTTCTTGTGGGCACTTTTCGGTCTAAGACGCAAAGAAAAAATATAGATTCCTCTCAAATCTATTTCCCGTTGTCTTATTTTACCACGATTACTTGGCAAAATTACTTCCATTGAAACGTACAGTATTATACAACACTACTAATGTTAACCAGTGTCAAGAATCAAGAATAATAATTGTGATCTCAGGCAATAGATACCTAGATAGAATATTATTTATGTACATGTAGATGTATAAATACTTCTTCTTCTTTTTAGTGCTGTAGTGTTTCGAAGTCGGTTTTTATTTTTTATTTAAAATTTTTTTACAGATCAAACTTGCAAAGTGTCTTTACAATCTCTAAATCACGTTAATAGTGATTTCTAGGACCCATGGCCCTAAACCCAAGGCAAAATACCTGCCGTTTTTGGTATAAATGCTATCTAGTCCCAGGTTCGTGATCCTAGGTTCTTTGTCGTGGGTCCTAGAAATCACTATTAACATGATTGAGATTGTACAGACAATTTTTGCAAATACGATCTGTAAAAGATGATTTTTTTTCATTGGGAGCGCTAGTCAGCCCACTGGATCCCCTTAATAAGTTAGTCAACCATATAGCACTGTTGCAAAGTTAATAGTCGACACACAAACACAGCACAACATGCATATTTATAAAAAAAAATGCACGTAATGCACTTAAAACAGTGCGCGGTAAGAGCTTTCTCTTTATTGTATAGTATTAAACCTGCATTTGAGGATTTTTTTTAGAGGAATCGTGTGGTTTATATAAAAAACAGACATTCCTTTAGTTGCTGTCCAATGCACAGTAAAGTTGGTAGGTATGTCTTCGTGAACTTCCGATTCACATGCATAGGTACATAGCTATTAATCGCGATTGCCATTGTCGGAGAATAGAGCCCCCTTATTAGCCATTTATAGAAACTGAATTTGTACTCGAATCATGTTGGATTCGAATAAGAAAATATGCATGTATGTTTATGTTAGAAAACAATCAATTATACTGTTACTGAGCGAAGCTTTGGGTGGTAAAAACTTTAGTTTCCTGGATAGGAGGACTTTCTCGTAATACAATTTGGCATGGTTGAATTGTACCCTCCACGTCGCTCCAGTTAAGTTTGGTTTCAGAGCGGAGTCATGTTGGATTCTAATAAGAAAATCACTCTGATCTATTTGTGCTTCCTACTTACTTGAAAATTAATAAATAAATATTATTTTTCTCTGATGACCTAAAAGAGAAAAAAAAAATAAAAAAATATTATCGTGCGAGTATAAGATGTTAGAAAAAAAAAATCGATTGTACTTAAGCTTTGGCTGGTAAACACTAGTAGTCCAGTTCAAAGGAGCTTATCTAAAGGGGGTCCAGGCAGTAACACTGGCGCCACCGAGGAAAAAACAATCATATCTTTCTACAATCTCCCGATCATGTTAGATGTGATTATTAGGACCCACGACAAAGGACCTAGGATCACGAACCTGGGACTAGATAGCATTTATGCCAAAAACGGCTGTTTCTGGCGTTAATGCTATATAGTCCTAGGTTTTTTGCCTTTGGTTCAGGGCCATGGGTCCTAAAAATCACTCTTAACATGATGTAGAGATTGTACTGACACTTTTTGCAAATTTTCTGTGAAATAAGACATTACCCCCTGGACCCATTTAATCTCAATGTAGCATTTGGTATGTATCTGTTTTTTTTCTCGAAAATTATGTACATTTAAAAATGGTCACTCAGTTTAACATGTAACGGTCATTAAGGCGACCCCTCGAGGAGCAATTCCCATACAAACGTAGTTTGGTTTTAATTCACAAACGACATGTCGGATCGCAATGACACTTCACCAATATGTTTAAAGGACACATATGAAGGTTTGCTTGTGCTTACAATGAATAGAATAACAGAGTAAAAAGTCAATTATAACCTCGTAAAACTTTTTTTAGAAACGATTAGGCTATTAACAAGGCTGTAATTTCTTTTTGATAAGTTTATAACCAACTCTAAGTACGATGAAAACTCGTTTCGTGTCCTGTAGACTTATTGGTAGTTTCATCGCGATCTAGCGTGTCGTTTGTAAATAAAAACCGCTTGTATGGGAGTTGCTCCTTGAGGGGTCGCCTTTTCTGTATTACTTTGAATAAAACATATTGATTTTGAATTCCAATGATTTTGAATAGAGTTCAAAGCAAACACACCACAGTGGCAGTCCCAATCTACGATTTTACGTATCTCTAGATCTCATTTACGGGTAATAAAACTTCCGAATTAATATTATGAAATTATTTTTATTGACACACTATTTTCAGTATGACGGATTACACAATTTTTTATACATTGCAAATGTGATTAGAGACCGTAAAATTACAATAATAAAATACATAAAAGAATGGAAATAATCTATTTACTGATCTATTTCAAGATCATGATTTCACATACAGAACAATCCCG
The DNA here is from genome assembly GCA_947308005.1 of Yponomeuta malinellus. Taxonomy (NCBI): domain Eukaryota; kingdom Metazoa; phylum Arthropoda; class Insecta; order Lepidoptera; family Yponomeutidae; genus Yponomeuta; species Yponomeuta malinellus. The sequence continues at coordinate 3,337,536 of OX371016.1, read as the reverse complement.
TCAGACATTATATAGTTTACCGTAGTTTCTTCACGTTAAGGAAAGCCTTCGAGAAATTAAATGGTTACCGGCAGTCGAACCGTGGATGACTATGAGCTGAAAAGCTGCGTTAATACCAAAACCAGGGGGTTATTATCTCAATATAAAAGTGCCCCAACCATTTTAAGCCCTGTAACTTAAGGATGGTTACTATTAGACTCGTGTAGTTCGGGAACGAAGGACTTTACTTCGTAAAACGGCACATTAATTTACTACATATCTTATTATATCTCCTCCACCTTAATAGTTCACATAAAAGTACCTACTTTACATATCATTATTAGAGCTCGCGCCACCAATGAAGTCCCACAGTAAAGTACTTAAATTCAAAATTCTTCAACTTATGGGACTTTACCATTCGTAATGTTGACTCTCGTAGTAGACAAAGAGCGTAACATTTTATTAAAATAATAAACGCTCCATCCGTCCACCATGATAGAACTATAAATTGTTCATTCGTTTAACAACTCAAAAATTCATTATAATTCGTGAACTAACGCGACTCAAAAGAAGAAATATTTCTTTGAAATAAATGAACTGAATCATTCTTTTTTTTAAACTAAAACTTCCTTAGTTCCGGAATCACTTACCTACTTGATTTTTTGTCAATCATTCTTTTTTTTTCTATGATTGTTTGGTGCACGGCACACCTAGTTCCTACAAACGATGTAGGTACGTCAAATATTAACTGTCGGTAGATTACTGATATTTAATACATTGACGCCTCAACAAAGCTGCCTTGGGCCTGTTCAGTTTAAGCACCAACAACTAAAAAGTCAAGAAGTGTCTTTATTGACGCACTCTACATTCCGAAAGGAAATGCAGAGTGCGCGTATAATTATTAATTATTTATTTGCCTCGAACAACAAGATTCATATTTGGTTAGTACATTTCAAAACTTATATTTATGTTAGTAGCATTTTAGGACAGTGAACACATATACATATTTATTTATTTACATACATCAAGTCTCGTTACGTTCGACTTGAAGCCTACAGCAGTGGTTGATGTATACAGATAAACAGTCAGATGATAAACAGTCCAGTCAATAGAAATCAGAAATAAAAAAAATATTTCAAAGTAAAGAATTTACTAATTTCGAGTTTAGACGATAAATGTGAAGTCGATTGATTTTTCTCCACTTCTTTATCAGTAGATACCTACAATTTTGCTGGGAAATTAACAAAAAAATATTATGGGTTACGAAAGTAAAATATATTAGTTCGGAATGGCCGCGTTAAGCGTTCTTATGGCACGGAGCGTAAGAATTTAAACCCTTGTATGAGTTCCCGATGTTTGAAAACATTTGCGATTAGTTTTCTATAATGTTGAAAAATTCGCTAAGGTCCCTTGGTAAGAAATGTTCTGTAAAAATTGGCAAAATAAAATTGCGATTTTGTACCCAACTGACAGCTGTTAACAGTAGATGTAACAGATTGATAGCGTACGGGAAACCAGGGGTGAATATCTCATAAGCCTTGGATATTGCAGGCATGGAAAATATTACATACATTCCTTTGGAAAATATGTTCGTGATAATGCAGAGAATACGCGGGAAGGATGTTAGAGAAGTACACTCGGTACAATGTATTAACAGAATCTAAACACTGCTCCCCGCGCACCGATTCCGGACCAAAATTCAAATTCCATACTAATTGCTATCGCAAACGTCAAGCGTGGGGTACATAGCAAGGACTTGGGACGAGGGCGCAGTAAAGACGCGGCGTCCTTTCAATTCACTCTTATACAAAATGTACTGGAGCGACGGGCCATAGTCCACAGATAACACGAGGCGAGGACGAAAACTCCGTAAAACTCGTCTCTTCTTATCCTCGTTCCACGTTCTTCCTCGTGCCCCAGACCTCAGATTCCGACAGGATTTGGTGCGCATAATTCTAGCGTTGGCGGACTTAAGAGCATAAGCTGCATAAGTCAACTCCGGTCCCCTCGCAACGGCAGCAAAAAATTTCAACTCCTTACCAACACAATTAGAACATATAAAAAAAAAATTTATTTAAAAATGCATTTAATACAAAGCAGCCCAAAAATGCTAATATTCAATGTTTTATTACGTTTAAATGTTGCAGTGCCCTTATGTACCTACTCTTAAAAGAACAAAAACGAAATGTAATGACACATGACAATGCAATAAATAAATATGAATTGTCATTAAATTATTCTTCTATACAAGATAAGATAAGATAAGAACATTCTTTATTGCACACAAGAAGTGAGACGGGCGGCCTTACTGCTAACAGCAAGATAAGTAACATATTAAATCAGGATAGCAGTTTGCCATATTTTTATTAAAAAAAAAAAAAAAAAAAAAAAAAAAAAAAAAAAAAAAAAACTTGTATCTTCATTTCGTTGTTTCATGACAGCTCTCCGTTAATGTAATACAGGTAATAAAAATGTTAGAGTAGAATTTTATAACAGGTTTTTGTCAGTGCCTCAAGAATTGGTGTTTTGGACTTATGTGCCTCAGTCCGCCGACCCGAGAATCTGGCCTCTGCTCCTATCCTATTCGCGCGATTCCAATCGTCTATCTGTCAAATTAGTACGGAATTTGACAGTTAGACCAATGGAGTCGCCCAGGATTTGATGCGCTTATTTAGCGCCCATGATCGATAACGAAACCTAGGTCTCAGTGGGAACCTCCGGCTCATACAGCTCCTCATATTCCTGCCCCTCCTCCTCACCCTTCATGATGACATCGCCGTCTCGGTCGACCTCGCCGTCGACCTGGTCTCCATCGACCTGGTCTCCATGGACCTGGTCACCGTGGCCGTCGTCAGCTTCAGGCGTGGTCTTGCGTCGCTTCCAGTTGCCGGACTGGTCACGCTCCTCGTTGGAGTTGGCGACGCGCTTGTTGGTGTCTTGACCCTGATCAGAAGAGAACATAGTTAGACCCGAGATTTATTTATTTTATTTTAAGTTTATTAGGGAAACCAACAGCTTAATTAACAATAGTAGATTAATGTAGTGCAGTAACAATGTTCCAAAGCCAATAACAGGATTCCACAAATTAACAAGTTGTCTATAAGAAATTCAAACATATTAAACCCTTTTTATTAATACATTATGACAATTTTGTTGGTAAGTACGTAATATCCTGAATATTAAAATAGTAGATAATAAATAGTGTCCTTTACACATTTCTTTTTTCTTTTCAAGCTTTTCAAGCGCACTCAGTTAGCCTCACAGTTGGGCCGTTGTGTGTAGAAAGCGCTGAAGTATGTAAATATAGGTTGTCTGGAAGAGATCACTTTTAGTGATAGGGCCGCCATCTGTACCCTTAGGTTAAGAAATATCTGTGTGTTCTCTATCTATCTATCTCTATCTAAATACCTCAGACGCTAGGGCAGTGATGGTGAACCAATGAACATACTAATTCGGGCACGCCGATAATTACGGAGCTTACGTAAAGTTGTCGAAATTTTATTAATTTTAATACTCAATAATTACATATTGCATTCCACAAGTATATGCAGATGTCATTTAAATCAAATATAGAACTACAATTTCAGTGTGAAATCAAAAATTTATCGAAATAAGGAAAAGAAATGCAAATACTAATAAGAAAATAGTTACTAAGTGCCAATACCCAAATAATGAAAACATGGAGTTTAATTCCTATCACATAGGTGTCTGACAAAACCTGGTGGCTTCTTCAGAACAAGTTGGCGCTCATCATCATCATCATCGCCACATATGTATTTTTTTTAATAAAAATCACGAGTGGTGGTAGCCTAGTGGGTAGAACACTGGACTCGGATGCGAGATCCAGGTTCGATTAACAGTGTGGGCATGTACACATGACTTTGTTTTCTAAGTGAGGTACTATAAGTGAAGTTATAGTAACAATACCACTCGCTAACTGTGAAAGAAAACATCGTGAGGAAACCTGAGTGTCGGAGCTATTCACATACCTCAGCGCTTGAAATCGCTAATCCGCGGTGGGCACGCGTGGTGATTAAGCCCATACTCTCCTTGAGAGAAGGCCTGTGCCCTACAGTGGGACGTAAGTATACAGGCTGCTTGTTCGCAAAGGTTCGCCATCAATAATCCGGAATTGAGTTAATAATGTGTAGTGGTTACGAAAGTTTTAGTTCAAAAATTATAACTTTCATTCACTGTGTTGAGTATTTGCCAGATTATCTAATTTAAGTTGAAGTAAATCGTGTTATCCGTCCATTTCGCCTGCCAGTCAATTTCTTGCGCCACCTGTGGCTGACTGGTAGAAAATACTTATAGCATTAAGTGCGCCACATTGCCATTGTATTTTTCACTCGTGTGCAATAAACGTATTAACAAAAAATATAACAAAGGACCCACCAGTCCAGACTTGTCCCGCAGAAGACGCACGAAGAGCTGGTGGTGGCGCCAGGTCTTGAGGTGCACCTCCGCCGTCTCCTGCGAGTCCAGCAGCTTGCGGCACAGCTTGCACTGGACGCAGCTGAACGGGGCCAGGAACGAGCGCCCGACGCTACGCTCGACGCTGCGTCACAGAGGATTTCGATTAACCATTTGACTCATCAGATTTCCATAAGTCATACGTTTCGCGTATTCACGCTGCTGAGTGTGAGGGCTCCCGTATTCATTGTAAACATTTGTCTATAAACATGTTGCCGAGTTGCTGTCAACATGTTGCAGGCTACACTTGTGTTGCAGAGTTGATAAGCCATGTAGCAGAGTTGCCGTCCGGCGAGCGAAAACATCATTTATCAACAAATGTTGACGTGTGTGGACGTGTTTTAAACATGGCAGTAGTGTGGACCAATGATAAAGTAATGAAGTTGATAGAATTACTTCAATCTAAAACAATATTGTAGGATTTTTCTGAAACCTTAATTATACAAAAAAAGAAACAGAATCCTAAATGAAAGATGCATTATAAGATAACAACACTACTTTCTCGGGCAAAATTTTGACGCAGACTGGCGAGTGGACGGGAAGTATGGATGTAAACATTGCCGAAAAGTTCTTTAGTAACTCTGTCATCATTATTGTGTATTGTAGAGGTATTTGTGACCTTTAAATTTAAATATCATACTCTGCAAGTTTTCATTACAAAAATATTAAACGTCCTCTAAAAACTTGCGAGGTTTGGTCTGTAAATGTAAGTGATACAATTTTTTTCACAATCTCGCCGCCCCCTAAGAGCGCCGCCCGGGCCGGACCGCCCCCGCCGCCCTCAATAAGCTAGTGGCGTTACCCCAGGTTGGCCGCCCCAGAAATCGCGGGAAGAACGAAGTGGCCAAGAACGTGTGGGAGAAGAGAGCTCCAAGCAGGAGACTGGCAGGAGACCGCGCAGGACCGAGACAAGAGGCGACTTCTTGTAACGGAGGCAAAGCCGCACTCCGGGTTGCTGAGCCAGCGTAATAAGAAAGGACACACTGTACGCGGAGAGCGCTGAGCGCCCTCTGAGTACAGCCGGCCCACAGGCTGCACGTATAAAAAGATTGAAATTAAATGAAAAAGCTTTATCGTAAAACGGTTACAGGTTCCCAAACTAGGATTCCCTGTGCTATGAGTAGCCAGGCTACTTCCAAAATACATAATAATATATCTTTTACAATAGTAACTAATACCTAAACATGCTTATACCGTAATGTAAGTTGACAGTATGTTTTGCACAGTTTTATGTCCGTTTTGCCATATACCTGTAGTCGGGAATCTTCTCAGCAGTGACACCGGTGAGGTCATCGCCCTCGTTGTAGTCAACGATGAAGCTCCCAGCCTCAGTCGGTACCTCAGCTTCACCCTCGTCCTCAACTTCCTTCTTCACAGCCACCTCCTCTCCGTCTTTTGGCTCATCTTTCTTCTCATCGGTCTCGTTCTGCGAGGAGACGGGAGTGTTGGTCAGTGAACAGCGGCATGGAGACTGGTTGTATGGTTATAGGGGTACCGCTAACTCGTGACATAAAATAAAAAAGAACGGGCAAGTGCGAGTCGGACTCGCGCACCGAGGGTTCAGTACAAATTTGTACTTACATATTATAAATAGTTCAGGAATGGAGTCTCGCCGTTTTTTCCGAGCTTTTCCCGAACTTCAGACAATTTTTATGATTTAATCACAAGTGTATAGTTTTCAGATTTTTCCCCGTACTTGTAGTATAAGACGATATTACTTGCCGAATTTCATAGTTATAGGTCAACGGAAAGTACCCTTTAACCTGGTCAGTCCTGGCCTTGAAAATAACAATTGAAAACCATTGTCTCAAGTTTACTTTTCACAGCTTCAAGGGACTGTAGACCTGAGTAAATGGTTTTAATTTCAACTTGATTCCTCCACGCGTTCCCGAGATAAAGGGTCTTGAGTTCTTGACAGACAGACAGACGGACGGACGGACGGACGGACGGACGGACAGCAAAGTTATCCTATAAGGGTTCCGTTGTTCCTTTTGAGGTACGGAACCCTTAAGCTTTACCCGAGCCTTACGTATTTGTTTAAAAATTCTGTGACGTCATTAAATAGATAACCTAATTAACAACGTGACCGACAGCGTTTATATCTGTTCTTAGGAAATCGACTTTAAAATCGAAGTACTGTAGTTTTGCACGTCGCAAATAATCATTATTTTTTAATAAGAACTATAACAAACAACATCAGACCTATTTAAAAAAGGGTCCAATCGCCAATAGCGTACTATTGAATCAAGCCCAACACTGATAACCACCATACCGCGATGAATCCAAGAGATCCATACCTGTTCAGCCCCTTCCTCGGTATCGGCCTCCTTTTTGACGTCACTGTCGACGACGGGACGCTTGCGCTGACGATCGTCACGCACGTAGGACTGCTCCATCGAGAGGGTAGAAATCACCATCACTGCATGGTAAAGTGTAATAAATAACCCTAATTTTACAATGTAACTCATTGCTACTATGGTGAGGGCGGGCGGTTGCTGACAGTATGGACGAGTCTATTAGTTATGATTTGTGTGCTATTTGTTTCTTTTGTTTAAATGTTTGTGATTTTGTCTCCTGTTATGTGTTATTTTGTATATGAATCAATATAGTATATAATAAATAAATAAATAACTAAAAAAATAATTTCTTCCAACTAAAAGCTAACCAGCTGGTACTTCCTATCGTCATGTCTGTTTCTGTATTAGTTATAAGTGGAGGCTTTGCTGGTATCTGTGGCTTGTTAATGTTTTAGTGATTTTGTCTAGTGTACCGTTTGCTTCCCAAATAAATAAAAATAACTTCCACACAACACAATCAGTTGACCTGGCCCCAAACTAGGATATCCTGTGCTATGGCAAACAGGCAAGTCAGGAACCGTGGCTTTGACTACCGCTCAGGGGCATTTTTGATGCAAAGGATATCCCTCGCTGTGCAGCGCGGTAACGCTGCCAGTGTTATGGGTACCCTTGGGTCGGAAATGTCTCGGGGCGGTTTATTTAATTGACTGTACTTGTGTGTGTGTGTGTGTTTTTTTTTTTTTTTTTTTGTTTCCTTTATTCTTATGTTTTTATATTTTTTATTTAATGAAGTAATTATGTAATTTATTTATTATTATTTATCAAATAAGTTGTTGTCAACAGGCAAGGACATCAACATGGCAATTCACACAGACTGAGGCCATTTGTACAAATGTACGGCAGGCCCCAGCACCTGCTTAGTAGAGAATGCTCAGCGGTCGGGTTGTCGGTTATATTTACCCGACTGCGGCAGAGCCCAAAAGGAGGGCAATGTGTTTGGCTCGTATGTATGTAAGTATGTCCGATTCTATGTTCCCTCATAACTCATTGATCAACGGTCAGATTTTGACAAATAACATCACAATCGATTCGTCATAGGCTACATAAAATCAGCACAAATCTGACAAAATAACCGACAACCCGACTGCTGAGCACTAGCTACTAAGCAGAAGGGACCCAAATTCACCAATGTAATTCCTTAGGTTGGTCCCGCCTGCTTAGTAGTTAAAGCTCAGCAGTCAGGTTGTTAGTTTTTTTTTGTGTGGTGATTTTATATAGCCTCGCGCAAACGTGATGAATTGATTGAGATCTTAACTGTCAAAATCTGAACATCGTTTAAGTCATGAGAGAACGTTTAAAAAAAAAGTTTTTTTCTCACCATAAAGTAACAACACACCGACAGAGCGTATTTAGAGCCATGATTGCCTAAAAATACAATAAATGGCTCTTGTTACAGTTATCAATTCAGCTAATTGCCAAACTAGGTGATGATGGTTCATTTAGTGATATTACGTACTTAATGTAAAGATCTCATTTTTCCTTCAGCAACCTTCCATCATAGGGTTGTCTGGAAGGAATTGCTTTTAGCAATAAGGCCGCCAATTGTACTGTGTATCTTTCAAATTTTTATGTCATGTACAATAAAACATATTTTTATCTTGTCTACTTCAAACATTGATGATACAGACAATGCCTCTCAAAGATTAGGAATTTTCGGCCAGCATGGTAATTTATAATTTAATTGTAAGTGTGTGCTATTGTGTGTGTTTGTGTTAATCTATAGGAGCATCTGTATTGTGTGTTAGTATCACAGGTTAAGACTCTACTTCCCTATGTTTTAATTGACTCTAAGCCCAAGTCCCATGTCTGTTTATTCCTAAATCATCGAGCTAGGATCCCGGTAATAATGAACGAATGAATGTATTTGATGCTGGTTATTGTTAGCCAGTAAACTCGTTCAGAGAGCATATTTTATAATAAAAATTCAGAAGGTAGACTGTAACCGCTGCACTAAACTCACCTTCTAACTTACCTTCAGGCCTAGGCTTGGAGGTAACATCCTGTTTATCGTGCACCTTTTTCAGGTGCTCCGGGGTGAGCCTGTGCTCGTCGAGCTCGATCCTGGTCGGCATCTCCTTGTGGCAGCTGGTGCAGGCGGGATGGAGGTACTTCTTCAGCTTCCGGTGGCCGACGGTAGTGCGGTGGCCGGCGCCGTCCGCCGCGTACATGTCGCACATGGCGCAGTAGAAGTCGCGCGCCGTCTGCTGGCCGGTCTTGCGCGTGCGCTTCATCTCGCGGATCTGCAGGGGTTTTTTTTATAGACTTCATCGAATTATTCATTGTCCTCATTTACTCTCCAGGCTAAACTTCCACATTCCTGGTAGGTCCCTTAAGACATAAATATACATTTAATACACCCATCTCCTCAGGAAATTACGGAACTAACTCTTTCCTATTTGGAGCCTGCTCAGCATTCAACAGTTTAATCGATGGTCGGACAGTAATTTCGACGTCATGCGTCAGCCACGTCAGCGTTGCTTCAGTTAGGCGAAGGTTGGCTGCAAACTTCTTCGTTAGCGAGTTGCCTTACAAGTTGGCTTGGTTGTTCTACATTGATTGTTTATTATATAGGTGATGGTTAGATTTGACTGTTTTGCTTAAGTTAATTAAGTAGGGATTGGTTTTCGATATTATAAAGCTTAAGTGTGTTCTGAACTACAATGTCGCTATAAGTAAAAACCTGTTATTGACTCTCTGTTACTATAATGTACAATGTACCTTTTATCACGTTGTCTCTAGTCGATGGTTTTCCTAAAACCCAATAAATAAATAAATACAGTAGACAGCAGATCAACCTTCACACGCGAGCGCTCTGCTCAGCTTAAAAGGCCAAGTAGATAGATATGCACTCCCGCGAACCACCGTCAGAAATCTGGGGTTATGGCCCTATGATTCCCTCGGAGTCAACCAAAATATAAAGATGGTCAACCTTTGACCATTTTACATTTTGTAGACTGTACAATCTTCCATTAGACGTAAGTTAAGGGGCAGACACATCAGAACACATAAGGTACATGTCTCGCAGCTATATGAAGTAATTTTAATGTTAATCATGACAACATTAAAATAAAGCCCATGAATAAAGACTCCATACAAAAAACAATAAAAAATAAATCCGAAAAACAAATCGAGAACCGAGCCTACTTTCGACACTAACTTGGCAAACTTGCGTACCATTGAGTGCGTTTATTTAATAATTTAACCAAAAGTAGCTTCAGTTGGTTGGCATGTTTGAAACCAAGTGTTATAAAAAGGTGTTTCAAATTGTCTAAAAAACGTGTTACAAAAATTTGTTTATCTTTCAAACAATTTATAACACACTTAAAATGCCAACGCTGATAAGTAATTGTAGCGCAATTCGAAACGCAATTACCTAGAGAGTTTAGCTGGTTTCCTGCTTCAGTAATTTTTACTTGTTTTTTTTTGGACTTTTTCTTCTATTTGACAGAATGGGAAATTTTCAATTACCAAAAAATACCTTAAGAAAACTAACCTTAAACTCCTGGCGCATGGTATCGGCAGTCAGGGCGTAGCTCTCGGCCGTCTTCTGCATCATGATGGAGTGAGCGCGCCCCGACAGATGGTTCTCGAACGAGCGGCCGTCCCACATGCTTTTGTTGCAGATGTGGCATTTCAACAGCTGGGGGTTCAGATCGTCGTAGCGCGTCTTCGGAATTACCCTTGTTTTTGGGATATCGCTTTCCTCCTTGGTTGTAGAGTCCGAAGTGGCTTCGGCACTCTCTGGTTCCGTTTTCACTTCAGTCTCGCTGTGATAAGACTTGGGACGTTAGACTAGAGATTATCTTGAAAGTGGGCAGTCTTTTTGAGGGTCTGGTTAGTTGGTAGCAAGAGAAGGCTCAGTGTAGGAAATTTATTTTAAAAGGAAGGGTCAATTTTGTGGTGGCTTCGCAGACATATGCACTGATATAGCCAAATGTATCGTAGCAAACATCCCAAAATGCGTGCAAATTTAACTCAATATCTTATGTAATTTTTTTTTTGGAATATGTTAATTGTGAAATTCTACAGTCAGATACAGACCTTATTGTAAGATTTCCAACATTTTTTTCATTCCAATTGCGTCTGCCATCAGTCGCCAGACTAATCAGATTTGTTCATATAGGTAACCGATTACTAAGAAGACTTCTTTTAAGCACATCACACACTATACTACATAGGGCGGTATATCACGGCGTACGATTTTAAGACGAATAGTGTACTCAAGTGTGTGAACAACTGAATTATGTATGGAAGGTATGCCGAGCTATGACGTAGTACAGAAGGCGCGTGTTCCGCTTAAAGTAAGCCGGCGCTTGGGATTTCATTATAAAATAAAAATATCACATATTAACGTAGTTAAAGTTGTTAACTCTTCGTGGTAAAGCAGACGACATGAATGATCACCTTAAGCATAGCCAGGTGACCCCGACTATGGTGAAGACTTGTTATAACCATTTCTTGATTCAACCACCGTGGGAATGGCCCGATGGAATCCTGTTGATTTATCACTCTTCCACAAAGGAAAGAGGTCCGTAAATACGCCAATGTGGCTAACTGTGGGGGTCTGGTGAACGAAAACAACCACACTAGTGTGGGATAACGCAAAGAATGGTTGATTTTACCATAAGGTTGGAGTGCGGTGTTACCACCGGAAGTTGTCCGTGGGATCCTTACCTCTCCTTGGTAGGCTTGGCCTTTGAATCGGCCTCCTTTTTCTGGGAGTTCCTGTATTGGTTCCTTTGCCCCTCAGCGGGCCTGAACGGTTTACGATTGGAGTTGTTTCGATCACCAAGACGATTGTAATTGCCTGGCCGCCGGAAATTACCCTGATTGCCCATCTAAAGGGACACGAGCACATAATTATGGCATTAGTTAGAAACATTGTAGGCTCAACAGAGCCTGAAAAATGCTGAAAGATAAATTGGCACTAATGTCATTAAGGATTCAATGATGATATTGAAATAAAAGCGCATTGTAAACAATAAATTGAAGATTTTGCCCTATGTAACAGTGTTACAAGAAGCAAAATGTGAAAGCGATGGCGACCACAAAACAGTAGTCTGTAAGAGTAGAACACAATACTGCAGTAAAACTCAATCATTATTAAAACTCAATGCAATGTTGAACCAAATGAGAAATTGAGAAATAAATCAGCAGTATCTCATCTTCAAAGGGGATAATCATGATGGATGTTAAAACATCATCTTGCAATTCCATAGCCTCAACAGCTGTTTGATGAAAGTTACCATGATGTTAAAAATAATCGTCCAGCCTTTCTATAGCTCAACAGCATCTAGACAGCACTTTTTCCACACAATGTGGATTAAGTGTCCTCTTAGCAGATACCACATTAGCTGGGACTCCTTTATCAGGCATTGTTGAATCCCCACAAAAACTGTATGGGATTGGGACAGTTAAAAAATCAATGGAGAAAGTATAAACCCTTGGCTGCTCAGAGTCAGGGTGTAGCAAAGGGTGTGCAAGGGAAAAAACACTTAGAAAAATTTTGCAAAAAAAAAAATTGGGTCCCCGTAACCCCTTCTTTTTATATTTTTAATCAAAGGGGGGCATCAAAATGAGCAACTTTTCCCCCTAAAAAAAATCTCTAAATTAAATATTTGAGATTTTACAGGCGATTTAAATTTTATATGGCTAAGCACTTAGAAGAAAAATGGACTTCAGAAAAAAGGTCCCCGTAGCCCCCTTTTTTTATATTTTTAATCAAAGAAAGGCATCAAAATGAGCAACTTTTCCCCCTAAAAAAAATCTCTAAATTAAATATTTCAGATTTTACAGGCGATTTAAATTTTATATGTGCACAAAGCTGCATTTACTCTTTTGGGTGCACCGGTTTTCCCAGAAGATATACCAGCGGTAGTTTGTCTAAGATGAAGACTGGCAGAAACCATACAGCATCTCAGTCGGCTGTCAGCGCGTAGCGTAATACGCTGCGGACTGCCCGGTTTGGCTTTGTAGTCCCAGTGATATGATGATTGATGACTCATCCATCATTACGTGGGACACTCAGAAAGTTTTGAGAAACTAAAAAACTAACTTCTATGAAAAAAATATTTTTATTAAATCTTTTCAAAGAACTCTCCACCTGCCTCTATACAAAGTTTCATGCGTCTGAACCAATTTTCAAAACATTATTTCCAGTCCTCCGCAGACACCTCTTCCACGGCCTTCTCAAACGCTATCGACGTTTTCAAAACAATTACTTACAAGTGGACAGTGTCTTATACATAATAACTTTTTTTCGCAATACTTTCTGAGTGGCCTGGTATAATTTTTTACCGACGGTTGCAACTTCGACAACGACAGTTATTGGTTTTAATACCCCGTCGGCCTAGCCCAGGGTATACCCTATGACAGTCCCTTAAGAATCGCCGGAACATGGCGGCGTCGCTAGGCAGGTGCTTTAAAATATTTTCCCGGTACATAAATTCACCCATGTACCACTTGAGGCGCCTGTCACTATGACAGGTGCGGCAATGAAGCTTAACCCTTAATTCACTACCTGGGTCCAATGGACCCATACCAAATCTTAAAACACTTGCTATTTCATACTTATTGCGCTCAAGTTCATGCGCGGTCCTGTACCTTCCTGTAGTGCCGCGCCGAACGCGACAGCGATAGGACGTGCGTACGCGCCGCTCGCAAGGTGAGTAAATTTGCTTATATGGGTCCCATGGACCCATACTAGTGAATTGTGTTAGTGTTATCAGCTTTATTACAATCTTTCTTTTTCGTGTTTTAGGATACAAACATGGATCGAAATAGACCTGGACCGAGCTCAGTGAACGTAAATGATGATGAAGCATCTGAGTTAATAAATAATTGACTCGTGGAAGAAAATGGCGAGACAGATAACGAAGAAGTTCGCACACCTAGCTCACCACCACCTGTTCATACGTCTCATTTGGCTTATGAGAACTTGGATTCTGATGACGAAGATGGTGAGTACATTCCGAGTGAACATGATACAAATTCTGAGTTTTCGGAAATGTCATCAGATGATGACGACGGTGATGGCCCACAAAGAGCAAACAGAGATATGAACTACTATTATGGAAAAAATCGTTTTAAATGGTCCAATACACCACCGTCCAGAAACGTTAGGACTCCATCTCATAATATTCTGAGATTGCCAAGAATAAGAAGACCTGATGACTACAATTTTGACGGCGGTGTCATGAATCCTATGGACACATTCCAACTTATTTTCGACCAAAGAATGATCGAACTAGTGCTGAAATGGACCAACAAGAAATTTGCGAATATACGTCAAAAATATCCGAATGATTTAGCATTCAGAGACACTGATCAAATTGAACTGAAAGGATTTTTCTCTCTTTTGCTTTATAGCGCAATTTTCAAATCGAACAGGGAAAGCATTCTTTCGATATTTGCTACTGATGGTACTGGCCGGCAGATATTCAGAGCCTCCATGTCCAAAAATAGATTTCTGGCACTTTTGCTCGCACTCCGATTCGATGACTTCTCTGATCGCGAGACACGAAAAACTGTCGATCCGGCTTGTCAAATATCAGAAATACTTGATATGTTTGTGGAAAACAGCCAGAAAAACTATGTGATTGGTTCTAATGCCACTATCGACAAAATGTTGGTCGAGTTTAGAGGACGATCGAAGCACAAAATGTACATGCCCAGTAAACCAGGAAAATATGGTGAAAAAATTCAGTGCATGGTTGACTCAAAAACTTTTTATATATATAACGTGTACCTATATACAGGTAAAGGCTCTGACGGTTTGGGATTAAGTGAAGATGAAAAGAAGATGTCCGTCCCAACTCAAACTGTTTTACGTTTAGCGAAGCCGATTTATCACACAAACATAACTACCGACAACTGGTATTCGTCGCTTGAACTTCTGGAAGAACTGAAAAAAGGGGGCTTACTACTGTAGGTACTCTGAAGAAAAATAAGAGGGAAATACCCCCTGAATTTCGCCCGAACAGATCCAGGACAGTAGAAAGTTCATTGTTTGGTTTTACCAAGGATGTAACTCTTGTCAGCTTTGTACCTAAAAAAAATAAAGCTGTGGTCCTTTACTCCTCAATGCATCATGATGGCTCGGTGATGGAGTCGAATAAGCCCGAAATAATAGAATATTACAATTCAACGAAAGGTGGCGTTGATGTTGTTGATCAGAAGTGTTCGGTATACTCCTGTAGTCGGCGTACTGCCAGATGGCCTATGGCAATATTTTTCAGAATTTTAGACATGGCTGCTCATAACGCGCAAGTGATTTACGAAGGTATTTCCTTGACCTTGACAACTTGACTTGCTCCAAAATTGACAAGACTGAATTTCCTCAAAACTCTCTCGGAAATGCTAAATAGGTCCAACCTCACGTCACGACTTTACAACGAAAGACTGCCAATGGAGCTTCGCTTATCTATTGCTAGCATCACAAAAAAATCCATTCCACAAAATTTTGACACTGACCAGCCAGCAAAACTTGCGAGAAACGAGAGAAAAAATTGTTATACCTGTCACTATAAAAAGAGAACCAAGACTGTTTATATTTGTTGTACTTGTTCGAAGCCTATATGCTTGACATGTGCTAGAAAAATATGCAAGCATTGTTCTGTAAGGGACTAAGTTCAACCATTGCACGTTTTGAATTTTTGTATAGAATATATATAGGTTTATTGTTTTTTTTTTGTTGTATAAGTAATAGATTTAAGAAAAAATACCTCAAAGAAGTTCCTAATTCTTTAAAATTTTAAATGTGATTTTTTAAAGCCGTGCCTTCCAAAAGGGGCTCAGTATTATAAGATATAAATGTTACTCATTTACTAGGGGAAATAGCTATTTTTTAAGTTTGTTTTGGCAGTTACTAAATGATTAAGAGAGTAATACTTTAAAATAAAAGAATATATGATTAAAAATGTCACGTGTTTTAATTTTTTTTACCTGTCAAAAATGTGGGTCCATGGGACCCATACTAGTGAATTGTGTTATACTTTAGTAGGTAGTGAATTGAGGGTTAAGCTTTAACCAAAGTCTCTCAATATTATTGGTGTGCACTTTTACCCTTACCCTGCCATCCTGCAGTGGGATTCCTAGAGATGCGTGAGCCTGTATGTCGACAGTACCAGCCACAAATTCTTGGCTGTGGTTGACAGTCGAATGGCCACGCATCCCTAGGCGAATATTTATGCCGGTGTAGGCCCGGTGCATATCGGACATAATGTAGGTGGCGGGCGCAACATTTTCCTCCACTATTGGATCCAGAGTAGTACGCGTTTTGTCCGGGATCAGCTCGACGTGTACTTTTTTTGTCTTCCGGCTCATGCAGCCGAAAGACCAGGTTTGTCTCCTAAGGAGACAGCCTCTGTGATATTTTCTTGTAGGTATACAAGTGGGTTTCGTCCACTTCCACGATGTCGTCGTGACCGCCTAACTCCTCCCTGTCGTGCGCCTCAGCTATCTCGCACACCTCTCTAAAGAAATGGAAAACCTGAATTACTGTCTTTTTAGTGACTTTACAGTCTTTGGCCACCTGCGTCACCTTGTCGCGCCTCAAAAAATGAATTATCATTCGCAGATAATTTATGATGCTCACCTGGCTACGCTCAAACATAGTATTGCTAAGGGGTGATTTTGTGGACTGCAGCCCTGACCGCTCTCGACTGCACCGCCAGCAGCGCCAACGGTATCCAAGCTTATATGAATCTTTACGCTCCTCACTCATATTGCCCCTGCAGCTAGGGCAACGACGTGGTCGTGATGGTATTAAAAGCCAATTTTTCGCGGCATTTATAGCTTCGTCCTCAGTACTAACGTACAATGGAAATTCCCACAGGCGGTAGTTCTCGGCCCGAAGAAATTGGAGTGGGTCCATATTGTATTAAAGTTAACAAAACCACTACAAAATACGGAAAATGAGAAAAACTCTGAAAGATACTAAATGTGAAAACCCCACTAAATCACAATCCCTTAAAAACTTTGACCCCGTAAAGACTACAATGAACGAAACCCAAAAAAACAGAACCCTGAAAAATACTAAACGAAAGTGAAAACCTCACTTAACTACATTCCCTTAAAAACCTACACCCCAAAAAGATGATAAGTAACAAAACCCAAATAAACAGAACCCTTAAAAATACTAAACCGAACCCAAGAAAATTAAAAACAGAACTCTGAAATAATAAGAAGAAGAAGAAGAAGAAAGACATTTATTATACCAACAAGATACATCACAGAAACAAAATAAGCACATAAGTAACATAATATGCACAACACAGAAGGAAAACTAAATACATAACTCAACTTTAGAGCAGTCTTATATAAATCCGAAGAAATTATATGGAAAAAATGCTGCGTTGCTACTTCCTTACATCAACTTTCATTTACTCTTACAAAAAGTTTACGATTACTGCATCCTGACGGCCTGATCGGCCACGAGGTGCGGACGTGTTTTTTGCTCTTCGTAAAATGAAATTTAAAGAGTTCGGCAACTTAAATCGCCTGTAAAATCTGAAATATTTAATTTAGAGATTTTTTTTAGAGGGAAAAGTTGCTCATTTTTATGCCCCCCTTTGATTAAAAATATAAAAAGAAGGGGCTACGGGGACCTGTTTTCTGAAGTCAATTTTTCTTGTGCTTAGCCATATAAAATTTAAATCGCCTGTAAAATCTGAAATATTTAATTTAGAGATTTTTTTTAGGGGGAAAAGTTGCTCATTTTTATGACCCCCTTTGATTAAAAACATAAAAAGAAGGGGCTACGGGGACCTGTTTTCTGAAGTCCATTTTTCTTCTAAGTGCTTAGCCATATAAAATTTAAATCGCCTGTAAAATCTCAAATATTTAATTTAGAGATTTTTTTTAGGGGGAAAAGTTGCTCATTGTGATGCCGCCCTTTGATTAAAAATATAAAAAGAATGGGTTACGGGGAGCCAATTTTTTGTTGCGAAATTTTTCTAAGTGTTTTTTCCCTTGCACACCCTTTGCTACACCATGACCCTGCTCAGAGAGTACAAATTACGGTTGGTGGGCAAAATTGGGTACAACAACATTTCAAGCACAATCTCTGTCCCACTTACCCTATGCATCGGCCCAAACGGTCGGTGGTCAAACCGCCCCATGTCTGGGCCGAAGTCACGTCGGATTGGCATGTCCAACAGCGACGGTACCGGTGCCTGGCGCGACTGCAGCAGGTTGGAAATCAAGTTATTGGCCAAAGCTAAAGTGGCCTCCGTAGAGCCCTGCAGCGGCAGGAGGTTGGGAAGCCCGGCATTCGGGCCGCCGCCCTGCCACGGGGAGACGTTTCCATGCCCGAAGTTCTTCGCGCGGTCGTTCCGTCCGTAGTCCATGCGCCGCCCGTTCAGAGGTCTGCGGTTCGCCATTTTGACTGGACGCAAAAATAACCACAGTGTTGTTTTCAATGTACAAAGGATGTTATGGGGTTGTCTCTTGCAGGGAAGTGCAAATAACAGGTAATGTCACTTGTTTTGGAATTGATTTGTGTGATTTCATCGGGTTAGAAAGCCGGAATCGATCCATGACACCGAGACTGATCGATGTGAAAATTATTTTGGGAGATATAGGGCAGCAGAAGGTTCAGTACCTTTGGTTACTTTCACAGCACTGCAGAACAGAAAACAGTTGAACACAAACACCAAGTAGAAGAGAACCAGAGCAAAAACAGCAAAATACTACAAATTTGTCGCAAAAATGGCGTCGAGCCGGTGACGAAGTCAGCGAGTGAGTAAATTAGGAGTGATTGTTATTTCACGTAACTATTTTACAATAACTGGCTACGTGGAATGTAACGGTTTCACAGTTTTAGTCACATAACAAACTAGTGAGTTTTCAAACCATTACTTTTATGAAAATGTAATTTTTGGATCGATGTTATGCCTCATATGATGATATGCCTGTCACTGTTTCGCACGTCACCGCGAAGCGTCGCGCTGTTAATAAGCCGACTGGGTGGGCGAGCGAGCCGAAAGTTCCCAAGTCCGAACCGAACAAACACGTGACTACCAAAAACAAAGTAGAGTCAATGCGTATTATTTTGACACAAATTACTGTATACTTACGTTCTTATTTATAAAAAAAACACGGTTCCTGAAAACGCCGATTAAAATAGTTTGTGGTGCAGATTTTACAAGGAAAAGTCGTAACCACAAATTAAATAAACTGCCTCTTAGAAGTGCTTTAGAGGAATCGTGCTTTTATTAAGACCGGAGTCTGGAGACCGGTCTTTGTCTCTAATAGTTTTGGTCGTTTGGAGTTGCACGGCTCGGGAACAGTTTTATTTAGTAAGAGAGTTTGAAATAAAACTATTACTAAAATCACGTGTTCTTAAACCTGTGACCCGTCACAAAAAGCCAGTTTCTTTAAGATTCGCGAAAATCACGTAACGACCCACGCCTAGAGTAAATTGAATGATTGAATGAAAACAAGCAGCAGTCGATTCTGTTTCATAAGAACTACCTATATTAAATTCGTGGTTAACTATAACAGTTCGATGGACATTACAAAGTCGATTAGCCCACAGATTAAGTTCTAGACGCTGCTACGCAATGTACATGGCATACACCTCGACTTGTTATAATAAACGACCTACGTACATATGTACGAATTGTATTTTATTATGAAACTCGGCCCTGACAGCTGCCGTGCCAACATTGAGTGAAATATCGGAAACGGAAGTTCGAGCATTAGGGTGATTTGATTGGCTACTACTATGATTTAGGGCAACCGCAAACCTATTTGTTGGCTTAATCTGTGACTCACCCGAAATGGCGCGCGGTACCAATGGCAATATAATTTTATAATCTGTGGGCAATGGCGTAACTTGAAATGTCAAAAATTCAACCTCGAACGTTTAGTTTTAGTATCTGAACTAGCAAGTGTTTGTGAAAATGAAGTGCCTAAAAACTTGGAAAGTATTTTATGTAATCCTAATTATTTTAATTATAAATACAAATTTATATGTAATTCAATAGGAAAATTGTAAACCATCGTTAATAATAATACCTAATTAAGCTAGGCTTAAGGAGTCTGTATCCAATAGCCAATAAACGTTTAAAAAAAAAAACTTGTGTAAAATAAACTAAACGGTTGTTCGACTTCAACGGTTGCTTTTTTGGTCAGGTATGTAAGTTTACTTAAGTTTAGTGTATACCTTCTACCTTACATTCCTTCCAGCTTTTTTGAATTGTTTTTCATTTGTTAAAGTTTATTGAAGATAACTTAGGAGCTATTACCAGGTAACCACACTTTATTTTCAGTGAGATTCTACTAATATACCTGGAAGTTTCCTCTTACTAAATTTCTTTTTATTTCTTACTTACTTTTCTTCTAGTCCATTAAAAATGGGTAGTACGAACAACAAGAAGGGCGTCCTGATCGGTCAGCTGCAAAGCTACTGTATGGTCTGCGAAATAGTGGGAAAAAACGAAGACGTCGAGGCGCACACTCTGAAGGAGGAACACAAAGAAAACCTCGAAAAGTGTACTTTGTTCGAAGGCTGCAAGCTTGAGTCTATTCGAAAGGTATGTGTGATGATTTAAGCGTCCCTTGTGAAAGGGAAACTCCAAAATATTACAAAATCAACAAGGTTTATTTAAGAAATAATAATATTAAAATCAGTACATACAACCTTTTCAAGAATCCAAGTAAATACAGCTTACAAGTCACTTCACAAGTGAAACACAACTAACACGCCGAACGCTGCGTTCATAATAATAACAAAAATACTTAAACTAAACTTTAAAATAAGATGTTGGTTATTCACTACTAATTGCTTTAAAATATTATGTTACCTAACACTTGGGATGGGAAAGTCCCCATTTCTCTTGGAAAGGTATAGTTATTGAGTTATGATCACTTTTCACTTCTCACTTTTCTCTGACATGCTTACTGAATTACTCTTTGTCAATGGACTGAATTTACTTCTGCAACAGCTCCGGCAATGCGGGAAGTACAGCCTCTTCGCCCTTGTGTAACAAAGTGCTGGTACCCATTGCTCACCTTCACATGGGTGCCTGCACTTTTTTACAGCGGGCAGGGGCTGCCGTCCCTCTGTGCCTCTGGCTTTTTATATAGGTGTTTCTTACATAAGTCAATCAATCAATTTTTAGAGCAATGGCAACCAGCCGATGTCGACTATTTCTGCCAAAGTCACGTCTTGACACGACAAGCGCATAAATTGCAAAGTAGTCTAAACAAAACAGAATGTTACTTTGTGGAGGCTTTGCATCTGGACACCACAGCATGCAAAACCACTACCTGTGAAACAAAGAAGGAATAATAAATACATACAAATACTTGCATGTAGATAGATATTAATTCTTAGATAACAAGTACACAAATTATAATTTAATTTCATTTTCCCCAATAAATTTTATTAGTAATATAGATAAATCAGATGACATATGTGAGGAGAGAAACAAAGTTAATAGGGAGTGGGATGTTGATTTTGGGGAGGGACATGTATAAATCTAAAGATCGGTTATTTATGGTACAGTTGAAAAATATGTGGTCCACGTCGCCCTCCTCAAGGCCACAATCACAGATTGGACTATCACCTACTCTGATCCTGTTAAGAAACACGGGTGTGCAGCAATGGCCGATCCTGAGCCGACAAATTACCGAGACTACCCTTTTTGACACTTTTTTGAAATTAAAAAACCACGGTTTGGTTCTCATCGTCGGTTGGATAACGAAGAAGCGGGAAGCCTTGAGGAGATTACTCTCCCGCCACAGGGTCAACCAAGATTCAGACAGACGCTGCTTTGGAAGAGAAAGTAAGTCGTAGGGTTGGTGCAGGTAGTGTTTTCGGTCCACTTCGTGACCGCAGGCATGTTTAGCGAGCAAGTCAGCATTTTCGTTGCATACTATACCAGAGTGTCCTGGTACCCATGCCAGAACCACCTCAAGATTTTTACTGGAGCAACTCAACAGTCTTTTTAATATCTGATATGATACGGCTGTTTAGTTTACACCTGAGCTGGTTCTGATTAAGGGCCTGTAGGCAGCTGAGGGAGTCAGTGACGATAACAGCTTTTTCGATATTGTGGGATTCTACGAAAAGGCATGCCTCCAAAACGCCAATGCATTCACCAGTGAACACAGAGGATTCCGGAGGGCACTTGAACTGAATCGCAAGTTTTGAATTTTGTAGGAATACTGATACTCCAACGGGGTTAGAAGAGGATAATTTTGATGCGTCAGTGAAAAATCTCTGGAAGTCACTCCAGCGCTCGTGCACTATACTATTGAATAAAGCGTTTGCTGAGGGGCTGTCCTTACCGATGCCGATGTTCAGGATAGTTTTCGGTGTGTACAGCAAAACGCTGTAGCTGTATTTATACAGAGCTTATTTATCAGCAGTTACCAGAGTGTCCTTAAAGAGTATAAGCTGTCTATAGCTTTTAAGTAGGAGGGGGATGTCTTTATTTGTCCAGAAGGCGCGCTTTTACGGACGATAGTATCAAGCTCTTCTAGCTTCTGGATGAGAATGTGAGATGAACGGGAGCAAGCCTTGGTCACGAAGCGGTCCGCTAGGTACTGACGGCGCAGATGGAGAGGCGGATCCACAGCTTCTACCTGGAGTGCATTTGTAGGTGTTGATTTCATGCAACCGAAAATCAGTCGCAAGCACTTATATTGTATGCGGTCTAATTTTACTAAGGAAGTTTTGTTTATGGGTTCCAAGGCAAAGCAACCATAGTCCATTATGGTCCTAACAAGGGCATTGTAAACTTATTTTAAACAGACTGGGTGGGCACCCCCACCAGACACCAGCAAGGATCCTGAGAATTGAGTATGCGCGTTCACACTTTTTAACAAGGTGTTCGATATGGTGGACTCCTGTAAGTTTAGGGTCTACGCATTCTCCTAAGAATTTTACCATACTTTTTTGTGGTATGGCGGTATTGTCAATTTGAACAGATTTCATCCGGGACTTTTCGTTTGCGTGTAAATACCATAAGTGAGCTTTTTGGGGCCGAAACAGAAAGTCCTTGACAGTTAAGCCATTGGCTAAGGGAGTTAAGGGACAGGTTTAAAGATTCCGCTGCAAGCGCGACATCATCTGCGTATTGTAAGATATGACAGTTATGGTTAAGGCTGGAGTTAATATCGCATGTATATATGTTAAAAAGTATGGGGCTCAGCACAGAGCATTCTCATTCTCAGAACATTCTACAGTGGGGTTCAAAGTCAGGTACGCGAAGGGCTGCAGATCGAGACATAAGCGATGGGCATATGCACCGGACCATCTTAACAGGTATCCTCAGACGTAGCAGCTTTTGCCTGAGGACTGAAAGGAGGACGCTGTCATAGGCTGAGGATATGTCCAGAAATGTTGCTACTGTTGAGTCATTCCTGCTCAATGTCACTAATATCTGTCGCTAGAATCGCAACGCTGTCAATTGTGCTTAGCCCCTTTCTAAAGCCGAATTGGGTCTATGGCAAAAGGTCTCTACTTTCCACTAGCCACTCGAGACGGTTGTAATGTGGACGAGAGGGCGATAGGTCTAAAACCGTTAGGGTCGTCAGAGCATTTATCCGGCTTGAGGATAGGTAAAATCAATTGTTTTTTCCAAGGCTCTGGCACATAGCCGTATTCGAAACATGTATTAACAAAATTGAGAAAGTAATTGAGCGTGTTAGGTCCAGCTTTGGCTAGAAATGAGTACGGAAACCCATCCTCGCCAGGTGTAGTGTCTTTCACTTCCGCAATAACAGTTTTAAGCTGAACTGGTTATTGGGCTCAACTGAAGGGAGGTCGGGAATCCGCAGTTCATATTCAGCGGGGACATAAGGAGGGGCTAGGTTTATGTAGAAGGCTTCGGCGATTTCGTCCGAGATAGAAGTGGATGGTTTTGGGGAGAAGCTATGCCGGAATCGATTGATTTGTTTCCATATTAAAGTAGGGGGTGTAGATGGGGAGAGAGAAGTACAGTAAGAAACCCAACCTATTCTTTTCTTTCTGCGCAGGGCTCGTCTTGATTTAGCCAGGACTCGACGATACTCAGTCAGGTTGCTAATGGAACAGATTTCGCTACATTTTTGCTCTGCTTCCCTGCGCTCTTTAATAATTTGAGAGCACTCATCATCCCACCACGAAGGGGAAGATATTCCTCCAGACCGGGTTTTTTTTGTCGGGAAAGCCGTTTCAGCTGAGTTTTTTATAGCATCAGTAAAGGCAGTATATGTCTGGTCTAATTTGGTTTCCCCGGGCTCCGGGAGGAATTGGATCTCCCGCTCTAAGAGGTCGGAGTAAGTCTCCCAGCCAGTTTTTGTTAAGCGATATTGAAGCAGTGGCCTCACTATCTTATCTGGGAGGGATTTGTGGGGTAGGTCAACCACTATAGGAAAGTGATCGCTCTCGTGCGTGGAGTTTAGATGGTCCTAGTTACAACAGGGAGCCAAACTCATGGAGCAAATGGTAAGATCCACACAGCTCTTTCTCTCCCCAACATTACCTCTACGAGTCGATCTGCCATCGTTTAGAACACACAGACCTACGTCATCAATCACTTCAACTAGTTCTTCTCCAAAATTGTCGCAGTGATCTGAGCCCCAACGATAATGGTGAGCGTTAAAATCGCCCATTATAATACATGGGCCTTGCAGTGCAGTGAATAGGGATCTGAGGGAGGTAATTAGGGAGATGTGTGTGTCAGATATATAAATAGATATATAAGTTATACCAAGCGCCTTTACAGCAACCACGTTTATATATTCATCATCATCATTATCTAATGGAGGCAGATGGACTGGGGAGAAAGGAACTATGTTGTTAACAAGTATGGCACAGCCGCCATAATTGTCAACTCTATCATTACGAACACAATAAAAATTATGTACATTGAAATTGAAACCTGGCCTTAGCCAGGTTTCACTAAGGCAGCATATTGCTGGATTGAATTTATTTAAAAGGTAGGATAACTCATGTTTCTTATTATTGATACTTCTCGCATGTGGAATAGTGGAATGCCACTGTAGGAGTGTAAATGGGCGAGCCATTGTGTAGGGTATATAAGATAGAGTCTAGTTTGTGGGCAACGTGGTCAGGTAGGCATTTAGATGTAATTAGGGAGCAGATCAGGGAGATAAGTTGCTCTATTGGATCCTCTTTATTGGGAGGTGTTCATGTTCCTGAGAGAGTGCACAGCCATTGTGAAAGGGGAATAAGAGTAATTATGTACCAAGGCTTGATGAGCTTGTTTCAGAAAAACAGTTTTCTTGTGAGAATTTGCTTCATGGTGTTGTGATTGGGATCTATGCGGGCTTGTGCGGGGCTGTGAGGAGCCTGAATGTGACTGGGAAGAGTGAGGTGGGGACATTGGCGTCACGTCTAGAAATTGCTGGAATTTTTTTACTAGCTTCAGAGTAAGTGATTGACTGCTCTGCCATTATAAGTTTGATAGCGCGTTGTCTTCCATATTCTGGACAGTCGCTGCTGGTAGCTGGGTGGTCGCCTCCACAATTTGTGCATATTGTGTCACTAATTGGTACACTACATCCATCTCTGGGGTGGTCGAGACCACACTTGTAGCACCTGGGTTTAGAGCGGCATTTCAGTAAAACAATGCAAACTTTAAAATTTAATTTACCTTTTAAAACTCGAACACGGCCCGGACAGGTTTAGATGGTACCTAACAAAACATTTTTTCCACGCTTACATCACGCCGTCCAGAAAATTAGGACACATCGAAAATTATTGCGCCTACGATTTTTCTGACTCATTTTAGACTTGGTTTTCAAATACTTCTAAGTTTCTTATTAACACTGTATAAACTCTAATTGCTTTTACCTCTTTTCAGGTCCCAAAAGGCTACCAATGTGAGCGATGCAACTGCTTCATCCGCAGTCTTGCCAAAGTCAAGATACATGTGTCTACTCCGTCACATATCAAGACTCAACCACATGCCGTGACTCGTCAAATTGACCTTAAACAAACTTCAGAGGGAATAATTGCCTTTGGTTGTGTTAAAATAGATGACTTGGCATGGCAGGCCATTGTAAAAGATACTTGTCTAGTTTGTGATACTGATGTAGGGGATACTAAGGAGCACTTGTTGGATAATGGTCACTCAATAAATTTGATTCAAGCACCAGTTCTCACGAAGTACTATTATTTGTATAGGAAGGTAAGTTCTTATTGTCTGAAAAGTTAATTAATAAATGCAACCAGTCTAATAAGAATCATCATCATCGTCATCAGCCATTTGACGCCCACTGCAGGACATAGGCCGCCTTCGTGGTTTTCATAACCATGAGGGGTTTTGCCATAATCGCCACGCTTGGCAGGCGGGTTGGCGATCGCAGTATGCAGTTGGAATCTCAGGAAGACGCTGCTGCCCGTCTCCTGGTAATTGATTTCCTTAGTCGCCTTCTACGACATTCACGGAAGGAAATGGAGTGACGCTATTCTTAATCCGGCGCCACACGGAGCAATAATAATAATAAGAATATTACAAGTTAATTATTGTTAGATTGTGTATAAAAGGACAACTGTCCCTAATTATGTGTGATCTTTTGGGTGATAATTATGCTATTAATTATTTTATAGCGTTTCTGCTTCTGCTTTCAACTTTACGATTTGATTGTTACAGGTTGAGGCTTCAGTGCAATGCTTAACATGCAATATTCTCATCCCTGAAACTGATTTAGATGGTCATCTTGAAAGCTCAGACCACGAATCAACCTTTGCCACAGCCTGTGATGGCAAAATCACAAAAATAAAGGTCCCAAACTATGATCTCAACAAAGGGTTGAGGATCAATAACTTTATTAGCCCAGGCTATACTAGTGATAAGGCTATGTGCATGATTTGCAACTGGTTTATCGTTAATGATAAAATAAATGACCACATCAGAGGATTTCATCACCAAAGCCTACTGAAGCTACATAACAAATTTGTTGAGAAGAAACTAGAATCACAGTTTGTTATTGAAGCTAATAAGCTATTAGAAGTGGAGGCTATTAATGCTACATCCAAAAATGGCCAAGTCACTGAAGATTCAGATAGGAAGAAAGACAATAACAATGACTTTGGTAATCGGACCAACTTGGACCCAATATCAGAGTCAAGTGAATCTCCAGAACTACAAAATACCAAAACAAAAGAAGAAAATATTCCACATGCAGAAGAAATTACGGAGCCTGAAAGTGATTTAAACATCATTAAGGACCCAGAATCAGAGCTGATTAAAGATTTTAATGACAGCATGGAACTCAATGGCAATAAGTCAGCTCAAAAGCCAGAAGAATCACCTGAGAAAGAAGTCAAACCTGGGCAAAAACCAAGCAAAGCTAAAAAGAACAAAGAAAAAAAATACAATATCAATACCAGCATTCACAACAACATTGTCATCCCCAAAAACAGAAAGAATGTACCCGAAGAAGCGCCTGCGCATTCTGATGAAGAACTAGAAAGGACTCAAGCTCTAGCCAATGAATTCGATATAAAATTCAAGCCAGGTGGTACCACAAACTGTAACATTTGCAGCATCCATATCGGTAGCACATATGCCGACATACATGCCCACATTGCAAGTGTCAAGCACAAGAAAAAGTTTTTTAAAGCATCGAAGATATCGCCAAACAACTATGACGTGGTACGCATGCAGGATTACAACAAACATACCCTGATGAGTTACAACACGGTCAAAAGCTGCATGATAATCAATTCCCGGTTCTGCATTGACCTTCTGAGCTACCAAGTGTTTGTCAACGAGGGTGGCGAATTAAAATGCTTTCTGTGCAATAATACGGTGCAGGATGGTCAGCAGCACTCGCAACTGGATTTGCACAGGCGTTTGTGGGGCAATAGCCTGGTGATCACGTCTTTGGACATGGAGTTCGTTAGAGAGGTACTTACAGTTTTGTTGAGTTTAATTTCTTTAAGTAAAAAGTAGGTCACCACTCAATTCATTCAGGATTCCTCAAGATATCCTGCCTCAGAGGACGTGCAACAGAAATGACTACATGAAAACCGCATACTGGCTAGTTCTTCGAAATCAATGAATTTTGAAGAACGAAAAAAGCTCGGGTATTTATTTACTCTTGCCTAAAATGAATTTCTACGGTCATAACAAACTACTTTAGTTAGGTGTATGTGATACTAACAGTTTAGGAGATTGAGTTTAGAGAAGCGGTAATTAGCATGCTGAAGTGGCAGTGGGCCGGCCATGTCACACGAAGAACGGTAGACGGAAGATGGGGTAGACGAGTTCTTGAGTGGAGACCGCGGATCGGTAAACGTAGTGTAAGACGTCCTCAGACTCGGTGGAGCGATGATCTTCGCAGGGTGGCTGGCAAGAACTGGATGAGAGTAGCCGAGGACCGTGCTCAGTGGCGTGCAATAGGAGAGGTCTATGGCCTCTAAATTTTGTTTTGACTGCCAGGGCAGTCTAAATTTGGTTTTGCGTGGTACTCGATCCCTCTTGATTTTAAGGGTTGTTGAATAACTCGTTTATTTTTAATTTCACACGAAAAATTATAATTACAACAGTTGTTTAGAATTAAATTTCCTACAATTTTGGTTGTCATAATTTTTTTTTCCCAGGATCGATATTTTCCGATTTATACCCCAAAAGAGGGGGTGAATTTTTGTTTCAGTAACAACTCGTTTATTTTTAATTTTACATGAAAAATTGTTACCTATAAACATTTTCTACAATTTTGTTTCTTATCTTAGGGCGACCAAAATTGTAGATACCTAATTTAATTTCAAACAACTTTGGTTGCAACATTTTTTCGTGTATGATGAAAAAAAAACGTGAATGCAATGATAAGATTTTACCCACCTCTTTTTGGGTATAAATCGAAAAGTATCGATCTGACGAAAAAATTTATAAGAACCAAAATTGTAGAAAATTAAATTTTAAACCACTTTGCTTAAAACAATTTTTCATGTAAAATTGAAAATCAACGAGTTGTTACTGAAACAAAAATTCATCCCCTCTTTTGGGGTATAAATCGGAAAATATTGATCCTAGGAAAAATTGATGAGAACCAAAATTGTAGGAAATTTAATTTTGAACTACTTTTGTAATTAACATTTTTCGTGTGAAACTGAAAACAAACGAGTTATTCAACAAACAAAAATAAACCCTTAAAATCAAGATTGCGGATGACGCAACGGATCGAGTATCTCGCAGCAAAAAAAAAATTGACTGCCACCGACACCCTCGCCCCACAACGAATTGCGAACGAAAACTGACTGTAGCGGTAGTGACCAGGAACATTTTCTTAAATATTTTGCGATTCTCGGGTTGAAACTTTCCAAGAGCTTCTAATACGAAATAATAGAAAAAAAGTAGGTATTATTTGTGTGTTATAAATTATGTTAAACAAACATTAGTTACTGAGTAATAGCAAGTATTAGTAGCTAATTGCGGTAATGACAGATATGTTACCTTGCCTGAAAAATGTGTCTCGGAACCTAAAAGACAACCCACGTTTGCGGCACTCACTGGACGAATGGCAGCTCGCCGAATCACAGAGTATTTTGTTTCGTGCGTAGAATGCCTACCGTTCATCACAATAGGTTGTATGATAATTTCGATACTGACAGATTTTTTATCGCGTACCAAGTTACATCCAAAATAACGTTTTTATGATGTATAAATATTGTGTTAAAAGTATGTTTCGGTATCTTTAATGTATGCTTCTTGTGTTGACATTAATATAAATTAGATTTGCAAAACCCCTCATGCTTATGATAACCATGAGAGAGGTCTATGTCCTGCAGTGGACGTTAATGATGATGAGATTTGCAAAGTATTTTTATCTATACACTGCGTCAAATTTATTAAAATCAATTTGTTATACTAATATTTTCCCTTTTTCTTGCACAAAATGGCTTGTTAGGTAAAGAAAATGTTCAAGTCACTACCGCTACAGTCAATACCCAACCATGGTTGAGAGCGCGATGATGACAATCAGGTTGTCGGTAATGACTGTCTTTACCACTAACAAAGTCGCGACAGTTGTAGTTTTTCATAGTCAAGATTGATATAACCTTGTAGAGAAGTAATGTATAAAATGTACCTAATGTGTTTCTTCGCATATATATTATTATAATTTAACGCTCATATAGAGCCTATAATGGTCACCCATAATAGAACTTAAGTAGGTTTGTACCAAATAATAATCTTTGTAATGGCTTATTAAAGGCGTGGTTGACTTTCTTGTTTCAATAAATAATTAAATTTGCTCGACGCCAGTCAAAGTTATCCCATAAACTTTTATGATATAATAAACAAAAATTAAAATACAAATGTTAGGTTTTAAGATAACGATTACAAAATCTCATTCTCATCTTTATTCTACTACAATTATTTATTACATTATATTGTTAAAATCTTTCGTTTCTATTTAAAAAAAAACTTTATCGTAAGACCTGTCTCAAAGCGACAATTTCTAATAAAATATGACAATTCGATATAAATTGCGAAGCCAATAAGCTTAATTAGGTAGGTAGGTAACCGTCGCAATGCCATCAAATTGTTATAGTTTATAACGCATTGTATTTTATGAAATAGGGCTTTAATCCCATAAAAAAACTTAGAATAATTACTTAAAATAACTAAATAAGAGATTAGACTAATTAGGGTCTCATATAATAGCCAAGCGCACAATATCTTCGGCATAGTCTTATGTATGACTGTGTGTCAAAAATTTTTACAAGAGTACGAATGTGATATATACGCATCAGCTTAAAGCTTGCAATTCCACCATTCGTTTTGGCGTGACAAACTACTTCACCGCTTTCCCAGTAAAGTTATAAATATTAGGTAATAGGATTATAACCCATTTGCAGGTAAAAAAGAGGTGTTTCCACTGCGGGTTCTGCAATGCCATCTTTACGGATTGGGAGACGCTGCTGGAACACCTGATGTCCCGCTCGCACAAGAGGTTCAAGCTAGCTGCAGACAGAGCTGGTGGTCTGGAGATGAAAATGCTCATGCAGAATAGAATGGAGGAATTCGTGCGCCACTTACGGGAATGATTTTGCTGATCGAGAGGCCGATTTGACCATTATCGCATACGGTATATGAGTGTCCTACGAAGACTGACGGACATCGATTGATTTCTACACTATAATCACTTATACAAATGTGCATATCACTCGATTTGTTTATGATAGTGAAATCGGACCGTGTGAGCTAAAATGGCTACTCAGATTCTACTTGTATCGTGTACACAAGCGATCTTAGTACACTAATGAAAACAGCCAATTTTTGTGCTAAGATCGCCGGTGTACGATACGGGTAACTTAAGAGTAGATAAAATAGGTGACTCGGTCCGAGCGTACTAAGATCATTAAAAAACGCAGCTTTGTGACAAAGGTGGTTGTGCTGTCGATCGTTCTCATTTTGTTTCATTACATTTCTGTGTGTCAAAAGACTGTGTTTGTGCGATAAGCTCTAATTCCGCTTCTGTCTTCGGGAGAGTTGTCAGATTGATCTCGGAGCAGAGTCTGTACAAGCTTCTCTCATTCAAAAACGTTTTATGACTTTCTTATATTTAGTTGCCTATCAGTTTTTAAGACGAGGTTTCTGGTCCAGGCTTCTGCCGAATACCTGCTTAGTATTTTCTGAGGTAAACACGAGCACTAGACATAATAAAACTGAATTTGAACGGATATTTACTCGTTTACTTTTCCATTTTACAATTTTCCGACGTTTCGGTACTTATGCAAGAGCCGTGGTCTCGGTAGACTGAGGTGACAGGCGTCTTTTTGAAAGCATTTACTGTTAGTTTATTACCCTCAAATTTTTAAATTTAAATTGGCACTACAATAATTTTATACAAACTCAAAAATACTGAATATTAGTTAGGTACTGAAATTAAAATTAAATCTACAGTCACACTTCTAGCAAGGGGGTCTCATGCACTTAAGCACTGGTTCCCATGCTGAAGCTATGTTCCAACCACGATCTCTATTGAAATTTGGATGCCGGCGGATATCTATTGCATCGCGTATCATTCTAGGAAAGAAACGGTCGTCTCGGGCTAGAACTTGAACTTTATCAAAATGAATGAAATTGTTGGTACCGCTGAGTGTATGTTCACTGACTGCAGATCTACTGAGCGCTTATGTTCCACGTCCGCGATATGTTCCTTCACCCGCTCAGCTATGGTACGCTTAGTTTGACCAATGTACGAGGAACCACATTCACAGTCAAGGTTGTATACTCCTGGCTCTTGTAAGGGAATCCTGTGCTTGACACTTCGCATGAATTTAATTTTAATAATTAATATTTTTTACTTTATATAAAATAATTGTTTTGCAGATTGAATTTTAATTTCAATAACTAATAATCAGTATTTTTGAGTTCATATAAAATTATTGTAGTGCCAATTTAAATTTAAAAATAAGCAAAAATATCTTTAGAACCTAACTTAATAATTTTTGCCGAGGGTAGTAAACTAACAGTAAATGCTTTCTAAAAGACGCCTGTCACCTCAGTCTACGTCGGAAAATTGTAAAATGGAAAAGTAAACGAGTAAATATCCGTTCAAATTCAGTTTTTCTTAAATACCTGCTTACTTCGAAGCGTCAAAATCTATAATCAAAGCGAAGTTGCACAAAGCCGCGCGTATACATGATGAACCTAAGCGCAACTCGACCACGTATTTTACATCTAATTAGTACCGTTTCCTCGTACGCTAACAATTTACTTTTAACAGCTATCTGTCAGTTGTTTTTTTTTTTGAGTGCACTTTGGTAAAATCATCTTCATAACAATCTCTTCTGTTAACAGGAGAGATTGTTATTGTAAGACAAACGGAGGATTCGTCTCTGATTTTCTTTGTTTCGCGTGATGCTTGGCGCTACTGTATATTATTGTTGGCTATTTTTTTAGTTTTCTATTCTATTTGTTTTTTCTAATCAATGTTGTTAAAGGAAAGTTGGTTTGGTTGAAAGTTGATGACAAATTTTGAAAAACTGTCCTATAATGTCCCAAAACCTACATTATTTACAATCTAAGTATTTCATATTTTTGGTCTCAGTTAAGGTTAATGGTAAAAAAATACATTTTTGTTTATAGATTTAAAATTCCCACCGAAACTCTCGCCAATTTCATGGCATTGCTAGTGACGTCACAGTGCAAAAATGTTAATCTGTAGTGTAAAACGTCAATACAGCAATTTCGTATGGGTACGTTGTTACCTATGTCACAGATTATAAAGTAATATGTTCGGTGGTAGCCTAGTGGGTAGAACATTGGACTCCGAAGCGAGAGACTCAGGTTCCATTCCCTTGCGGGCATGTACCTATGACTTTGTTTTCTAAGTTATGTACATTTGTGAAGTTATAGTAGCAATACCACTCGCTAACGGTGACGGAAAACGTTGTGAGGAAACCTTAGTGTCTGAGGTGTTCACATACATACCTCAACGCTTGAAATCGCCAATCCGCGGTGGGCACGCGTGATGATTAAGCCCATACTCTTTCCATGAGAGAAGGCCTGTGCTCTACAATGGGGCGTATATAGACTGCTTATGTATGTTCGGTTCTATTCTATGTTTACTCGCGTGTTCCTCAAAGTGACGTCATTCGCTATTCAACTTAATATGGCGGACATAGGATTTTTGTAGATTTTAATTATCTCTGTAATAATAATAAAAATGCGCGTTTCGTATTCCACGATTCAATTCTTGTTAAATAAATACATAATTTTAGTGATTTTCAATTACTGTCATCATGCCTATTGTTGTTGATTAGAAAAACTTTGCCAAAAACTTGTGAGTTAGTTTTTAAGGGAAAATACTAAGTATAGTCATAACAAATGTGATTTTTAAATGTACAAATTCATGTTTTAAAATGAATGTGCACGAGTAGTTCTTCGATTTCAATGAATTAAAGAACGAAAATAAAAAAATGCTCAGGTATTTGTTTACTCTTGCATAAAATACATTTCTACGGTCATAGCAAACAACTTTAGTTAGGTGTAACCTTATGTGATAACAATAGTTTAGGAGATATTTAAGGAGATATAAAGCGATAATGACAAAATAATTGATGTAGTGACTACATATTTTCTAAAGGTGACATAAATTTAGTTTGATAAAAGCAATAACTGGAAACAACAAAAAATATGTACATACTTTGTTAGTTTTTTTAACTTTGTTAAACAACGTAATACCTCTAGATACGGTAATGACTTTAGAAATGCGGTAATGACCACTTTAAAATACACGGTGTGCCAGAAGTCACACGTCACAGTGACGCTGGAGGTAGGCCGGCTCAAGAGGCAGCCAACCAACCTAACATGACCCCAGTAAAAGAGAGCTGTGGTAGCGGAGCGGTAGAACGCCGGCTTCTCATTCGGGAGGTCGCGTGGGTTCGAATCCCGGCATGTACCTACTAATGACTTTGTTTTCTAAGTTACGTACATTTGTGAAGTTATAGTAGCAATACCACTCGCTAATTGTGAAGGAAAACATCGTGAGGAAACCCTAGCGTCTGAGGTATTTACATACCTCAGCACTTGCTACGTACAATGGCCGAACTATGAGGATAAGTGCGGAAATCTCCAGTCGAATTAGACTAGCACTAGACCCCAGTAAAAGTTGCACCGTTCTCGAGTTATTGCCAAATTAAAGTGTTTAGTGATTTTTCACGTTTTTACGAATGTTAGTGCCAGCATTCATTTGGAAAGCTCTCGAAGTTAGTTTTTTAATGTGTATGGCACAGAACAGACAAAATAAGTTAGAATGCGCGTATTTTGTACGGAAACCGCTGTCGCCGCTTCATCCCCCACCATTTTTTACTACTACTAATGTAAGCAATACGCAGGCAGGCTTATACAATCATGTGTGCGTGAGTGCAACTTTTGATGTGTGTGAGCACCTGTATAAAAGCACTAGGGATTGACAAAAAGATATCGATATTATTAACTTTGTTTGGCGAAGCTTTTTGCGAATGAATGTAATTTTGATATTTTGTGTGTAATAAAATTATTAATTTTTGCATGTACTGGTTTGTCTCTACTCTTCTTTAGCACTTAATTCTTTCAGATTAGGTTTCATTATTTACTCATGGCAATTTTATCGTAAATACGTGTGACAAGTGTGTCAGAACTGGTTAAATGGGGAACTCGCCTTAAACTCGGACTGCAAAAAGTCAAAACAACATGTCGGCGTATTGTAGGTCTCAGAAAGTGCAAAAAATTAAATCAAACATACTCTAGATTTAGTTTTTTTCATTGATTTCCAAACATTTTGCAATAATAAACAGTGTAAACTCGTGCACTGTGCACCGTTCACTAAAAATGTTTAGAAAAAGCATTATTTTGCGAGATAACTCAATCGTACGCTTCAACGCTAACGCTTCAGACATTATAAAGCATACATCATAATTTTTGTATTTTTGGATAAATTTTATTGTGTATTAAAGGAGGTGGGAATTTAATGAAGTCAAATAATACATTTATTTAAAAATCTGAATTTTTTTTTCAACGGTGAGAATTTATATTCTGTTGGCTGAATGTCAATTTACAATGTTATTGCTGTCGAGTAGTAGTGAAGAAAGACAGCGAAAGAAAAATTCCACTCTGAACATGTTCTCTCAAATCATCTTAAATCTAATACATGAGTTGGTATGAGTACCTACCTAACAAGATCCTATGTGTGCAATGAAAAACTTGCAATGATAAAACATTTGTTACTATTCTTACAAAGTAGGAAAATGCTAATGCTGTCGACAGACATGCGGACAGCACTCGTTCAAGAGTAACGCAGGTGTCAGCCATCGCCAGTCTCAAAGTCTCAACCATATTAGAGGGAGATAGGCGACCCGGCCACTGCGTCACTATTCGCACAGCCTTTGGCAAACTTGTGTGGTTAAGTTTTTGTCGGTTGTAAGTAGTCTGCTACTGCAAAAAGTAGCTAAGTTAGCTACTTTTTGCAGTAGCAGACACACGGCGACCACTTTGTTTTTTATTTATTTTCTAATTTCTTATACCTTTTAATGTCTGACTATTTTTTTCTTTTTTTTTATGTTTATTTCATGTTGTGTTATTTCGCTTTGTGTGTTTGACTATAGTTGCAAATAAATGTATCTGTAATAAAAAATTAAAGGGCAAAAATCCGGAATCCGTAAATTAGTACCTAGTTACAAAAAAATATATCTTCGAAACTAGATTCCTGCAATGGACGAACTATATACATACCTACAAGTCTGTACTGAACCCTCGGTGCACGATATTCACTCGCACTTCGCCGGTTTCTAAGAATATTTAATTAATATTCCGTAATAACAAAGTTTAAACAAAATCGACACCACGACAAACTGACCCAACACTATCGATAAGGTTATTCCTTCGCTACTCTTTTTGGGGAATACCACCGGAATATTGTGAAGTCCATCGTTCACGCACACACATGCTTTGCATTGCTCTTCGCGTACATAATACGTTGGCGCAGCAATTATTTGCGTACAACACCGGCAGGCAATGTATACTTCAACTTGCGATATTTTTCACTATTGCTGGAAAACATACTCTTTTCGATCAAATATCTCAAAATAAAGGTTTAATTTACCGATGAAAAGAAATCCCTCCATTAGTCAGACTAACTTCTCTGCCTCGAGACGTGATTCTGCCTCAGAATCGGAACTAGGTAGGTATTAGCCAACGAAATCCTTCGTTGGCCAATAAGTACCTAGTTCCGATTCTGACGCACGTGTCGACTGCTACCTGGATCCCTCTTTCACGGGTTTTGTATCTGCCCTTCATAATCTTTCTGGAGAAAGTGATGAATAGTGCTTGGTCTTGTCCGCTTATTTACATTTAGCTCGAGTAGCAGTGGCTCTGCGACTATGCATACAATTTTGTACGTATCTACCGTAAAGTTTTGGTAACTTTTTATCGGTAAGGTGACTACACTAAAAGGTTACTTTTTTGTGTCTTTCAGGTAACTTTTGACAAGACCCGTCTGGCAACACTGGTCACGATCAGCGTTGCCAGAAGGTTACTTTTGTAACCTTCTAGGTGATTTTTAACTAAGATAGAAAGAGAACACTTTATTGCACAACCAGATGAAGGAATTACACATAGTTTCTTATATGTAAGTAGTGGTATACAATACATATTTTTTACTTAAAACAAATGTAAAACGAAACGAAACGCTCTTTTATTTTGCAATGTTGTCTACTCAGCATCGTTTTCGTTTCGTTCATACATGTAGTGAGCGCTACTCCCGAAAATACGCCTTTCTCTCCCGCACAAATTCATACTTACCTAAAGTAATATTTGACGTCCTTATTTTCATGCGTTTAGAAAAGTCAGCGAGCAATTTATACACTACAGAACTCTTTAGGAAATTTGTACCGAAATAAGTCTGCCTTTGCACGTAATTTGTATCACATGCTATTTAATTTTGTGCAATAAAGTGTAACAAACAAACGAACTGCAATTTTCTGTAAGTTATTACTTATTCCTTTTTTTATTGTTAAGGTTACTTTTTACAAAGGTTACTTTTTGTCTCTTTTTGGGAACCTTGGACAAGACCCGGCTGGCAACACTGCGTTTTGGAAACTTTTGGCAAGATCTGGCTGGCACACTGGGTCACCTAGTATGTATGTATGGGTACGTTCCCTAACCCGGCAAGGATATCACAACACAAATGTACGGTGGCCCCCAGTAGGAATCGAACCCACGCACGAATTCTGTTTTGGTAGTTAAGCGCCTTAACGGCTAAACCAATGAGGCAGTCATTGATTGGATTTGTATTTTTGTAATCCCCAAAATGTCTAGTTTTCCCCCAGGTTTTCGCTCGCGCAGTAAGTCCCATCAGGTCAGTGCGTTCGGAGAACCCAGCCTTAACCTGACTAAAGTCATACAAGCACACGGGGGCCTGATCCGGTTTTTCTGGATCAAGGCCCACGTTGGGATCCCCGGCAACGAGCGCGCAGACGAGTTGGCCAAGAGGGCGGCGTTGTCTCGCAAAGACGCGGCAGCCTACGACCTGTATCCCGTCTCACATGCAAAATTGCAGGTGAGACGGGAGACGGTGGCAAAGTGGCAGACCCGCTACAGCGAGTCTGCCACAGGCCGCGTCACCTCGCTGTTCTTCCCGGACGTCGCATCGGCCCATAAAGTCCTTGGCAAATTCACTATGTGCAATGCCAAGGCGCAGCTCCTGACGGGGCACGGCGGCTTTCGAGCGTACCTCCACAGGTTCAAGCTCGCGGGGAGTCCGTCCTGCATCTGTGATGACGAGACTCCCGAAACGCTCGAGCACCTGCTGGAGGAGTGCCCCCGTTTTGGAGCTGTACGGGCCGATTGCGAGATACTCCTGGGAGCAGCGGTGAGGTGCGAGGCATTCGCCGCCTTTATGGCCGACTCTAAAAGTCGAGAGGTCTTCCTGCCCTTCGCCTTGGGGGTTACGCGCGCGGCCTCTAGGGCAAATGGAGGCCGGGTTTAATGTTGTCTCTTAGTTTTGTCTTTCACTTTTACATTAGGATTACGTAATTATACATTTTAACATTTTAAATTTTACATTGTATATTTTTTACGATTTTAAGTTTTATATTTAACCCCGGCGCCTTGCTTGTCACTACTCCCAGGAGGAGTAGTCAGAGACAAGGCGTCGGGGCCTCCAGGGAATTAATTCCTCATTTTTATTTCATTTTTGACTGCTTAAGACTATACTTATAGCTATTTTATTACTTTGACCATTTTTATATAAAACTTTAAT
Organism: Yponomeuta malinellus; assembly: GCA_947308005.1. NCBI lineage: Eukaryota > Metazoa > Arthropoda > Insecta > Lepidoptera > Yponomeutidae > Yponomeuta > Yponomeuta malinellus. The sequence goes on along the minus strand of OX371016.1, from coordinate 3,299,011 downwards.
TAATCCTAATATAAGACAATAAGGAAAAAAAAAAAAAAAAAAGAGAAAGAAAAGATAAAAAAAAGAGAAAGAAAAGAGAAGGAAAAGAGATGGAAAAGAGAAAGAAAAGACTAAGAAAAGAGAAAATATTTAATATTTAAGTTTCTAATGATAAACAAATCTTGACATGCCTACATTTTACATTTTTAAATTTTATGTTTTTTTTTTTTATGTTCAACCCCGGCGCCTTGCTTGTCACTACTCTCAGGAGTAGTCAGAGACAAGGCGTCGGGGTATATAAATCTAAATCTCATTCTTACATTTTCATTTGTATACTTTTAGTTTTTAATTTTAATATTAAGACATTTTAACATTTTAATTTTACATCATGACATTTTTATTATATAACTAATTTGGACATAGAATTTTAAACAGGAACTATTATTTTTACATTATGACATTAATATTTTAATAAACGTACAAAGGTCGCCACAGTATTAATAGTGGCGGTACCGGCTAAGGGGGAGGGGTTTAGTCCGTAGGCTACTGGGAGAAATCCCCAGTAGAGTCGGGCATGCCGCCGTGTGTTAGGGCACGGTGGTATACATGAGTATTCCACTCCTCCTATAAAAAAAAAAAAAAAAAAAACCTGACCGTCCTGCCAAGGCCATGCACGATGCACGATGCAAAAGTACCATGAATATGCTTGACGTACGTCGATAATTATTATTATTTGTTTGCTGGACTTGACGGACCGATTTTTCATCCAGCGAGTACCCCCACCACCGCGAACATCGTGCAGATAGACAGTGAATAACGCGGACGTACGTCAGCGCGGTCCCGTATCGTGCGTGCTTGATCGTGTATAGACTTGTTGTACAGCAGATTTCATTCTGAGCTTGCGTCGCAAGGTGGCTGCACGTCTCAAAATGGACCGAGACACTCTTACGAAATTTATCGAAAAATATAAATTTCATACATGTCTGTGGAATGTTTCAAGCCCAGACTATATGAACAAACAAAAAATAATAAATGCTTTACAAGATCTGCCCCTATATTACGCTCACCAAATCCTGAGCGATTCCAATCGTCTGTCAAATTCCATACTAATTTGACAGTTAGACGATTGGAATCGCTCAGGATTTGGTGAGCGTAATTAGGCCACTGGTACCCATTTTAGGGGAAGCTGCAACGATTGACAGCGTTATTCAAATCATTCATGATGTTATTCATTTGAGTATACTCTGCACGTTTATGATAATTTTTTTTCATCCAGAACCTCTTCCTACTTTTTTTCCTCTCTTCTGCCGCTGCTGACAATAACAGAAGAACTCCCATTTTTTGGCGTTTTGATAAAACAGGAGGCATTTTATTAAACACAAAACACGTCCTCTTCGTTCGATACTGATCACGCACGACACGATTGATGCGTGCTGGATAGTCTGTATGCTACATCCAGCGGCGCGGCCTTGAGCTGACGTACAGCTGGGATGGACCGTGTATACCGCGCTTTAGAGACCCAAAAGCGTCAATGTGAAGGCCGAAATTAATTTTGTTAAAGTTCAAGTTAGGTATTTGTGGGTGGGATACAATTATTTTTAACTGTTTTTGATTTACTGAGAAATGCATAGTTTTTGTCCAAGTTTGATTTTAGACCTTAGATTTAGTCGATTAGGGGTACAAGAAAAAATTTAGGCGATTTGCGATACCCGACTTTACCCACCAACCAATATTATTTATGAGAATTAACGAGATTTTGGCCACTCCGCTCGGCATCTGGCAAGACAGCAGCCGTGAACTTCAATAGCAGTGTTGCCGCCTTAGTGGGTTTTCCACTAAAACTGGTGGTTTCGACCCCTGTTTTAATGGTGAAATATCGCTTTTAGTGGCTAGTGGATTTTTCTAGTGGGTTTAGTAAAATTCACTTTTAATTACTGAAAGCACTATCACTCAATCGCTAAATCACGTTTTGAAATATTTAGCGATATTCAAATAATAAAAAATCAGAAGTTAAATCTCTTAACTGCTATATCATACTAATATTAAAAAAGTTTGGATGTTTACATGTTTGGATTGATATCTGTTACTTCTTCACGCCAAAACTACTGAACGGTTCGGGCTGAAAATTTGCATACAGTTCTAAGCCTGGAAGAAAACATAGGCTACTTTTTATCACATAGATCAGCCCCTATATTACGCTCACCAAATCCTGAGCGATTCCAATCGTTTAACTGTCAAATTAGTATGGAATTTGACAGTTAGACGATTGGAATCGCTCAGGATTTGGTGAGCGTAATTAGGCCACAGTTCCCATGGGATAGAAATAAATAACCTTACACAATGCGTGTGAAGCTAGTTAAGAATACGCTGTGGTTTGAGATTGGATTGGAAGAAAAATGTTGTAATGAATACCTATACAATTCCAATTACAGTTATAAAAAAAATCGGGAACCCACGATGATGTTGCATACCAAAGTGTATCATCTGAAGAAGACGAATTAAAATAGCCGTTTGTTATTAACAAAGAAAATTACAATTCAGCATTAGAAACAAAACTAGTATTTAAAATTGAAACAATTGAGCTAACTGCAGACTGTTATAAACAATCTATAGGTAGCTCAACTGATCCATATCAGTACCAGTTTATTATTGAATCATTTGATGTCCATGTTGATTTACAAATTATTGTTAATATTATGTTACGTAATAATAAAAGTTATTTAAACTATAATTTAAATATAAATATAATTTGTTTAGTCGAAATTTTAGCGATTTTTACATCAGGAGCGTTTTTTCTTAGTGGTTTTCTGGTGGTTTTAGAGGTTGCATCTGGTGGAGAGCTAGTTTAGTTGTTGGCAACACTGTTCAGTGGGTCTGTCAAAACAAAAAGACCGAGAAAGTTCTGCACGTATTTTCAAAAATATCCTATTTTATTTTAGGAAGTGGTCTTGTCAAAATGGATGAATTGAATGATTCCTCGTCCGACAGTGATCAAGAGGTAAAGAATACTAAGCGGCAAAAGGTAAGAACCTAATTTCACCTCCGAAGTATTTTTGGATCCTGTATGTCCTGTGCGCCTTATTTTTGCGTTTTATTCTTTCGGCGCTCGAAGCTACCTAATTGGGATGTTTGATAATTTATCAGGTTTATGATTGTTTATCCTTGCATAAATACGAACACAAAGACCTGGTCGGAATATTATACCTTCTCCGTTTCGGTTTTTAGTACATGGAAATCTGTTAACAATCTGTTATTGGTCGTGTTTTGTTTTTATTTGTACGCCACATACGTATACAGCCAGATATAATAGCAGCACAGCCTACTGCAATACAGTATGTAATGGTTACAGCCTAGACACAGTATGTAATGTTTGATTTTTATCACATCCTTCCAGGACCGCAGCCCGTCCCCCGCCATCAAATCGACGGCAGTTGTCAAGTACACAGCAGTGCAGAGCCCTGTCGACTATGCTCGTTTGCAGTGCAACACAGACCTCAACCTGCCACCCTCCAACTGGAGTGCGTCCATCGACTCATATGGACTCAAACAGATCTGCACGCAGGGCACTGGCCTGTCAAGGTTTGCTCAGATTTTCAAGCACTAGAAGTATATATTATAGTATTAAAATTTTCTGAAATGAAACTTGACTGAAGAAGATAAAAGAAATGAGAGTTGTGGGAGACCAGAGGATAGACACTAAAATGTGAGTTGTGGGAGACCAGAGGACAGACAGTAAAATGTAAAAACAGACCACACAAATCCCATTCTAACTCTTCTTGTTAATGTTTTAACTACCTCATAAACAGAGTACCATCTGTTGGGCACAGTCCAACTCACACCCAGAGGGCTAGGCAGAGACCAGGGTTTGCCACTGGCCACAATCCTGATAAACCAGTCCCTGTACACAATCTGTTAATTAGCAGTTGGCTAAAGAAAATGCAATAAAACAACTGACAACAGTCTGTTAACAGCTTGTTACATTACAAGAACTGGGGACAAGTGTAGACTTCTCAGTTATAACTAAATGTGGGTTGATGGATTTGATTGGACTATCTTTTGCACAGTTAAAACTTTTTTTATGTACATATTCTTATAATTATTTTACAACCAAAGAAGGCATTATAAAGATTGTTTTGTTTCTGTTCTAGCCTCCGCATGGCGCACATGTTCCCGGACTGTGTGGGCAATGTGGACTTGATCTCTGGCGCCGAGTGCATCAAACACCTTTTGAAGCTTCCTTACCAGCCTAACGGGACTGTAAGTGGAGCTTCCTACCACATGCAATGTAATGATAATAATAAATAAAATAATATAATAACATCCGTCAGATGCACCCATCACAGTTAGAGTAAACAGTATAAAAGACCTCTGTGCTATTGGCCCCACACATGCCTCAAAACACCGGTACTCTATGGGCCTGTGAATCTTAAGATTTACAGACATACTAATAATTAGTTCATTGTACACCAGAAATAGATACTTTTCTACACCGAAGAGAGAACCTCTGCTGCGCATCTGGCTTAAACATCTTCTTGAACAGAAATAGAACGTTCTCCCGAGTGAAGCATAATGATTTATACTACACCTACGAGGAAAATAAAATTATTCAGGACAAATAGAAGTGTACTGTTAAATTATCAGTTTAGTAAAACAGAAAATTTAGCAAAACAAAACAAAACAAATTGCCACGCTTGTTTTGTTTTTCGTTGTGCAGAAAAAGGTTGCCAGCTCCCTTTCATTGAAAATCGAGTAACAAATAAAATCACCTCTTTTTAGGGTTCCGTACCTGAAGGGTGCTAAACTGGACCATATTACTAAGACTTCACTGTCCATCTGTTTGTTGTCACCAGGCTGTATCTCATGAATTGTGATAGCTAGGCAGTTGAAATTTTTACAGATGATGTATTTCTGTTGCCACTATAACAACAAATATTAAAAATAGAACAAAATAAATAAGGGGGGCTCCCATACAACAAATGTTGTCTAAAGACAGTGCTCGCCATCTAGCGGACATCTATTGACGACCTCGTAGTTCATCTGCATACCGTGCGAGAGGTCCCGGGTTCAAATCCCGGCTGGGGACAAAAAAAAAAGAACCCCAGGTCTTGGATGTTTACATGTTAGTGATGTTGTTGTTTCTGGTTCCCACGACACAGGGTATCCTAGTGTGGGGCCAGAAGCAATGTATGTGCCTGTATGTAAATGTTTATGTTTATATAACCTTCACAGCGCTGATGTCATGTCGTTAAATGTCAATGTTAAACGCTTCTTGTTGGTTGGTTTCTATAGATGGCGCTGTTCTCAAATTCGATCTTTGTCTCCTGTTGTTTAGGTAATGGTATGGAACTCTTCGTGCGCAAGTCCGACTCGCACTTGGCCAGTTTTTTCTGAATATTTGATGTAAAACCTTTTTAAGATTTCACGTTTGTATTTTTTATGTTAGCTGGTAAAAAACAAAAAATCGCTAGTAGGGCGGGAATGGATTTTTATACAACATTCCTGCCCTGCTACGGAGGGCAGGAATGAAATTCCATACAACTTTTCCGACCGCACATTTATAAGGGAGAAATAACGAACTTTGTAACCCGTTTGTAAACGCGCAATGAGACACTTTCTGAGTGGGTGTGGTATATATGTTACAGCCAAAGTAATAAATCTGGATATTATATATATTGTCTAGTCATTATATATAATGTCTACTCAGTTTAGATAAAGTGATAATTAACACAAAATTAATCACATTTACTAGCAATTTTATTTAATATCATATTAATATCATAATGTAGGGTACCTATGACATTTCCATGCACCAACCTTTTTTAAGTTTGACACAAAACTAAGTTTTTTAATGAAATTTTTTTTTTCGCTTTTATATAAAAAAAAGAACTAACACCTGGAACTTCGAACCTATTTTTGCTTATGTGTACTGACCTAACAAACAAAATGCGAAATATAAATTTAATCAAACAATTATTTGCTATAATATAACACTTGCCAAAATAAAACGTTAGCATAATAATTTATTACTTTGTCTAGTGAATTTGGCTTTTATATATAATGACCAGTCATTATGTATAATAGCTATTTAATCACTATGACTGTAACATATATAATAGTAGATTGTTCATCAAACAAAATTTTTGCGTCGAGGTTGTGAAATTGAATCCAGAGCGAACTGAGGCGATTCCTGCATAACTAAGAATCGCTGAAGGAGCGAGGGATTCAACACTACCGGGACCAACAATGATTTGCGCCCGTGTAGAACACTGCTTTTCACTACCATCTGAGAGGAATGAAATAAAAGATAACACTTACATACCACTCAAATGTAACTTCTGGCAGGAGGTTTTGAATTGCTTGTGTTGCCTGTTTTTTTATATATTCTGGTGTTAAGAAGACACTATCATCATCGCTTGACGACATCTTTCCGAGAAAATAAGTGAAAGTAGACAAAAAAAGCGCGCCAATGTTATTGATTTTTGCATAGAAAAAAAAAACTCATTCCAATTTCAAATATTTGACAATTAGGTACTTAAAAGTTTTGCAGCAAAGAGTTTGGTAGTTCAGTAAATAGTTCCAAACTCGGTTTTAAAACTTATTGCTTGGGTTGGAGCGAAATAGATATAGGACGAATCCTCAAGAGTAAAAGAGAAGTCCGACTTCTTAGTAAATGAGTACATTAGTATATAAATTCAAAATTGGATTTTGAGTCTATTTACTTAAAGGTACCTAAAGGTAGACAGATTCAAAACCCAATTTGAGTCTATTTACTTTGATGCATCTTAGCTTGAACAACAATAGCGTGTTTTGGGTCCTAAATTTGGGCATCAAAATGCATCATTTCGAGCAAATGGAGTGAAATAGTATATTTCATTACGAGTGCGGAAAGCCTGTCATTGCAAAGAGTTCCGACAAATGTCTACCGAGCCGAGGCGCAGCCGAAGGTGAGGGTTGTCGGAACAAGTTGCAATGAAGGTTCCGCACGTGTACTGAACAACTATTTTTAATACAGTTGCGAAATTTAATACTGGATATCATAAGCTTGCCAGAAACGCGGTTCAAAAAATGTGTAAAGCACACTTTCTGCCAACAGGGCTACTATAACACTAACGATTATTTATATGACAATGATGTCTGGAATTAAAGCCAGTTCAATGCATAAGTTCCAGGTTTTAGAACATTTATATAAACTTGGTTAATTTTGTTAATTAAGGACTTTGAAAAGACTTAAGTTTGGAGTTTTTGTCCATTTTTTTCTCCAAAATGATCTAGATTTTTGTTTAACTGGTAGCGTTCATTAAGTCGCAGTTTCTGTGCTACTTTAAATAAAAAAAAATTGAATTAGAATTAATCAAAGATTAAATAAGCTGCCTCTAGAGGAATTGTGTCTTCATAAATAGGGCTGCTAGTGCTAATAAACAATAATAATAATAATAATTATTATTATTATGAATACGTTTATTGCACATAAGTAAAGAATACATTAATGATAATTAGGATTTCGAGTTGGCATAACGCTAGAAAGACGGGAAAATTTTCCTTTTGGATTAGATATATTTCGAATAATTATTCGCTGCAGTGAGATAGTAACCTATGTTATGAAGGCTACATAGAAAAAAAATCGAAAAATATGAATCTGAGAAAACACACAGTACAAAAGTTGTAAAACTCTAACTCAAACCATTGTGATGTGTATAGTTGTTAAGTCTAACAAATTCCTTTCATCCAGGTGAGCATGATGGTGCACCGTGTCGAGAATACACTTCTGCTGGACGATTTCGACGTGTACCAGTACCTGATGAAGTCGGAGTGGTCGTGGCTGCGAGACTTCTTCTACGAGAACATTGTGAAGACCATGTCAGAGCAGGAGCGGGTGACGCCCATGATTGCAAGCCAAGTCAGTTCTGGTGAGTATTTATTTATTTATTTAATCACTTGGGTATGGCAAAAGAAGCAAGAAAGTAGGATAAATGCAGTAGAAATGAGGTACTTGTTAAGTTTGTCTGGTGTTACTTTGAATGACAGGATACTCAATCGTTTGATTAGAGAATGTTGTGGACTGAAAGAGGATGTAGTGACTAGAATTGAGAAAGGAATGTTGCTTGGCTTGGACATGTGGAGAGGATGAAGGAAGAAAGATTGACGAAACAAATATATCGAGCGATTGTGGGTGGAACGGCCGGTAAGGGACGTCGCAGGCGGACGTACTGTATTAAATCGGGGATGTATTAGCAAAGGGCAAGATAAAAAGTACCCGAAACCGGCGTGCGTGCATGCAACGACTAATGAATGTTGAGGAAGCGAAAGTGATCTGTCAGGATCGTGGCAAGTGGCAGTCCCTGGTCTCTGCCTAACCCTCTGGGATACAGGCGTGAGTTTATCTATGTATGTATGTATGTCACTTGATGCAATGTAAAAAATATCAATGACGACAAGTGTGAGCTCGGAGTTAATTTCCAAATTAAGTATTTTGATTTTAACAATCAATATTTGATCCATTTATACACTTATTTATCTAACAATAAAAGCCGTTCTAGACGATCGGAATGACCCACCGACCAAGGTCACCTCGGTCGGATTGATATTCGTTCCAAACGGTTGGACGACTTGTCAGTTCTCTCCGGCTCTCGAAGGGTAAACACGTTACGTACAATGGCTCCCTATCTTTCTAAGCATCAAAAGGAAAAACAAGGAAGAAAAAGGAAGTGGATGAAACAAAAGAGCGAATTGCTTTGAACCATCTGAATATATTTTAAAGATTCTTGATTCTGACGACTTTCAGAATGTTCTAAGAATGGATCAAGACATTTGATGAATTACGGCGCTCACGTCTTTACGCCTTTCAAAATGCGAATCCATCCCAACCTATGATTTGAACTTACTGTGATAGACATATATCCGCTCGCAGCGACGGATAACGGCACACTGATAACTGAAGCGCTGGCGTCGGACGACAGCGTTCCACACGATCCATCCGACCACCGACATAGCCTGTCGTGATGGATGCGCTTCCTGCGAAGGCCGTATCCCGAATGCGAATCCCACCAAATATTAGGGGTTAAAGTATGAAATTGCCGTTTTATTGCAATAGGTTCTTTGAATTGACACAGAATCATCATGGTTTGAGGTTTTCGAATGAAACTTTTTTCAAATGGTTTCTATGATGTTCTTTTTTTAAAAAATGTGAAACATTTGAATATCGACTTTCAATTGTTTTTGTTATTCAATTTAGACAAGAAAGATGGATACTGCGAAAATTCGAGTGATTTTTGAATACGAGTTCCGACGCGGAACTAACGCGGCAGAAACAGCCCGCAATATCAATGCTGCGTTTGGAGATGTTCTACTAATGAACGCACCGTGCGATTTTGGTTTAAACGCTTTCGTGATGGAAATTTCGACTTAAAGAACGAGCCACGAGGAAGACCGCCCATACAGGTGAATAACGATGAATTAAGAGAGATAGTGGAAGCCGACCCTAGTCAAACTACCCAGGAATTAGCGGCATGGTTTAACGTTACCTTACCCACAATATTGACTCACTTGCGTCAAATCAATAAAATAAAAAAATACGAAAAATGGGTGCCTCATGATTTGACTGATCTGCAGAAAGAAACGCGTGTTGAAACTTGTGTTGCCTTGTTGAACCGGTACAGAAATGAAGGAATATTGGATCGAATTGTAACATGTGATGAAAAGTGGATTCTTTATGATAACCGGAAAAGAAAAATGCAATGGCTGACCCCAGGTCAAATGCCACAACAGTATTCAAAAATCACTCGAATTTTCGCAGTATCCATCTTTCTTGTCTAAATTGAATAACAAAAACAATTGAAAGTCGATATTCAAATGTTTCACATTTTTTAAAAAAAGAACATCATAGAAACCATTTGAAAAAAGTTTAATTCGAAAACCTCAAACCATGAAGATTCTATGTCAATTCAAAGAACCTATTGCAATAAAACGCCAATTTCATACTTTAACCCCTATTATTTGATCGGTCAACCGGGTTCCACACGTCCCATTTTTACACCAATCCGACCAAGGTCACCTTGATCGGAGGGTTTATCCGATCGTCTGGAAGGGCCTCAAGAAAGCGAATCTCTGTATAATTATTATATAATTTTGCGAACAGTATTAAAATTCTGCCTCTATTAAACATTTTGTAAATACGCCTACGATACAGGATACATTAAAGTAACCTTGTTTAGGCGACACTTGTTATATGCTAGTCTAATTAATTTTAAACGAGCTGTAAAATATGTAAAGTTCTGAAGTAAGCTCGCCATGTACACTTTTTATTGTTTTTGTAAATGTTGTATTTTGTTTCTGTATATTTATGTGTGCAATAAAGTATAAAGTATATTAATCAATTAATCATGCAACCAATCAAACAATCCATCAACATTAAACTATCTTTTGAAACAACAATCTATAATCATTCTGTCAAACAGTCAGTTTGTACATCAATCAACAAATTAAACCGTCCACCAAAAATTCAACAAACGGTCACACATTTATCTAACAGCCACACTAGTTTACATACTTGTGATATTCTTGTCTGGAGACGCTGTGTTGTGGTAACCAGATTACCGCAGCACGGGGTACCCTACCTTGGGTCCAGGCCCTAAATCGTTTTTCAATAAAATGATATAAGCAAGGCAATTGCTGATATTTGCATCTATACAGTAGCCTTCTAAGCAATAGCAGTATAATGTCATTCCATTGGTATCAATCAAGTAGGCATCTCTCCCGAAGAAGATCGAATATGCCGAGTTGGGTTGCACGGGTTATAACTTTGGAATGGAACTAAATCTAGAATCCTGTATTGCGCCTCTTACTTATTTATTATATTACCTATCTGTGGGAAATGCTGAGGAATTGGCAAAATGTACTATATTGACTCTAATATTTTTTATCCTATAAGTTTGTCAATTCTGTATTTTCTCCTTAAATAAATAATAAATAAATGCGATTAGTTACTAAAGTCTGTTTTATAATTTGATGAAAAAAAAAAAACTGTCACTGACATGTGACGGGGTCGTTAACCATCACAACCCATTACATTTGCTGACGTAATCAATACAAGTTTATTTTTAAGACGACGGCTATAAATATATTAATATATCGCGCGATGTCTTGTTCTATACTAAATTCGACCCCAGTCGTGTGTGGACGCGGGTTGCATGTTGGATATTGTGTAGAAAGTATATCGCATATGTTTACGCAGTCGTCTGTGACGGCCATAAATCTAAGGCTCCTATGAAATGTATGCCAATAAAAAACTCTGTTATCAAAACAAAAGTAAAAAGAACTTTTATTTATGCAACAGAAATCTCTTTCATATTGCGTTACTCCTGTGGACTCGAAAAACTAGCCAAAACTGTCGAAATCACAGGAAAACACGAGAAATAACATTCATTGTAATCAAGAAAACCAAGATGTTTGAAAATAAATTACGTCTTTATGAATGTGTCAAACCTCACACCGAAGGTTATCTACGTCCAAGTGTTGCCAATACGTAAAAAACAAATAATTCTATTTTTAGAGCTACGTTTGTTTGTTTTAAATACTTTTTTTTATGGGTTACTAATCATTAATGATGCAATTACGTTTTTTGTCACACGAGTCTACTTTTTTACAGTAAAACAAAAAGCTACCAAACAAGGATATATTTTATAACACTGCTCCAGTTTTTTTTTTGCATCAAATTAAATAACATACTAGACTACCGATAGTGTCAATGAAACAACCACTTATGTTATGTTGTTTCACGTCCAAAAACAACAACATGCATTTTTTTTACTTTGTTTTCAGCATTGCAACTGCAGTCCAAGTTCCTGTTTCACAGTGTTGCTAGTCTCCCTCAACCGGTGCAGAGTGAGAAACAATTACTGCCCGCTGCTTGTGGTTTACAAGGTAACACATGAACCAAACCCTTCATAAATCTAAATCAGTGTTTGCAAAGTGTTTAGTTCAGCCATTATTTATTATAATACTAGCTGACCTGGCAAACGTTGTTTTGCCGTATTAATTAGCCTGCAACCTATTCTCAGACCTACCAAACATACACAAAAAAAAATCATACAAATCGGTGAAGTCGTTTCGGAGGATAACAAACAATGTGACACGAGATTTTGATAATATATATTGGATTAATATTATTATTATTATTATGAATATTTACTATTTATTTATTTCTAGTTTATTTTGTACACGTATTTATAGACCCGTATTTTACTGCTTCTCCGACTCTAGAAGGTTTGCTGGAAGAAATCTTTCTTTTATACATATTATCTCTTATGTAATGTCCTGTTACATGTTTCGTGTGCAATAAAGTATCATTAATTTATTTATTTATCTCGTTTAGCTGAATAAATAAATAAAGCCACATGTGGTCAGAACATAAATCTTTTACGGTTACCAAATAAATTCAATTTATTCAACCTAACAATATAACTTACATTTAGACATATTTACAATAATACTAACACTCCTTTTCCAACCCACGACCACGCTACCACCGTTCTAGTTTAAATTATCTTCTTATCAAGCTAAATCGACACCATGTCTCTTTCAGGTCCGTTTCTCCCGGAGCCGGAAGTCCGCGCAGAGTCACAGCCCAATGCGCATTTGTACAACCGCAACGTTCTTTGGACCTTTGAGGACATTCACATGCTTATAGGTAAGTTGTATAGCTTAGAGTATTGACGTGCCTTCCCTTTAATACTTTACCAATCGGTCTTTCCCTTCCGGCTCACAATGTTGAATTCCTGAAATGTTGAATTCGCAAAATGTTGAATCCTTAAAATGTTGAATTCGCCAAATGTTGAATTTCGGCTATGCAGAGAAGAAGCTAAATAATAAACTCCACATCAACAGTCTTAAGTTATTAAAACCATATTATATGTAAGGATTTTGTATAGTTTTTGTAAGCGGAGAAAGTAGGCGCTGTCTGCTGCGCACAAACACACACACACACACACACACACACACACGCACGCACGTACGCACGCACGCTCGCACGCACGCACGCTCGCACGCACGCACGCACGCACGCACGCACGCACGCACGCACGCACGTACGCACGCAAGCACGCACGCACGCACGCACGCACACAGCAACAGCGTGAAAAGAGTACATGAAAAGAGTACAGTTGGTGGGTGAAACAACAAGACAACATAATACAATAACATGCAATGTACAGCATGTACTTACGACAAATAGGCGAGACATATTGCTGTGGGTGCGGATAATAAAAAGTACCCCTATTCCAGGCTCAGACCTGCCAATCTTCGGCGGCAACGACCGTCCCTGCGTGAGCCTACGACTCCGCGACGCAAGGGAACCCATCAACGTCCTCACCGGCATCGACTACTGGCTGGACAATCTCATGTGCAACGTCCCGGAAGTCCTAATGTGCTACCATTTGGACGGCATCGTTCAGAAATACGAACCGATGAAGACAGAAGAGATTCCCAACATGGAAAACTCTAAGTTCTCTCCGAAGGTTATACGCAACGTAGCGCAGAATATCCTCTCCTTTCTCAAGTCGAACGCGACGAAGGCTGGCCACACTTATTGGCTGTTCAAAGGCCCCCATGATGATGTGGTGAAGCTGTACGACCTGACTTCGCTCTGTCCCGACTCCGTGGATAATCCGTTCACTACGCCCGTCGCGATGTTGCTATATCGTGTGGCCAGGAATATGCGGCTGACGAACAGGTAGATATAGAAAATGTTTATTTAAAATAAAAATAAAATAAATAAATCGCACTTTATTCATTACTCAAGTTCAAATACAGAAGTTTTTATATAAATAGGTACATAAGTATACTGAATATAGATGTATGATGAAAGGACAGAGGCTCAGCATAATTGCAGTTTTACAGACTCTGCCTAGGTATTATAGTAGACTACACAAGGCACCCACAACCGAGAAATACAATGATAGTTTTAAAAGTTCTGTGGCTCTTGTTGCGTAACTGCTAAGTAATCGTGTTTAAGAATCGCGTTTTTATGAATAAGACCGCTAAACTGCAGAACAATAACAACATAGGTGTGTAATATAACTTATAGGTGTGTTTAATAGCAATATGGCGTATGTCCATTATAAATATATGAAATAACTTTTGAATTCGGATGAGTACCTAGTTTCTTAAGTACAACAGTTATAGGGTGTTATTTGCTATCCCTTCAGCCACAAAAAACAAATGCTGGCCTCACTGGTTCTCTTATAATATCCAGGATATTATCCAGTTTTTAATATATTTTTTGCAAAATCTCAAGTTTCAGCATTTAAACTCATGTAGAACAAATGTCACCGATACCATGTTGCTTATGGGGCCAGAATTTTTTGTTTGGTTCAGTTCAATGGATCACGCAGTGAAACTCCTAACATAGCCCTCTCCATTGCTTGTTGGGCGATCTTGGTCCGTCTTATGAGGCTTATAGTCAGCGACCAGGTCTCACATCCATAAGTCATCACTGGCAACACACATTGGTTACACACCTTTGTCTTGAGACACAGGTGTTTTGGAAGCGAAAATGTGTTTTATTTTCCCGAACGCTGCCCATCCGAGTTGGATCCGACGAGTGACCTCTTTCTCGAAGTTGGACTCACCTAACTGGACTGGAATGCGCAATGTGTATGTCATGAATTTGAATGCATGTGTTATTCATGAGGTTCTTGTTTATTCCTCAGATCAAAACACGTGAAAGAGTTGCTCGAACACGCCCTAAAATTGTTGAAGGTGGAGAGTCACCCACAAATCGTGGCTTCGTCGCACTACATGTTGGCAGATCTGTACGTCCCCGCCACCACCAACCCGGCCTGCCCCGACTTCAAAGGTAGGGAGTGAGAGATGGTGCGGAGATGGAAGGAAGACATGGTGCTATGAAAGGGTGACAGGGAGAGATGGAACGAAGACAGGGTGCAATGGAAGGAGACGGAGAGATGGAAGGAAGACACGGTGAGATGGAAAGGAGACAGGGAGATATAGAAAGAAGGCAGGGAGAAAAAGAAGGGTGACAGGGTGAAATGGAAGGGAGACAGGGTGAGATGTAAGGAAGGCGGGGAGATGTTAAAAGGGGATAGAGATATACTGAAAGAATACAGGGAGATACTGAAGGGAGATCGAAAGCGCTGAGAGTGAGAGACGATAGTGATCGTTCATCTATCTGATAATGATAAACCAAACCACCTCCCCAGACGATTCAAGCTCCGAATCCGACGCGGAAGACGAGGTTAACTTCCCTGAAGAAAGCGGGGACCAAGTGAGCGGCTCGCTGGTGCAGATGCGGGGCTTGGCCCTGCACGACATAGGGGATCGCGTACGCCCCAACACGGTAAGTATCTGCTAGGGACCATTGGGGACCAAGGGAGCTCGCTGGTGCAGATGCGGGGCTTGGTCCTGCGCGACATAGGGGATCGCGTGCGTTCCAACACGGTAAGTCACCTACTAGGGACTATTTGGGACCAACTGAGCTCGCTGGTGTAGTTGCGGGGACTGACGCTGCGCGATATAGGTGATCGCGTGCCCACCAACAAGGTAAGTCTCCAGCTAGGGACCAAGTGAGCTCGGTGGTGCAGATGCGGCGGCTGGCCCTATGCGACATAGGGGATCGCGTGCGCACCAACACGGTAAATCCCCAGCTAGTTACCAACGGGGACCAAATGAGCTCGCTAGTGTAGATGCGGGGCTTGGCCCTGCGCGACATAGGAGATCGCGTGCGCCGCAAAACGGCAAGTCCCCAGCTAGAGCCCAATTGGGACCAAGTGAGCTCGCTGATGCAGATGCGGTCACGGGCCCTACGCATCATAGCGGATCGCGTGCGCCCAATACGGTAAGACCCTAGCTAGGGGCCAACAGGGACCACGGTTTTGGAGCACTAAGACTCGTTCAGACTACGCAAGGGCCCAACAGCTCCGGATCATATTACAGCTTCTGAAAGCCGCAAGCAAACCTGTTCTTCATAATGACGTGGGGTGGAAGCGTGGTCGTGTGATTCTTTCAGGAGACATAAAGCTACACAGGAGGATATCACTTGTATAAACGTGTACAAATGTTCTCCAGGGTGATATCAAACCGTTTTGCGCGAAGATTCGATGAGTTCCAGCCTACAGAGGAGGCCAGTTTTCGGAAAAGCTTAGCAATAAAGTCTTCTGTATTATCTGTCGCACTGTTTATGATGACACAGGACACA
Source organism: Yponomeuta malinellus (assembly GCA_947308005.1). Classification (NCBI taxonomy): domain Eukaryota; kingdom Metazoa; phylum Arthropoda; class Insecta; order Lepidoptera; family Yponomeutidae; genus Yponomeuta; species Yponomeuta malinellus. The sequence continues at coordinate 3,282,825 of OX371016.1, read as the reverse complement.
GTGTGGTAAATGCACAGAAGTCTGAGGAGTTTAATCGCGCGTTGGGTTTAAATAATAATAATAATTTGATTTGAAGAATTCATCATCATCATTCAGCCACAAGAAGTCTACTGCTGGACATAGGCCTCCTCCATGGATTTCCAAAAAGACCGGTTGGAAGCGGCTTGCATCCAGCGTCTTCCACTTGGATGAGGTCATCTGTCCATCTTGTGGCTGGTCGTCCTACACTGCGCTTGCCGATATGTGGTCTCCATTCGAGAACTTTACGGCCCCATCGGCCATCAGTTCTGCGTGCTATGTGCCCCGCCCACTGCCACTTCAACTTACTAATCCGCTGGGCTATGTCGACGACTTTCGTTCGTCTACGGATCATCATTTCTGATTCGATCTCGTAGAGAAATTCCGAGCATAGCCCTTTCCGTAGCTCGTTGCGTGGCCTTGAGCCTTCTTATAAGGCCCATAGTGAAAGACCACGTTTCAGTGCCATAAGTCAACACTGGTTGTGTCTTGAGTTAGTTTAATTTGAAGAATTAAACGAAACTAAAAAACTCCTAATCGCCCAACGCAAAAGAAGTTATTTGTTTTGTACGGAATACCGAGATGTCAATATCTTGGCGTTTTTAATCAAAAACGTGCAAAATTCACGTGTGAAACGAACGTTACGACGTCGAATGACAGTCTAATCACAAATGTACAAGAAACCTGTATATATTTTTAATTTATAATTTTATTGTAGCATTATAATTATTTACTGACCCTTCCTTCGAAATGAAGTATCATTTGTAACTATTGTCGATATTTAGGACAAGGCCCATCGCTGGAATGAAGTAAGAATTTATTCAATAGCAAGTGGGCCTCCCCTCGCAGGAACAGAAGGCGAAGCTAGGCGGCGCGGACGCGGACGCGGGCGCGGGCGCGGGCGGGGCGCCGGGTCGCTCGCCGCCCGACCGCTGCGGGGCGGCGCTGCGGCACGCGCTGCTCGGCCTGCGCGCGCTGCACCACGTCACGCTGCTCAAGTGCAAGGTACACACACACACACACACACACACACACACACACACACGCACGCACGCACGCACGCACGCTCGCACACACACGCACGCACGCACGCTCGCACACGCACGCACGCACGCACGCTCGCACACACACGCACGCACGCACGCTCGCACACACACGCACGCACGCACGCTCGCACACACACGCACGCACGCACGCTCGCACACGCACGCACGCACGCACGCTCGCACACACACGCACGCACGCACGCTCGCACACACACGCACGCACGCACGCTCGCACACACACGCATGCACGCACGCACGCTCGCACACACACGCACGCACGCACGCTCGCACACACACGCACGCACGCACGCACGCTCGCACACGCACGCACGCACGCTCGCACACACACGCACGCACGCACGCACGCTCGCACACACACGCACGCACGCACGCTCGCACACACACGCACGCACGCACGCTCGCACACACACGCATGCACGCACGCACGCTCGCACACACACGCACGCACGCACGCTCGCACACACACGCACGCACGCACGCACGCTCGCACACGCACGCACGCACGCACGCTCGCACACGCACGCACGCACGCACGCTCGCACACACACGCACGCACGCACGCTCGCACACACACGCACGCACGCACGCTCGCACACACACGCACGCACGCACGCACGCTCGCACACACGCACGCTCGCACGCACGCTCGCACACACACGCAGGCACACACGCTCGCACACACACGCAGGCACACACGCTCGCACACACGCACGCACGCACGGACGCTCGCACGCACGCACGCTCGCACACACACGCACGCACGCTCGCACACACGCACGCACGCACGCACGCTCGCACACACACGCACGCACGCACGCACGCTCGCACACACACGCAGGCACACACGCTCGCACACACACGCAGGCACACACGCTCGCACACACGCACGCACGCACGGACGCTCGCACGCACGCACGCTCGCACACACACGCACGCACGCTCGCACACACGCACGCACGCACGCACGCTCGCACACACACGCACGCACGCACGCACGCTCGCACACACACGCAGGCACACACGCTCGCACACACACGCAGGCACACACGCTCGCACACACGCACGCACGCACGGACGCTCGCACGCACGCACGCACGCAACAACGGGTTCTCGCGAATGTGGTTGGTTAGGCCCGGTAAGGGACGTCCCAGGCGGCCATACTTTGACCAAATAGGGATGTATTAGCAAAGGGCAAGATAAAAAGTACCCGAAACCGGCGTGCGTGCATGCAATGACTAATGAATGTTGAGGAAGCGAAAGTGATCTGTCAGGATCTCAGTCAGCAAGTCGCAGTCCCTGGTCTCTGCCTACCCCTCTGGGATACAGGCGTGAGTGTATTTATGTATGTATGTACTTAATTTTGTGCCATATATTACAATGCTATTCTTATTTTCAACAGGAAGAAGAGAGAGAACGCATGAAACAGCAAATAATCATCGAAGAACAGCACCCCAAAATGGCGAACCCGTTCGAGCCCATCAAAATGAATTACGAGCCGTTGAAGAGGAAAGACCTAAAAAAGACGGAGACGAAAGACCATCAGTCGCGCAGCCGCCGACGGCGACGCGACAGAAAGAACTTCGAAAAAACCGCCAACAACCAACTAGAACCCAAATCGAACATCGACAAAAACGCCATCTTAATCCGCAAAGAGAACAACACGTTCCCTTCGTGGCACGAGCCGAACCGAGACGATAATTTTGCATGGAAACTCCATCTGAAGACCCTTCTTTACGAGAAAATATGCCTCGCGTACGCCACGCTGGCCGAATACAGCTACTCGCACGAACAATACGGGTTCTCGCTCAAATACATTGACATGGCTAGCAAATGCCAAAAGCTTTTGAGTAACATGATCATTAAGAGTCACGTAGTGGACGCCAGTTGCCTGATCGGGCGTGTGGGGGATAACTATTTTCAGTTGTCGAAGAACTGGCATAGGTTGGAGCAGTTCAAGAAGCAGTTCGAGACGGATCATGGCACTGATAGCAATTTGCGGCAAGAGATTGAGCTGGATGTGGAAGAAGAAATGTGTGGAGTGGAGGGGTGCGGCGAGTTTGATCTTGGTGAGTTTTAGGGCACTCTAGAATATGTCGCTGTTGGCTGTTAGTGATTTCACTTATTATTTTTAAATATACACGGTGTTAATTTGTGAACTTTAAAGGGCTAAATTGACTCTATAGGGTATTTCGCAAAACGGCGCGATTTAAAAAAGCTCGCAGTTTTGCGAAATATTAACACTTGTAGCACAAACTAATAAAGAATAAAAGATAAAGTCTTCTCGAATCTTCTTAACAAAAGTTGTTTTTTCTGAAGCTTCTTAACAAAATGAGAATATCGTTTTCTTAAATTTATGAAGTGCAGTCCTTCATTTGAAGCATTCGTTTGCGAACTACACACGTCTAAAGACGAGACTTTTCCAGAACTTGACGACATCGGTTGGTTCATGTTAGTAACAAACAGGTGTTTTAAAATACATTTTATTCTCTTATGAGTCTAAATTATCACTAGATATAGTTTTATTTGAGTTGTGCTGAGTTTTGGATAATAAAAAATATACCAAAATTACTCGCTGAATGTGTTAGTGACGTCGGTGGTGAAAATTCTATGAATAGGATTTGTATTTCTGTAATTTTAAATATGCTTACTTTTCCCCGAAACCATTCGCTCGCGCAGCGCAATAAGTCCCATACAAATCCGTGCGATCGGAGAAACTCACCTTAACAAAAGTTGTTTTTTCTGAAACTGCTGTTAAGAAGTATTCTTTCATCTCATCTTGTTAAAAATGAGATGTTTTATGAAGAGAAGTCCTTTATTTGAAGCATTCGTTTGCGAACTACGACCGTCTAAAGACGAGACTCTTTCAGAATTTGACGACATCGGTCGGCTGATGTTACTTACATCAACCGACCGATGTCATCAATTTTGTTGACGCCTCCAACACACGCCACTTCCTTCTGTCCTCGGCCATCCTCAGCCAGCCACTGCAATGATAACGAAAATTTTGTACTGTAGATATAACACTCCCGCCTTCGGACACTGAAGCGATGATCCGCTCATGCGCCTACTACCGGCGAGCGCTGGCCGTCGCCGCCGACGACAAGCGGCCCGAGCTGCGCCGGCGGCTCGCCTCCGTCGGGAACGAGCTCGGCGTGCGGTATATGCACTGCGCCAGACGTGAGTATAGCGGCTTGATGACAAGCGGCTCGAGCTGCGCCGGCGGCTCGCCTCCGTCGGGAACGAGCTCGGCGTGCGAAATATGCACATCATCAGACGTGAGTATTGCGACTGGGGAGGTAAAAGGGAGGGGGGGGGAGAAAGAAAGAGGTAGTCGTCAAGGGCGAGCGGGCCCTCGAGTAGGTGACTTACCTCCATCTCTCTCTAGAGGAGGCAAGTCACTTATTCGAGACTTACACGTGGTGACATACGGACGTAGCCGCGGACGGCAATGCCATCCATCAATCAGACTAAGTTCCATCATCATCACCTTAGGTCTCGTCTTCGCTCAACATCAGGTGAGACATGGGCCAATCGCGGAGATGTTTTAAACAAGAAAAAAATCTTTTTGACAAATTTCTTCACCAGACACCTAATTCCTCCATCTTCCACCAGAGACCTACGTGGAGTACGCCGAGCTGACCCAAGCTGAGGACCCCGATGAGGAGAAATGCTCCTCGCTCCTCGCCCAGTTCCAGGCCACCTGCAAACAGTCCTGGGACTGCTTAGACGAGGCCGCGCAGATATTTGAGCAGGTCAACGACGTGGCGAACTTGGCCCTCCTGTACTGCAATAAGGGCCGGTACATGCGGTTCAGGGCGCACTGCGATAAGGAGACCTTTAGGTGAGTATTCTTAACACTAGGTCTATTCAAATCATAAAGAGTCTTACAGGCGCAAGTCGTTTGCGGGCGTGACGCTTCGTTGTCCTATCCGATTTAACAGCCCATATTCGTCCAGTGCTGAAAATAAGCTTCCCTTAGAACATGCCCTTACTTTATATCCTCGGCTATCCTCATCCAGCGGCCAGCAATCTGCCTCTGACCATACTCTTGAATTTTTACTATCTTCGAGTTTGGATCTACTAGTGCCATAATATATCGTTTCCATAGACTGACTAAAGTCCGTGTGACATCGGATTAAGAATAGCGTCACTCCATTTCCTTCCGTGGATGTCGTAGAAGGCGACCAAGGAAATAAATTACCAGGAGACGGGCAGCAGCGTCTTCCTGAGATTCCAATTTCCAATCTGCCATCTTCAACTCGCCTGCCAAGCATGGCGATTATAGCAAAACCCTTCGTGGTTAGGAGAACCATAAGGGAGGCCTATGTCCTGCAGTGGGCTTGAAATGGCTAATGATGATGACTAAAGTAATGTGACCAGCGCCGAAGACCGCATTCTGTCCTCCAACTGTACCATGAATGTTTAGTTGTCAGTGTAGTACCATTGATGGTACTAGCTAATGGTACTAAGGAGACGGAGGGGTCTCTACATTCTCAAAGTCCCGAGACTACTCTCGATCAAGGTCCCGGAACGGCAACAACGTCGACTGGTAGCTCCGTGGTTTTAGTTTCTGGTTCCCGAGTTTCGAGTTTATAGTTTCTAAATATTGACTTAAGTAAAGTCCCCAGTTTGGTTCCCCAGTCTTGAGTTTTTAGTTCCCGAAGACTGACAGAACTAACGTCCCCGCCGAAGCTGAAGCCCTGTACTCCAAGGCCGAAGAGCTGTGCCATGCATGTTTAGTTGTTAGAGTTCTGTTCTAGCGCTGTCATAGTGTTCTTGAATACTGATTGTATACCAAGGTCGGGAGCTGTATGCATTCTTATACTAGATTTACACTCGCACTTCGTACCGCGCCTCGTGATTCGGCTCGTCTCTCGCTCCGCACCTCGCGTGATGCGTTCAGTTGTCTTTGAGCTAGCAACAATGGAGGACGTCGAAGTGTTAGCGGCAACAAGTCTGTCTTTATTAAGTTTCTACTTCTATTCGGCAAATTCATATGAAAGAAAAGAAAAACAAGACGACGTCAAAGAAGATGGTGGTTGTTATCGTTATTGATGATTTTTGTGGGATTTTTGTTTGCGATCCCAAATCACCACTTCCTTTTGAAATAATTAAAGAAAGTGAAAAGTTTCTTCTTGCGACTAATCCATGTCAGTTGACACACAACTACGCCGGTAAATATACTTGTCACACAACCTGCGTGCGCGGCACAACGAACCCGAATGAAGCGAGAGCGCGAATGTAAACACAAGTCTCGCGTTCGTCGCGAGGCCCTTTGACTCGTGTCCAAAAAACCGCTCCGGACGCGAGCGCCGCGGCTCGGTACTCGGCGGCCGAGGAGCTGTACCACGCGGCCCTGCGACTTCTGGGCGGGCGTGAGCTGAACACCCGGAAGTTCCGAGTTTTTACTTGTCAGCTGCCCAGTGTTGAGCTTTTAGTTCCCGAAGAGTAACAGAAGTAACGCCCGCAGCGCCGAAGCCCGCTCGCGGTACGCGGCGGCCGAGGAGCTGTACCACGCGGCGCTGCGACTGCTGCGCGGCCGCGAGGCGGCGGGCGGCGCGGCCGTCCGCGAGCTGGTCGGCTGGGAGCTGTCCAGCCATCTGTACACGCGGGGGACGCTGCTGCAGGACCGCTGCTGCGCTGTGAGTCTACTGTGTACCGTTTACTTCTCATCTCTCCTTCTTAGTGTGTCGACGGCGAACGACTAATCAGAAATCGATCATTTATTTCAACGTAAAGAATTTACATTCTGTTTTTTTGAATGTCAATTCGCTATGTTACTATGTTAGCCGCCGCCTTCGGGCCGTATTTAAAAAACGTATTTGTAAAAAAACTACAGATGTCGTATCGCACTCGAACTTGAAAACTAGTGGCGCTATGCCGTGCGGTGAGTTGACCCAATACTGTATTGGCTTAGTGGGAATTGATCGGCTGGGAGCCAGCTCGGGGGACGCTGCTGCAGGACCGCTGCCGTACTGTGAGTCTAATGGGCATTGTCAAAAAAAATAAAGTTTATATATTTTGTTTCGAGAAAATAGATATTCTTAGAGCCTGGCCTAAATATTTCGATTTGGGCTGCTTTAATTAATTTTAAAGCGAAAAAAAAATAACGAGAATCTGCGACACCGAGAGTAAATCATACACGGAAGCACGTCATCAACTGAGATTCTACGAAAAAAAAGAACAAGAGTCTATGACGCCGGAAGTACGTCAACTGAGCTGAGATCCTACGAGCTGTCACTTTCTAGTGTTACCTTGACTCGATACAAGAACTCTTTAAATAAACAAAACTAAAGGTTTTTGTTGCTTTTGTACATGCTATTTCTTATGTAATATCCTGTTCATTGTTTCGTGTGCTATAAAGTATAAAGTTGTTGGTAATTTTTTATTTATGTTTTATTTTGCTTTTTATTCACGTTTCAATATTTTGATTTACATAAAGTCAAAGTAAAAAAAATAATCAACTATAACAACAAAATGTTTACTTAATGAACCTCAAAGCTGTTAGTTTCATAGATTATAAGGAGAAGAAGCTAACAATGAAACTCCACATTTATTATTTTCAAGACAGGTTTGCCTAATTAACAGTTTTCAACTTAAAGTTACAATACACTAGATACAATCGTCCCCGTTAACATTATTTAAATACCAGACATCTTTGTCTTCCAAATAATCCTTAATAATAGGCTTTTTTGCAGGGCGTATGCTTAAGGCGCGAAACACACAGATGGGACGTGTATATGTATAGAGTCACAGACCACACTCCTTGCTCTGCTGTCGCTCTTAGTCTGTGACTCAATACTCTATAATGCGCCCTCGCCCCACGTCCCATCTGTGTGTTTCGCGCCTAACTATGATATATCTTGAGGCATTTTATTGTTGGGAGATTTAGTCACAGCCAGCCTGCTCTTGTACGTGTGTAAGGCCGATGTTCCACCATCAGGACGCGAGCGAGGTGGCGGAGGCTCTGAAGCTCGCGCTGAAGTGGTGCCCGCTGAGCCCCGGCCCGCGGCAGTACCTGTACCAGTTCCGCGCCGCCATGATCTACCACCGGCTCGGCTCGCTCTACCACTCGCAATATAGGTATCGTGCGATTTACATATTCCTTTTGTCCGTACGAAATGTGCTCAGGATTCCGCAAGTTATAGCTTGCCAATAATATATAATAAATAATTTTCTGACATTGATTTTGATTTCACTATAAAAACTATAAAAAAGTAAAACTTGAATACGACCTGTCTTTCTCAAATGTATAATACTCACACATTTACATACACACTTACAACACACACATACATACGAACGCACGCACGCGCGCGCGCCGAGTTTTTGCATGATTTATGTTAAATATACTGCTTTAATTTTTTTATGTTTTTAAACTACCAATGCCAGCTAGGGTAGCACAAGGTCACGATAAAAGTTTTTTCACTTCTCATGCTCTAAAAGTTCGTCTTTATGTCGTGCGTAGGCGACATAAAGTCGCTTTTTATGCTCTAGAGCATAAAGTAAAATCTTCGTCGAAGACCAAGGCAATCGCTGCAACAGCCACACGAACATCTTTAACTTCATACAACAACCTCTTTATTTTATTTCGTTTCGTTCGTATTCTAAGACCAATGCCAGAAAAAACGATTACTTTAAATATTTCTCATTGCTCTAATGTAACTTTCAATTTTAATTAAATTAGCATTTACTATATTTACATGTTGCTGTTTCATTTCCTCGCAATCGAAGTGAAAAGTAGAGTGTACAACTCGTCCATAAAACCCATTTTACACTCGACTTTATATCTATCCTCGCTCGCAAGCTCGCTCGGATGGATAAACGTCTCGAGTAAAATGGTGCGTTTTATGCACTTGTTGTACAATCTACTATTTCACTTCTCGTGCTCGTAAAGTTCGGCTTTAAGTCGTGCGTAGACTTCATAAATTCGCTTAAGCTCTAGTGCATAAAGTAAATTTTTCTTCTAAAACTAAGATAATGAGGCTCTACAGCCAAAAAGAGTTTTTAATATATTGCTTGAACAATTGAATTGAACAGTAAAATGGTAAAAATAAAAAAAAATAAAAAAATTGTCGGGAATGGGTTATTTTTTATGTTCTTTCACTGTACGACGATTTTTTTGTTCGAACTTTTCCTCGCAATCGAAGTGACAAGCAGCTAGGCCTAAATGTACATTTTTATCCTCGACTATATGCCTCGGATAAAAATGGGTCGCTTTAAGCCCTTGTACAATCTACTATAACCCATTACCGGCTAGCGCCCTGTTACTTTATTTCACCGCTTAAAGCGAGATGCCGCTACCCGATAGTGGGATAAAACTTTTATCTTGACCTTACGCTGCCCTACCTGGTAATTGCCAGGTTGTAGACATTCTAAAACTGGTTCGTAAATAAGATTAGCTTGAAAAATATTAGTCCGTGACTGGCCTATATTTGGTCTACTTTAATTGCCTGTTTTATAATGTTTTGTGCTGTGGAAAAAAAAAGTACGTTACAAAGGGCCGGCGATGTGCGGGCGCAACGTTGCAAACTAAAATAAACCTTAAGGCTGTTCTTACCTCTAGCTTGCTGTCTCGCTCGCATAATCTAATTTTTTTTGTGACTTTCAATAAATGAGGGTTTACTCAATAAAAAACAATACTTTACGATGCGCACAAAACAAGACGAAAAATGTGGACATATCTTGTTTTATAGCACGTTTATGCAGTACTTGCAGAGATTTTCCAGAGAGAATCCTGTAGCACAGTGCCCACACTCCTTTATTTTCTATTATTGTATGTAAGAATCGCTCGTAGCCCCGGCTGCCTGAGTGATCTTAAACGATCACGAAGGTTAAGCAACACAGGGCGCGTTCAGTGCATGGATGGGTCGCCGTCTATGCCTAACGCTAGTGGCATTTTTCCGAGCGGTTCCGTGCTTCGCAAGGCACGTTAAGCTGTTGGTGCCGGCTGCCGTCGATAGATGGCAGTCGTTAAGCCAAGTCAGAGGCCTTAGGGCGGCTTGACAACTTCTGACAGTAGACGAGCCACTAGTCTACAAGCCTCCACCAATCCGGACTTGGCCCCCGTGGTGGAGTATGGCCTATACCTTCCTCAGGGAAGAGACCCGTGCCCCTCAGTGGGGACATAATGGGTTGATGATGATTGTATGTAAGCATGTTTGTGGCAATAAATCATTCATTCATTCGTTCACCAATCAGCGTGTCAGTAACCATAGTATCCCTCTTTTCGTAGTATAATAATGCAGCCTAATACGTCCCATTGTAAGTAGGGCACAGGCCTTCTCTCTGAGCGAGAGTATGGGTTTAATTACCACGCGTTCCTACCGCGAATTGGCAATTTCAAGCGCTGAGGTATGTGAACATCACCGACACTGATTTCCTCACGGTGTTTTCCTTTAAAGTTAGCGAGTGTTATTGCTACTATAATTTCACACTTAGAAAACAAAGTCTATGGTACAGTCGTTCTACTGCTCCGCCACTACCGCTTTTTTTAAAGTATATGTTTTCGTAGTATACGTATATACGCCCCACTGTAGGGCACAGGCCTTCTCTCAGGGAAAGAGTACGGGCTTAATCACCACGCGTGCCCACCGCGGGTTGGCGATCTCAAGCGCTGAGGTATGTGAATAGCACAGACACTCAGGTTTCCTCACGACGTTTTCCTTCCTAGTTAGCTTTCGTAGCTATAACCCGCCTCAATGTCCAGACTGACCCAAGAAGAGGGCCCCAAGCGGCGCACCCTGCTCAACGCGACGCGGACCAACTACGAGCAAGCGGCCAACTTGTTCGCGCGACTCGAGGACGCCGCCATGTTCCTCACTGTCCGCATGGAGCACGTGGCTCTGCTCGAGACGCATGCCGCAGGTAAACCATTGCACACATAGCACACACAAATTACTACTAATCCCTATTTTAGACCAACATTTTCGCGCGACTCGAGGACGCCGCCATGTTCCTCACTGTCTGCATGGAACACGTGGCACAATTAATATAAATATTTTCCTTTGCATCTACGTAACGTGATGATTTGTACAGCGTCCAGTGGCACCTTCACTCGCACTAGATGGGTGAAGGGACCACTCGGACGCTGCAGTGCCTGGCACATTGTTTTTTGTATGGAGTAGGCTTACCCAGCACCTATTCTATCCTGACAGCTTAGTCAGCCTAGCCCACAGGAAAAACAAGTCAATACGTGCGGAGCCAACGAAGCCTCAGGTTTCCTCACGATGTTTCCTTTCACACTTAGCGTGTGATAGATATCTGCCTACTAATCCCTAGAGACGCTCTACTGTATACATCTACTGAAGCCCGTATGCCCGTACGCAGATTCCTACAACGAGACTAATATTAGTATCGCGACACGAACGTATGTGGCTCTGCTGAGATGCAATCCGCATCTAAATCAAAGTGCCGCAGGTAAATATGCCTAGTTTGGCATAATTTTCCGGTAAATAAAGGGCAAGGAATTCATTTCAGAAACAAGTTTTTGTTCTGATTCGGAAGTTTTGAACCAATTTCATAAAAAAATCAATTAATATTTAGTATTTTCTAAGGTTAACACGAGCACTAGACATAATAAAAACTTAAAGTAAACGAGTAATCCGAGATGTCCGTTCAAATTCAGTTTTTTTTTATCAATTATTTCATGAAAACGAAAAAAAAAAATATCCTAAGAAAAATATTCAATGGTGGGCAATAGCATTAGCTTTGTCTGGGTGTATTTCCATGTTTGTGATGTCCATCCCTGGTTACCATAACGTTAGGGTATCCAAGTTTGGGACCAGGACAAGTAATTGTGTTGTGTGGAAGTTTTCTTTGTTGTCGCTCGGAATTTCAAATCGCTATTCTTACACCGGTAAATATTGTTCCACAGTCTCGCCGAACCTCAAACTGAAGTCGCTGCAGACGGCGCTCCAACTGCTCCGCCAGTGCCACTCCATCATGAAACTCCTCAAAGAAAAAGACCACGAAGACGCCAAGGAGCCATCAGAAGACCAAGAAGAAAAGACAGCCAATAACGAGACCAACCTGCTGGGCTTGTACGAAAACCGCCTGCACTTTATACTGAAAAACATCATACAGTACTGTAGATCCAAGTCGAATAAGGACTACGAGAGGCTAACGGACATGTATAAGAGGTTGTACAGCGCCAGTTTGAGGATTAAAAAGGACGATGATGTGAAGAAATACGCGGCGAGCGTGTGTGATGTTCTGACGGCCTTGGATGGCATTGACAAGGAGTTCGAATAACATAAGCTCTGTATTAGGTTTTATTGGATTGATGCCCGATTTCGACGACCTTAAGGCCTACCTAATGCTGCTTTTACTTTTGGGACGCCGCACAGTAGGCTAGAGAGCCGATTTAGCGCGCAGAAATTATTTGTTTCAGTAAATTTAGTTAATGGTTACGCGTTTGGTTCATATTACCCCAATATCGATTACAACTAAATTACACTATGAATTAAAGGGTAATTTAACAATATAAATAATTTTAGTAACGAAACCATCGGTGTCCAACCATAATTTTTATTCATATTTTTAAATTTAAATAAAATTTAAATAGAATATTTGTTGCGCCTACTAGCACTTGATTTTATATTTATTTGAAAGACAGAATCATAAGCTTACAAACAAACACACCGTATAACAGAGTGTGACAATGCATGAAATTTTTTAAAACTAGTACTTAATGTCCTAATGCACATGGAAATTATCCAGCGCTTACTTTATTGACGTATTGATGGTCCAATATTAATGAAAACTTGCCATTACTGTTTCCAGCCATTGCGTAGGACAGCATTTAATGCACTGATAATTAAAAAAGTAAGTGTATATTGATTTTTTACACAGTGAGAGAAGTAAAGCTATTACGTTCAATTTACCAACATAGAGCGATCCATTAGGATGCTTCAACTTTGATTGGTTACCTGATCGAAAATAGACTGATTTTAAGGTGACTTAAAGTGGTTTTTATTAGCTACAGGTATCTTAAGAATTTAAAAGAACCTTCATTTTGTCGATATAAGACATTGCTTATTTTGTATTTCTGCGCACTAGAAACGCTCTCTAGCCTACTGTGCGCCGCCTCGATCGCACATTCTACATTATTATTAAAAAAAAAAAATTGTATACTGTTGACACATGTGGTCTGAGGCTTTGCTTGACAATAACTAAGACATATTTTCGTTCGTTATGCCTAGTTTTTGGTTGAGAAAATTTGAAACTAAAATTAATAATTTTGGTAACTACCGACTTTTTATCAACAACTAAGTATATGAAAACAAAAATGTGTTGAAAATATCCGTAATTTTATTCAAAATCAAATTGTTTTGCTATTTGTTCAATGTACTATGTTAGCCGCTGCCTTCGGGCCGAATTTGTAGTGGAGAAAAAGGCAGCGGAAAAAAAATCCACTCTGACCATCTTTTCTCAAATCATCTAAAGCGTAATACTTCAGGTGTTCCCTTAAGATGAGATTCGATAAAAAAAAAATCTCCAATTCGTGGTAAGCGTTGCTGGTTGTACAATTATTCAAAATACTGACTTGTTACCTAAGTTGCTGTTACCGTTCATTTTATAATGTTTTGTTTACCCTCAATACAATAAAATAACGTTGAATGCCAAAATATTATCACGCGAGGCCTCAGATCACGTTTATATGTTTTCCCAGCAAAATTGTATGGATAAAGTTTGTCTTAATGTCCAGTATGTACCTTTTGGGTCGGGCGTCAGTATTTTACCACCCTGTAGATAGTCGAGGATAGTGCCTTAATAAATTTTACCTGACTGCTGAAACGCATTTACGTGGAATGCTTGTTTTAGCAAACCAAGACTGATGTGATAATTATGTAAGTTAATATTAAATTTAGGATATACCTAATATTTGTAAGCGTTTTTGTGTCCAATAAATTACAAAATTACATAAATTACCTTTTTAATTATTTCTATGTCTCTGTATGCCCTCCGGGATTCGGGCGTGAGTTTACGGAATGTAACGTACCTAGGTAATTGTTGATTAATTATCTCTAATTAAACTTTACTGTCTCTAATAGAGATTTTTTTAGCTTACAGCGACTTTTAATTTTTTTTGTTTTTAGGCTTAAGACTATTCTTACGTTGTCTCGCTCGCACAATTCAACATTTTAATTATTGTAATAAAATAAGTAAACTTTTGGTACATGTGGTCTGAGGGTTTGATGCATAATTAAATTACGGACATTTCAAATATATTTTAGTTTTCCTATACGTAGTTTTTAATAAAGAAAAGTTGTTTCCAAAATTATTAATTTTTGAATCAAAATTTCTCAATCAAAAACTATGTACAGGATAAGGAATAGTATATTTCATTACAAGTGCGGAAAGGCTGTCATTGCAAAGAGTTCCGACAAATGTCTACCCGAGCCGAGGCGCAGCCGAAGGCGAGGGTTGACAGTCGGAACAAGTTGCAATGACGGTTCCGCACTCAGAACAATGTTCTGAGGTTCCGCACGTGTACTGAACGACTATTTTTAATACAGTTGCGAAAAAATGAAAAACTTTGCTTTTTTCTCTTCTCTCCATGCAGTATTCGTCGTATGTAGATATGTAGCGACTTTTTGACTTTTCCGGTAAAATGTTCTCCGAAGCATTTTGTGCAAATTATACTGCGATCCGATGGTGTTAATTAAAAAAAACTAGGGTCGAAATTACTCATCTTGTGCAACAAACAACTAAACTCGCAAAGAAAATTTCTGAAAAATGGCGCCAACCGTAGAATATAAGCAGAGTTTTTTTTTTCTTCACCCATTCTGGTAGGCAAAGGGAACTATGCCCATACAGCCAAGTCTTCAGTAGAAGTTTTTTATTGATATGAAATGAAAATGAAATTTAATGAGATGAATAAATTAAATGAAACCTAACCAAACTCATTCAATCAAATAATTAAATCTGATATTGAAACAAATTAGTAGCTTCTTTTTAGAAATATACGTATTTGCATGAATCATAAAAACTTCTATGATTTTTTTTAGTAAAAACTTCATGGTTGGTTATTCTTTTTAATAGACATTATTTTGACAGTTGGGAAAGAGAACGCACGAGTGCGGGAAAGGTAAAAAAAAAGCACGAGTGTGTAATAGCCCACATCCCGAACGCTATACGTCCCTGCAATACGCCACTTTTTGAGCAACTGTATTAAAAAATATGTCTTGAATGTCCGAAATTTCATTATCCATCAAACCCTCAGACCACATGTACCAAAAGTTTACTTATTTTATTACAATCAATAAAAATGATGAATTGTGCAAGCGAGACAGAATGCTCGACCTAGAACAGCCTTAACTAATTTGTAGTAATAAACAGTAACTTACATAAAAAACATTTATTCATAACAATTATAGTAAAATTACAAATTATATTTTTCAAAATATCTAAATACAAATTTATATTCACAACAACAATAAAATTTAACACTTACTTCTTATAGGGGGTGTTGCAGAAAGGTCCGATTGAACTTAACAGGGTTATTCTAGTCATTAATACAAACAACTATTATGGGACCCAACTCTGAAATCGTAAGAGCTGTGCCCTGCAGTGGGAAGTAGCCTATATACGTCCCACTGTAGGGCCCATGCCTTCTCTCAGAGAGGGCTTAATCACCACGCGTGCTTACCGCGGATTGGAAATTTTAAGCACTGATGTACTATGTGAACACCTTAGACACTCGGGTTTCCTCACGATCTTTTCCTTCACCGTACGGCAATGTTGGTAACAGCTGATGTTTATCCCATAAAAGTGGTTTGTATCAATGACTACAATTAACTCGATATGAACTTACTACCTTACGTTCTACCGGATTTTTCTGCAATACCCTGACAATTATCACAACGTCTCCCTGTCATCACACTACGTTTGCTGAATAAAGCGGGCCCTCGATTATATTACGCCCGGTTTCCCGAACACTACATCTGTTCATCTACCGTTAACAGCAGTTGTTTTTTGGTGTTAACAAAAGATTAGATGTATAGATAGATAGATAGATGAATATTGTTCAAGTAAGAGATTGTTAGTGTACGGGAAACCGGGAGTTATTGAATTATAGTACAATGACAGATACACGTTCCGGTCACGTGACGTGTTTTTTTCCTACCATTGAGCCCTAGAAGGTACACGCGTACTAATATGCGTGCGCGCATAGACTTAAAGCGGCAACGAAATAAAATCGGCGCGTTCATGCAATAGTCATTGTACTAAAATGCATTAGCCGAATCTAGACCGCGACATTTACAGCAATCATCATTAATTTATCATTTTGATAGGGTATACGAAATCAGGTATTCCAATCAGAGTTTAGACTATTGTCACGTAAAATAACTGTACGGCGAAAAAAAAACACCTAATTATGGAGTCTTACTAAAATGCACTTCTAATCACGCTATACAGGCGTAGTGTCACTCCCAACAGACGTTATTTGACGTCGTTTATTTGGATTGTTTCGGCGCTGCTATTTAACTTGTCCGCTGCACGGACTCGTCCAATTTAACCTGCTCCGAACTGTCAACAACATACTTATTTTGACACTTCGGAAACGTCAAAATGGATTACAGTAGTCGCAGTAATCGCAGTAGTTTGGTGATGATGACAGGATTCTCACTAGTCTGGTCACCGTACTAAACAAGCGATCTACTGAGACGAGAGGCACCGTTATCCCAGTCTAAAAGAGAAGTGTCATAATGATGAGAATAACCATGTTTCGTATACCAGTAAGCTTTTTGCTTCGTTAATGCGTTCAGACAACTTTCATAAACGAAAGCTTCACAAATAACTTTGGTCGTTAGCATTAAGGCTACTATTACATTAAAATCTTGTTTTAAGGAGGCACCTCACTAGTTGATTCCGATAAACGTATCTAATGAATTAAAATGTCGTTTGTAAAACCGAACTAAACTTCGAGAATTGCTTCTTGAGGCGCCCTCTTACGGGAGTTCAGGAAGTAACACTATAGCGTCACAGCGCCACCGAGGAAAAAATATCACATCATTTTTAAGATCAAATTTGCAAAGTGTCAGTACTTTCTTAGGACCCACGACAGAGAACCTAGGATCACGAACCTGGGACTAGATACCATTTATGCCAAAAAGGCCGTTTCTGGCGTTTATGCTATTTACGTCTAGGTTTTTTCCCTTAGGTTCAGTGCCATTGGCCCTAAAAATCACTATTAACATGATTGAGAGATTGTACTGACACTTCTTGCAAATTTGATCTGTAAAAATGATATTATATTTTGTCCTCGGTGGCGGCGTTAGTGTTACTCCCTGGACCCCCTTAACAGAATTTTGTACCCTTTTTCTACCCTTTTTTCTACTTATTTTATTATTACATTCGTTAAATATTGCCACATCAAATAAACTACTGCACCGCAAACCTCTGACGTACCAATCGACAGCACATCAAATATTACAAATAGGTAGGTACAAAACAAAATATACATATAATTTACTCTACGAGAACCCT
Source organism: Yponomeuta malinellus (assembly GCA_947308005.1). NCBI lineage: Eukaryota > Metazoa > Arthropoda > Insecta > Lepidoptera > Yponomeutidae > Yponomeuta > Yponomeuta malinellus. Next base: position 3,265,246 of record OX371016.1, on the reverse strand, counting down.
ACCCAGTTCCAATGAATGAATGAAAATATTAATTTCAGACCTGGGTCCATATTTGACAATTATAACAGCAAAAACCTTTTCGACTAAAAGGTTGACCTGTTGTCGACTGTACGTGTGCAAATTGAACCAGAGACCTAATTATTATTATGCGCACGAAATCCTGAAGGATTCTCAGAGACTTGAATTCCACATTAAGACTCTAAACAGACTGCATTTCAACTGCCATCCGACTGCAAAGAACAATATGAATGCTGTCTTCTTTCTTTCTTTTCTTTCTTTCAAAGTTGCAGTTCAGATGTAGTTTGAATGCAGTTGGCACAACTGCAATGAAACTACCAAACAACCGAGCAGTTCTATAGCAGTTTGTGTGCAGTTCCTTATTCGGTTGGTTGGCAGTTTCATTGCAGTCGAGCCAACCGTATTCAAACTGTACCTATCTGAATTGCAACTTGGCAGTCGGAAAGCAGTTAAAATTCCGCAAGTCTGTTAGCGTCCCTGCTATCACTACCGTCAGGAGTCTGACAGAAATTGGTGTGGATATTTCGCATTGAGTTGAGACAGAGCCCGCGTTGGCATTCAGATTTAGAGCTAAATTTAGTTTTACTAACCGCACTTAGTTTTCCTAGCCGAATATAATGCAAACGAAAGTTTGTCTAGAAGCACAGTGAATAAAATATTCTTGTCTATTCATACTAACCCCGTCGCGTATGCCGCTCCCACGTTTAAAAATACATGGCCCTCAAGATAATGTAAAAATAAAGCAGAATGGCGGTTTACGACGCTGATGTCTTTTATGTTTTGTGAATTTCGTGCCTTTACACAGCGAAGTAGAAATATTCATTTACTCATTCTTTTTTTTTCATATGACTACTTTTTTTTCACACGTCGCGAAAAATAAATTAATTTCATAAAATTTTATGACACAATTTCTTCAATGTCTTTGTAAACAAAAATTACGCCTCTTCAACCAGCCGTTCTACTGTAGTCTTAAAATATACGGGGTGGTACAGAAAGTCTTGGTACTCTTCAAGATAATGACTACATTTATTACATTTATGTCACGGCACTAAATGCAAAGAACTGAAAGAGTTCGCAATTTCTGAAGTATGCCAGGACCTTTTGAAACACCCTACAGGATATTACATAAAGTATTCTCTACATAAGCTATCACAGGCATAAGCTCCTCCCTGTATGTACATTATGCAATAGGAAAATATAAACATTGAATGCAAATTAACAGTAAACTAGCGACTAATAGGTAACTTGTCCGGAAGGTTTTGTCTATTGGCACTGAATTTAAATCCAATGCTATAGGTACCTGGTGTTTGCCGGATTACGCTTTGGTCGGCTTTGTGGGCCTAGAAGAAGAAAATATACTGTTAGTATGCCAATGATACTTAGATACAACTTAGGGGGGCGTCCATTAATTTAGTAAGAAATCGTGAGATTTGGCTCGACGCCCTCTACCCTCCCGCTAATAATAATTGATACTTAGATGCAACTTAGGGGGCGTCCATTAATTTAGTAAGAAATCGTGAGATGTGGCTCGACGCCCTCTACCCTCCCGCTAATAATAATAATAACTTCCACACAATTCAATCACTTGACCTGGTCCCAAACTAGCATACTCTGTGCTACGGTGACCAGGCAGAGACGTCACAAACATGAAAATACACCCAGACTGAGACTGAATCTCACGTGACATTTTGTAAAATGCGTATTTTTAATTAAGCATATCTCTGGCCGGTGGCGTGTAAACAATCGAGGGGCTACTGTGCTACTTTAAATTGGGGCGTTCGTATAACCGCGATAATAGTTATTTGTTATGCAAGGCTGCAAAGTTAATTTTTGGCGCGAGTACCTTGTATTGAAACCTGAGCAAGCGAAGGATTCTAGGATTGAGCCACGAGCGAAGCGAGTGGTTCAAATATAGAATCCTGAGCGTAGCGAGGGTTTCAAAGGTACGAGACGCTAAATAACTTTGCTGCCGAGCGCAACACACAACTTTTCACCTCACTAAACCGAGGAAAATGTTAGGTGCAAGAAAATCAGTTTTAATAAATATTAAATTACTGTTTATTTATTTCAAAAATTAAAAGTAAAATTATGTACTACAATTGGTAATATTGAAAGTTAATTTTTTTTTTAAATCAAATTTTCTTGCCGGCCAGTGCGATTCTTTAAATGAGGCTGGCGCATGACATGAAATAAGTATTTGCATTTCAATCATCAATGGACTGGCTGCAGAGAATATAAACTATTACGAAACCAATGAGGTTCTATATATATGTAATTTATTGTACGAAACCTTTATTGAATAAAAATATTCGAATTTTAAAAACACTTTCCACGCTAGCGGATAAAGTGCGATTTTCCACGCAGATTTCGAATGATAAACAGAGCTTTTACGAGCTAGTGAGGTGAAAACATTATTGTGTAGGAGGAGAACTTTTCGTGATTTTAAACTGCAGAAAAAAATATTACGCGTTATTTGCTGAGACCTGAGAATGGTGAGATTCGGTTCGGAGATGGGGAACTTGCACAAAAAAATATTTTAGTCTAATTGCAGAGGCCATGTTAAAAGAGAAGTTTTTTAATATCAGGGGAAATTGGTTTTTCGCGTTTTTTATACCTGTAAGACCTCGAAGAAAACATTTTTATGGTTTTATCTTTAATTTTCTTCAGAGTTTTCCTATGACTTCTTTGGTATAAAACAACTTTACTCCAACCTAACTTTGCGGTGAATTTCCGTTTGGTTTCTCCAACATCGTCAAATTTCCCAAAATTCCCCTGGACCCTCCCACTCACCTGCCGCGCAGCATGTCCTGGATCTCCTGGAAGGACTTGCCCTTGGTCTCGGGCACCAGGAACATTGTGAACACGAAGGAGCCGACGCAGCATATGCCGAAGATCCAGAAGGCCATGTACATGCCGATGGCGTCCGCGATCGGGTTGAAGAACCTGAGAAGAGAAAAACCTTCAGTTAGAAAGGAAGCGGTGAGTCTTGGAGAGGAAGTAAAAGTAAAAAATATTGATTTAAAAACCGGCCGAGTGCGAGTCAGACTCGCGCACGAAGGATTCCGTACATTTATCTATACAACATTTGAAAATTTCAAGCGTCTACCTGCAGCCGTTATTAATTTCTTTTTATTGTCTATGTTAAAATCGAGCAAAAACGGCAAAAATGACGTTCGTTGCATGGGAGCCTCCCTTAAATATTTATTTTATTTTGTTTTTAGTATTTGTTGTTATAGCGGCAACAGAAATACATCATCTGTGAATGTCCAATGTCTGACTATCACGGTTCATGAAATACAGCCTGGTGACAGACGGACGGACGGACGGGCTGCGGAGTAAGGAGACGTAAGGGAGGGTTCCTTACCCTTGGGGTGCGGAACCCTAAAAACCACAACGCTGCTGGCTCGCATCTCATAGGGATAAGCGAAACAATAAGCGAAGACGGTCCGATTCGTAGGTTAGTGACTATTGAAGGTCATGCGCATTAACCAATGGGCACACACGGACGATTTTCTTTGGGAGCTCGTTTCGTGGAATGGAGTTTAGACACAGCAGCGAGCCCAGATCCACAAATCATACACCGACATCCCTGTAGCATCAGTTTCTTACCCATTACCCAAAAGCATTAGAGACAGATCAGTAAGAAAGAATAGCTATGCTGTAGGGTTGTTCTGGTTATCCAGCAGAAAGTATGAGACCGCCTCTTACCTGGTGACGAGGAACGAGAGAGTCCAGCAGACAGCCGTGGCGATGGGCGCCGCGATGGCCTTGACCTCGATGGGGAACAGTTCACCCATGACCGCCCACGGTAGTGGCCCCAGGCCAATGCAGTAGGTCAGGATGAAGAGCACCAGCGACAGGACGGGCAGAAAGCCGAGGCTCTCCACCACAGGATTGCCCTGATCAGCCAGCAGGAAGAACATGCCCAGAAGACCCTGTTAGACATAAATTGGTCATGAACTTGCCTGTGGTCACATATGGTTCTGAATCCTGGAATCTAAAAGAGACAACCTGCAAAAAACTGGACGTAGGTACCTATTGATGTGCGTCCAGTTTTTTGCGCCGAGGATGCTCCGAATAGGTAGGTTGGGTCCATCAGTGATTTGTAGGGATCCATAGAGTTACGAACACGATGGTATTACGGCGTATTAATAAATCATATTGATCATAAAAAAGAAGAAGAAGATAAAGGTATTATTACACATGCTAGCTCGAAAGAATGCTACTATTGAGCAAATTACCCTAGCAGGTGAGTTTAAGACGTGCTCATATTAAGCATACTACTCATAAGCATGCTTTTTCATCATCATCATCAGCCATTTGACGCCCACTGCAGGACACATGTTTCCTCCGTGGTTTTCATAACCATGAAGGGTTTGCCATAATCGCCACACTTGGCAGGCGGGTTGGCGATCGCTGAATGCGGTTGGAATCTCAGGAAGACGCTGCTGCCCGTCTCCTGGTAATTGATTTCCTTAGTCGCCTTCTACGACATCCACGGAAGGAAATGGAGCTGCTTTTTAGCGTGTTAGTAAATAGCATGACACGTGTAACGGTAAGTAGGTACCCCAAGTTTCTTGGGTAATGTGCTTCAAAGCGTATGGCACAGACTTCTTTGAGGTTATATTCTTTTTTGTTGCACTAAGCCGTGCTGAGGACAATTTTAAAAACCTATTTAGAGGCTAAAAATTCCACCCATGCCGGGACTTGAACCCGCGACCTCTGGCTAACCGTGCCAGCGCTCTCCCAACTGAGCCAATGGGCAAGCATCAGTGAAATTTCGAGCCTCTTTACAAACTTCTCTGTATTACGTACAGGCAGCGACATCTTTGAGGTTACATAGGGGTAAAATTGAGAGGAAGAAGACTAGTAAAAAAGGCTCCGTAACTTTAGAGAAATTACTGGAGTTGCCAGCGTCGACGATGAATATTTTATGCGGTAGACATAATTTGCGACAGGAGTGAGAGGGCTTGGGGGAGCGTTGCCCCCGATTAGTCCGATTTTCGCTTGCATTCCGTATATTGTCACTTGTCTTTTGCGCCGGATAAACCAGCTCGGTTTGTAGTTACTATCATTTCTAGAGATTTCTTTGTAACTCAGACATTGGCGGAATCCCCAGGGAAGCCATCACGACAAAATAATTTATAATAATGTTAAACTTCTCTGTAGTACTTACCAGACCAACGGCAGTCCCGCACGAGGATATGAGGAGCAGCATTCTCCTACCGAGACGGTCTACGACGAACGGTGTGATGAAAGAAGCCAACACCTGACGACAAGAAAGGATGTTTGATTTTGTTGTGTTAATTAATTTAATAAACATTGTATGAATTTTTATAGACATAATTATGAACATTCTATTATTTTTAATGATTTTTGGAATAATGAGTAACTACCTACTTATACTTTTGACAGATGAGGCATTGATAGAATGTTAATTATATTTTTGCTAAAACATAGTTAGGTTTTGATAAAGAAAATTGGACTGCAACATTGGTAAAGCGAGCGCCAATTTTATAAAATGACGTACGTATATAAACATATCAACCTGAGAAAAAACTCATACTTAGAAAAATATAGTTGTGAAACACAAACTTCAATTGGGATCTTGGGGAATTTGGGGTGGTTTGAAAGAAAAGCCATAGCAAAATGAACGTGCCTTAACCAATACCTAGCTATCGAGAAAAATGCACTTTCCAAAAATAACGCGACACAAAGTCGAACCTATAAGAACCATTAGTTGCCAGCCAGAGCAGTGCGTGGGGTCATTGTTCTAATAGACGAAATAATTTTTTGATACAAGACTTCTTAACTATTTTTTTTATTTTTCGTCTATGCTTAAAGGTAATTGTCTAAATGGATCAATTTTTTTATTATTATATTAATTACATAACGGCGAATTTCAAACCACCAGATTTCAGCGTAAACCTAATACCCTGATATTTCGAAACATGTCAACCTGAGGAAAAACTCTAGAACAAATCTTTTTACAATTTTGTACAAAGGCGAGCTTAATACTAGGTAGTTTTTTTTCTTGTTGCAAACTCCAATTAAGATCTGTCAGAAATTGCTGACTTTAGAAATCATAACTATAATGATGACTAGGCAAGCAACTGACCTGGACCACGAAAAACCATTTTGTAATTTTTTTCTCTGGTTGTGCAATAGTGTCCTCTATCTATATATCTACTAGCTGACTCGACAAACGTTGTTTTGCCACATCAATTAGCCTACGACCAGTGGCGGGCGTAACTATAGGGTTGCAGGGCTGGCAAAATGCCACGGGCCCCCGACCTAAGGGGGCCCCCGAACTATGAGGCCGCGAGCTCAGAAGTAACTTAACCTTTTGACCAAAATTTCGTAGGTAACAACTATAATGTTTATAATATGAGTACTTCAAATCAATTAAAGTTGGGCCATATATACTGCAACTAAAGACCACACCTATATATATTATTTTATTTTTCTAGGAGGGCCCCATCCTCAGATGTTATAGTTACGCTACTGCCTACGACCTATTCTACTCAGACCTCCCAAATATAAACAAAAAATATCATAAAAATCGATGAAGCCGTTTCGGAGGAGTTCGATAACAAACACTGTGCAACGACACCTTTATATATTAGATGATGACGAGGCCAACCGACCTGAACCACCCCGATGATGATGGTGGCGATGGCGGGGTCCAGCGAGGAGCCGGACGCCCTGAAGATGGTGGTCATGTAGAAGAGCACCGCGTTGATGCCGCAGAACTGCTGGAAGAAAACCAGCGCGCACGAGATGTACATCGCCTTGAAGTTGCCGTACTCGAACAGGTCTGAGATCTGGGGACAGAGGTGGCTTGCTGAATAAAGATACAAAATGGTTCAAACAATCGATCAGCTCTTATATTAAGCTCACCAAATCCTGAGCGATTACAATCGTGTAACTGTCAAATTAGTAGAAATTTGACAATTAGATGATTGGAATCGCTCAGGATTTGGTGTACACAATTAGGCCCCAGCTCCTATATAACGTGCAGCAAATCCTGAGCGATTCTAATCCTCTAACTGTCTTGACAATTGGAATTGCTCAGGATTTGGTGCGCATAATTAGGCCCCAGGGGCGCTACTACGGTTCTCCACTGTATTGACTTGTCCGATTTAACCTACTCCGATCTGTGAAATACATACATATTTGCCACTTTGGAATCGTCATAATGGTGAAACCAATAGAGTGGACAGTTAAGTAGTAGGAGGGCAGCCGAAGCGCCTCTATTATGCAAGTCTCCACCGGGTTGAGTGAGGCTGATTTTTACTTTTTTTTAAGTCTCTCCAGCTGTCACATTTTGACACTGGAAACTAACACAGTGGATAGTGACCCAAACGCTATCAAATTCCATACTAATTTGACGACGATTGGAATTGTTCAGGATTTGGTGCGCGTAATATAGGAGCAGGGCCGCGTTTCATAAAACAAAAAATCATAGTTTATTATGACAATTCGTTGCAAATAGGTACCTACCTAGACGAATAGTCCCTTCAATTAGTCTTCCTACTTGTTAATCTGTGGATTCGTCGACTGTGCAAGGTACATCATAATAAACCATGAATTGAGTTTAATGAAAGCGGACCCTGGTCATTGCGAAACCCTCCGGGATTCAGGGAGTTTATATAACCTCCTCAGTCCTGACCTTTCAAATAACAATTGAAAACCGTTGTTAGTTTCAAGATCTGAAAAGGTTAATGTAACTTACAGTGGCGGTCTTCTCCATCGAGGCCTTGACTTCAGTCTCCATTTTGTCCAGCTCGGCCCGAACGCCTGCGATGGACCTCCCTCGAATGGTCGCCAGACACTCAGCGGCCGACTCACGGTCATCTGGAAGTTGACACTGGGATTAGTAATATTCTTCTGTATCCTGGCGATAGTGGAGTTGTAGAAGGCCGGCTTCTCATTTGGGAGGTCATGGGTTCGAATCCCGGCACGTACCAATTACTTTGTTTTCTAAGTAACGTATATTTTTGAAGTTACAGTAGCAGTACCACTCCCTAACCGTGAAGGAGAACATCGTGAGAAAACCTCAGTGTCTTAGGTGTTCACATATCTCAGCACTTGAAATTGCCAATCCGCGGTGGGCACGCGACGTGATTTAGCCCATACTCTCTCTCTGAGAACAGTGGGACGTAGATACTTAGGATAAATACTTAATACAGCCTAAACCTACAGGCTGCATTATTTATCCTAGCGAGAGATCGCGAAAATGACGAGATGGGAAATAGGCCTATGCCCAGCACAAGCAGTGACCAGAGGCGGGCTGATTTTGATCATGAGAGCCTCAATAATATAGGTGTCCCACTGCAGGGCAAAGATCAAGATTTTCGGTTGAGATTCCGGCATGAAGAAGATAATTTTCGAATCTTGCACCATTCATTGCACCACGGACCTTGCACCAGCGATATTCACCGTTGGTCAAGAAGTAGATGGAAAACTCCGGCATGAAGAAGAAGCAGACGTCGAAGAGGGCGACGACTGCCACGCTGACGTTGTTCCACTGTAAAATCTCACGACAGTGAAAGTTCTTGTTCTGACTCGAAGGACCATGTTCATGCGCTAACATACCTACCCGACTACTTGTTGCAGCTGTTTACTTGACCCATATATATGACCAACCAAAGCATTACGCGATTAAGCCTTTTTATACAACGCCATATTCAGATCTATTCAGATCTAGGGTAAGGACAAATATGGCTCAGTCCTGGTTTTTGAATTAGGTGATACTCACCCTTGGTCAAGTAGTAGATGGGGGACTCCGGCATGAAGAAGAAGCAGATGTCGAAGAGGGCGACGACTGCGACGCCGGCATAGGCGACCACGCTGTAGGAGACGTACGGCCCGATGCCGTACACCAGCAGGAAGCCGAACGTGATGAACAGCTGGAGGAACGAGCCGAGGGCGCCGCGGACGTCGTCCTGTCAGGGGATAGAAACGGCGTTTTGAGGAAAACAAAATCAAATTCATAATATAATGATGTGAGTACCTATTGTTATTAATTATAGCGTAGAAACTAGAAGAGGGCGCCTCACGAGGTGTTCTATACAAAAATAGTTTGGTTATCATTTTGCAAACACGATCAAACCTCAATTGTCCTCTAAATATATTGGAAAAGTTTCATTGCGATCAAGCGTGTCGTTTGTAAATTAAAACCAAACTACGTTTGTCGACACAGAACAGAGAAAATTGTGTTTGTAAGCGAATCGCTTCGTGAGGCGTATCCATTACAAGTAAGATCTTGATTATGGAGAATTTCTGTATGGAAAAATGGACAAAAAAAAACAACATACTTTATTCTTTTCGACGGTTCTCATTTAACAGAGTTAAATAATCACAGTAAAACCTAGAATTCGTGCATTCAATGCATAAAGTTTTCTGATTTGTGATATTTGTGAAATAGGCAATTTAAAGCGTTGATATAATTATGTGAATATTTTTCAGGTTTCTTCTTTCTGCATGTAAAGATAAAGATATCCTCAAAATCTATTTAGTAATTTAGCAGCAAGATTGGAGGGTGATAAAAATAGTTTTACGTAAATAATTCTCATTTCGATGCAGTTGTTTGATAGTAGGTAACGTTTTGATGTTTCGAGCTAAACAATTACCAAGCCTAGCTTGGCTTAAGATTTAAAATATCAAAACCGTGTGCTAAAATTACCTTGAACATTCTTTGGGTAGGTACCTACATCTCCACTGTCAATAGTCATTTAGTTCGCATTAATTAATGAAGAGTAAAATCCATAAGTTAAGGTATCTATTGGTATTATTAGCTTCATCCATCAGTTACTTGATCCGGAATTAAGCTAATAATGTGTAGTGCTCACGAAAGTTTTAGTTAAAAAATATCTATTGGTATCATCACCCATAAGACAATAAAGTTATCTTATTACAACGGCTTGTTTGATGTTAATCCATTTTTTTGGGCGCGGCTATATTAGGAACATCTTCGCGTCGCGACGTCGCATCGCAAAAATAGTTTTCAAAGTGTTGATGATTTGTAAATGAAACTTATTATCCACGACGATCTATTATTTGTACAGCCAATAAATAGAGCCTACTGCTGGGCATATTGTCTTCCCTATCCCCTTCGGATCCTTGGCAATCTCAAGTATCGTTGCTGTATTATTTTCTTACTACTCGATTACGAAAGTAAACAAGGCTTACAACAGCACCTAGATCATCCTATTAGCAGAGCCAGCCTTAGTAAGCTCTCCGACAGACGTATCTACTTAGTTTTGTAGATGCATCTGGTAGCAACCAGCGAGCTCCTTATGATTGAAAGCTGATCGACAAATCCTTCCATTACGATGGTGATATCTCACCGTGGCGATCTCAGCACAGTACATGGGCGAGATCGTGAAGAGCATCCCAACAGCCACACCCCAGGAGATGCGTCCCGCGTAGATCATGGCCACCTTGGTTGCCGTGGCGATGAGGATCCAGCCGATGAACAACGGAATGGAAGAGCTGAGGAGGCCCCATTTGCGGCCGATCTTTGACGCTGCTAGCCCGCCCAGGAAGGGACCTAAAAGAATTACAAGTTTACAGTGTCAACATCAACATAATCATCATTATCAGCCCCCTGCTGGAGCAGGCCTTTTCCCCAAACGCTATATCTCATTCGCCCATGTCTAGATCTATTTTAAACATAGATTAATAACTAATGAATATTATCTCTTGTATAAGGTTAGGTTCCATCTATCTATCCAGCACAAGCTTAGAGCCCAATACTGGATATAGGAGTCCTCTCTCATGCCGATCCCCTGCCCCTTGGTGACTTCCCCATCTATACTTTAATTTCACGATTCTTATGCTTGGGCTTTATAGGTTCAAATCTAACTTTGAACAAATGATACTGTGACTGCATTATCAATTTTGGACTTCCGCCCGCAGTTATTATTCATTGTTATAGTTACGGGCGTCGCATGCGCATGTTTATAACGCAATAATTGTGGAGCGAAGATAACGGCCTGTGTTTTTGGCATAGATAAAGAATACTGTATTGCAGAGCCAGAAAAACGAATTACAACTTTAGATCAAGGAAATTAAGATCTCTTCCAGACGACCTTTGCAACCTTTGATAGCTTATTTGCATAATGTTTCAAGTATTTAAGCAGGGTAGGTAGCAAGAACTTAATTTCATTCGGCGTTCCCTGGGTGTGTACAATATATTTTTAAATAATACCTATTAACCACTCGTCTGCCGCGACACAGATCTGTGTCCAACTTAGTATGGGCCACCTATACGTTGCGTTCCGCGAGGGCAGTTCAGGAGTTAAGTAACTGATAAGTAGGTATTGATAATATGTATTGAATGAGTGAGGTGAGTGAGTAATTCAGTATCATTAACCAAACCTTCCAGTCAAGGGGCCCTAACGGTCAAGAACAGTTCTTTTCTCTTTCTAATCCCACTTTTTTTTTTTTTCTGTCGTACCCAAGTCTCGCTACCATACATAAGTGTTGGAACCAGCACTGCATTATGGATAGCCCTTTTGGAGAAGAGGAGAATATAAGGCACCGTTCACTTCCACACAACACAATCACTTGTCCTGGTTCCAAACTAGGTAACCCTATACTATAATATCCAGTCAAGGACATCACCAACATGGAAATACGCCTAGACTGAGGACAATTGTACAAATATACGGCGGCCCCCAGTGGGAATCGAACCCACGACCTTCGGTATGGTAGTCAGACGTGATATAAAATATGAAATATATGATTCTATTCCATAAGGCAGATAAGTCAATGCCCAATATTGTAAAACATTAACGGTCTTATTTATAAAAACACAATTCCTTAAAACACTCCGGCGGCATGGTAAGAGACCATCCATAAAGTACGTCACACGTTAAGGGGGGACGGGGCCGACAAAATGTGACATTGTGTGACAAGGGGAGGAAGTTTCGTGATGTCACATTTCAAAAATATAGTTAAACATTTATTGTTTTGTAAATTTCTTCAATGATGATGTGATGTTGAAAATAACTATTAAAAAATTTTTTAACATAAAACTAATTCCGGTTTTAATTTAATAATTTGTATATAGATGTAAAATTGCAAAATAAGTGACGTCACACTAGGGAGGGGTGGTCTCACAAATGTGACCAATTGTGACGAGCGGTCAAATAATCACGAAAATAGTGTGACGTACTTTACGGATGACCCCTAATCAGACCACCGAGGCAGTATACCACTTTCCATCGCTCGTGAACAGGCTCCCCGAAGAGACGAATTCAAAATGACTCCTTACCGAATATAGCGCCGACGGTGAGAAGTGATCCGATCCAAGCCAGCTGGTCGCTGGTGACTCTGCCTACCGGCGACTCGGCCGTCGAGTTGAGCTTGCCCTCGATCGGGGAGGTCCAGCCCATGCAGAACCCGGTTGAGGCGATCGCGATGTTCGCTGCGGGGAAAGGGGCATATTTGATGGTGGGTCTACACAATCGCCGATGACCGGCGGCGATTACCCGCTAGTACGATCGTGTAGAGGGCATAATCACCGATCATCGTCCATGATCGCCAGCGATCCGTGAGTTCGGGCACGAATCAAAGGGAATCTCGGGTGATTGCGTTGATGCGTCCACAGTCATGATCGCCGATCACTCATTCACCGACGAACAGCGGAGCATTACACATCGTCATTCGGCATCCAAAACCGCGAACGTGAGTTTTATAAAATTTTACAGGTGCCACTAAAAACATTAGAAATCATAGTGTCGTACTTCGAAATAATGGTTTTTAGCGTGACTTAAACCATGTTAGTCTAAAAATCATTATTTAGAAATTGTTGTATGTGTACTTACGATTTGTAAAGTTTTTAATGTCTCTGTAAAATTTGATACAAGTCAGGTTCGCGGTTTTGGATGCTGAACGACGACATGTGTATTGGTTTGTTCAGTGTGTCCCTTAATGTCGTTTGCGCGATAAAGATTCATACATTTCCATGTATCAATTTTTAAATTAAATAAATAGCAGCGGCTGCTACAGTTTGACGTCCATATTAGACTGAAGACGATTAACGACTGTGGTTGTGCCGATCACGTGGACGGCTGCACAATGATGGTAGCGATCATGGCCCATTCCGTGATCGCCCATCATGGCCGATAGTCCGATACTTAGAGCAGCCATGACATAGCAAAACATCCACACAGGTAATGCCGGATTAAGCCAGCGCGGGGCCGGTAGCAAATTCAAAGAGTACAGGGAAGAGCATGTGGGCATGTATGTGGGGTGCTGCGAGAGCGAAGGAAGTTTGACAATGTTCTGTCGGGGGTCACCACTATAGGGAAGAGCGGGTGATCGTGCTCTTCCAATATAAAGGGAAATTTCCCACCAGGCAGATCGTATGCCGGTCCGACTAATGTCCGTCGGACGTTATACCTATTTATGATATGTCATGTGAAACATTTTGGCGCGATGCAGGAATGTTGGAGTTTATAGTACGCGTGTAGAGTTGACATGTGCTCGCCACAAAGGGCCCTTGCATTTACTCTAGGTTATCCAGTTTCTGGTATATTTATTTATGGTATGGTATAAAATAAAACTGACCATTAAACTTTTCTGAGTTCAATCTGTGCAAATTAAGAAATCATACTAGGTATTCATATCGACCTCTTTGAGCAAATCTTATTCAGTACTCAAGGTTAGGTGAATAATATTATGCTAAAAATTCCACCCATGCCGGGACTTGAACCCGCGACCTCTGGCAAACCGTGCCAGCGCTCTCCCAACTGAGCTAATGGGCAAGTCCAGGCATCGGCGAAATTTCAAACCTCTTTAAAAACTTCTCTGTATTAGGTACGTACAGACAGCGACATCACTTGCAGCCCCGAGCACCCACTTTGCAGTGAGTGGGTGTACGTAATACAGAGAAGTTTGTCCCGGCATGGGTGGAAGGGATGATGTAGTGTTACGGTGACTTTGAACGAAAACAAAACTGACATTATTAGGGGGGGAACTGCGCATTATGTATAGTGGATGTATGCAAAAAAGAGGTTTGTGCAGATAAATTTGAAAAAATATTTAAATAAGTATTTATCGGTTTTTCAATTAATGTACTTGACTATTTCTATGGTAGAGAATTTCAAATTGTCGACGTTTTACTAGTACGTCGTTCTGCCGGTGAAGTCAACTTCCCTATCTCAACTAAACAGCATGTCGCTGTTTTGCCATCATCGTCAATTTGCCTGATAGACCTTCTGATACGGAGGGGAATGTTTAGCCTCAAAATAGGTTTTTAAAAATGGCCCTCAGCACGGATTAGTGCAAAAAAAAGAATATAATAAATAATATAATGTTTTTGGCTAATCATGTTCATTAACAAATTTTAACACGTCGTTGAAAAAGGACGTTCACCACTACAGTTGTCGATCAGACGCCTAATTATGCCCACAATCCTGACGAAATCCTGACGAATCCCCCAAATGCGGGGCCCTTAGCATTCGCTACTCTTACTACGTGGCTAATCCGCTACCGCACACAGGGTGTGTGTGTTGGGTGGGCGAAGAACGAAGTCGCGGCTCAGCGTTGAGACCTGTTTCACGTAAGAAATGGGGAAAAGCATGGGTAGTTGACCAACCTCCGTTGGTGGATCGTCACAGGAAGAAGAAAAAGAACATCCATAAAAGGAAACACTTGTCCTGGTCCCAAACCTTGTAATGTGGACCACACAAATGCATACAAGCATGGAAAACACCCAGACTGAGGCCATTTGTACATACCAAGTACGCCGGCCTCCAGTTGGAATCGAACCCTCGACCTCTGGTTGGGTAGTTGAGAGTGTTAACCGTCAGACTAACTGTGTCAATCTCTAGTCCGGGTGCCAAACTAGAGTACCCTATACTATGGCAACGATACTAGGATATAGAAAAACAACGGCTGAGGCCTATTGTACAGTGTTTATAAGTTTTTAAAAGTGCTATCCAACTATAACTTATGCGGCCTAATTACGCCCACCAAATCCTGAGCGATTCCAATCGTCTAACTGTCAAATTCCATACTAATTTGACAGTTAAACGATTGGAATCGCTCAGGATTTGGTGAGCGTAATATAGGGGCTGATCTTTAAAAGAAATAGTTTGCAGTTAAATTTTACTGACAGAATCCAGAAAGAAAGTGCTGATCAGAAGGATATGTTTCATATTATAGTTATTAGCTTGTTCTAGTCAGTTAGCTCCGGGTCGTATTAGGTGGGATTTTCATAACGATTAACATCGGAAATTATTCCACTCCAAATGACTTTAGAGCAGGTTAAATTAATGAATTGATTAATGATTAAGTGCCTTCATGAATCACCATGTAAACATTCGATGTAATGTCGTAGGCATATACTTAGATATGTACTGACTGGCGCATATTAAACATCACTTGGCAATGATGATAGTCAACCAAAAAGGCTCTTTAGGTACCACTGACGCCCGACCCGAAAGCTGCGCATAATTTTTGCTGCTAAAAGCTAACCCCCAGTTTCTCGTTAACAGCTGTCAATTGACCAAAGTGCATACAAAAAAAATACTGACAGCTGTTAACAGTAGATTAATAGCTTGTTAGTGTACGAGAAACCGCGGATACCTATGTAAGACGGCCGGTGGACTACCTACCTTAGCTACTGCATGGTGGCTAAGAACAGGGGAAAGGTGGGGAGCGGCAAGAAAGTTGCTCAATAGTCATATTAGTACGGTAAGGATTGTTTCGTTGATACTATCGGTAGTCTAGTAACCAATCGCATTCCAATGGTATAACCCGTGGAACTTAACTCGGCGGTTCGATCTTCTTCGCTGTAGATTGTCTTTTTAATTTGCGCGGGTTATACCAGTGGAATAACATTGTACTGCGATTGCTTAGTAGACTACTAAATAGAGGCAAATAACAACTGTTGGCTTGCTTATAATATTCTATTGAAAAACGATGTGTGTATAAGACTTTAGGGCCGGGTCTGCATCCTGACCGCGGGGTCAGTGGGCAGACCACCGTAATTGTGACGGCGACTGGGAAATATTGTTCGAGACTATCAATGGACTGGATGGGCTGGCGTGAAAGGTGAGTGACCTATGCCCAACAGTGGGCTCTTTTAGGAGCTCATTACCCAATAGTGGGCTTTGTTTAGGGGCTGATTATACAGTAGATAGACGTAGCTCCGTGTGGCGCCGGATTAAGAATAGCGTCACTCCATTTCCCTCCGTGGATGTCGCAGAAGGCGACTAAGGAAATCAATTACCAGGAGACGGGCAGCAGCAACCCGCCTGCCAAGCGTGGCGATTATGGCAAAACCCCTCATGGTTATGAAAACCACGAAGGAGGCCTTTGGCCTGCAGTGGGCGTCAAATGGCTGATGACGTGACGGGTGAGACTAACCCCCGGTTTCTCGTACAATAACAAGCTGTTGATCTACTGTTAACAGCTGTCAGTGGTTTTTTTTGTATGCACTTTGGTCAATTGACAGCTGTTAACAGTAGATTAACAGCGTGTTAGTGTACGAGAAACTGGGGGGTAGTATTATATTTATTGTGGTACGAAACCCTCAGTGCACAAGTTGGACTTCCATTTGGCGGGTTCTCGTCTAAGTTATTTGGTAGGAGGGCGTATGGCTATTTCAAACCTTATTTAATTTTTTTTGTGAGTACCAGAACTTCCTCCTCCGATTGTACGCAAACAGTATGCAATAAAATAGAACAGTTGGTCAAACAAGGGGGCGGCGCTGGCATATCGACGTTTCACATTACCGATACGTCCGATGCCTGACAAAGTGCTATGACGGTTGAGGTATTTTTGTTTGACTTTGTTTTTTGCGCATACATACTTACAAGTCGATTAGACCAAACAAACCGCCCCGAAAATACGCACTAAACAGAAACTACAATTTCCTAATTTCAGCACTAGGTGGAGCTGGCGGTATTCTTTATCGCGTTATGGTTGTCTCCATAATGCAGTGAAGATGTCTTTGCAAATCGAAGATGCGATGTCTTTGCTCGACTTTGTATTCTGCGCGTCAAAAAAAAAAAAACCAGCCAAGTGCGAGTTGGTCTCGCGCACGAAGGGTTCCGTACCATTATCTATATAACATTAGACACAAAGATCGAGAAAAAACAGCAAATAATCACGCTTGTTATATGGGAGCCCCCCTTAAATATTTATTTTATTTTAATTTAATTACTTTTGAAGCGAATATAGAACTAAATATTATGTAAATATCTCAAGTGTCTAACTGTTGCCGTTATTAAAATCGAGCAAAAAACAGCAAAAAAAAATCAAGTTTGTTGTATGGGAGCCCCCTTAAATATTTACTTTATTCTGTTTTTAGTATTTGTTGATATAGCGGCAACAAAAATACATCATCGTTGTGACATACAAAAGTAAAGATAAACTGTATCCAAAATCAGCAAGCGTGCGTGCAACGATTAACTAATGTTGACGATGCGAAAGAGTTTTGTCAGGTCGTGGCAAGTGGATTGGTCTCCGCCTACCCCCTCCGGCATGCAGGGGCAAGTTTGTATAAGCATTTGTAATGTTAATTATTCGCAGATTATAGTCGTTGAAAAAAATATTTTAATTAATTGACGTACATAAACATAAACATCTGGGCAAATTATGAATATTTTGACAACAACTTAATTTTCACGGTAGTGGCTTTTTTATGATGACGCTTTCTGTAGTCTACCAATTGCTAACAGCAGGCTTTATGGTATTTTGGGCACAGTGCGATCTCACTTACGTCATGGTGCTGCTGGCTTTTATTGTATTGAAAAAATAATAAAAGCATCAAAGCGAGATAGTGGGCATCGTACTACCAAACCCGTCATGTACCAATGACTTTGTTTTCCAAGTTACGTACATTTGTGAAGTTGTAGTGGCAATACCACTCGCTAACCGTGAAGGAAAACATCGTGAGGAAACCGGAGTGTCTGAGCTATTCCCATACCTCGGCGCTTGAAATCGCCAATCCGCTGTGGGCACGCGTGGTGACTAAGCCCATACTCTCTCTCTGAGAGAAGGCCTGTGCCCTACAGTGGGACGTATATAGGCTGCTTATGATTCATCTACTGCTGGATGTGCTCCTCCCCTAGGGCGAATCACTTCCTTCTATCCTTGGAGATCCTCATCCAGCCGCTGCCAGTAATCTGCCTCAGATCGTCGGTCCAGCGAGCTGGTGGCCGTCATACGCTGAGTTTGCCAGTTCGTGCTCTCCACTCGGTAACATCTTTAACCCCATCGTTGATCGCCATTTCAACTTGCTAATCGTAATTAATAAATAAGTTATAGGCTATGTCACACACCTTAGTTCTTTGGCGAATCAAGGCTCTTGCGCAGTAAAAGAAATGAAAATGGGTCGAATGAAAATTCAACTGGCAATAAGGCCGCTAATTGTATATTTTCTCATTGTGAGATGAAGAACGATCATAGTTAACATGAAAATTCGTAGGTACAATAGTTGAGATGTTCAAACTTGTATAAAGTTGTTTTATTATCTGTTGTGCAATAAGGAATATTCATATATCTTGTCTTATTTTATGCCATATAAATAAGTCAGAGGTGGAAGGTAATATAAAAAATCTTGTTGTAAAAACACAAAACCAGAATGCGAAAAAGTTAGTGTAATAGGTTTTTGTATTATTTGAGGCCGTTTGGTGGCTTTTACTAACAATATAGATCAGTTGCTGCAGCTGGGTCCGCCATTTCCACATCCATTCACGTTTTATTTGACACCTCATTTATCAAAAATGGGTCAACCGTTTGGCCTTTGCGCAGTCTTAGAGAAACATACAACATACTTACATACGCGAAAAAGCATAAGGAGCCTCTTTTTATCGCAGTCGGCTAAAACTAGCAGGATACGCTCATTCGGCGAGCGATCAGACGCAGAGTGAGTGCCCATTATGTACCAAGGGATAATACGACGCTCCGAAGACGTCCCGTCGTTAGTGAGTGAGCTATTTTCGTTTATGAATTGAAGGGAAATGCGTCGTATTATTAGACTGGAAAGGATGAAAATAGAAAAATAAGTCCTAAAACTACTTAATTAGATATAATATTGACCAATATTGACCACGTCATTCTTATAGATCACGCCAACCAAATACGTTTTATGCGATGACTTTAGTCCGGGCATTGAATTTAAAAATTTAATGGTCCGGGTTACCGGCATCAGTTTACGAATGTACCTAATAATTGTAGAGAGCCACAGTTATTTATAAACATACAATTGTAAGTACACAATTTTCGACCCAACTAACCTCACGATTGGGGGCCCGGTTCGGCGAAAATGACCTCTTGGCTAATAAAATATACCATAAACATGCGCCATTCATTATTCTTAACATATATAAGGCCACCAAAACACAGGCTTGACCTAGCGTGGCGATCACAGTACATTGTCTGCTGTAAACCATTTTTATTAAAAAAGAACGTTTTACTTTTTAAATTATACGCAATTAATTGTGACAGCTAGACCTTAGGAATCCTCCTAGCTGTCAAATTCCATACTAGAAGTTCACATTAACTAGACACTTGACGTTGATACAATAATGTCCAAAACAAATAGCAAAATGACAGAAAACTAAGCAAATCATCGACACACGTATTGGTTACAAAAATACTGACCATACTATCGATAATTTGCTTAGTTTTCTGTCATTTTGGTATTTGTTTTGGACATTATTGTATCTACGTCAAGCGTCTAGTTAATGTGAACGTGTTATAATCGCAAAATTCTGGATTCCGTCAGGATTTTGTGCGCGTATTATAGGGGTAAGGGCTAGTGGAGTAGTTCCACCAGTATGGTACAATGGGACAGTAATGCATCGTAAAATGTAAAAATGGACGCAATCACGCGCAGGCCTTGAACTTAACCACTACAGTAGGTGGTGATGTGATTATGTACAGTCGACCTCAGCTTGTTTTGATAGAACTACAATTCATAACTTCTTGTGACAATTATTTACTTACGAACTTAAGGGTTATTTGTTATGTAGCCAAAAAACCTAAAACCCATATTTCTTTTTCCAGCATCGGATGCTAGTCTTCTCTGTCTATCCTGCCCCTACACAACTGGAGAGCGCTTTGCATATTGTATATTATGTACTTATTGTGTTGTATTGTGTTGTATCATCATCAACTCATTATGTCCCCACCGAGGGGCACGGGTCTCTTCCCTGAGGAAGGTATAGGCCATACTCCACCATGGGGGCCAAGTCCGGATTGGTGGTATTGTATTGTATTGTATTGCATTGCATTGCATTGCATTGCATTGCATTGCATTGCATTGCATTGCATTGCATTGCATTGCATTGCATTGCATTGCATTGCATTGCATTGCATTGCATTGCATTGCATTGTATTGTATTGTATTGTATTGTATTGTATTGTATTGTATTGTATTGTATTGTATTGTATTGTATTGTATTGTATTGTATTGTATTGTAGGTATTGTATTGTATTTGTCTGTCTCGATGGTTTGTTCCGTGAATCACTAGACCAGGCCCTGGAAGAACCTGCAGCAAATACTGAGCCTGAGGCCGTTTTACCGCCGCATGGACATAGCACCTGTGCCCCTTTAATGTTGTTTTTATTTTTTGTTTAGTGTCCTGCCTTGTTCTTTTTTTTTCTTGTTTCCTCTGAATAGAATAGAATAAAATAGAATAATCTTTATTTGTCTCTGCCTTGTATAATGTCGGTGTGGCGATAAATAAATGTATTTCTCCTTCTTCTTCTTCATTCGATATAAAAATGGCGTATCAGAGTCTTCCTACCTGTTAATCTGAGGGTTGATCAACATCGAATTGTCATTGTAAGCCATGAATTGTAGTTTTATGAAACAGGCCCGGTCGACTGCCTAAACAAAAACGGGCAAGTGCGAGACGGACTCGCGCACGAAGGGTTCTTTTGTGCGCGAGTCAGTCTCGCAATTGGCCCTATTACTAAAACTTCACTGTCAGTCTGTCTGTCTGTTTGTCACCAGGCTGTATATCATGAACCGTGATAGCTAGGCAGATGAAAATTTCACAGATGATGTATTTCTGTTGCCGCTACAACAACAAATACTAAAAACAGAATAAAATAAATATTTTTATATTGAATAAGATAAACATACAACAAACATAATTTTTTGCCGTTTTCTGCTCGATATTAATAACGGCAACGGTAGACGCTTGAAATATTCACGGAATATTTAGTTCTATATTCGCTTAAAAATTAATAATTAAATTAAAATAAAATTAATGTTTAAGGGGGGCTTCCATACAAAAAACGTTATTTTTGCCGCTATGTTATAATGTTAGAACACTGATTTTAATATCTGTTTTTGGTAACTGAGTAGAGTGCTCGTATGCAAAGGTCGATGTGTTGTTGACTGTATAGGTATGGCCGGCCACACGGAACCGCTGTATTTAGTACTTAATTTCGTAGAGTGATTTGACAAAATGTGGCAGGTAATAAAACAAATTATTTTATATGTATTTTCCTATCTACCACACCAAATAATGGAGCCCGCTGCTGGAAAACAGGGAAAACACAGAAAGACATTTTTTTTTATTTTATTAATTATATTATTTGTGAAGTTATAAGTAGTAGCAATACCACTCGCTAACCGTGAAGGAAAACATCTTGAGGAAATCTGAGTGTCTGAGGTATTCCCACAGCTCAGCGCTTGAAATTGCCAATCCGCGGTGGGCATGCGTGGTAATTAAGCCCATACTCTCTATCTGAGAGAAGGCCTGAGAGCCCTGCAGTGGGACGTATGAGACTATATCGAGGGGTGAAAGGCTAATTGCTTTAAGCGACACCATGGGCGATATTGAGTTATATATATATTCGGAATCAGCAAATTTTTCTACGTCTTTTGAGCCGGGTTTCATGCCGATCTGAGCACTTTTTTGGCGCTTGAGGCAATTAGATTTGACGCTGATTTTGACACCGCTACTGACTCAAGTGACACAAAAAGTGCCTTTTTTAGGGTTCCGTACCTCAAAAGGAAAAAACGGAACCCTTATAGGATCACTTTGTTGTCCGTCTGTCCGTCCGTCCGTCTGTCAAGACCCTTTTTCTCAGGAACGCGTGGAGGTATGAAGCTGAAATTTATATCAATTACTCAAGTCTACTGTCCCTTGAAGCTGTGAAAAAATCAAATTTCTAAGCCAACGCAATCAAAAGATACAGCCGTTTATGCCGCAAATTTTCGACACTTGCAAGGGAATCAAAACCTACAGGGTGCTTCCCGTGAACTCAGAATCTTGAAATTTGGTACGAAGCAACGTCTTATAGCATAGATAAAGGAAAAATTACGAAAACCATAAATTTTTAGTTACATCACATAATATATATTTTTTTTAATAATTTTAAACTTACTACCCATTTCCTCATAAACGCGTAGAGGTATTAAATTGAAATTCATACCAAATACTCAGGTCTATAATACCTTTAAGCTGTAACAAAATCTAACTTCTATGTCAACGCAATCAAAAGAAACAGCAATTTAAGCTGCATATTTTGAAACTCGCAAGTACTCGCAAGGGAATCAAAACCTAAAGGGTACTTCCAGTCGACCTAGAATCTTGAAATTTGGCATGAAGCAACGTTTTATAGCACACATAAAGGAAAAATTCCGAAAACCTTAAATTTTTAGTTACATTACAAAATATATATTTTTTAATAAATATAAACTTATTACTTTTTTCCTCATGAACGCGTAGAGCTATCAAGTTGAAATTCATATCAAATACTTAGATCTAATTGCCTTTAACCCGTGAAAAAATGTTGTTGACATTGCAGGTTTGTACGGAACCCTCGGTGCGCGAGTCCGACTCGCACTTGGCCGGTTTTTTTTAAAACATGGTTGACTTGAGCTATGTTAAGATACTGTAGGTAGTTAGTTAACTCATTTTGCCTTTCTCGTATTTAAACTCAAATGGTTGTTAACGCTTTTTTGCTGTTTCTATACTAAAAGAAGATAGTAGGTTGAATCATTTAGCTTGCCCCAGAATACACAAACCCTTGTTATTTAGAGCAATTAGCCCGCCACAAAAAAAATATAAGCTTGTCGCTTGAGGCAATTAGCTCTCCACAAAAACATATGGGAAATGTCGTTTGAATCAAATAGCCCTCCCCAAAAATAAATAAAGTATGGCCTTTGAATCAATTAGATTTGCTCTATTTTATGTTAAGAGCAGTCATTTAAAGTATTTACCCTCTTCGAAAATTCAAGAGAGCAGGTCGTTTGAGATAATTATGGCCTACATTTTTTACAATAAACAGTCGCTTAATTCAAAAATTATTAATAGTATTTGTACTTGAATCAATTATCCTGTTTTACAATTAGTAACGAACGTCTGTTCAGCAAATTCATTTTTCTATGACACTAGTTGAACGATGTCCTTTAAGACGTAGGTATAATCTTTGCGTTGCGCTTAGAACTTCTCGGGAATAAAGGGGCGCACGCGCGGGGGGCGCTTCAGTCATCGCCGAACCGTGACGGAGGCCGGACGCGCGCGTTGTTTTTGAGTCACGCGCAAGAAGATTATTGGTAAGTAAGCTTTTAAACCTGTGTAACTCATGTATTTCGGTCAATATTATTACATAAACGCTTATATCGGTACACATTATACCTATTAATCAATAATTGAATTGAATTGTGAGTAATTTGATACAGAATGATAGAAAAATCGGTTGATATTTTAATTTAAAGATCATTTTCATCATTTCATTTAATTACTTATCTTAGCTTTGTTTAATTAAGTATCCTCAATTAAGATGTTAAATTTTTGAGGCTGACTTTATGAACATTAAGCATAATTTATTGTTAAACGATATTTGTGCAAAGCATTTATCGACCTGATAGTTTTCTGTGATTTCTTATTAAGAACATAACTGACTGATTGTTACAGTATTAGTAGGTTATAATTATTAAAAATAATAGTAGTGAGTGACTCCAATTAGAAATGGTTAAGAAATTTCTTTAACTTCAATGTTTATCTAATTTTGATGATTTAATAAATAAACACTTTGTTCCTTTAACTTTTTGTTTTATTCTCGCCAAACATCAACGAAAACCTCATAATGAATGCTGCTCCATTTTGATGCGATTACATTTTGGTTATGGATTCAACCGCCAAATTCAACCAAAGTTCAAAATTATTATGATTTAAGTCAACGAGATTAGAATAGTGATCATTGCTTAAGTCATTTTTCCTGTTTCTAAATAAGAATGGAACTGGTATTTCAACTAATTAGATGTAATCTATTTCACCTATAGCTAGGTAGTTCAATCAATTAGCTCTACTCGAAAACCACGACTACGAGCTCCTTGACTTATTTAGTCCTCCACTAATCATGATAGTTGTTGTATCTTAAAGCATTTGGTCTTACTCCAAACACAAGGGCAACCGTCGCTTAAGTCTTTTTGCCTTACCCTAAAACAAAAAGCATACGAGCATTTTGGACTCAAGCGACATTTATTTCTGTAACCCGTTGATCTATTTGATTGAAAACTACAATATCTGATGAAAAATTTAATTTCCAAAAGAACTGTATACTTAGAATCTAAATTAAACAAAAACCTGATTTACTACGATTTTTTTTTCTTTTTTCAAAACTTTAAAACGCTCTCCTCTAAAGTTCACAAAATGTCGCTTAAAGCAATTAGCCTTTCACCCCTCGATATGAGAAAAAAACTAGTTTTGTTTTTTTTAATTTAAGACATTTTTTTCTGTATTTTAAAAATATATACATATTATTTCTAATTTAAACAGTAAAACAGGCATAATAATGGAATATATCGGTTAGAGTTTGTCATGTACATCAATTAAACGAAAAAAAAAGAAACACTTCCTGAAAACAAATCGGTTCGAAAATAAATTTTTCGAGCTTTACGATTTTTGAAATATTTTTTATATTTTATCTTCCACTTTATCATAGCAGTTAGTGGCACTGTTTGTGAGACAATGTTACGTGTTAAATAAAACGGTCATCCTAATGTGTATTATGCACGGAACAGAAAAATCTGTGGTATTATGTGTAGGACCATAATTTACTGTGGCTGAGACATTAGTGGAGCGCATAAGCACAGCATAGCATAATAAGCAGCCTATATACGTCCCACTGTAGGGCACAGGCCTTCTCTCAGGGAGAGAGTATAGGCTTAATCACCACTCGTGCCCACCGCGGATTGGCGATTTCAAGCGCTGAGGTATGTGAATAGCTCAGACACTCCTTCCTTCACGGTTAGCGAGTGGTATTGCTACTATAACTTCACAAAAACATAACAAAAAAAAATAGTAATAAAATAACCCTGTTTTCCAGCAGAGTGCGTTAGCGAGTGGTATTGCTACTATAACTTAATAAATATACATAACTTAGAAAACAAAGTCAAGGTACTTGCCCGCCCTGGGAATCTCTCTGGGAGTCTCTCGCTTCCGAGTCCAATGTTCTACCCACTAGGCTACCACCGCTCTAGTAGAGCACGTAAAGCACGAATTTAATATTATATTATGAATTCTGATGTTTGAAAACGTACAGTTGTTCTTAGAACAACATAGAGTGAATATACTTTGTGTCACAGAGCACTGGCTACTAGAGTCTCAAATGAATTTTGCTATACATAATTATGAAATAGCCAGTTGCTTCAATAGAAAGTCTGCATTGCACGGGGGATCCTTAATAATAGTAAATAGTAGTTTAAAATATAAAGAACGGAAAGATATTTGCAGACTTTCTGTTGAAAAAGTTATTGAGCTATCATGTGTTGAACTGGCTAAGCACATTGTAGTAAGCGTATACAGGCCCCCCGCCAGTGACTACAGTTTATTTGAATCAGTACTAGAGGATGTCTTAAATGTAGCTTCAAGTAGTAGCAAGAACCTTATAGTCTGTGGAGATTTTATTATCGACTTGCTGGTAGATTCCACTTTAAATACTAAATTAAAACTTATTTTCAAGTCTTTTAATTTAGTTAATATTTTCTTAGAGCCCACTAGGATTACCGAAATCACAGCCACCTGTCTTGATAATGTATACTGTGACTGTGAATTTTCGCACTATTCTACAATAAATTGCTTAAACTCAGACCACAGTGGTCAAATTGTACACTTTGAATCTGATTTTAAAAAATCAGAACAAGATATACTTTACAGGCCCATGACAACAAAAAAATTAGAATTATTTAAAACTGATTTACAAAGTAGTTTACATACCGAAAAAAATAAAACCATCAATGCTAATGCCCGTTATGGAGATTTCTTTAAGGTCGTTTCAGATAGTTTTGAAAAAGTTTTTAAATTGAAAAAGCTATCATCGAAAGGAAATAAGGTAGAATTTAGTGAATGGGCCACTGCCGGCATCCGGAAAAGTAGGGACACACTTTATTCACTATATGAGAAAAAGACATACACATATGACCCTAGTTTTCTACAGTATGTTAAATTATATTCAAAATTATTTAGGGCCGTCTGCCACAAAGCTAAATGTGAGCATATAAAAGCCAAAATTCTTAAATCGTCTAATAAATCTAAAACCATTTGGAATATAATAAATAAGGAAACCGGTAAATCCAAATCAGCGGACCCCGAATTTTCGCTTAAGATAGATAATAAATTAATAACGTCAAATGAAGACGTTGCCGCGGCTTTTGAACAATTCTTTACAAATGTTCCAATTATAACTACGGCTCCTTTAGATTCATCTCCTGATCTTGCAGAAAGTATTTTGAAAGATAATGTCCCTCCCTGCGATCACGATTTTTCGTTTGATTATGTTGAAGCTCATACCGTGAATAAAGCGTTTAAAAAGATAAATCTTAAAAAAAACTGAAGACCTGTGGGGTATGTCAGTAATAATAGTTAGCTCAGTAATCGATGTCCTAGCACCCCATTTGGCCAGAATCTTTAACAAATGTTTAGACGAGGGTACATTCCCTGACCTAATGAAATATAGTAGGCTCGTTCCTTTATTTAAAAGTGGCGACAGGCAAGATCCCACAAATTTCAGACCAGTCTCGGTTCTACCCGTTTTGAGTAAAATATTCGAGAAAATAGTTCTAGGTCAACTACTTACACACTTTAATAATTATCAACTTTTTCATAGTGAGCAATTCGGTTTCACGCAAGGGCGGTCTACGACGGATGCTGGTGTCACATTAGTTAAACATATATTTAGTGCATGGGAGGATCGGAAGGATGCTATAGGTGTTTTTTGTGACTTGTCGAAGGCATTTGACTGCGTAGACCATAAAACACTTCTCTTAAAATTAAAACACTACGGAGTGAATGGGAGGAGCTTAAAACTTATGAGATCATATTTAGAAGGGAGGGTTCAAAAAGCTGACATAAATAGGACTAAATCATCCGGGTCGGAGGTTAAGATGGGAGTGCCACAGGGATCTATTTTGGGGCCGTTCCTTTTCCTCGTATATGTAAATGATTTGCCGTTCATGGTTCAAAATATGTCAGAGATAGTATTGTGTGCAGATGACACGTCACTTATTTTTAAGATTAAGAGACAAGAAAATGACCTTGCGGCTACAAATAATGCTCTCTCTAAGGTACTATATTGGTTTACTTCTAATAACTTATTATTAAATTCAAAAAAGACAAAATGTATAAAATTTACACTACCAAATGTCAAAATGGTTCACAGCAATGTTATATTGGGGAATGATAAACTAGACCTTGTAGAAGAAACTGTATTTCTGGGTATCACAATTGATGCAAAGCTTCAATGGGGTCCTCATATAGGAAAATTGGCAAATAGGCTCAGTTCTGCAGCATACGCAGTTAAACTGCGGGAACTAACTGATGTCGCAACTGCTATGCTTGTTTATTTTAGTTACTTCCATAGTATTATGTCCTATGGTATATTACTGTGGGGTCGGGCAGCAGACATTGAGACCATCTTCGTCCTGCAGAAGAGAGCGATCAGATTCATATATAAGCTAGGCAATAGAGATTCGTTAAGAGATTTCTTTAAAGAAACTAACATCCTAACAGTTGCTAGTCAGTATATCTATGAAATTATTATGTATGTTAGGAAAAATATCAGTGACTTTAAAACTGTAGGTAGCCAACACAATGTAAATACTAGAAATAGACATAAACTTTCGTTCCCAAAATTTAGGCTGGCAAAGGTTAATACATCCTTTATGGGGCATTGTATACGTTTCTACAATAAGATCCCTGAGGATATAATAAGCTTGCCAGAAACGCGGTTCAAAAAATGTGTGAAGCGCACTTTGTGCCAAAAAAGCTACTATAACATTAAAGATTATTTAGATGACAATGATGTCTGGAGTTAAAGCCAGTTCAATGCATGAGTTTTAGAACATTTATATAAATCCTGTAAATTAAGGACTTGAAAAGACTAAGTTTGGAGTTTTTTTGTCCATTTTTTCTCCAAAATGATCTAGATTTTGAAATGGACACCTAGTTTAACTTGTAACGTTCATTAAGTCGCAGTTTCTGTGCTACTTTGAATAAAAAAAAATTGATTTTGATTTTGATTTTATAAGTAAATCTGCGCAAAATCTCAAGATTTATTTTGTAAATACAAACTCCAATTGGTGTGTTTTAGGACTCCCGCACCACGGGCTTTGTGATCTTCTAACCCCCCGATTTCTCGTACGCTAACGATATGTTGGAACTTGGAAAACTAAAACAACACACGACCGACCGTCTGTTCCAAGATTGTTAGGTTAAGGGAAAATCGGGGGTAAGTACGGCTTGTCGCTTTTTTTCGAGGTCTGACTGATTAGGAATGTTTTTTAATCCAGTTTCATTGTAGACTTTAACGTCTAGATTTGAAACTAAAGCAAACATAGGTAAATTTTAGTCTACTAATTATCCTGTCTCGACCTACCCTCAGATTTATGTATAAATACCAATAAACACATGCATGTAATTTAAAGTAAGCAAATCATGTAGACTTTAATTTTATAGCTCTGAAAGAAATAACATTTACATATTATGTTATCTGCAGCTTATCAAAGTAAAATTGTGTTTGCACAAACTCAAACTTAAGATTACCTTAAGTTTGAGTTTTATTATTGGTTTTATTAAACTAACAATTAATATGCATTACGCCTCACCGTCATAAAGAGGTAGATAGAGGCGTATTTCTTTTAAATTCATAACTTCTTGAAAAGGTAAAAAAACCTTAACTTACTTGGTATGTGTTAATGTGTTAATAACCCTTAATATATAGTATATATTTTCTTTTCATATAATCATCACGGCGTGATGATTATTATGAATTTAACGGTTTTCTTGTTTTGCATTATTTCAATGGCGGAATAACGTTATACGAAATTATCATCATCATCATCAGCCATTTGACGCCCACTGCAGGACATAGGCCTCCCGCATGGTTTTCCAAGCTTCCCGGTCTTGTGCCGCCCGCAACCCGCATCCAGCGACTCCCCGCCACCGTAACCAGGTCGAAACTATACGGATTGTATTCTTTGATTTAGCGAACATAGGGTAAGGTCGCCTTAGTCGTACCACTTCAGGGAAAACCGCTATAATTTCTACTGTAATTTAGATAAAAGAAAAATCTTTGCACATATACAATCTTCATTTATTAACGGATCCGATAACATTAAAAGACATTTAAAAATCTTTTAATTAAATTGTATTTTAAACGTTTTACAAAAATCTTCCATCGGTACGACTTAGGCAACCGGTTGCCTTAATCGTACCACCCGTGGCCTAAGTCGTACTTAGAGTAATTATATCTTTTTTTCAAGTAGAAGTCATTTGACAATTTAAAATCGCATGGACTTCTACGGGACTATGCTATGCGACTATACTACGGGATCAATTTCAGTCTTCATTATTATAATAACAATTAAAAGCACTTATTCTTACGAAACAAAACTAACATTCTTAGGTTAAAATCGTTTGGTACAGAAATCAATCAGTTGAAACACATATCACAAATATATTTCTTTATCTTACTTCCGAAATCCGCACATAGGTCATGCACCCATCCTTTGCATTTTATACATTGGATCCTATTTTCTTTGCAATCTTCGTTACAAAGTTTGCACAACCAAGTTTCTTCAACGTTTCCTTCTTTATCCTTGTCAGATTTTCTGTCTTTCTTTTTTTATTAGTTCCTTGCTATCCTTTTCTTTTTTAATGTTTTTTTAAATTGAATATAGGTCTTTTCAGTTTCTTTGTCTTTTCCTTCCATTGGTATGACTTAAAGCGATGAGGTAATTTATATTTTTCAGCAAGTTGGTATGCAAGTTTTCTGGCATCGGTCACGGTTAATCCAAAGAACGCAGACTCCATGTCAAGTATATACTGTGCTAATTCGTTTTCCATTTCTGTTGTTTGGTCTTCCGAACTTACTCGTTTTTTTTTTCAAACTCTTTAAATGACGCCGAAAAGCAGGTTTTGGTATAGCATATAGTCTACTTGCTTCGTTGAATCCAATTACACCATCCCGATGCTTCTCTAGAGCTTCATCCATCTCATTTTGCTTCCAATTTTTTTAATTATCTTTAGCATATTGATCACCTGAAAGAAATAGAATTGAAATTGGGAAAATATTCCCGTAATACCTGAATCGTACCAGTACGATTTACGGATTTTCTGCAGGTACGACTTAGGCAGCGGGGTGTACAAAGTTATAAATCAAAATTAATAACATAACGTAAAAACCGTTTACCGTTTGACCTTGCTCATATCAATCAAAAAACACTACAAAAACCGATATGAATCCAAAAAATAACTATTTCATCATAATCTTTGGTGAAATGGCTTACGACTGATCTAAAAATATTAGTGAAAACTGTGCAAAAAACTTACTTTTTCATTATTTTTCGATCGCGAAATCCAGCAATCTGCCGCGTGTTGCTGTTTACCTTTGCGACTGAGTAGAACCATATTGCACTGCCAGATGTTACTTTTTCAAGACGGGTGCGCAGGTATCGACGTGGTACGATTTAAGCGCTGGTACGACTAAGGGTACCTTACCCTAATATTTTTTAATGACTGGCTATGCTCATACATACCTATAATCGAATCGGCAATAATGTCTAATGTCTAATCGGCAATTAAGGTAAGGGAATTAATAAATAGTCGCAATTAGACTCGTCGTTTAAAAATATATATAACTATTTTATGTTGGATCACTAAGATGAGGATCATTAAGATATTTTTTACTTATGTGCACATAAGTAACAATAAAAAGATAAGTTAATAAAGGTCGAGAATTTCACTCCAGCAGCTGGTGGTCATCGTCTTTGACCTCAGCGTTCGTACGGATTTGTTTTGTTTTGACTACTAGATGGCGTTAATTGTTTTCTATATTACACAGTCAAGTTTCTACTCAAGTCCAATCTGTAAAAGCAGAACTTTGTGATATTTCTTTTGAATTACTTTGAGCATAAATGTGGGTAGTACCAGAAGTTTCTATAAATTCTACTACAGCTACGCACCTTCTTGGAATAAATAGGATCAATTTTCTCACCGGCGGTTCACCAGGGGTCGCGGGTTCAAGTTCAGGCATGGGTGGAATTTTTAGCCTCTAATAGGTTTTTAAAATTGTCCTCAGCACGGGTTAGTGCAACAAAAAGAATATATAATAAATAGGACCAACCCGTCACTCCTCTACTGCGGTGTTTTCCCAAGTATGTGATATCCACAGGCCTAAATAATTATGCCCACGAAATTCTGAAAGATTCCTAAAGTGTAGCTGCCGAATTCCGTATACTAATTGCTGTCGCGAACGTCAGGATCACAGGTCACGATTTGGTGCGCATAAGTATTACGCGTCAGAGGGTATATCAAAAGGCGCATTTAAACTACTGATTGACACATGGTACATGTTTTAACATGTTGACAACTGTACTCAAGTCCTAAGAAACAATTAAGATTGTACATTTGTATGTTTTTTTTCACACGTAATGCACTTTTAACAACTGACAGTACAATGAATTGCCATGACAGTGAATTCATGATGATGATGATTTATCTTCTAACATACTAATGTGTACAATAACAGTGAAAAGGGCAATATTTCACTTTTATATATTTACAAGGACGTTTTTTATTCTGCTAAGTATGCTTAAGGAAACGAGTGTCACAGGTAGGTATGAACAAAATATCACCAGCACTAGTGCAGCGCTTGATATTACCAATCCACAGTGGGCACGCGTACGTACTATTTCTCTCTCTGAGAGAAGGCCTATGCCCTACGGTGAGATGTATAGAGTAGACTGTAGAACCCTCATTTATTAAAAGGTTCTACAGTCGTGACAGCTAAAGGTCATCATGTCAGCGTATCAATAAATTTTACAATGAATTGTGGAATTTTACTAATACAATGTTTTTGCAATATTTTCATGAGAGCTGTCACTTATCTGTGTTTCGAGCTGTAAAGCATAGATAGAGCAATAAAACATAATCTATTGGTGGTGAGGCAAGATTAGCAGATTATCATTGCGACAAACAGTGAACAATCTGTTCTAAGTGAAGGTCCCCTGGGTGTAAACAAACCTACGATAATCTAAACTATTATATTATTCTATATTCACTATTCACATTTTCACTATTCATTCATTTTATTTATTTACTAGCTGACCCGGCAAATGTTGTTTTGCCATATTAGTTAGCCTACGACCTATTCTCAGACCTACCAAATAAACACAAAATTTCATAAAAATCGGTGAAGCCGTTTCGGAGAAGTTCGGTAACAAACACTGTGACACGAGATTTTTATATATTAGATTTACCTACTGATTACTTATCTGCTTGGCCAAAACCTGCAGAAAAAAAAACAATGAATGCTCAATAAATTTTTCCCTTCCATTTAATTAATAAGCAGAGACATCTCCAAAATACGCTATTCCTGTGACACCCAAATTAGCGTTTATCTTGTACAACATTCTACGAGTTTTTTGTAGATTTATATTTTAGTGTATAAATTATGTAAAATGAACTTCGAATTGCGTAAATTACTTTGTAAAATTATTATACTATGAAAAATGAATTTCGAATTGCGTAAAAATTTCGAATTGCGTACATAATTAATTAGTATATAAATTATGTAAAATTAATTACCAATTGCTTAAATTAAGGGTGCGATTGCGTAAAATTAATAATATTGGAAAAAAATCATCATCAAAAACCAAGTACAGAAAGTGTTGAAAATTACCGTAATTTTATTACCTATCAAACCCTCAGATCAAATTTATGAAAAGTATACAATTTTTATTTAAAATTTGTCCGAGCGAGACAGCATCCCGACGTAACAGAAGCCTTAAACAAAGTACTTTTTAAGTTGGTTATGGGACAAAATAATCCTATATCCTAAACCTACAAAGGTTTCAATGAGAGTTTTTTGCGTGGAAATACGTAAATTGTAAAATACTTTAAAAATACAAACATACCTACCTAAACTCACGCCTGTATCCCAGAGAGGTAGGCAGAGACCAGGGACTGCCACCTGTCACGATCCTGACAGACCACTTTCGCTTCCTCAACATTCGTTAGTCGTTGCATGCACGCACGCCGGTTTTGGGTACTTTTTATCTTGCCCTTTGCTAATACATCCCCTATTTGGTGGAAGTATGTCCGCATGTTGAATAATAATTAAAAAAAAACCTATTTTTGTTGATATTGAATTGTCTTATTTCACAAGTACGGTCCTGTCTTACTAGGGTGCCTAAAGGGATCGTATTGGGTAGTTCACTGTTACTAGGTTAAATAGAAAGGCTATAATCGAGCAACCGTGATTTAAACTTTGCTTGGAAACGTGTCTGATGTGTGCACAAACTCAGACTCCGCAGTAATCTTCCATACATAATTATATACCCAGTTGACTTATATTTAGACGTATCTGTTGTTATTACCGTGGCATAAATGAAATTGTTTTAAAGATATTAACATAAACTCCGCGTGGCGCCGGATTAAGAATAGCGCCACTCCATTTCCTCCCGTGGATGTCGTAGAAGGCGACTAAGGAAATCATTTACCAGGAGACGGGCAGCAGCGTCTTCCTTAGATTCTAACCGCATACTGCGATCGCCAACCCGCCTGCCGAGCGTGGCGATTATGGCAAAACCCCTCATGGTTATGAAAACCACAAGGGAGGCCTGTCTTACAGTGGGCTTCAAATGGCTGATGATGAACATAAACTCACGCCTGTATCCCAGAGGGGTACACTGGGTTTGCCACTGAAAATAATAATAACTAACTGAGTCAGCAAATGTTGTTTTGCCATATTAATTAGCCTAACACGTATTCTCAGACCTACCAAGTATACGCAAAAAATTTCATAAAAATCGGTGAAACCGTTTCGAAAGAGTTCAATAACAAACACTCTGACACGAGATTTTTATTTATTTAGATAATAACAAATTTCACATTAAAAAACACCTTTCATTCATCGGAGATCTCCACTTTATACTTTCGGTAATCCGCGTGAATTTCATTGAAATGGGCAATTGCTACTATTGTTAACGATCACTTGTTTTTTAAAGACTACGACGATTCAGTTAGAACTTTTCAATTATTTTACCAGAAGACTGTTAACTGTCGCATCCTTCGCACCCTTAGATTGATCATCTATTTCTATGGATTGATCAGGCAATGAGATCCTCATCAGACAGTGGGGGGGGGGATTGCTATAAAGGGTTACCTCTGAAATGCACAATTCATGAAACACACAATTTCTAGTTCTAGTTAGATCTGAGATTTCCGCTTTTAGCCCCATAGTTGGGCCACTGTACGTAGCAAGCGCTAAGGTATGTTAATACCTCAGACACTAGGGTTTTCTCACGATGTTTTCCTTCACAGTGAGTGAGTGGTATTGTTACTAAAACTTTACAACTGTACGTAACTTAAAGTTGGTACATAAACACATCACTCCAGAGTCTGTTAATCTACCGTTTAACAGCATACAATTTTTATGTATGCACATCAGCTAGCTGACAGCTGTTGACAAATGGTAGTTAGTGTACGAGAAACCGGCGGTTAAACTTTGAGTTCACTATTGTTCTTTGAATCTTTTCTCGGACTGATATTTTTCCAAATATCATATACTGTTACATCATTTCTTAGCCCTTACAATAATTATTGATTAGGCATGAACGTGAGAAAGAGCTATAAGGCAGCTTGAATAAAATAAAGTAATGAATTTAATACATTTAAGATAGTTCAGTATTCGGTAACAAAATTTGCTACCTACTTGTAAAGTCAGACGGGGGGTCAAACAAGTCATAAGAAAAATATAGTTATTACCTATATAAAATTAATATTACAAAAAACTGAAATCTAGTAGTCAGGGGTTTTTGTGTAGTTATGTTTGTGTTTGTGAGAGAGTGAGTGCGTGACGGTGTGTGATGTTATATATATGTTACAGTCATAGTGATTAAATAGCTATTATACATAATGACTGGTCATTATATATAAAAGCCAAATTCACTAGACAAAGTAATAAATTATGATGCTAACGTTTTATTTTGGCAAGTGTTATATAGCAAATAATTGTTTGATTAAATTTATATTTCGCATTTTGTTTGTTAGGTCAGTACACATAAGCAAAAATAGGTTCGAAGTTCCTGAAACTTCGGGTGTTAGTTCTTTTTTTTTTATATAAAAGCGAAAAAAAATATTTCACTAAAAAACTTAGTTTTGTGTCAAACTTAAACAAGGTTGGTGCATGGAAAAGTCATAGGTACCCTACATTATGATATTAATATGATATTAAATAAAATTGCTAGTAAATGTGATTAATTTTGTATTAATTATCACTTTATCTAAACTGAGTAGACATTATATATAATGACTAGACAATATATATAATATCCAGATTTATTACTTTGGCTGTAACATATATATATTTTATGTAGCTTATAAACGTCCCACGCAGGGCACAGGCCTTCTCTCTGAGAGAGAGTATAGGCTTAATTACCTCGCGTGCCCACCGCTCATTGGCGATTTCAAGCGCTGAGGTATGTGAGCACCCACAGAACATAGTCTGTGTGAACACCTCAGACACTCAGTTTTCCTCACAATGATAAAATATACTAGCAATACCCGCGACTACGTTCGCGTGGTAAACGGAGCACAATATTATAGTCTTTGTCAATCCTGAAATTCCATTCTAAATACTAGTGAAAGAATTTCTTAAATCGGATGAGTACGTTCGGAGATTACCCCCTACCTACCTATGTTCAAACTTACAGAAATTAAGTAAGTAAGTAAGTAAGTAAGTATTTATTAATAATATTAATAATAAATTATTTTATTCGTGATGCGTTTATTGATAGTTTTTGTACAGTTTTATTGATGGTTTGAGTTATTTTATTACAAGTTGTAACGATTCATACAGAGGTCATTGGTGAAGTGTCTGTTTTGGTGTGATAGTAAAGGTAATAGTTGCCGTTAAAAACTTCAAAAAAACACATAAAAATATCAAAATTATTCAAAAAATATTCAAAAGGTGCGTTTCTTCTGACACCGAGTGTAATTTTGCTGTCGACAAACTATAACCTCTTGTTTCTTGGGGATGTGTTACATAAAGATTCTATAATTATTATCGACATTGCTCCCAGCGATAAAGTTTATTTGGGTGTTCAATTTTACGCGATAAATATAATGACGGACACGGTTTATCTTTACGGGTTCAAGTCCAATAAACCATTCAGTGATAAATGTAAGTAGTTTTTGTAAATATTTTTGTAAATATAGGCATTGTTTACCTGTTACCAGTTAAAAAATATAGCCAACTTAGTTGTTTACCGAAAATAGTTGCTGCAGTGGGCAATCTAACCTACCAACCTATTATAAATTTGGAATTCTACAGGGTGGCTTCGATCGATAAATTTTAAGGGGACATTCTAATCATCACTTGGAATTATATGGCCCTAGTTAAGAAAATGAACAAAAAGTTGTAAAAATCGAAAAAAAGCTATGGGTCGAGCATCTTATGGTCGGCGCCAGCCCACTCAATTGTTCTTTTAAATATTTACGCATATCGCAGGACAGACTCTTATACATTTAACATATTAGAAAACATTTTACAACATCATGGTACTTCCTACCACATTGAATTTGGATTTAAGTTTCGAGCAAAAGGTCGGAAATCACAATTATTTACAAATGTGTTACCGATTAGTCATTAATAATACTGTTTTTCACAATGAAAAGAACATTCTTTCAAAATATAGCTAACCATTTTAAAATCATCCTGTAGAGGTTCCCCAATGATTCTGATAGAGATTAACGTAGATTACCTCTAAGTACAAGCCTACTCATGTGGTTTTTATTTCAGGATTTAGACAACACTACAGAATATACTTTTTTTGTTTTGATAAGAAGTAAGTAATTTACTTATGTAAAGATTGACTCACATTTTCAAATAAAGATTGACTCACATTTTCAAGTAAATCCAAATCTAACAAAAAAGTCAGAAAAACAAAAAAAAACGGTTTTTTACTGGAAATGGTTTTAATAGATGATTCTAGCCAATTTTAAATTTCTTCGCTTATACAGAGAAAAAAATTCGTAGGTTAGGGGGGTAGTACGAAGAAGAATGAGATAAAGTGAAATAAAAAGTTCTTGTTTGGAATAAATTTCTATCGAGAAATTATTACTCAATCACTTTTTTCTGTCGAGTTCCGGTCGCCTCCTATCCCTCCGAAATAGAAGCGTGGCTTGTTAAAGAAAAAGTATAAAACTCTCAATTATCTATGCATTTAGTGTCAATATAGACTGATGCCTCAACTTTTTCAACATTGTATTAGCAGAATGAGATCCAGACCACATGAGCTTACACGCCTAAGCCTGGCATCTGTTAAATTACTTTACAGGCTACACGCCTAAAAATGTAGTTTCTCAGAAATCCTTGTGCTACAGCGGCCAACATGGTTGCTACAATCGTTGAAATACTTACAATAATTAAAGCAATAGATACCGAATCGATTGACCCGAGAGTTC
Source organism: Yponomeuta malinellus (assembly GCA_947308005.1). Classification (NCBI taxonomy): domain Eukaryota; kingdom Metazoa; phylum Arthropoda; class Insecta; order Lepidoptera; family Yponomeutidae; genus Yponomeuta; species Yponomeuta malinellus. The sequence goes on along the minus strand of OX371016.1, from coordinate 3,227,270 downwards.
ATGGTTTCAATCGGAATAAGTGTATTAACTTTAATTAATATACCTACTTATTAAATTTCGTCGTATTACGTAAATTATAGTTTAAAAAGGAGCTGATTAAAACTAAATTAATTAAATTATACCTATTACTAGGTGAGAGTCCAATTACCTATCACTTTTGAAGTTCAAAAAAGTAAGTTTGAATTGAACCTACACCCGCGCCTGTAAACAAAGAGTAAGGAACTCGTATTTTGAGATGATTACGGAGATCTACAATTAACAGGTGAGGACCTGACTGTTAAAAGCTAACATTTTCAAGAGAGCAGAGTGCACGAATGTAAATTTTAATGTGTAGTGGCCTGTATGTACCTTGGAACCGAAATGAAAAGAAAAATTAAATTATTCCCAGCAGTGATTCAAGTACCTATTTACTTCCAAAGGATTACACATGAAAGTGATGCAAATTCCACGATTTTAGGCTCTAAGTAATTTTACGACTCTTTCATGACACGAGGCGATCCATGTAACATCTTCAGGGCTAGGTATGTATGTTTTGGTATAGCTTGAGAAAGATTATTTAAAGTTTAAAATAATAACACTAAGTTTGGTTAAGTACCAGCCTTCGTAGGTACAATTTTTTAATGAAATAAGATGCATTTAATAGATAGGCATTCCTGAATTATGCGTGATTTGCCTTTGTTTTACTACTATCACACTGTACAGTAGCAATCGTTCAGTACCTAAGTATTTGTTCATTAACAATGCGTTTTCAAACAAATTCCGCAAATCATTTAGCTGCTGGTTTACAAAATTAAGTATAAGTAGGTATTAACTTAAATGTAGAATTTTTCACAATTTTTAGTCAGATGTACAACTTTTTTTCAAATTATTTACATACTCGTTCACTTTTTAAACCGACCAGCATTCGTTTTACTTTTCAATTTCTTCGTCACCAACATCCCGCTAAAACTTCATTTCGCACTGTCACTTTAAAAAAAAAAACCAAAAGAAAAATAGGTAAATAGCCAGCTCTTCTTTTCTTTTAGCTTCTCACTGGCAGGTGTAAAATTTCCCGTTCATTTTATTTTCACTGTCACTTTCGAAAAAAAAATAAAAGAAAAATATAAACAAACATACCGACACCCGCGATGACATATTGGCGCCACAGCTGTCCGGCCTCCATTCTGTAGGTTTGCTGGTTGACTGGGCCGGTCGACACCGGGTCGTATGCGTACGCTCTATCGGCCATACGTCAGGCGACGTCACAACGAGATACGTCTCGGATTCTTGGCACGGCTCCCAGATCCCGTTGGAACGAGGAAGTTCTGCAACAAGATGATTACGTGTTACAAACACAGATGCGAACTCTTTATTCGTCTAAATTTTGAACGCGATATAGTATATTTTGTTCATCGGAGTTGAAGATGTCGGTGAAGTTACCATTGTAAAAGTCGTTCGTGTTGACCAGTAGAACCCCTCCCTTTCCCGCAGGTTTTTCATGTTCACAGCAGGCTGTATTTCCTGGACCCCTGGACCAAAACTGCTATGGCCCGAAATGAGGAAAAACATTTTTGTTCAATATTAAGAGAGCAAGCAAACCTTCATGGCGCGACTTAGACTATGTCCAGCAGTGGACGAATATGATCTGATGGATTGCCTCGTTGATCTAGCGGTTACACGTTTGGCTACCAAAATGGAAGTCATAGGTTCGATTCCCGCTGGAGGCCGCCGTAAGTACATGTTTTGTACCTACAATAATGTCTTGATGTTGGTGTTTTTTTGTTTGTGATGTCCTTGCCTGGTTACTGTCTCATAGGGATTCCCAGTTTGGGACCAGGACGTGATGTGTTGTATGGAAGTAATCATAAGTTAAAGTTAAGTATTATCAGTCTTATTTCAAAAAAATTAAGTACTGCCTCTCTCAGCCGCTCTTTAAGTAAGACAACGTATACTAAAGGACTGTAAATGCATTCACAATTTCACAGACACATTAGTCACCTGTGGATATGTCAAAAAACGCTTTTGTTGCTGCAACGCCGAGACACTCTTCATAGTCTATACCCATTCAAGTCTCCGATATGTTTTTTGTTTTTCGATACATATTATTTCTTGACATAGCTTATTTTATCCACAGAATGTTGATTTACGAATAGATCCTCGATTACAGGAAACTATAATATTAACCAAAATCCCGACAACTAAGCAGGCGGGGGCGGAATCCAACCTTGGTCGGTCCCGCCTGCCAGTCGGGTTGCAGGTTGTGTTTTATTTCTGTTTTTTGAATTTGTGTGAAGTATTTTAGTTAAATGCTGTTTAAGCTACAGAGCGTTGGTAGCCTAGTAGGTAGAACATCGGACTCGGAAGCGAGAGACCCAGGTTCGATCCCAAGAGCGGGAATGTACCTATGACTTGGTTTTCTAAGTAATGTACATTGTGAAACGGTGAAGGAAAATATCGTGAGGAAACCTGAGTGTCTGAGCTATTCACATACCTCAGCGCTTGAAATCGCCAATCCGCGGTGGGCACGCGTGGTGATTAAGCCCATACTCTCTCCTTGAGAGAAGGCCTGTGTCCTACAGTGGGACGCATATGGCTGATTATGCTTATGCTAAGCTACATTTAAGAAAGCGGTGCAAGTCGGCCTTAGACTTTTACTTTATAGGTTTGAATCAGAGGCCTAATTATGCGCTACAGTCGCGCACCAGTTCCTGCCGGAATCCTGACGTTTGCGATAGGATAGTATGGAATTTGACAGTTAGACGATTGCAATCAATCAGGATGTGATGCGTGTAATATAGGAGGAGCAACCACTCTATCGGGTTAAGCAATAAGACGACTCCAAAGTGTCAAAATATGTGTCAGCTGCTCTTTAGGACTTAAATACCTACCTATTAAGAGTGGTAAAAATTTATTTTATTCATAGCAACTTAAGAGTATTCAATTTGACTAATTTATTAGTACGGACAATTTTATTGTACCTACGACTTTGTTTTCTAAGTTATGTACATTTGTGAAGTTATAGTAGCAATACCACTCGTTAACGGGGAAGGAAAACATCGTGAGGAAATCTGAGTGTTCGAGCTATTCACATAGCTCGGCGCTTGAAATCGCCAATCCGCGCAGGGCACGCGTGGCGATTATGCCCATACTACCTCCCTGAGAGAAGGCCTGTGTATGGCGATTTGGTTACACTCTGTATTCTCTATTTCTTCTTTCTTTATTCTGCATTTAACTACAATTCTTCATAAAAAAGCCTGTTTAAATGGCGACTTAAGTAACATTTAAGAAGTCGGCCTTAACTTTGTTTTCCTCGTATTATCTTCCACCAATTAACTTAAATTTGTATTTTCAGTTGTTCGAAATTATCTGATAACCTTTAATTAGCTACTGTTAAGCCTCATCTGATATAATCACCAAGCTGAAGGCACATGGACGATTTCCATTTAGCACTGTTAGTATAAGAAAAAGACTGGATAACTATTTAGCTATATACCTAATATAGCATGTAACGGGTCTAATCGCGATTATTTATTAACTACTCATTTATTTTAAAAATCCTATGTAGAGGCTCAAAATTCCACCCATGCCGGGACTTGAACCGTCTCGAAATTTCACTAATGCCTGCACTTGCCCATTAGCTCAGTTGGGAGAGCGCTGGCAAGATTAGCCAGAGGTCGCGGGTTCAAGTCCATGGGTGGAATTTTTAGCCTCTAAATAGGTTTTTGAAAGTTACTCAATTATTACTATTACTAAAAACCTATTTAGAAGCTATAAATTCAGCACGGACTAGTGCAACAAAACGAATATAATTATTAATATTATTGTTATTATAAATAAACTTTATTCCTCTCTCTCATCTCATAAAATATAGACGACTTGAAAACGGGAAGTAAATATTAGGGGTTAAAGTATGAAATTGCCGTTTTATTGCAATAGGTTCTTTGAATTGACATAGAATCTTCATGGTTTGAGGTTTTCGAATGAAACTTTTTTCAAATGGTTTCTATGATGTTCTTTTTTTAAAAAATGTGAAACATTTGAATATCGACTTTCAATTGTTTTTGTTATTCAATTTAGACAAGAAAGATGGATACTGCGAAAATTCGAGTGATTTTTGAATACGAGTTCCGACGCGGAACTAACGCGGCAGAAACAGCCCGCAATATCAATGCTGCGTTTGGAGAGGGGTCTACTAATGAACGCACCGTGCGATTTTGGTTTAAACGCTTTCGTGATGGAAACTTCGACTTAAAGAACGAGCCACGAGGAAGACCGCCCACAGAGGTGAATAACGATGAATTAAGAGAGATAGTGGAAGCCGACCCTAGTCAAACTACCCAGGAATTAGCGGCATGGTTTAACGTTACCTTACCCACAATATTGACTCACTTGCGTCAAATCAATAAAATAAAAAATACGAAAAATGGGTGCCTCATGATTTGACTGATCTGCAGAAAGAAACGCGTGTTGAAACTTGTGTTGCCTTGTTGATATTCAATATTCGATATTCAAATGTTTCACATTTTTTAAAAAAAGAACATCATAGAAACCATTTGAAAAAAGTTTTATTCGAAAACGTCAAACCATGAAGATTCTATGTCAATTCAAAGAACCTATTGCAATAAAACGACAATTTCATACTTTAACCCCTATTATTTATTTCAGATTTTTATTTTTGTCTTTTTAGTGATTTTTGTTAGATTTATGCTAATTTCTTATTGCCTATGACACTCGCGCGAGTACGACGAATCGCTTGAGATGTAATTTGTCAAAATCTGACCATTGGCTAAGGAGTTATGAGGGAACATAGAATCGGAAATAAATACATACATACGACCTAAACACATTACCCTCCTGTTGGGCTTCGCCGCAGTCGGGTAAAAAACACCTCATGTAATTTTAATAATATCTTTCCCCTATGAAGTTTGTATGCAGCGAAGTACTGCGTTTTTGCCAAAAAAATGTAGTTTTTATGAGTCTTTTATCGCTGCATAATTTTTAAGTACTATTCAATGCAGATAGGTACTTATAGAAAACTAAATTTTCTCACTTTGAACTTTAAGACTATGACCAGTTAGTCTTAAAGTTCAACATGAGACATTGAAGATTATTTATGTGACAAAGATGTTTGGAATTAAAGCCAGTTCAATGCATAAGTTTCAGGTTTTAGAATAATATGAAAAGCTCTGTTAATTAAGGAACATTTTTGAAAAAACTAACAGCCTCATTTATAAAAACACGATTTTTCTAAAACCAATCTAAAACTCTGTGTTTATTTAATCTGTGGCTGCATCTTTCCCATGTAAAATCTCCACGGCGTTTTTGAAGTGTTTTAAGGAATTGAGTTTTTATAAATAGACCGTTAAGTTTGGAGTTTCTTTTTGTCAATTTTTTCTCCAAAATGATCTACATTTTGAAATGGACCCCTAGTTTTACCTGTAACTTTCAATAAGTCACAGTTTCTGTGTAATTTTGAATAAAAAACTTTGATTTGATTTGCTTTTGATTTGTAACACTTGCGACTCTTTTTTGTCTTTAGGCTGAGCTTAAATATAATGATCGATTGTTAAATTCTCCAAATAAGTAATTGTACAGAGCAAACTTGTGTTCTCATTTTATTGCAGGCATAACAAGTTGTTACATTGGGAAGTAGCACTATTTATGTTAGAGCATTATTTTTCAACTGCCTTTAAAGCCCTTTAAGCCCCTTTAAGGGTCGCGTTTCATAATAATACAATTCTTAGATTATTATGGCAGTTCGATGTACATTGCGTAGCCAAGTCTTCCTACTAATTAGTCTAATCGACTTTGCAATGTACGTACATCGAAATGTAGATATGACATCATCAGGCTCTTAGCATATTATACGGTTTAATCTGCAGAAATTAGAACCAACTAAGACACGGGTTTCTTCACAATGTTTTTCTACCACATAATTAGTTTACCGCACATGCAGGGATTCGAACCCAGCACCTTACGAATGGGACACCACTGTGTACCCATCGGGTTAAACAGCGCTTCCCTTCAATTCGCTGTCTGCATAAAGAGCATTGTCCTAAATATTGACAATAGCTTTTGCCCGCGACTTCGTCCGCCTGGAATGAGTAATTTCAGGGTTGAAAAGTATCCTATGTCCTTCCCGGGGGCTCAAACTATCCACATACCAAATTTCATCTGAATCAGTTCAGACGTTATTGCGTGATTGAGTAGAAAATATCCAAACATCTTCACAAACTTTCGCATTTATAATGTTAGTAGGATACTTACAAAAGATACTTAATTTTAAAGGTATAGTAGTTTAATAAAATGCTACAATTATAAACTTATAATAATTAAAAAATTCTTGTATTTTTGTAAATAAGTGTGTGATTAATGAGCATTTTTTTCTAAACTGCTACCATGGGTTTTTCGACTGTCCGCCGACTTTAGATATCATTAAAATGAATATTTAGTACGGCAACTACAATAAATTTTGATACGAAATGAAAGTATATTTTATAATCTTATGAGGAAATAGTTTAATTGCACTTAATTATTCATAAATTAAAAAAAATACAACATTTAGTTACATAAGGTACCCCTTTTTTGTAGTGTCCCACCCTAAAATTGAAACTTTTAATTGGAATTATAAGCATAATCTATTGACTTTTGTAACAATATTAGTATTTTTCTGGTATAAATAAATGTAAATTTTAATAAATTATCTCGTTTCAGTACATGTTTAATACAAAAAATGAGAAATAACGAGGTTTTATCAGTGTCCCTGATTTTGAAAAAACCGGAATTCCGATCACGTTACCGTGTAAAAAATATACCAAAGAAATAAAATTTGCTTCTAAATTGATGTTTTTTTATATTTTGCAACCCTAATTAAGACATAGCAACACAGCATTATGTCGGTCTGTCAGTCAGTCTGCAGTAAACCTTGCGAAAAGTTCGGACGTGATCGCGCGGGTGAAATTTTCCGTAAGTAGTTACCCAATTTTTAACATTTAATAACTTATTAAGTGATGTGTTTTAGTGTATATTAATATAGTAGTAATATGCAATGTCTAAAGCCAAATGCTAAAAACAACAGTCATTGAATTGAATATTGGTTCTTATATGTATTTAAGTATTTTTAAAATGTGTCATGTTTCATTCGTTACTTCTGGTTCCGTTATCATTTTGATGGTAACGAGTAGAAGAAAGTAAAAAAGTAACGTATTGGAACGATAAAGAATCGTTCACGTTGAGAATAGAGATACATATTATAAATTTTACATTTAAGAAAAAAATGTTTTATTTGGCGACACGTTCCATTTCTACAGGGTTAGGATAGCTTTGATATAATTAATGTTAAATTTTCTATTCTTTTATATTATTTCTTTTATATAATGATATTGTATTTATTTTAATTGATTTGTGACTGTGTGAATAAATGTCATTTAATCAAAGTTGTTTTTAGATAAAATGCCTCTAACAGCAGCGGAAAAACAAAAAAGATATCGCGAGCGTATCAAGAATGACCCTGAAAAAGACAGAATACAGAAAAGGAAGGACATAGATAGAATAAAAAAATGGAAAGAAAAAAGGTGAGAAAAAATATATAGTTCCTGTTTGACTGATATTACTTTAGATATAAAGAAAAAACACATAGTTCCTGTTTATTTTTTGTAATTTGAATTCTCATGTTTAAAGTAAGTAATGTGATAAAAATTTCAATGCTGTGCAATGTTTTACTAGTAAAGTCTTAACCTGCCTATAATTGAGTTTACCATTAAGTTTTTATGACTGCAATAAATTTAGCTTAAATTTAGAAAAGTGATAATAATCCCTGATATGTTTTTGTGATTTTATTGTGTGGTAGTCATATTTTTTCAAAAAAGTTATTTATAAATCAAAATCAAAATCAATTTTTTTTATTCAAAGTAGCACAGAAACTGCGACTTAATGAACGTTACAAGTTAAACTAGGTGTCCATTTCAAAATCTAGATCATTTTGGAGAAAAAATGGACAAAAAAACTCCAAACTTAGTCTTTTCAAGTCCTTAATTTACAGGATTTATAAGTTTTGATAAGCCTTAAAATACTATAATTAAGGCTTAAAACATTTTTCAAAATGTGCCTTGTTTTCTGTATTACTTGTTTACTTTTGATATGCTCTAAAATACTATAATTTTAAAGTTTAAAACATTTTACAAAATGTGCTTTGCTTTTGAAAAGTCTTATAGTATTAATTAAGGTTAAAACATTTTACAAAATGTGCCTTGTTTTCTATATTACTTAATGTTATTTTTTTTTATTGTGAAGAGTTTAGACTTGTTTGTATTGAACTTATATGATTTAAGTTAGTTTAATGATTGTATCATTAGCTTAAGAAATTAACAATACTGACTGCCGTGCCGCATTCTCAGTGATTACTTACTTAATTTTAAAGAATTTAGATTAGGTCAGCCGACAGTTGCCACTTTCACAACTAACAAATAGTACCAAGTTAATCATCATTAACTCTAGATAATCACTTTGAGTACAGCAGCTGGTATCTGATAATTTTTTTGTGATTTCACTGTTTGGTAGTCATCAATGATAAGTCTTAAAATACTTTAAATAAATAATTTCTCAATAAAATATGTTTCATTTATTATTTAGAATTATTGATCATTATTATTTAGGTAAAAGCGCCTTTCATTATTTTTTTAAATGTTGGCTTTTTTTGTCATCGTAAATGCAGCTTTATGAATTCGTTACCATCTTTTTCGTTACTGTCCCCTGTTGATAAGAGGCATTTTTTGATAAAAACTTACACTAATGTAAGCTTTTCTTTAATTTTATCTTCAAAATATGAAATAGAATTGCAGTAGCTTTCTATTTTATATTAAAATATTTTAAATGATCGCATGGTTCTTTCATAAAATGGAAAAATATCTAGTGTTCATCCGCAAAGGTAACGAAATGGATAAACAGGGGCCAGAAACAATATGAAATAAACTACACAAGCAGATAAAATAACAATAATATTGTAAAAAATTATTTAAACTACCAATTAATCTAAATTTTATTTAATTTTACCCCATTGATTAGGCATAATATTGAAAATACTATGGTAACGGAATGGGAACAAAGATTATACCAAGCTTACTTAAAATGCTTGTAAAATCTTTTCTTTAAATATTATCCTTAAATAATTACTAATTTGTCAAAATTTAATAAATAAGGAATCATATAAAAGCTTCAAACTGTACATAAATCGATGTTTTTAAAATAGATCCAAAAAAAGGTATGGTAGCAGTTTAGAAAAAAATGCTCTAATACGAGTTTTTAAAGTTCGTCACACACGTGAATGAAAGTAGGTATAATATTTTTGAATAAAAACGCCATGATATTGACATATCGGTATTCCCTAAAAAGACAAAATATATAATATATCTTTTACGTTTGCACAGATTAGGAATCTTTTTAGTTTAGAGTTGTCGTATCGAGTCATGAAAATTAAAAACCGAACAGCTCGTAGGATCTATGTCGATGACGTACTTCCGTCGACGACGTACTTCCGGTTTCGTAGACAATGATTCTTTTTTTTCGCTTTAAAAATTTATTAAAGCAGCCCAAATGCAAATATTCGGCCCAGGCTCTCAAAATTAGGTATTTTCTCAAAAAATAAATATAAATCAGAACTTATTTTTTTAGGACAATGCCCAATGGTCGCGTGCTTAACATCCGATTTGACCCCGAATAAAATTCGCAAATGTTGATAGCTATCAAGGTCCTACTATCAGCTATCGGTGTTTTTATTCTGACAAGGGCGATTGTCATAACATTTTTATGACAATTGCCCTTGTTATAGTCCGTACCATTTAAACTTTTCTTACTATACTAGCCGTTGTTGAGGTTTGTCAAAATCGTAGCAAGTGGAAAATCCTGGTCTCTGCCTACCCTTCCGGGATACAGGCGTAAGTTTATGGAAACTTTGACTTTAATAATTAAAGTCCAATTATTGGTGTTGCTAGTCCGGTCGACACCCCAGCAACAGGTTAAGCAAGAATCTGCAGGAAAAGTTATCAAAAGAAAGAGATATTTCCAAAATGCAATAACAAGCATTCCAAAGGGCGGTTAATTTTGAAAAGTTACACCAAATATCCAACAGCGTTGGAACCGCTAGTGGACATATACGGTGCTGCCAGCCGAAATGTCAAGTTGCCAGATATTATGAGAATATTCCAACTCGTCATCCGGTATTGCCAACCTATACGTAAAGTTGCCAGCCGAAACACAAAGTTGCCACCCAAAATAATATAATCCTGAAAAGTGCCATCTATTATCAAGTTGAAGAACTAATTAACAAATTTCTATTCCAAAAATGCTACCACTGAGAGGAAACTGCACAAAATGCGGCAACGAAGTAAGGGGTAGAGAATTCATCAAATGCACAGAATGCTTACGTATGTACGACTTAGACTGCGCCGTTATATCCATCCAAAGATTTAATATTATGACACCGGAGCACAAAAGTACATGGAGTTGTATTAGCTGTATTGAAAAACAAAAGCTCTTGAAAGGAACAAACAAAAACTTGATAAAAAATCCGGCAATAACTAAGCCATCCAAGCAATCTACTTCTAGCAAGAGTGGCAATGAGATCGCTTCTATGTCTTCTTTCGCCGCAAACAAACCAAATAAAAAAAAGAAGCAGGGATTTCTTAGTGATGATAGTCTAACTGACGACGATATTAGTCTATTGGGTAATACAATTCAAGATGAAACCTCACGAAAACAACACCAGTCCATCCCACAAATATCTGTAGAGCTATTTAAGCAGATACTTGAAGAAAGGGTAAAAGCTGCAATTCTACACCTTACAGTTCAATTAAAAGCTAGTCTAACTACTGAAATAGTTAGTGCTATTGCAAACTTTAAAACAGAGACTACCCAAAACATTGATATTTTATCTGCAAAGCACGAGAAAATCAATTCAGAGATTTCCAAAATGTCTAACATGATCGAGAGCTTGAAAGCGGAAAATACTAAAATAAAAACAGACCTAAAAACGATAGAAAATCAGATCGTATCCGCAAAAATAGAAGATCTCCAGACCACGACTATGCCATAGAAGAGTTGTCAGCCTGAAACAACAGAGAACTCAAAGAAAATTGTCCTGTATGGAGTGGACGACTACTGGGAGGAAGACGAGTATGAATTACATGAGAGAATAATAAACATATTCTTTAATATTCTGAATATAGACCTTACTGGATATATAGAAGACGTGATGAGAGTTGGGAGGAAAGTTAAAAGAAACCGACGAAGACCAGCGGTAGTCGAACTATTGAGCTAAAGAGCGATAAAGTTCATACTTCAAAACAAAGATTATTTCCGTAATACAGGCCTGGCTGTAAGTGACTTTTTGGACGAAAACTCCCTCCAAGTACGCTATAGAATGAAAGAGAAACTTATTGAAGCCCGTCGTTGTGGAAAACACGCGATAATCAGAAATAACTCGTTAATCATAGATGGTCACGAGTATAGATATGAAATTGAACGTCTTCAAATGACTCAAGACGAAGAAACAACGTCAGCTACAATAGCTAAGGACAATAACACCTCTGAGCAAATAAAAACATTAATAGAAAATGACAAACAACCCCCTACTACCTCACCCAAGCGACAACAACCACCTCCAGAAAGCACCGATGAAATCATAAGTAATGCTAATGAAAATTCAAAACTACGTCGCACCTCTAGACCGCGGGCACCTAATTTTCGTCGCTTTCTTTAAAACCTTGTTTCAAAATATTAGAAGTTTCAGTAATAAACAACACATTATAGAATCCATTATAGAAAATGACAAAAGTGTTCAGTCATATTGCTTTACTGAAACATGGATAGAAGCGACTAAATTAGACCTGTTAAAGTTAGAAGGTTTTAACTGTGCTTCTTCTTTCTGTCGAGAACATCACAAAGGTGGCGGTGTATGTATAATGTTGAAAGATAACATTGAATTTATAAATAGGGTAAATTTAGTTAATGTGTCTAGTGAATACGTTCTAGAAGTATGTGCAGCTGAAATTCCTGACTATAACATACTGTTGATTGTTGTATACTGCCCAGAGAGAAACAAAGACACAAATCTATTCCTATCTTTAGTAGAAAAGCTTTTAAACATTATAAATACGAAAGATCGGGGTAAAAATATTGTTATAGGCGGGGATTTTAATATCAATATACTAAACAAAGACAAATTAACAATAACATTTCTGAACCTTTTAAAAAGACATAATTTTCTTCAGCACCTTAATGACGCCACTAGGATAACAAAGAGTTCTGCAACATGCTTGGACTTAATATTTACAAACTTCTACGAAACAGAATTAAACATTGCATTAAAAGAATATGGTATTTCGGACCACTTAGGTGTGTTAGTAAAAATTCCACTTAGATCAAAAACAAAAACACCTATCCACTTTCAAGAAAAAAGACAGTTTAAACAACAAAACCTAAAAAATTTCAGATCTGAATTGCAAACTTTTGACTGGAACACAATTTTATCCCATGATAAGAATATGAACGAAAATTATACGGCTTTCCACAACAAAATGAAAACGTTGTTAGATCGACACTGTCCTGCAATAATAACGAAGTATAAAACTAAACCAAAAAGATCTTGGCTAACGACTGGTATTAAAGTTTCGTGTCAAAATAAACGCCTCCTAAAAATCATTGCGTCCCAAACAGATAATCCAATATTACATAATCATTATAAAAAAATACGAAAAAATGCTAAAAAAAGCAGTCCAAAAATCTAAAAAGCTAAATTTCATACATAGAATTGAAAGTTCAGACAATATAATAAAAACAATGTGGCAAATTGTAAAAGAATGTACAAATAAACTCCCGCAAAAGAAATTACAAAACATAAAACTCAAATATAACAAACAAGTAATAGATGATCCTTCTGTAGTGGCAAATTTATTTAACTCCCACTTTTTAGCTGTAGGAAAATCCAACACATCTGACACTCGTTCATGTGATACCCCAAGAGGGCGGCCAGTCATTGCACCCACAGAAAACTCAATATTTATCCGCCCAGTAAAATTGTGCGAAATATATAATATAATACGCAAAATGAGCAATAAAAATAGTTTTGGTTTCGACCAAATACCACCGAAACCATTGAATTTAAGAAACAAAAATAAATTAGCCATACCTACCTCAACACTAAAACTTCATAGTTCAGGTCCACATGTAATGGCAATTAAATTGTATAATAAATTACCAAAGTATGTTCTGCAAGAAACGGTATTTAACAGATGTGTAAATAAATTAAAAGATTATCTTATAAAAAAATGCTATTATAGTGTAAAAGATTTTATAGAAGAAAACCATTAGAGTTATTGTATTTAACAGTATTAGGGCTAAGTTAGATTAAGTTAGTTTGAGTTTTAGGCAACTACCTACCTACTCATATTAGATGCGTCTAATATTATTTTTATTATAAAAACGTAAGACATTAGTTCCTACTATGTTGCAGTGCCCTTACAGGGCTCATGTTGAGGATTATACTATTTATTTTAAGACCACATATGTACCACATGAAGCAATAAACGATTGAAATTGAAATTGAAACTAGTTAGCACCATTTTTGTTAACGCTTTGCCTATATCCGGGGAAGTTCTATCTGACACGGAGTCTACATAATTATTGTTGTCTCGCTTATATTATATCAGTAAACTGGAATAATGGTTTTATTGACCTGATATTGGAATGTTAAAAAAAGCAAGATAACAAAATGTAAGCCAATTCCTCACTGTTATGCAACTTCAGATTAAATTTATTTAAATTCTGGTTTTCTTTTTAGTGATAGAATAACGGTATGTTTTATAAAACCACGATTCTTCTAAAAAACTCTTCAAATGTAGTTTAAATTGTTATGGTAGTGTGGTAAAGAGACACTTAAGTTGTTCTCTTTACCACAGACTATTTAAGATTCATTTGAAGAGTGTTTTATGGAATTGTGCTTTTTAAATACGACTGGAAGATTAAGGCCGACTTGCACCACTTCTTAAATGTCACTTAAGTCGCCATTTTAATCGACTTTTGTATGAAGAATTTTTGTTAAATGCTGCTTAAGCCACATTTAAGAAAAGTGGTGCAAGTCGGCCAAAGTGTATTACAGTTTGGATAAGTAAGTCGGATTTAAGATGAGCACTAGTGAATTTTTACACTTACGCCATGGCACTTGGGGATACCATATGATATGTTTTTTTGAATGTACTATAAAACATTCCTAAGGCTTGTTTTGACAGCCATCAATTCATTCAAATGCGGCCTGCATTTCATGAGCTATTCAACTCGCGTCAATACCAAGGTTATGTGGTATTACCTACCCACTAGCAAAAGGCACAGAAGCTGCATTTCTCCAAGCCCTCTTTATTAGCTGGCCGTCACAGTCGTCTAGTTAGAATTTGAATTTATTGAAGGGATATTGTACGGGGATGCCGTACACAAATACGCGGCGTCAGCACTTTGCGCGCCCACGATGTTTAGTTTACTTTATCGACCTAACTTCAGTTCACTATAAATCATCATCGCGTAAGCGCGTATCAAAATAAGATCTGCTAGGTGTCATTATCAATGTATCGTGTATTATCAATATCGAATAAACTCTACTGTGTTCTCAATATCAAGACCTATCATTTCTATCAATCAAGCAATTAAATCATCCATTGATGTTTGGGGAAACCCGTACAGATATCGTCATTGCACTTTCGCGCAAAAATCGGTTCACACACGCTTTCACACATGTTAATGTCTGTTAATTCAGCCTTTGTAAGTCCCACTGTATGGCACAGACCTTCTCTCAGAGAAAGAGTATGTGAGCTTAATCACCACGCGTGCCCACAGCGGATTGGCAATTTCAAGCGGCCCGTGTAAATAGCTCAGACACTCCGGTTTCCGCACGATGTTTTCCTTCACCGTTAGCGAGTGGTATTGCTACTATAACTTCACAAATATACGTAACTTAGAAAGTCATTGGTACATGCCGGGATTCGAACCCACGACGAACCCGAATGAGAAGCCGGCGCGCGCTATACAGCTCTATTATTATATCACAAGTATAGTTTTATGAAACGCGGCGCTGATGACAATAGCACAGGGTATCCTAGTTTGAGAGCCAGGATACAGTTGTAAATCGTAACTGAATTAACGGGCGCTTTTGACATAGCACGTCTCGCAGATGCCATGGGGTTGGGGTTTACCTGCTCCTAAATACGAACTCGGGGGTTTTAAAATGGGGATTTATTTACTCTTCAATACGAACCATTTCGTCTACGGGGAAAACTTCAAAATCGCCAAAAAATATCAGCTGTTCTATGCATTTTAATGTCGCAGGGGGTAATTTTACTATAGAACAGATAACATACATAACATAAGCAGCCTATATACGTCCCACTGTAGGGCACAGGCCTTTTCTCAGGGAGAGAATATGGGCATTTGTGAAGTTATAGTAGCAATACCACTCGCTAACTGTGAAGAAATATCATCGTGCGGAAACCTGAGTGTCTGAGCTATTCACATACCTCAGCGCTTGAAACCGTCATTCCGCGGTGGGCACGCGTGGTGATAGAACAGATGAATTAATATAATTAATAAAGACAATTTAAATAGCAGGTCAGTATGTTGCAGAAATTAAATTACAGTAAACAAACATAAACATTTACATATACAGGCACATACATTGCTTCTGGCCGCACACTAGGATAGCCTGTGTCGTGGGAACCAGAAACAACGACATCACAAACATGTAAACATCCAAGACCTGGGGGGTTTTTTTGTCCCCAGCCGGGATCCGAAATGTGCTACCGCATCTGCCTACCATGCGCCACAGAGGTCGTCTTAAGTAGATAAACGGATTAACAGCATGACGCGGAAGCGAAATATTTCTGCCACTTTTCTACTCTGTAATGTGACCGTTTCGAATGCGCGGGAGCAACGGACAACGGAACACAGAGTAATGAGTCACCGAGTCACTTAGTGCTAAAGACCTTCTTCCTAGTTCCGGTGTTTTGTCTCTGAGGGCCCAGCACTGAGTAGGATTTTCCTTAGACTTCTAGGGCTTGCATATTAATTAAAAATGTAAGTCAGGATTCCGGATGGAACGGGATGAACTTTGAAAGGGCGAAGGTTGTTAAAAGACTCTGTTGGAACGTAACTTGGCACACTGACAAAATTACTTAGGCTAGGTACTGTTTTCCATGAATCAGCGTGTTGATGGACATCAGATGTTCCATACAAAATGTTGTTACTTGCTCTAGCTAATTTGTGAAACGGCTCGTTATTTAACAGTTGGTTTGATAGTAAAAGTCAACTTTATTCCCTTAAATAAAGTACTACTTGACCTTTCTGCCATAGCCTGTTTAAAAATGGTTTCGTTGGGAACGTTGAACGTGTGAATGCCTGAAGATTTTCTCGTAGCAAAATGTTTCGGGACGTAGCGTGGAAAACTGTTGCTTAATGCAATTTCTCAGGCGCTCCTATAAACGGGCTGGTTTGTTGCTTATAAACCATTTTAGGATCTATGTATCCAAGACCAACATGGGAACAATGGAAATAAAGAGGGTAATAAAATCCCCATATACGAAATGGGGTAGAACCCCATTTTAGGATGTATATGGGGATTTTATCAATAAAATCAATACGAACAACTTTTAGTATGGGGAACATTTTGAACTGCCGCAAAATATCAGCTTTTCTATATAAGTATATAAATATTTGTGCTGCAGGTAGTAACTTTAGTGTTTTCTCGTTTTATCCTATTGAAATATGCAAAACGCGTTTAGACATTGGAGCTTTCTTTTACTGTAAAGAGTTTTAAAGCTGTTATGAATATTTTTTTTAGTTCATTAATTTGAGTCTATTAATCTCAGTCTGGGTGTATTAAGTGTAATTTTGATGTCCTTGCCTGGTTACCATAGCACAGGACAAGTGATTGTATTGTGTACAATTTATTTATTAGTTGGAAATTATTTTGTAATTTAACGTATTTTTATTACAGGGTGTTTATTTTAGTGCAGTCGTACCTAACGACCTAACCTAAAGATTTTTACAGTCTTATGAGGCTTAGCGCCACTTGCGCCATCCCACTAACCCGGGGTTAACCCGTTAGACCGTTAACCCAGTATCAAATGGTACTACTGGTAACCATGGTAACTCCAGGTGTTAAACCCCGGGTTAGCCCCGGGTTACTGGGATGGCGCAAGTGGCGCTTAATTATGTTTTATTTCCTTTGATTTTAAAGTGCCTTTAAATTTAACCCGATTAATTCGACTTACACAATTAGTTCTGCAAACATATCTCTCCTAATGATTTGTAGTATAATGTAGGTATAAATAGCACAATATTGTATCTTCATAAGTGGCCACTAATAGAAATGAAGTGTTTGTTCATTAAGACGTTAAATACTCTATCTACTCGTATTTATCCTAAGTACTTCTCCAGTCAATGAAGTGTATTTTCAGTGTTTTTCCGTGTTGAGCGTTAAAGTGTTTTACCTCATTTTTGAATACGCTAGAGATAGAATTTTAATTACCTTAGGTATGTTGATAAATGTTTATAACTAATAATGTAATTAATGAACACCCATCACGACACAAATCTCGATCTCGTTGTGGGAGCCTAGTCTTATTTTATGTTTATTACAACAACACAGCACGCCTAGCGTGGTAACCACAGTAAATTGTCTGCTTGTATGTAACCATTTTTATTTATAAAGAAATTATTACTTTCATATTTACTTTTTTAGGGTTCCGTACCAGAAGGGTGCCAAACGGGACCCTATTACTAAGACTTCACTGTCTGTCTGTCTGTCGCCAGGCTGTATCTCATGAACCGTGATTGCTAGTCAGTTGAAATTTGATGTATCACAGACGATGTATTTCTGTTGCCGCTATAACAACAAATACTA
The DNA here is from genome assembly GCA_947308005.1 of Yponomeuta malinellus. Taxonomy (NCBI): domain Eukaryota; kingdom Metazoa; phylum Arthropoda; class Insecta; order Lepidoptera; family Yponomeutidae; genus Yponomeuta; species Yponomeuta malinellus. The sequence continues at coordinate 3,209,350 of OX371016.1, read as the reverse complement.
AAAACAGAATAAAATAAATATTTAAGGGGGCTCCCATTATAAAAACGTAATTTTTTGTCGTTTTTTGCTCGATATTAATAACGGCAACATAGATGCTTGAAATATTCACAGAATATTTAGTTCTATATTCGCTTCTATAGATGATGGTACGGAACCCTTCGTGTTGAATTCTGACCCGCACTTGGCCGGTTTTTTTGTATTTACATAATTAGATAGATAGATATCTCTTTACCGTACGTAAATAGATTGCAAAAAATTATATTCTTATCGGAAGAGATGGCGACACAAGTGAAAAATTTGTATTTTCAAGTTCTTTAAACTTTATTAATTCATATAATATATTAAACTTCTTTACAATAGTTTCATTATTCACTTAATGTTATACTGTACCTTGGTGGTCAGTCTATCACCAAACAAGATATAACATAAACATTAAACATAAACATTTACATACAGGCACATACATTGCTTCTGGCCCCACACTAGGATACCCTGTGTCGTGGGAACCAGAAACAACGACATCACAAACATGTAAACATCCAAGACCTGGGTTTTTTTTTGTCCCCAGCCGGGATTCGAACCCGGGACCTCCCGCATGGTATGCAGATGCACTACCGCTGCGCCACGAGGTCGTCAAATATATTTTTATTTCGCCATAACTCAACAGTGTTTGTGCTTTTCATATTCCGAGAATTCTTATTTCTCATGCCATTATCAGGCGTCATTTATGTATCTTGATTGAGAAGATTTAATGTAAAACTAACAACTTGCAGACAATGTTTATTGTTTTGATTTGCATGTTTAACTCGACATCTTATTTATGTCCCCATGCGCAGTTATGTACCGTGGAGAATAATCATGGCAAGCTTGTTGTCCTGATAATAATACTTAATTTATAGTTGCCAGAATTTGAAAACGAAGACTTAACGAAGAAAGGAATGACTTCGGTATACATAAGCAGATAGTATGGGCTTACTTACCACGCGTGCCCACCGCGGATTGGCGATTTCAAGCGCTGAGATAAGTGAATAGCTCAGACACTCAGGTTTCCTCACGATGTTTTCCTTCACCGTTAGCGAGTGGTATTGCTACTATAAATTCACAAATGTACCTAACTTAGAAACAAAGTCATAGGTACATGCCCGCACTGAAAATCGAACCTGGGTCTCTCGCTTCCGAGTCCAATGTTTTACCCACTAGGCTACCACCGCTTCGACTTCGGTGTAGTCGACCCATTTTTGTCCTGTGGTTTCCGCACTAAGCCTCATAATTGGGCCATTTTACGTAGCAGGGCTGTGAACACAGAAATTTTCTCTGTTCTGTGGCTGTGAGGTCACCCCAGCCAGCCAATGTCTTTCCAGAAAGCCAGCAGCGCACCGATGTTACTGCTGGCCTCCCGAAGGGATCCCAGCTGTCCGATGGTGGATGTCCCTTGGGGCCGTCCATAAATTACGTCATCGATTTTTTCAGATTTTAGGACCCCCCCCCCCTATAATCATCCTATCGTCATTTCTTAATGACCCCCCCCCCTTCTCCCAAAATTGACGTCATTACTAGTTTGACAAAATAAAACATTGCAGATTTGAGAAAAATAGGGTATTATATGATTAAAACACTTGGTTATAGAATCACCTTTTATTATTTTTACTTTGGCAATAATCATTGATATAATATAACTACTTATTTTTTACTTTTCTTTGGATACTTGCAAAATATCACAAGAACATTATCTTTCCTTAGTATGAGACATGTATTTAAGTATAAGTATAGTATTAATATGTACTTTTATTAATTATGTAATGTTGTAGTTATTATTTAAGTATTGTGTTTATTATCAATACATAGTATAAAACAAAGTCGCTTTCGCTGTCTGTCCCTATGTATGCTTAGATCTTTAAAACTACGCAACGGATTTTGATGCGGTTTTTTTAAATAGATAGACTGATTCTTAAAGAAGGTTTATATGTATAATACATGTAAGTATCACGGGCGAAGCCGGGGCGGGCAGCTAGTATTTTACTAGGTGTGCTGGAAGAAATTTCTTTTTAGAAATAATCTTTTTGTACGTGAAAAATAAACTATAAATAAATAAATAAATAAGAATGACGTCAATTTCGAAACACCCCCCCCCATCTATCACTTACCGTCATCCACAGACCAACCCCCCCCCTCCCTAATTTAGAATGACGTAATATATGGACGGCCCCCTTGCAATTTCACGCACGCACAGTGAATCGTCACGTGGGCGGGTGTTTCATCATCCTTAAGGCGTCGCAGATAGTGCGTGTAGCGCAAATTGTGTGCGAAGGGGGGTTGCACCTTGCCAGCAATGTAAAAATAATACATCTTTTATAGGACATATGGTGCTACATTACCGCACTAGTGCGATAATGAGCACTTTACGTGCCTATGTCGAAACTTCAAAGGGCCATATGTACTATAAAACGTTGTACGATACACGTGCGAACAGGTAATTCGTAACTCGTGTCGATATAAAACACTCCCTTCGGTCGTGTTTTAATTTATCGCCACTCGTTGCGAATTTCCTACTTTTCGCACTAGTATCGTAATGTACTATTACAGATTGTTTTTGCGAACAGTGTCTGTCTACTTAATTTTTTTAACCTAATTTCTCGATTGTGGGTCCTAAAAATCACGTATATGGTTGAGAGAATAGAAATGCACTTACGGTATTTGCTCGGTGAAATTCCCAATTCGGAACTATACTTATAAGTTTATTCATAAATTACCTGTTACAAAAATCCTGCGACCCGTCCATCGCAATGAATGCGTATACCCGTGTGCATATAAGTAGCCCTGGAATGTTGACCCATTAAGTGCATTTACCAAAGCATTTCCATACATAATGGATGACAAAATGAGTGTACTGTGAATATTGTGATGCGTTCATAGGTACTTATTTGCGCCCCTCTACTCTAGAAATGACGAGTTAGTAAACGTTTTAGTTGTAAGAAATAGCATTAAACTTATTGAAACTTCAGAGCGCATCGGAAACTGAAAGCATATTTTGGCTGAATTAGCGTCGAGAGTAGAGTTTTGTACACCAATAAAATAAAATTACCCATTTTTGAGATGGCCTTGTATAATTTGTTTATAAACATCGGTGCACGGACCAAGTCCAGCTTTTGAAAACAAATAGATACTAAGTAATCCACGATTATTAGTATATTACGATACTAGTGCGAAAAGTAGGAAATCCGCAACGAGTGGCGATAAATTAAAACACGACCGAAGGGAGTGTTTTATATAGACACGAGTTACGAATTACCTATTCGCACGTGTATCGTACAACGTTTTATAGTACATATGGCCCTTTGAAGTTTCGACATAGGCACGTAAAGTGCTCATTATCGCACTAGTGCGGTAATGTAGCACCATATGTCCTATAAAATGTATTATTTTGACACGTGACTACAATAATTGAATTTTCGGACATAATTATCGATACTAAAAGAGGTGGTAGCGGAGCGGTACAACCAACAAACGCCAGCCGGTGACCTCACATTCGGGAGTTACACTCGCTAACGGCGAAAGAAAAACATCTTGAGGAAACCTGAGTGTCTGAGGTGTTCACATACCACAGCGCTTGAATTTGTCAATCCGCGGTGGGCACGCGTGGGAATTAACCCCATACTCTCTCTCTCTCTCTCTCTCTGAGAGAAAGCCTGTGCCCTGCAGTGGGACGTATACAGGCTACTTAAAAAAAGAAATATATCGATACGGACGATACGGTTTTCAGATTTTGCGTCACCTTGATAACGTATTGTAGGTATAATTACTATACGTCCCGCGATATGATAGATAGAGAGATATAGGATTATTACCACACGTGCCCATCGCGAATTGGCGAAATAGGGCTCACGAATACCGATTCCTCTATTTGATTCAACCTATATTCCTTTCATTTTTAATCTATTCTTCTATAATATTTTATTTATTATCATATTATTGTTAACCTTATATAGAGGAAAAGTTTGTAAGTTTGTTTGAGCGAATTCTCCGAAAGTAATAATCCGATTTAAAAATTTTTTTCATCAGTATTTATAATGGACCTTTAGGGTGGACATAGGCTAAAAGGCTTATCGGCTTACCACGCGAATACAGGCGCGGGCACTGCTATTATAAATATTATCCTACTATATATAATATTATAAACATGAAAGTTTGGGAAGATGTTTGGATGTTTGTTACTCAATCACGCAATAACGACTAAACAGATTTACACGAAACTTGGCGTACATGCATGCATAGACAAAGACCTGAATTGAGACATAGCATACTTGATATCCCGGTAATGCGTTTCCGTGGAATAATATTCATTTTAAGTTTCAAATAGAATTCACATACCTCACCGTTTGCTACATGCATTGGTCCAACTATGAGACGCCCCTGTTTTTATTTAGTTTTTTTGTCCAGTTTTTCTCCAAAATGATCTGCACTTTGAAATGGACACCTCTTGCTACGGTAAATTGGCAAGCCTTAGCCGGGTTAAAGGGCTAAATAAAGTTTGGGGCCCTAATCATCGAAGGATTGATGATTTAGACACCAGAAAATCTAAAGTTCCGTAAAGTTTTGTAGGAAATATGTTATATATATTTTTTCCTAGTTAAGAAGAAAAATATTTTTTTTTTGTTTTTTTTTTATATCTTATAAACAAATAGTGCCGAATTAAAATTATTATAAAACACATGAATTGCATTATAATATTCTTTACTAAGTGTTAGGCAAAAATTGTTTCAAAACGTTACATATTTTTTTTTAATTTCAGAAAAACTGTGTGAAAAAAAACTTACGACGTTCGAACTCGTAGTATAATATAAACTGAACTTGCTTTTCGGATTGAGAAAATAAAATATTTGAATTTTGTGATGTGTAATATTTTGCTATGGTTTTGACAACACTCGCCAGCGGCTACCACGAAATCTGTTCTGTAAGGCACTACGAACGTCTATACATCTGCTACCTTCATATAAGCACATATTAATCACGCCGACAAAACGGTAGAGTAAACTCTTCAAAAATATATTTCAGGGTACCTCCCCTACATCTAAGTTTGGGATGCAATTTTTTTCTCGTATCGTATCGTAGGGTATCATTGGATTGTTTGTTTAAGAATATTGTGGGTGTGGGAAGATAATTTTTTGATTGAGGCTTCGGTTTGCGAAATATTGAGCTCCTCTCAATTTATACAAATGAACTTTCCAAATTTTTTTTTTCATAGAAACCTTATTCCCTTACATAGCAACAAAAAAAAAAACAATTCGGTCGGCGCGTCCTCGAGTAATGTACGTCATATATAATGGCCGTTGATTTCTATTTATATAAATAAAACTGTATAAAACACTATTTGTCACACCATAGCTAAATTATCTATTCCACATACCCTTTCCATAAACCATCACCATAAATTTGTGTGATGTGTGTGTATTAAAAAAAATTACATATTCCCGACTCACATTCCCTTTGCGTCCTTTCAGCAACACTGACCGATCGGCAATGTAATGGACATCACATCGCAACATACACTAATCACTATCGATCACATTCTAATCTGTTTCACTAAGTACACTGCGTCACCGAATCATTATCGAAGGATTAAATTAGGTAAAGGAAATCAATTAAAATCAGCATAGATTTTAATAAAGCCGTAATCAGTGTAAAGATGACCTGAATCTTGAATGTCGAATAAGACCTTATTTACAAAAAATCGATTCCACTAAAAACTACCTTAAGACGGGCTCAAAGCCGCTTTTTGAGAGGAGTTCCTGTTATAAACCAGCCGTAACTCCGTTTTAACAGAGTTTTAGTGGTATAATTTTTTTATAAATAAGACGGTGAATCTTTTGTTAAGGCTGGGTTCTCCGAGCGCACAGATTTGTACGGGACTTATTGCGACTTAGGACTTATTAATAGTTGGGGGCAAGGTAGGCATTTCTGAAATTACAGTAATACAAATCCTGTTAATAGAATTTTGACGAACGACGTCACTAACACATTAAGTCATTTATATATTTTATTATCCAAAACTCAGTCAAATAAAACTATAAGTCGGTATCTAGTAATAATTTAGACTGAGGTTTGCGATTTCCTTTGATGCAAAATTATGAAAATAATGACTGAAGGCCCAAGGACTTTGATTGAAAAGTATATCTTTTTCAGATTTTATATAGGTACTAACCATTAGAGAGTAAAATGTATTCAAAACATCTGGTTTAGGGGTAATGTCAGAGAATCTTAAATAAAGCTTTACATGACGTAAAACCAACGTCCACTTTCTGCATTATTTTAAAATTAGTAATTCGCATTCTCGTGAATTTCAATTCTTACTTCTCTTTGCCAAGCGCCCCACTCCACTCAATTCTCCAACGAAATGAAATTTTTCCCCCAGTTTCTCGTACACTAACACGCTGTTAATCTGTTTGTTGTATGGGAGCCCCCGTTAAATAACTATTTTATTTTGTTTTTAGTATTTGTTGTTATAGCGGCAACAGAAATACCTACATAATCTGTGAAAATTTCAACTCTCTAGCTATCGCGGTTCTTGAGATACAGCCTGGTGACAGACAGACAGACAGACAGACAGACGGACGGACGGACGGACAGACAGCGAAGTCTTAACCAAACCACTGACAGCTGTTAACAGTAGATTAACAGCTTGTTAGTGTACGAGAAACCGGGGGTTAGTGTGGCGATAGCGCTGACAAGATAGACTAGTTCTGTCCCTTGCGTGCGGTCCTGGGTACGAATTCTGTTATCTTCTGTACATACTAATGAATTTCTTTTCAAAGTTTATACTGCGAAGGAAAACCAACATTGTGGGGACCTGTATGTGTTCCTCAGCGCTTGATCTAGTCAATCCACTGTATAGGCCAGTCATTACAATAATTCTGCAAAACGTGTTGTAGTAGATTTTATTACTTTATCTTGTACATATGGGTGCTATTAATTAAATATAAAAAATGGTAACGAGATATCTCTTTATCTTTTGAAAATTTGAGACTTTATTTGGTTTCTCCCTCATAACTTCTATGCGGTGGATCCTAGCGAATAGTCACCTTGTAACAAATTAGAGAAAATGAAATTTTGCATCTAACGCGTACCAAAACTTTAAAGTTCGGTCTAACCAGGTTAAAAAACCATGGCCAAAGGACGAGGTTTTTTCCCATCATTGTAAATAACGGGATTATAGTTCTAAGTTATTAAATAAACAAAAACTTACCTGTAAAGCTGAAAAGCTGTCCAGACGAGAACCACTTTCTCGAATGACACGCTAGTTTTTCAAAACGGTAGCGAAGAATTTGGTTATCAATTTATCGGCAAACAAACAACATAATCAACACACCTCGAGGACTGGCCCTCACATGGTTTCGAGTGCAATTGTATGCTTAAGTAAATGCAGGTATGGTGTTTCCTTTCTAGAAATAGTCACCTGATGGTTGACACTGACGAGTGTCGAGCTGAGGAAAAAGGCTTTTGAATGAACAATGGCAGTAGCATAAAGTTGGCAAGTTCAAATAAAATCCCCTTTAACAAGCAGAGCTAGTATAAATTTTTAATTGGTTGTGGTCTTTATTTCAAAGTGATAACGTTCAATTTAAGGTGGCATCTATTATTTCATTGCCTGTCAGAAACGTGGTTCAAAAAATGTGTAAGGCACAGTTTGTGCCACAAGGGCTACTATAACATTAAAGATGTCCTGAAGTGATGAATTAAAGCCAGTTCAACGCATGAGTTGTAGGTTTTAGAATAATGTGTAAACTCTGTTAAATAAGGAACAAATTTGAAAAGAGTAACGGCCTTATTTATTAAAACACGATTCCTTTAAAACTAATTTAAAACGCTGTTTATTTAATCTGTGGCTACATCTTTTCCTTGTAAAATCTCCACCACAGACTATTTTAATCGGCGTTTTCGACGTGTTTTAAGGAATCTAGTTTTTATAAATAAGATCGTTGTTTTTGTAGTTTGCAGTTTTTCGTCTAGTTTTTTCTCCAAATTGAACAAGATTTTGAAATCCACGTAGGTTAACTCGTAACGTTCATAGAGTCACATCTGCCCGTTACATCTGCCCTTGTATCATGAAACTTTCCACTATCGGGTTAAGCATTTAGACGTCTCCAAAGTGTCAAACTGTGCATGTATTTGATAGTTCGTACCTAGTAAGCTAAAACAGACATCTCCATACAATGGAGGACTTACGTGGTCGCACCCCTGGGCCCAAACTAGGATACCCTGTGCTATGGTAAGCAGGCAAGGACATCACAAACATGGAACTACATCGAGACTGAGGTATTTTATAAGAATCAAGTGCAGCGCCAGCTTAATAAAAAAGGAGAGTACTTAAGTACCTACTTAGATGAAGAGGTAAATGTATATCTACATTGGAATTGGAATTGGGACCAATTATTATTGGAACCGGTAGAACTTCCACTCGCTCGTAGCCCCGGCTGCCTGAGTGATCTAAGCAACACAGGGCGCGTTCAGTGCATGGATGGGTCGCCGTCTATGCCTAACGCTAGTGGCATTTTTCCGAGCGGTTCCGTGCTTCGCAAGGCACGTTAAGCTGTTGGTGCCGGCTGCCGTCGATAGATGGCAGTCGTTGAGCCAAGTCAGAGGCCTCAGGGCGGCTTGACAACTTCTGACAGTAGACGAGCCACTAGTCTACAAGCCTCCACCAATCCGGACTTGGCCCCCGTGGTGGAGTATGGCCTATACCTTCCTCAGGGAAGAGACCCGTGCCCCTCGGTGGGGACATAATGGGTTGATGATGAGAACTTCCACTACCTACGACGCAACGCCTAAACAAAAGCAAATAATATGTAATACTCAGGTAAAGAGAATTCGGAAGTAAATTCGATGCGGTGTCTGAAGTAAATACGTTTACCGCCGATCCCCAAATTAGAATTGTTGTAAGCAAATACTAAGTATCGAGTAAGGTCAACAATTTATTTCAAAGTAAAGAATTTACATTCTGTTTGTTGCATGTCAATGTGCAATGTTACCCGCTGCCTTCTGTTCGAGTTTGTGACGTAGAAAAAGGCACCGAAAAAAAAAACTCCTCTCTGACCCTTCTGCCTCTTCAGATTTCCCAAAAAGTGACAAAACCCGATGCTTAAATGTAAAACTTAGTGAAAAGTTTGGACAATTACACTACAAGAAAGTACCTTCTTTTCTTAGTCTCGAATCAAGTGGAAAGTGGAGTACTTCGGGCACGTTTCCATACGAAGAAAACTATAAGGAAATTGAGTCAGATTAGCATTTGTCATATTACTATATCTATAGGTACTTAGGTGCTTACGCATTCCTGAAAGTACAAGGGGATCTCCACTCCAATGCGTCATCGAATTAGAATGCTACGGGACCAGCCGAGCCCGCATATTCGCTAAAGGCTTAATTATACTGTAGCCAATTAGGATGTAGGTAGGTACATCCGTTTCCGTGTGGCGCCAGATTAGGAATAGCGTCACTCCATTTCCTTCCGTGGATGTCGTAGACGGCGACTAAGGAAATCAATTACCAGGAGACGGGCAGCAGCGTCGTCCTGAGATTTCAACCGCATACTGCGATCGCCAACCCGCCTGCCAAGCGTGGCGATTATGGCAAAACCCCTCATGGTCATGAAAACCACGAAGGAGGCCTATGTCCTGATGATGATACCTACATCCCACTATAGGATCCCTACGGCCCTTTTTTCAGAGAGAGAGTATGGGCTTAATCACCACGCGTGCCCTAATCTGATTGGCAATTTCAAGCGATATTTTCATTTACAGTTAGCGAGTATTATTTTCTACTATAAATTCGCAAATGTGTGTAACTTAGAAAATAAAGTTATTGGTACATGCCCGGGGTTCTAAACCACCACATCCTGAATGTGAGGCAAGTGTTCTACCGACCACACTACTACTGCTCCGAGGTCTAATGCGCATCAATTCTCATATGTAATTCCTGGTGTACATACAATAAAGAATATTCTATCTATCTATCTATCAAATCCTGACAGTTAGATGATAGGATTGTTCAGGATTTGGCGCACGTAATACTTACGTGGTATTCTGACAAGAGCGATTGTCGTAAGATTTTTTATGACAATAGCCCTTGTTAGGAACTAGTCATAACAAGCATCGCAAACCGCCTAGAACGCCCCGGCCGCCCCAAAAAATTGTATGAGTTTGTATCCCTTATTTCGTACCGACCAACTAAACGGCGAGCGGTGGTAGCCTAGCGGGTAGAACATTGGACTCGGAAGCGGGAGACCCAGGTTCGATTCCACATTTGTGAAGTTATAGTAGCATTACCATTCGCTGACGGTGAAGGAAAACATTCTGAGCTATTCACATACCTCAGCGCTTGAAATCGCCAATCCGCGGTGGGCACGCGTGGTGATTAAGCCCATACTCTCTCTCTCTGAGAGAAGGCCTGTGTGCTACAGTGGGACGTATATAGGCTGCTTATGCAACTAAACGGATCAACTAGTTGTTCCGATCGGAACTCAGTACGTGGTTTTATTCCTATCAGACCAACTAGGTAAGAGTTCCCAATTCCCAACGGGAACATCTATGAAGTTGGTCGGAGTGGAATAGTATACTTCTGAAGACAAAAAGTACTAGACTTGCATAAACTGAAGATGTTAGGTTAAATTCCCTTTTATATTAACCAAACCACTAAAGGTGAATAAAGTATAGTCAGGTAATTTCCTAGACTTTATTTTACTCGCTCCAAGCTTATGCAAGCCTAGTACTTTTTGGCCCGTTGGCTCAGTTGTTCACAGTGGGACAGTTGTTCAGTTAAAAAAGTTATTATTGATCCTAGACTAGATTTCAAGAGGTCCTAAAATAATTGCAGCCCAGAATGTGCATGCGATCAATTGTTTTCAAGATATCCCGTTTGACAGCTGTCATCCGAAATGAAGGTCTCGACGAACTCTATAATTTCCAGCTGACTACAGTAAAGTTGTCTAGGACCAATAATTTCCGAGATATAACGGTTTTTTGGTTTGACAGCTGACCCGACGGGCTCCTTTCTTAGGTTGGAGTTAGAGTTGTTAAGTCCGGAAAAAAAATAGTTGTTCCTTTTATTTCCCAACCGACCAACCAAATAGTTGAGCCGTTAGGAATAAGAATAGTTGATCAATTTCCAGTTGATCCATTTAGTTGGGATAAGGACCGACCAGGTACGGAATAAGGGGTTTGTATGCAACGAATCACATCAAGCGCTAGGCGCGCGTCGGCGTCGTACAAATTCTAGGAAGTCCGAAATGCAGCGCTCCGAATGCGCGCCCCGGGCGCTTGTTATGACTAGTCCCTTACAGTCCGTACCAATGTAAACTTTTGTGTAATTATTTTTTTAGCCGTTTTTATATTTTTTTAGCCCGCACTCATCCACTGCTGGACATACCTAGGCCTCCATGTACGTCAGGGACGAAGGACCATGTGTTCTCAGTATCAGCTATACTGAGCAGAAAGTGAGTAGGAAACAAACACAATGATCTGGGAGAAGTAGGTACCGGCTGTGGTACCAGTTTTACCCATTACATGAGTACGAAACTGTTTATGATGTTTTAAAACTTTACCTGATTACACCTCTCTAAGTGCCATTTTGTGTTACGTTTCCTATCAAAGTGCACTTCAGATGGAACTGAAAAGCATTTTACGTTATACAACAAATTGTGCATTTTACACTACAACTCGATTCTGCTTTATGGCACAGATTAAAAAGAAAAAAGACAAGTCTTTTACTTTATAGACTCACTGGATTATCCATCTTAAACTTCAAAAAGTCTGATTTGTCCTCAGATTAAAGAATGAATGGAGAGAACACCTGAAAATTCCTAACCCCACCCTTTTTTCCTCTGTGTCTCTACTTTACACAGATTATTTCTGACCTCCGTATTACCATAGAGGTAATTGAATTTTACTTTAACGGACAGAGCGTTTTCATACTATCCGATCCGATATCGGAGTAAGTAATTTTTGTTTTTTTTTTAAATATCACGGTAAGTGCTCTTTACACTTTCCTTCAGTCATATAGTTGCCGTCGATAGCTTTATTTCTATTTTAAAGCATGTAGCCATAACCGTAACAAGTAGCTATAACACTTTCTGTCGTTTACAATTATTCAGATCTTGTTACATAACGCTTTCATGAACTGGTTATTTTTGTTTTTAGGCATTTTTTTCACATTCTGGTAACAGTACTATGAAGCGAAGGACATGGCGTGCGTGTGTGTGTGTGTGTGTGTGTGTGTGTGTGTGTGTGTGTGTGTGTGTGTGTGTGTGTGTGTTGTTTTAGGGTTCCGTACCCGAAGGTTGCCAAACGGGATCCTATTACTAAGACTTCACTGTCCATCTGTCTGTCTGTCTGTCTGTCTGTCACCAGGCTGTATCTCATGAATCGTGATAACTAGGCAGTGTATAAATTTTTACAGATGATGATTTTTTGTTGCCGCTATGACAAAAAACACTAAAAACAGAATAAAATAAATATTGAAAGGGGGCGCCCATACAACAAACGTAATTTTTTTGCCGTTTTTGTCTCGATACAATTAACGGCAGACGCTTGAAATATTTACAGAATCTTCTATATTCGCTTAAAAAAATTAAATTAGAATCAAATAAATATTTAATAAATTTCATACAACAAACGTGATTTTTTGGCGTTTTTTCCGTATGTCTAATGTTGTATAGATAATGGTACGGAACCCTTCGTGCACGAATCCGACTTGCACTTAGCCAGTTTTTTTGATACTGTTTGTGAGATGAAGTAGCAAATAATCGAATGTGGATTCACTCACACGAAAGTAATTATAGTGCATTACAAACGTGTAAATGTGAGCCGAGGCGAAGGTCAGGCCAAGGCTTGCATAGAACCTATTTTTCTCAAATAAGGCGCGGAAACTAAAACTAAGTATCTTGTACGTAGGCAAAACTTAACTTTTCAAAATCAATGTCGAACAACAATAATTTTGTCCGCGTTAAAGTGGTCAGTGGTTTTTTTTTTTCTTCAAAAAACGGCTTTCTATTTGCAAGCCAGTTCGAAATTTAAATAAGACCTTTGATAAGTTACCTCCTCGATTGCTATGTTTCGGAATAGAAGATCGTTCCATTTTTAAATTACACGACAGATATGATTTTACTATGTAATTTATTTTGCCGCTAAAACACGACAGATATGGATTTAACTGATGGCCGATGGGGCCGAAAAGTTCTCGAATGGAGACCGGCCGGTATCGGCAAGCGCAGCGTAGGATGACCAGCCACAAAATGGACAGATGACCTTATCCAAGAGGCAGGAAGACGCTGGATGCAAGTCGCTTCCAATCGGTCTTTTTGGAAATCCATGGAGGAGGCTTATGTCCAGCAGTGGACTTCTTGTGGCTGAATGATGATGATGATGGATTTTCATATAACTTTTGCCCGCTGCTGCTCGCATGTATTTGGCCAGTAATGTTTTCAAATAAAGTTTATTCTTATTCTTACAGCAATTTCGATTTATTTCGAAGAAGGTTGTCAAAATAATGCTCAAATTTCCAAGCCTGTTTGAGAAAAATAAGTTCTAGGTGTGTTTTGTAGCTTGGTAAAAATAGTATAAAGTGCTCCCTCTGAATATCTAGCTTCCACAATGGGATGTATCCAATGCTGTCTGTGAACAGATCTTTTTTGCGTCTCAAATATACAGCAAATAAAGTTTTCTATTATAGTCGGGCATGATGACCTGCTCGTACTAAGCTATGGAGCAAATGGCCGTATCGGAACGATTTTATCGGAAATATGTAAAAAACAGCACATGGTGTCGGCTATCGGATGTCGGCTATCGTCGTCCGACACCGATATCGGATCGGATAGTTTGAAAACGCTCCTAGATAGATACATCCTCACGAATATATTTGAGAAGATTAAGCGCCACTTGCACCATCCCACTAACCCGGGGTTAACGCGTTACACCGTTAACCCAGTATCAAATTATAGGCTATAAATAATTATAACCATGGTAACTGCCAGGTTTAACCGGTTAGCCCCGGAATAGTGGGATGGTGCAAGTGTCGCTCAGTTTGCAGTTTTTTTGTCCATTTTTCTCGAAAATGATCTAGATTTTGAAATGGACACCTAGTTTTACTTAGCGCCACTTGCACCATCCCACTAACCCGGGGTTAACCGGTTAAACCTGGCAGTTACCATGGTTACCAGTGACACTGGGTTAACCCGTTAACGGGTTAACCCCGGGTCAGTGGGATGGTGCAAGCGGCGCTTAGAGTCTCTGTGTAATTTTGAATAAAAAAATGAATGTTTTAGTATGAAATTTTGATACAGGGGGCTAATTATGCGCGCCAAATCCTGAGCGATTCCAATTAAACGTCTAACTGTGAAATTCCGTACTAATTTTACAGTTAGACGATTGGAATAGGTCAGGATTTGGTGCGTGTAATATGTATAGGGGCTGATTACAGCAAGTCTCATGAAAACCTAAAAGAAATTTATCAAAAAGTTCCAGGCAAGCTTTAATGTAGGTACTAACCTTCACGGCACGTGAAAAAAATAAATATTCTTAAGGAATATTTTGACATTCTTAATACTTTGACATGTAAATTGTCAAGTCATCTGCGCAAAATTTTTCGTTTCGACGAGGTTCTAAAATCCATGGTTTCCACTTAACAATTTGTGTGATTTCAACATCAACTGGTAGCCTACCAAAAATTGGATTTAAAAAAACGCGCCTCGGTTGACTCATAAAACTCCACAGCCAAAAGTCTAATGCCAGCCTTACCCAAACTGATATGTCATCATCACCGCGTATAGCGTACAGGATGCCCATCCACAACACGGAAACCAGGACGCTCTCCTTCACTCCAGGTTTCGAGTCCAAATTCGACGAGCTCAGAAAAGAAGTCGTCCACAAAATTGAGAAAGAGTTAGGAGACTCCCATAACGCTCGTGAGTACATCTCTGACAAGTACGACGAGCTTTGTGACAAAATAACCTATCTGACGGAGCTGGACTCTACCGTCAACGGATTCCGAAGCGATGTCCAATCGATCGAGAAGCAAATCTCCGAGTTGACCCAAAGAGTGGATCAGATTGAGAAGAAGGCGATCAGAAAAGAATGCGGTCCGATCACGTCGTCAAATGTCTTGAACATCGCTGCTAATTTACTCGGTTCTGGTCGTACAATCTCATAGAGCCACATCGTTCTTGTTTGTCTGTATTTTGTTTGTACAAATAAAGATGACGTTTTAAATTCTGTAAGTATTTGGGTGTTTTAACTGCATTTTAGTACTAGATATCAACGTCATCAACTTCTATTTGTCTTTACATCTATTGTAGATGATTTATGCAGCATTTTAGGGTTCCGTACCCAAAGGGTCATCGTCATTAACAGCGAGTTGACGCCCACTGCAGGACATAGGCCTCCTTCGTGCTTATCATAACCATGAGGGGTTTGCCATAATCGCCATGCTTGGCAGGCGGGTTGGCGATCGCAGTATGCAGTTGGAATCTCAGGAAGAGGCTGCTGCCCGTCTCCTGGTAATTGATTTCCTTAGTCGCCTTCTACGACATCCACGGTAGGAAATGGAGTGACGCTATTCTTAATCCGGCGCCACACAGATCCAAAGGGTAAGGGACTCTATTACTAAGACTCCGTTGCCAGTCCGTCCATCCGTCCGTCTGTCTCCAGGCTGTATCTTATAAACCGTGATAGTTAGACAGTTGAAATGTTCACCGAGGATATATTTATATTGCCGCTATAACAAAAATACTGAAAGCAGAATAAAATAAATAATATTTAAAATACTTGGTCTGCGAGACGACTGTGCAGTAGGTTGGGATGGAATTTCCTCTAAAATATTAAAGTTAGCACGAAAATACCTTATACCAACCATCACTCACCTATGCAATCTCTGCATCATGAAGGGTATTTTTCCAAAAGCTTTTAAAAAGGCCTTGGTTCACCCCATCCACAAGAGTGAGGACAGAGACAGTGTTACAAATTACAGACCAATTTCAGTCCTTACAACCCTTTCTAAAATACTAGAAAAAGTTCTGAATAAGAGACTGACAATTTTTTTTAATAAATTCAAAATTATTGCACCAAATCAATATGGGTTCAGAAAGGGCACTTCTGTTGAAGATGCTGTCCTAGAACTTACGGACCAAATAGTAGGAAAACTAGATAAGAAACAAAAAGTCATTGGTATATTCTTGGACCTGTTAAAAGCTTTTGACACTGTCTCTGTCCCATTGCTCTTGAAAACGATGGAAACTATTGGAATAAGAGGCTTGGTGCTGGACATTTTCAGAGACTATCTCACAGACCGGAGTCAACGTGTCAAGGTTGATACATATACTAGTGAAGAAGAAATGCTAGGATTCGGCGTGCCTCAAGAAGTGTGTTGGGACCGACCCTTTTCTTAATAAATGTTAACGGCTTTCTCTTCCAAATTGTAATATCATAACTTATGCAGATGACACTGCTCTGCTTATTGATGGTAAAACATGGGACACAACAAGACAATCTACTGAAAATACCCTCTCAACTGTGATGAGCTGGCTCTCAAAGAATTTACTGACGTTAAATGTTCAAAAAACGAAATTTCTTACTTTCTCGCCTTGATTATCCTCCCAGCCTATGAAGGACACTTTTGATATAGCTGCGCACACTTGCAATTTCCAAAAATCGGCTAGCCGTACTTGTCTAACCATTCAACACACCAATTATATAAAATACCTAGCAGTTTATATTGACACCACTTTTAGTTGGCAAAAACACATAAATGAAGTTAATTGTAGAGCAAGAAACTAATCTTTACTTTTAAACGTCTAAGATCTTCTGTTGACCTAGGTACTCTAAAAACAGTTTATTTTGCTCTAGCTCAGTCTGTCTTAACCTACTGTATTGTGGCCTGGGGTGGCACTTTCAAGACTTCTCTATTTCGCCTTGAGAGAGCTCAAAGAGCTGTGTTAAAGACCATACACAAGAAACCCTATCGATTCCCTACTATCCTTCTTTATAAAGAGAGCCCGGTGCTTACGGTACGACAACTATTCATTCTCCAAACCGTTCTTCGTAGGCATCGTACTTTACATTATGATCCACTCTTAATTACTCGAAAACGAAGAGCTGACTTAGTCTGTAGGGTTCCACCACATAGGACAGCGTTGGCCGCGCGACACTGTAGAATAATTGGCTCTCACTTGTATAATAAAACTAACAGACTTCAGGGTCTCCCATACAACAAACGTGAAAGTTTGGGAAATGCTAATAATTCGATTTTAGTGCCGTTTTTGCTCGACATTAATAACGCCAACTGGTAGACGCTTGAAATATTCAAATTTCGTATAGATTATGGTACGGAACCCTTCGTGCGCGAATCCGACTCGTAGTTGGTCGGTTTTTTGATCATTTACGCTCGTGACTAAAAAATCCGATAGATGCGGGAAAGGACTCCCAGTCCGCATACTTGGCATGTGTAGGCGGCAAGCTCCTGGTGAAACAGCCTATAATTACCACTGCAGGGCAAATGTCTGTACGTCGTAAACTGCACCTTGCTGGTTTGCTTTTCGGTGTAATAAAAACCGAGACTCCGGAATATTTGTTTAATAAAATCGAATGGTCACGAAACAAATATAAACATAAAATGAGGACAGCAATACCATCACATCGAACGGCTGCTTTCCGTGGTAGCTTCAGATTCGCGGCGTCTAAGTGCTGGAATGACGTTCCCCCTCCTCTCCCAGTCCTTACCAGCAAGTATACCTTTAAGGTGAAACTGGTGAAGGTGGGTATTTGTTGACTTCCCAGAAAGCGTAAACCTATCACTTCCAGCATGACCTACTGTCAATTCCATTCTTCCTGAGCACGAGTCAAGTCAAGATATTAAATAGTGTATTTAATTGAATTTATTTTGTATTCACCGTTATTTACTTTAGTATTTGTAGTGTAATTAATGTGTATGTATATATACACATACATATATATATATGTATGCGTGTGTGTGTGTATGTATATAAGTATGAGTGTGCTTGTATGCGTAAGTATGGCTGCATGTACATATGACTATGAGTGCGTGTTTATTCTGTGTTCATGCTCCGTGAGTAACCAGAAGGCCCTAGCTGAAAATCACTGTTGTGGGTGCAAGCCCTCAGCTAATACTGAGTGTGAGGCCTTTTTTCCGCTGCGTCGACATACAGAGTACATCCACTTTACCCTTAGCCTTTGTTTTTTCTCACTATTAGCTTCACATTTCTTCTGCTCTTATTTACTGTATTTACTTTTCTTGCATAATTATGTGTGTCTATGTGGCGTTAAATAAAATGTTTCTTCTTCTTCTTCAAATGCATTCCAGTAGAGAGAGTAAGAGTTTAATCACAATACGTGCCCAGCGCGGATTGGCGATAGCGTTGAGAATTGTCAATTCGAAATTCAGATGATCTCTGCACACAAATACTTTTTTCCAACATTCTAACATTAGAATCAACTGCTTAGGAGATATTGAATGTCACAATTTTATTTTGCATTTTTTGCTGAAATACATCTAGGTAATTATCAAATACCAACCAAGCTTTTCTTCACGAGAAACCTTTTTGTAGCCTCAATTCTGTCCCATTGTTGGGCAAGGGAGGCCCTTTAGCTCTCCACTCTTCTACGTTTGTGGCCTCCTCCTGCTAAAGCGGTAGAAGGGTCGCGAGGTCGTACCGCCACGTTTTCAATATCCGTCGTGGAACCTAGTCACAAGTGATTTAACCACCGGTCTGGGCTCAGGGAACTTTATGGACTTTTTTAACAGACCTGGAAGAATATTGTTTTTGTTGCACTAACCCGTGCTGAGCACAATTTTAAAAACCTATTTAGAGGCTGAAAATAGTTAGTGCAACAAAAAGAATATAATCATGTAGGTACAGCGATATCATTCCGATCTAAAAACCTTGCTGCAAAGTGGGCTACTCGGGGCTGCAAGTGATGTAAATTGCTTCGGCCAGATGTCGCTGCCTGTACGCAATACAGAGAAAGTTTGTAAAGAAAGAGGCCCGCAATTTCGCCGATGCCTGCACTTACCCATTAGCTCAGTTGTGAGAGCGCCTGGCACGGTTAGCCAGAGGTAGCGGGTTCAAGTCCCGGCATGGGTGGTATTTTTGGCCTCTGAATAGGTTTTTAGACCTGGAAGAACCTAATATCATATGCAAGCTTCGCTGGAGTAAATAAATTGAATAAAATGACGTCGATAGTATTTTTTGCTCAGCTGTGGTTCTCACCTCACCATTTCTTCAATACGTGCGGTGCTGACAATACTTTACAATTTTGTTGCAAAGTTGCCCGTGACGCCACTCAGAATAGTACAATGAATTGTGGTTGATTGTCCGTATATAGGTACTATACCTAGCTATACTTTTATCAGTGTCTGTCTGACAATGAAGCCATAAATTACGGTATATCGTACGCGATTTCATTGAAGTGCCAGAGCCATGATTTTCACGTGATAAGGGATTTGAAGTTTTATTGGCGTACTTAAATTTTGGCAGGTTGAGACAGATAGGAAATATTCTGTAATGACTCAGGGATGCCAGATACCTAAGTAATTATAGAAAGTATTTAAAACGTCTGCCGCCGTGTCTGGCACTTTCATAATAAATATTTATCTGACCTTGTCCACGATCAGCGTAGGACGCCCACGAGGCAGATTGCTAGTGGTGGCAGATTGCTGGTGGTGGCTGGATGGGGATGGCCGACTACAAAACGTAGTGGAGTGGCATTAGGAGAGTCCTTTGTGGGCTTGATTGAGCTCTTGATTCTAGGTAGTCAGCCCTATTTGGCGCGTCAAAGTCTCCAGTTATCCAATTCCGAGTACCTACATATACCTTAACGGCCTTTTTTATAAAAGCACGGTCCCTCGGATCTAAAACACTCCTCAGAGGTAGTTTATTAAATCTGTGGTTACGTCTTTTTCTTGCAAAACCTCCACCACAGACTATTTTATTCGGCGTTTATGGAGTGTTTTAAGGATCGTCTTTTTATAAATAAGACCGCTAGTGTTTAATTTTCATTAACATTCTTCAATAAATACGATCGATTTCGAAGTTATCACTTTAATAAAAGTTGTCTTTTTTTCAATTAGTCGTTCTTGAAGTCGTAAAGTATGACGAGCTGTCAAGCTTTATGAATGCGTTCTACTTGGTTAAGTTTCCGGTGACTTTACAGGAATACATTAAGGGAGTTTGTTGACTATTATACTCATACAAAAAGTGACTGACCTCCAGTTTCTCGTACACTAACACGCTCTTAATCTACTGATAACAGCTGTCAATGTGCATACAAAAAAAAACCACTGACAGCTGTTAACAGTAGATTAACCGGGGGTGAAACTCGTGCGAACTTTATCATGCGTGCAAGTAATGCTGCGTAACCGGTTTTGTTCAGGTTTAAGAATGTTTCAGCATTGTTTCTAAGTCGTACCGAAAATCATACAAAATCATACTAAAAATAGACATTTTTGGGCATAGGCTCAAAACAAACATTTTTATCCAGACAAGGTTTACGGTATGTGTTTGTTAGGAATACTGAAAAGAAAAAATAAACAAGTGTGTAAAAAATTACGTAAAAAGTTTGTGGCGTTTTTCGGTGCACGACGGTGTATCCAACTTTGAAAAGGCTCTTCTTAACGAACGAGAAAGACTCATCACCTTTATACATCTACACTTGCAACAATGGCGAACTTGCACATAAAATGTAGAGGCCTCATTGTAGAGGCCGTGTTAGAAGATAACCGCGTTTATTTTTTTTTCTACGACTAATAGTTTTTATGATAACCTGTCGAAAATTCATTCTAGACACGTGGTATAAAAATGCGAATACAAATCGGGCTCTATGACGTCACAACTTGAAGGTAACGCTTTATGATTTATAAGGCGTTTACACAGTTTAAAAGAGTCTGATCGCGATTATTTATTAGTTAAAATTTAATTACCTTCGATTCCCGACCTTATAATGTATAACTATATATGAGCATCGCGAATCATTAAACAATACTATAAAGCGTTTATAAATATATAAGTTGTTTCATAAAACAGTGTTTTATGCATCTGTTTATTAGAAAACTTTTAGAATTCATTGAAAAAACTAAATCATATAAGTTTTTATTATTAGACTTCATATTTCGCATTTTTTTAGAACCGAAAAAAAATAATTATGGTCTTATTTTTTTCGAGTTTTTCAACGTTTTCTATGGTTTAAAGACAACGTCACTCCAATCTTAGTGATGATCATGTAGGAGATATCCTTGATCGTCTGTGTCGGATATTTTTAGTATTTTACTGCTACCAAAAAATTTGAACCACCTCCAAAACGTATCATCATCATCAGCCATTTGACGCCCACCGCAGGACACAGGCCTCCCTCATAGTTTTCATAACCATGAGGGGGTTTTGCCACAATCGCCACGCTTGGCAGGCGGGTTGGCGATCGCAGTATGCGGTTGGAATCTCAGGAAGACGCTGCTGCCCGTCTCCTGGTAATTTATTTCCTTAGTCGCCTTCTACGACATCCACGGGAGGAAATGGAGTGACGCTATTCTCATATAAATTGTCACAAAACTTTATTATTTATATTATTACTGTATTTATTTCAAAGTAAGTAAAACATTTACCAAGAGTAGCTGAGCACTTGATGAGCATTTTTTTTGGAACTACTATTTATCGTTTTATTTAAACGATAAATAGTGGTTCCAACGTTTAAATACATGAAATTGTCGTAATAAACTACGAATTTAGTTTTATGAAGCTTTGCCCAGGGTTTGCCACTTGCTACGATGTGATCCTGACAAAGCACTTTCGCTTCATCGACACTCATTAGCCGCGCTGCACGCTTGCCGGTCTCGGGTACTTTTTATCCTGCCCTTCGCTACTTGTAAATATAAACAAAACAAAAAAACCAGAGTAAAAATATATTCTATATTTATTATATTGTATTGTTATAACACAATTACTACTTCCTACGTATTGAAATAAATTAAAAGAATAATATAAATTTAATACGAAATTATTGCACTAGGAACCTTACATTTACCTACGTTAAATTTTGGCACTTTACTGTCTATTTACATAAAAATAAGTACTAAAATAGGTTTGTCTTATAATTTAATTTATTTCTTACTTCTAAAGTTAAATATAAATACAATTGTTACGTTTTAAAACTTGCAAATGTTTATTTTGACATTGGTACTGTTATGGTCCCCACAGGCTGCTGTTACTAAAGTGGGGAGCAGGAGGAACTAGACTATTTGCTAACGAAATTGAAGAATCATATGAAAATATTTAACACTGTAATTGCTCTAATTATTCGCTTGGCCTATATGTATAATTAATTACGTAATTCATGAAACATCCCTTAATATTTTATCTTATCTTTTTTAAGTTTTGTTTATTGTCATATTTCTCTAGAGTATTTTTTTACGACTCGCGATGCTTACACACAATTTAATAATACATTTAATGGGTCTAATGGCGATGACGGGATGGCGGGATAACCTCACGATCTTTCTGCCGGAGTGGCAGGGCCGGTGACAGACACGAGTGGAAAGCTAAAGGGGAGGCCTTTGCTCAACAGCGAGAAACGAAATCGGCTACTTAAAAAAAATGGGTCCTATCGCGCATGTTAATTATATCAATTCCCGACGTTTCGACAACGTTGCAGTTACCGTGGTCTGGATACCACTTCATTAAGTGGCGAGTTCAGACGAAACGCCGGGAATTAAGGTAAGTAATTAACTTTAGCTAATAGGACTATCTAAATTATAACGGACCACTAACGGACCGTCAACGTGCAGGCCCAACGATACAATCTAAAGTAAACCTTAAATACTTTCACGGTTAGAGAACACAATACTACGGATACACAATAATACACAAGCCGACGGGCACGTCACGGGAACGAGCTTTTTCTTTGCACTTGTATGGATTTTATATTCTTTTTGTTGCACTAACCCGTGCTGAGGACAATTTTAAAAACCTATTTAGACGCTAAAAATTCCACCCATGCCGGGACTTGAACCCGCGACCTCTGGCTCACTGTGCCAGCGCTCTCCCAACTGAGCTAATGGGCAAGTGCAAGCATCGATGAAATTTCGAGCCTCTTTACAAACTTCTCTGTATTACGTACAGGCAGCGACATCTGGCCGAAGTGAATTACATCACTTGCAGCCCCGAGTAACCCACTTTGCAGTTAGGTTTTTACATCGGAATGATATCGCTGTACCTACATGATTATATATACTTTTTGTTGCATTAACCCGTGCTGAGGACAATTATGGATTTATTAATATAAAAAGAACATTAGAATATTTGTTACAATAAAGCCCAACAAAACCAATTGCTTGGTTTGACTGTGAGAGCAGTCTCGTTTACAATAGTTTTGCCACAGATTTGCATAGCACACCAGCACTTTCTGTTAATAAGAATAACTTCACTAAATTCTTGAAAACTTTATGTCACTAACAGTTCCAAGCTTTACTTATTATTAGTTTCTATGCACTCATTTATTTAGTAAACAAACGTTGTAGTTATTTTTATAATCTATTTTCTTTTTCTCCAATTCGCGGCAAGCGTTACTGGTTCTACAATTAATTAAAATACTTCCTTGTTACCTTGTCTTCTAAGTTAGGCACATTGTGAAGTTAAAGTAGCAATACCACTCGCTAACGGTGAAGGAAAACATCTGAGGAAACCTGAGTGTCTGAGCTATTCACATACCTCAGCGCTTGAACTCGCCAATCCGCGGTGGGCACGCGTGGTGATTAAGCCCATACAGAGAGTATGGGAGAAGGCCTGTGCCCTACAGTGGGACGTATATTAAAATACTTCCTTGTTACTTAAGCTGTGCTGTTACCACTCATAGTACAATTTTTTGTTTACCCTAATAAAATAGACTAAAAATAAATAAATCTATAAAACGTGGGTAGTCTCTAACTTCGAAGGTATTTAAGCATTATTTTAGATTGAAATTATACCCCCCGCACGTCGTCGGCCCGGGGGCCTGTTTCATAGAACTACAGTTCATGGTTTACTATGACAATTCGATGTACATTGCAAAGTCGATTAACCCACAGACTAAGAAGTAGGAAGACTGCTACGCAATGTACCTCGGATTGTCATAATAAACTATGAATTGTAGTTTTATGAAACGCAGCCCTGTTGTACCGAGGATGGATCTAGGATGGAATAGGGATTAGAGCCGTTAAATGTTTTATTACGTCTAATGTACCAGCGCCTAGATTCTGCTAATGCATTGTCGTGCAATGACAACTGTATGAACGTGGCGATTTAACTTCGTTGCTGCATTAAGTGTACGCGCGGACACGTATCAAACGTAATAAGCGTCAATGGTACGAAAAAACACGTCACGTGACGCGACCATGTATCCTTAAACTATAATGCACTGACAGAATCGAGGCCTAGGTGTATGGTATACAATAGTTGGCACACAGGGTGCTTGTGAAGGATTCTCTCTCTTATAACCTTCTGGAATTCTTCAACTCATTTTGTACAAGCTTCAGTTTGTTATTTACTCAGTACAAAAATATAGATGTCGTAGCCATATCATAGAATTGACCATATCATGATGTGGTTAGCCATATCACGAAATGTATCCTTTTCATGAAAAGGCCAAGTCAAACTGGCCGTATCATGAAATGGCTTAGCCAGATCAATGAGCGACCGACGTTTGACGATTTGAATAGCGAAATGCATGACTATTTCATGATGCGGCCAAACGTTAGCGGCCATATCGTAAAATACTTCCATTATCCACCGTTAGATGCGCTGATGTTAGTTTGTTGTGTATTCCTACATTTGCATTTTGGCTTTTTTTTAGAAGCTACATAGCTGAAGTTTTACTAAGAATTAAATTAAAATTTTGGGTTGGTTGTTAGGTCAGTACACATAAGCAAAAATAGGTTCGCTGCGCTCCGCTCCATCCTGGAACTTCGGGTGTTAGTTCTTTTTTTTATATAAAAGCGAAAAAAAATATTTCACTAAAAAACTTAGTTTTGAGTCAAACTTAAACAAGGTGCATGGAAAAGTCATAGGTACCCTACATTATGATATGGCAAAACGTAGTTTGCCATATCGTCAAACGTTGATGCTTAAACGATACGGCCAGTTTGACTTGGCCTTTTCATGGAAAGGACACATTTCGTGATATGGCTAACCACATCATGATATGGCACAATCTACGATATGGCTACGACATAGACACTACGGCGTGTTTGTGCGAAGCGCTAGGCAACACAATCACAGCGGCATAAAACACGGTCACAATAACTGTGCACCCGGCTCTATGACGTAACATCGGTGCGGTACGGCGTACAAAATAAATAAACCAAATTATCAAGGCGTATCGGCAACGAAGGTGCTAACCGTACTGATGCGACGGGGCGAGCAGCACGAGGCAGGGCCTAGTGAAGCATGTAGCGGGACGGGCATCGCATTCCAGCGGGGTGCACAGATATTTTGATCGTGATGTACTTAGGAGTATTTCAATGAACACACTTCTCTTTGGTGCTTAGAAAAAATATGTTTGTAATCATTCATAGAATGACACAATACGCAAAAGGCGACAACAGATAGATAAATCGCACCTGAACACTGAATTATTGATAGGTGACTAACATTATATTTTAGTCCTTTACATTAATTTAATTTCATTCGTTTTAGTCTATTGGCACCTTTTATAATGTTCATGATACGTTCCTAATTAATATTTGGCTTAGCTTAGAACTCAAACTACATCTAAAACTTACCAAAGCAAATTCAAATGTGATAACACTTGAAAAATACATTGACCGATGAGCTTATATTTTTTACAGCTTTCTTGGAACTAAAACTTTCGTAAGCATTTTAACTTAATTCCGGAATCACTCACTTAAGCTCTTCGAATAACAGCGAAACCTGGTCGGACTCTTCCGAGAAAAAATCGAGTTCATAAGTGATTTCTGACAGCATTACAACATCAGGCCGCATTGCACCACTTTGTTAAATGTGGCTTAAGTAACATTTAATCAAAACTCTTCACAGCTCTTCACACAAAAACCGACTTAAATAGACACTCAAGTGACATTTAAGAAGCGGCGTAATCCGGCTTTAGGTCTGATAGCGGAACACGCGTACAGTTACTTACCATGCGGTCATATGCCCGCATTTACATAGAATGTATGAAAATATGCTGAAGCTGGCACTTGCGGTTTTTTTTTTTGTTACATTACCCGCACCCGTACAAGGTTGCCGATTGCCGGTAAGTGTCATCAGTCCCTGAAGGTATCAGTTTAGCCCATGTTCAAAAGTTGCTCATCTGTAACTTCCTAAGCTTCCTAACTTCTTGTGGGTCCGGACAAAATATAATTTATGTACTTACCTAATCAGGCCGAAAACATCTGCCCTACTGTAATACATTTAATCATTGACAAAGCCATGGTATTCTACTATCCTACCTAACCTTCAGGGATAAAAGCATAACATTAGGGACCGCATATCTGACAGTGCATTCATTTTACACTGGTCTCGACCTACTCTGCAACCTCACTCAAGTTAAGCTCTCTTCCCACCCAAGATGGCTTGAATCTGCGTTACAGTCTTGCCCTTCGTCTCCGGAATCAAAATGAACACGAAGAAAACACTCGCTACCATGAACGCGGCGAAAAACCAAAAGCAAACGTAAATGCCTAGCGCGTCCTTCATTATAGGGAAGCAAAGAGTCACAATGAAGACCAAACACCAGTTGAAGATCACCGCTATACCTGAGGCGGACCCTCTGAATTCCACAGAAAACAATTCTGCCATCATCATCCAAGGGATCGGCCCGTAGCCCAGGGAAAAACATAAGATGAAGAGGATCAAACACACCAATGGAACCCAACCGACCATCGAAACATCCATTCCTTGCTCCTTTACCTTGAAGAACACGCCCAGAATAACCAGGCAGAGTCCCATAACTACACAGCTCTGCAGTAACAGGATCCTCCTGCCGGCCTTTTCAATCAACAGCGATGAAGCGACTGTAGCGAGGGTCTGCACGACGCCGACGATGATGGTCGCAATCGTTGGGGGGATGTTGGAGCCAGCTGATTGGAAGATGTTGTTGGTGTAGAAGATGACGGCGTTGATGCCGCTGAATTGCTGGAACAGCATGAGGCCGAGGGAGCAGATGAGGGCCATGACTGAGGCTCGGTTGGTAAGCATTCTCGAGATGCCGGCCTTCTGACGCGCTGCGTTGTCCAACTGGAAAGAGGAGAAGAAAATAATTAGTAGCAGGAACGGAGAACCTAGGACCATCTCATAAAAACTGTAATAGTACTTTATGCAACTGTCATATAATGAAGGGTATTAAAACACGAGTGTGAGTTTATGAAACGAGCGCAGCGAGTTTCATAATAGTAACGAGTGTTTTAATACCCGTGTTATATGCAGTTGCATACACTACTTTATCTTCACTAATGCAATTAATCAAACAACAAGAGAAAAGCTGACAATATCACGCGTACGTGAATAATCACAGTGATTTTGCCGCCATTAAAATTTAACCAATGAGAGCGCAGCTGCGCGCTTCAATAAAACGCGACCAACCTGATTGGCCCTGCAATCAAGTTGGTCGCGTTTTATTGATGTTATAATGAGATTTTACGATATCGATGTGAATATTATACCATCATGTGAAATTGCTTAAATTGAGTGTTTTGTTGTCTGCGCTATAACAGTAGTAATTATAAGTCAAGTATTGAAAACATAAGTAGAATGTTACAACATTAGTGTAGATAAAAGATTTTTTTTTCATTGCTAGCGCTCGTAAACCTCATGGAGACCCTTAATACAGTTTAGGCCCATTAAAAGATGAGGTCTTTTGGATGCGGAGTCGAGATCCAGCTTGGGTCGCTGAGCCAGATAATCTGATAAACTTTCTCAGTGCTAGATGCAAACCTCTGTCTGCATATCGTCCATCTCCGCTGAAAGGTCGGCATCAGGTCCTCGGAGCCACCGCAACGCCTTCTCCGCATCGCGTCGCCTGTTCTTGCCCAGCAAGTACTGAGGAGTCTCTGGCATCCACCTGTGGATGAAAATTAAGGGGGAAATAATTACATAATCAGCAAAATAAATATTTAATCAGCAAAAAATTATCCGATCCGCCAACTCTTATTTTGGTCAGCAGATTAAATAAAAAGAATATGGATAAGATACTAAAAGAATATGGATAATACAAGACACATGGTTAGCAATAAATTAAACAGTCAGCAAATTAATTAATTAAATTTTAATACCACAATTTGAATGCTGATCCATTTGAACAAAATAACTGATTTGATTGATTGATTGATTGATTTGGAATTTTCTGCTACTCATTTTGATAAATATTGTCCGATTTTATTAATTCTTTTTTCTTGGATCTTTATAACTGGATATATAATTTGGTTCCATATAAATTTGGTCAAGACCTGTAGGATCCATCAGCAAATTGACCCTCCCTTTCTTCTAACTCACCAAAACACAGCGACCAGCAGCGGCGGGAATACAGCGGCTACAATAGACAGCACTCGCCAGTGCGTCCAGCCGCCCACCACGAACGTGATGAGGATGCCCACGGTCAGAAACAGCTGGAAGAATGCCCCGAGGGAGCCCCTGATGGAGGTCTCCGCTATCTCGCCGATGTACATCGGAGCTGCCACGCAAATGCCACCTGGAATTGGAAGGGTGTCATGATCAGTTTCATATGGGTAGGGATTAAAACAGTTAAAGTTAAAATTAAAAAAATTAATACGCGCAGATTTTGGACCGTAGTAAGCAAGACCCTCAGTACTAAGGGAATGATTATTGAGATTATTTGGAGGCATTGGTTCTTCGGTGAAGAAAAACATCTTAAGGAAACTGAGTCATTCAACTTTGCATCTGTTGCAGATGATTTAAGCGCCGTTTTTTGAGTATTTACGCTCGTGACTAAAAAGTCCTACTTGGGAGAAGACTCTCCGTCTGCATTCTCGGCATGCGTAGGCGGCAGGCACCTGATGGTCGGGGCTTAAAGCCTGTGCGTGCTTCTTAACGCACAGGCCAAAATCACAGTTCTAAGGAACGTAAATCTAATAGGCTGCTTGTAATTGGATATTAATTTTCACTCACCAGTCCCCAGGCCTGCGAAGAACCGCGCAGCGCTCAGCATACCGGCTCCGTTTGCAAATATAGTCAGGAGCCAGTGCAGCATAAATGGTATGGCGAGTATGAGGATGGTGGGCCGTCTCCCGACCTTCTGCGTCAGGACGCCGGTGGGCAGAGCGCCCACGGCCGCTCCGATTGCCAGGATCGAGGACACGATCGAGCCTGGAAAAGAAGGCGTACGGAGGTTAATTTTTAGGGGCTCAAAGGCTCTTTAGAAATAATGAAAATCCCTTAGAACCTAGCCCTATTACACCAGCTGTGAGCGATTTGAAAGCGATGCGATTGCGCAGCGAATATACGCGTCGAATTGATAACCTCCTCCTTTTTTGAAGTCGGTTAAAAATGGTACGTCAAGAGACGCTTCTACCCGCACAGCTATGAAGAATTCTAATAGAAGATAGTTGAATATATAGGAAAATAGAGTATATTGAGATAGTGATTCTGCAAGCACATCGAAAAGTGATTGTAGTAAGTCAAAGCGGTTTGTTATCGCTCGGTCAGATCTGGAGATACCACGAAGACGAAGGAAGCTAAAAAGGTTGTTTCAAACGTGCTTGCAGCAAGCTTATAAACTTGCTGCAAGTTTGAATGAAACCTCCTAATTTTCTCTCGTCAATTTATTCAATATAATGTTCGTTTAACTTCAGGAGTTCAGGACTGCCCTCGCGGAACGCAACGTATAGGTGGCCCATACTAAGTTGGACACAGATCTGTGTCGCGGCAGACGAGTGGTTAATCCTTCGTGTAGCCCATTTGCCGACTTATTTAGCTACGACATGAAAATAATTCTTACAATGGTAAAATAGACTCTTAAATCTAAGCCAAGGTATTTAAGCAACGATCAGTGGAATGAAGCTCTTGCTGGCACTTAAACAGTGATAGTAGGTAAGCACTTACAATAGATATCTAAGTAGATAACTAATGAATGGAAACATGTCTTAACGTATCGATAAAAAACATTCATCAAAATACTGAAGTAGGTCGACTAATATAGCCCATCTCCCATTCCGTTCCTACAGTAATCTATATATATAAAAATGAATTGCTGTTCGTTAGTCTCACTAAAACTCGAGAACGGCTGAACGGATTTATCTTATCTTAGTCTTGAAATGTTCGTGGAGGTCTAGGGAAGGTTTAAAAGGCGAGAAAAAATCGAATAATTTCCGGGAAAACCCTAAAAACAGCCCTTTTCTATTTCCCATACAAACGTTTTCTGTGGCGTTACGAAGTTCGCCGGGACAGCTAGTAGATAATAATAATATTTTTTTAATTAAAATAAACCTGAGTGTCTGACTTGTTCACACACCTCAGCCACAGTACCTACAAATTGCCAATCTGCAGTGGACAAGCGTGGTAATTAAGCCCATACTAAAACTTTGAGAGAAGGCCTGTGCCTGCAGTGGGACGTATATAGGTTACATAAAAAAATATTGTTACAAAGGCCTCCCCCCAACTCGGACCACATCTTTCAATCCTGGGCCACCTAGACCACTCAGTGTCGGTCGAGATCGTCTTGCCACCGTCTCCTCGGCCTACCCCGTCTGCGACTTCCGCCTTGGCGGCGAGTCTTGCCAACCTATCCGGGTGCAGTCGGATGATGTGGCTCGATCAGCTCCACTTCAACCGTAATCTGGAGACCTACATCAATTATGTGCATATTATGCGCAGTCACAAGTTCAATAACGTCCCAGGCGGACAAACTTCGACCAAATAGTGAATATATTAGCAAAGGGCAGGAAACCGGCGTGCGTACACGCAATGACTAATTAATGTTGATAAAGCGATAGAGGTCTTTCAGGATCGTGGCAAGTCACAAACCCTGGTCTCTGCCTACCCCTCCGGGGTACAGGCGTGCGTTTATGTAATCTAATGTACAAGTACAGTCTGCTTCAACTTATTCTGCAAGGCAACATCCAGGGGCAAAGAAAACCTGGCGGCAGAAAAACATCGTGAGTGGTTTAACACGAGAAAAGTGGAACTCTATCTATTATTGTTTTATTTTTCTGTATGCTTATTGCGTGTATTTTTTATTTTACTTTTATTATTGTTGGCACCGATTATGCATCTATCTATCTAACAAAGACGTCACATTCATAGTCGACCTCCGATAGGAGGCACTAAAAGAAGAAGATGTTATTTTCAGATGTTGTTATTATTGTTATCACTACATAATTAGTTATCCTGACCCCAAACTAGGATACACTATGATAATGGTAACCGGCCCGGGGGCACGACCGCTTTATCGAGTGAGACAACGCGATAAAACATAGCCCTTGATGATCATCGATGCTTGCACTTGCCCATTAGCTCAGTTGGGAGAGCGCTGGCACGGTGAGCCAGAGGTCGCGGGTTCAAGTCCCGGCACGGGTTAGTGCAACAAAAAGAATATAGCGCATCGCGCTCTTATTCACCACATAAATCAAGATCATCATATCGCCCGCTAACGAGCTAGATACAACGGCCGTGCTGAAAGGGCAGAAGAGGTCATCATAAACGGGTATATTTAGATATACTATAAAATAGAGATTTTCAACTATAATAACGTATTCTTTATATATTTAAAATAAATGGTTTGCTTTATCATTTTAACTATAAACAAGTCATTATTATTGTGGATTCACTTACCTACTTGATTTTTTGTCTCTGATGAGACGAGACGAGCAAACGACGACGCAAGCTCCGTCTCTCTCTCTCTACTCACCATAATTAATGAAGCTCTGCGACCAGAGGCCTAATTATGCAGATAAAATCCAGAGAGATCGGAATCGCTCAGGATTTGGTGCGCGTAATATAGGGGCTGGTCGGACTTTACCGCCAAAAAGTCCAGTAAGTGAATCCGGAATTTAGCTAATAATGGGTATGTAGTGCTTACAAAAGTTTTATTTTGAAAAAAAAATATAAATAAGTCATCAGAAATTAAAAACTTATACCAACGAAAAGAGTTTACATTCTGTTTCTTGAATGTCAATGTCAATGTAAAATGCTATCCGCAGTCCGCTGTATTCGGGTCGTGCTGTAATGGAGAAAAAGACAGCAATGCAAAACTCCACTCTGACCATCTTAAATCTGTTAAAATTGATTGGATGTACCTAACCCAAATCTAACGTAACTCTCCTGTTCTGCGTTTATGGTATGTACACTCACGGCTTTTTATTTAAATTCTTTAAATTCTTCCGTGCGTTTCGTTTCACGCATTTCTTGCGTCGGGCTACTGTGAAATTTATCTTCTTTTTTTACAACTTGTGTTTGCCCTCCCCATAAGTATCTATACAAAATTGGATTGGATTGTACCTTTTAATTTTATTATGTTTTTTTTTCTTCGTAGCATTAATTTGCATACAGCTGGCGGGTGGTCGGACGCTGTATCGTTCGTATTCTAAATACGAATAATTTTTAATAGTATTTTATTTTATTTGTCTACCTTTTTATACCTATTACATTTACGTACCTATGTGAGATGCTGAATGCAGCGATTATTTATCCTTTTCTTCTTCTGCGGAGAGATTGAACAGTAATGATTGTAGCTTCCATAGTATCCCCTCTCTCTCGGAGAGCCTTAGCTCTCAACTTTCTGACTCACCTAAAAATTTTAATGTTGCTCATATTAACGCACAGAGCATTCCTGCTCATTTCCCTGATATGCTGGCCACCTTTGATATAAAAAAATTACATGCCATCCTTGTTTCAGAGTCTTGGCTTAAGCCTTGCCATCCATCCACGTCCTATTCCCTTCCAGGATTCCAGTTGATTCGCAACGACCGTACGGATGCTGGTGGCGGTGGAGTAGCGATATATCTTCGAACTCACATCTCCTTTTCCATTATTTCTACTTCAATCCAACCCCCACCACCAAATTCGGGAGAATACTTATTTTTGGAAGTTCTACTCTCTCACACAAGAGTTTTGCTCGGAGTATATTAATTTACATATTCCTTCTTTACATATTAATTTCTTTTCTTCCTTTGAAGCTCTCCTCGAAAAATTTTGTCCTTCCTACAGTCACACCATTATTATGGGTGACTTCAATACCTGTTTGCTAAAAAATTATCAACGCTCTTCTACTCTTCAATCTTTACTTACTGCAAGCAACCTAACCATCCTTCAATCCACTGCAACTCATAATTTCCCTAACTGTACACCTTCCCTTCTTGATCTGATGATCGTTTCTTCTACTCAACATGTTTCAGCGCATGGTCAGCTTGCAGCAGACGCGTTTTCTTACCACGACTTGCTATTTATTTCTTATAAAATACGTCCCCCTAAAGCCAAGTCAAGGATACTCATGCAGCGCAATTTTGGTGGCATGAATCTGGACCAACTTAGAGAGGACGCACTGAGTACCGACTGGTCTGTGGTGGCTGATGCAGACACCGTTGATGAGCAAATTGTCATTTTCATTGGCCTTCTCACTGATCTCTACGACAAACACGCACCGGTTAGAGCAGTTAAGGTCCGTTACCTGCCTGCACCATGGCTTACAGACGTCGTTAGGACTGCTATGCATCAAAAAGCAGCGGCCAAGTATAAATACAAGATCAAGCCAACAGACTACAATAAGGAGCGTTTTTTAAGTTTGCGAAATCACTGCAATAAGATGTGTAGGGATGCACAACGACGCCATATCCATGAATCTGTAGAAAATGGTGATCCAGCCAAAGTCTGGAATTTTCTCAAATCTTTAGGAGTTGGAAAATCACTTCAGGACTCAATATCTAAGGACCTCGATGTCAATGCTCTCAATAATCACTTTACTTCTGTTCCCAGCTTCGATGGAACTATTAAAACTAACACTTTGAGTATTCTTTCTTCACTTGCAACTCTAGACTTCCTGCCTTTTTGTCTTAGTCAATTCTCCGATTGTGATGTTGAGAAGAGTATAGTATCTATTACCTCCAGCGCCGTGGGTACTGATGGCATTAGCCGAAAACTGATTATGCCCATCATTGATGTTATTACTCCCGTTGTCACAAAAATGCTGAACCACTCTGTCGAGGTTGGTGTCTTTCCTACTGCCTGGAAGGAAGCACAGATCACTCCTTTACCCAAAAAGGCTCATCCTTCCTCATTCTCCGATTTTCGCCCCATTTCGATCCTCCCTTTCCTCTCAAAAGTCCTTGAGCGCCTGATCCATCATCAACTTAGTATCTTCCTAAACAAAAATCATCTCCTTAATCCCCTCCAATCTGGCTTCCGACCAGGTCACAGCACGGTTACGGCATTCGTTAAAATTACAGATGACATCAGGTTAGGGATGGATAATGGTCAAGTCACTGTCCTTACGTTGTTGGATTTCAGCAATGCATTCAACACAGTTGACTTTGATATCTTGCTGGGTATACTGTGCTCTCTTAACATATCTCCTAAGGTGGTTGACTGGTTTCGTAGTTACTTGCATGGGCGCCGGCAACGTATACGTATTGATGAATCCTTCTCTACTTGGTCTGATACGACTGCCGGTGTCCCACAAGTGGCGTGTTGTCTCCTCTCCTCTTCTAAATCTTCATCAATAGTATTTCTAAAAACCTTTCTTCTTCCTACCACCTTTATGCAGATGATCTCCAGATTTACACGCATACTCCTGTAGATAGTCTGCCCTTGGCAATTGCTAACACCAATGCTGATCTAAATCGTGTCTTGGAGTGGAGTAAGTCAATTGGAAACACCTTCCACGCGTGCTGTTTGATGGTATAACAATACCGTTCAGTGAGAAGGTTAAGAACCTGGGGGTTATTATTGATAGGTGTATGTCTTGGTCACCACAGCTGGCGGAAGTGAGTCGGAAAGTATTCGCTTCGGCGGCCTTTCTAAGAAGGTTACGTAATTTCCTGCCCACTGTGACCAAAATTGCACTTGCGTAATCCCTGTTGCTCCCTATCCTCGACTACGCTGATGCCAGCTATCTCGACTTGACTGAAGAGCAACTAAACAAACTTGAGCGCCTCCAAAACTTTGCTATAAGGTTCATATTTGGCTTACGCAAATATGACCATGTCTCCGAGTATCGCACTAAGCTCAAGTGGCTCCCCATCCGTTTCCGCAGGAATGCCCACATAATTTCTCTTCTCTACTCAGTACTGTTCAATCCAGCCACCCCTCTATATGTTAAAGAGCGCTTTAACTACCTCAGTGACTCCCAAAGTCGGGCCCTTCGGTCTGACCAGAATCTGATGCTAAAGATTCCAAGTCATTTGACGAGGTTCTTAAGCAACTCATTTGCTGTTAGGGCCGCCCGGCTGTGGAACGATCTGCCGGTTTCAATAAGGCGCTCTTCTTCCCCAGCTATCTTTAAAAGCAGGGTTCACGCTCTATATCTATCACTCTAATTTATTAAATAGTTCAATTATTATTGTTTTCCTGCATGTAGGTATGTCTTTTCTTTTGTCCTCTGGTAGAACTTTATTGTAATTTATGTAACTTTATGTATGTTTATAATTGTTATACCTATAGTATGTAAAGGTATAAGTAAGTATATTATTATTATGTATAAGATTCCCTTTTCCTTGAACAACTTTCCATCGTCGGTTGCCTAGAAGAAATTGCTAAAAGCAATAAGGCCGCCAATTGTACTGCATTTTTG
Source organism: Yponomeuta malinellus (assembly GCA_947308005.1). Classification (NCBI taxonomy): domain Eukaryota; kingdom Metazoa; phylum Arthropoda; class Insecta; order Lepidoptera; family Yponomeutidae; genus Yponomeuta; species Yponomeuta malinellus. The sequence continues at coordinate 3,173,576 of OX371016.1, read as the reverse complement.
TAAACATTTCATGTTTGTGTTTTTCCTGGTACAATAAAGAATATTCTTATCTTATCTTATCTTATCTCACATAACAAGTGATAAAGATCTTCTTTGGAATTACAGATAAGTATTACAATTTGGACTGTTAATTTTCTTCATCATGAAAGCAAAATTATTTAATAGCCAGATCGAATTCTAAAAGCTATCGTTAACATAGACTTACAAAGTTTTGGGTCTAAAAACCATGGAGTTCACCTATGTGAACGAAGCTTCAAAATAAATAAAGATAAAAAAAAACTAAAACCTAATACATAAGTTGATACGAGTACCTACCCAACAAGATCCCACGAATGAGTGCAATCAATATCTTTAAAATTGCTATTTTTGACTTAACAATTTCTTCTATCAGCTTGAAAATTAATACTTGGTTGGCTATTTATTATTATTTTAATTCTTTATTGCACTAATTACATTGTAAGTGTATAAGGGCGTGCTTAATGCAAGAAGCATTCTCTTCCAGCGAACCTTTGGTATTGAAGAGACTGGCGAAACTGGCTAGGTACAAAAACTTCTCTATCTATTTTTGTCCGTAGTTGCTTAAATATCCAAACACACTATTGATGTTTTCCTACGTACCCGTTATGTTGGCTCCGAGCCAGCGACGTTACGCGGTGTTTTCGCAAATGCTCCGGTCGTGGGTGTGTCGCGCGCACCGAGCCGCTTTTGTTTCTAACTGACTCAGAGAGGAAAAAAATGTTTGTGTCTTTTGCTCCATTGTCTGGACGTTTGTATATCAGAAGAAAGAAGAAGAAGAAGAAAATTCATTTATTTGACGACACAATACTCAAAACAACAAAAAGAAAATTTATCACACTACAATAACACAGAAAGGTTACAAAAAGTGGGTAAAAAATAAATAAACGATAAAACATGAAAACAATAATAAAATACATTGTAGTTTTTAAGTATTGAGCCCCCAAAATGGGCCCGACTCAGCATAATGTTGCAACAGAGTGGTCCGTTGTAACGCTGATTTTCAGTCGGGTCCAAACTGCGGTGTCGCGGGGGCTTCGCATATAGTACACAACACAACTATAGCGACATAAAGGGAGAATAGGAAAATTATATCATGGGGGGGTAAAACCATAGCGACCCCGAGAACAGACTCTCTCGTTTCTGATACTGATAGTAAACTATCGCCCTTTTACTTTTACTCTGCGTGAGGGCCGCTGGAACGGAGCGGTACAGGTAGGGTGGACCTGTCACCCTCGGAGCCTAGGTGAAGACGTGGTTATCTCTTGCCTTTGCACGTCTCCTAGGGGCCATACCATAGATGATTACACCCCTAACGAATACTGAGCCACGGCAGATACTTTAGCCGCGGGACCTCCACACTCCCCTATAGTCCAACCCTCTCCATACGGAATCCACACGGATGCTCAGTACCCGTCCCTAGAGCTTCTCTTATGGCCTGAGGCCGGCTCTGGTTGCACTTTTACTTCTTGCACTATGAACTCTTGTACTATTTCTTTGCATTATAACTTTACATCATTGCTCTGCTCTATTCGGTACTTTACATTACACCATTGCTTTGCTCTATTACTTTACGGATTGCCTATCTCAAGGTCGTCATGCTTTACGGAGAGGGCAGATCACACATCATTCAATATGGGACAGTAGTAAGCAAGGAAAGTAAGAAGGTAAGCAAAAGCAACTCACCAAGGTCACGGTGGACACCTCTACGGCCACCGGAAGCTCACCTCTCATGCTCCGTCCTTCCAGATTCGCTCGCTCTCTTTACCTCCATTTTTACTGCCACCCGTTCCCAACCGTTTTATTCAAAACGCATGTCACAATAGGAAGGAACAGGAAAAAAAACTCTCTCAGTGTTGCCAACATAAAAGGGAACTATGTAGTCTATGCTCACCGAACGTTCGAGAATCGCGTCCTCCGCGACACTCCCGAGGCAAAAGAACTTTATAGGAGCGCCAGTAACTGGCGCGTCCACTCAGCGATTTTTTCGCGAGCTCGAATGGCAGCTTCTCTCCTTACTCGGGACTCTGGGGTGATGGCAACTTCTTGTGACGCCTCTGAATCTATGCTTATTGGCAGTACTTCAGCTTCACCAGACTCTACTTCTACTTGGGCAGGAGAATCTTCTATGGTAGGACCAAGATCAACTTCCATGGACTCTGGGGATTGATTCGGCCTTGTTTCTAGGTCGGGAAGCTCTATAACTCTCAACTCTGGACGATGATCGTGCTGTGGGTCCTCTATACTTCCTTCCACATTAGCTGTAGGACTGACATCTCCTACGTTCATGTCTGCCTCCAATGGGTAAAGATGTCCCACTGACCGAGTAAAGTCTTGCTCTCCTACTCTTACTTTTGCCACCCGGCACTCACCATCCTGGCCCTTCATGAGAGTAGTGATCTTTCCCACCTTCCAGTTATTTCGGTTTTTAGAGTCATCCTTAATCTGCACGATGTCTCCGACGTTGGGTTGCCTTATCGATTTGACTCGAGGCTGTTTCAGATGGTGCTTGTATCTCTCTCTCAGGCTGGGTAGATACTGTCCCTTGAACATCTCTTTGAACTCGCTTAGTATCGTTCGACCTCTCTTCCAACTCTTTAAGAGGTCGATCTTGGTTTCGGTTCCTTCCAAAGGAGGTTCTTGTTGGGGAGAGAGTTCCAAACATTTTCCAAGGGACAAAAAGTCAGCAGGTCGAAGAACTTGTTCCACTTCGGCTCCTACATTGGTCAATGGACGGGTATTCACCACAGCTTCCACTTCTTTCATCACTGTCAAAAGCTGTCCGTCCTGAAGCATGTGTTTGTCAAGAGTGCGCTTTAAACAATGTTTGACGAGTCCGACCAATCTCTCGTACACGCCACCATGCCATGGAGCTAACTGAGGTATGAACTTCCATCTTATGCCAGTGTCAATCAGGATCTCACTCATCAGCTTGAAGGTTGTGGCATTATCGGAGACGATGAGGTTGGGCTTGTTTCTCGAGGCGATGAAGCGTCTCAGCGCCATTAAACCTTCGCCGGCAGTTAAATCTCTCACCACTTCGAGATGGATAGCTCTCACAGCGAGACAAGTAAAGAGACATATCCACCTTTTCTCTCTTGTTCCTGTCGATGTTTGGACAAACATTGGTCCGAAGTAGTCCATTCCGGTAAAGGTGAATGGTTCACTGAACCTTACTCTTTCTGCAGGCAATGCAGGGGTTGGAGGAAGTTGGTAGGGGCCTCCTCCGTGCTTTATACACTCAGGGCATCTCTTCAGCATCCTTTGTACTTTAGCTCTGCCTTGCGGTATCCAGTATTTCTCTCTTAGTAAACTGAGAGTGTGAGACACTCCGACGTGATAATTATCTTGGTGCACCTTTTGAATGACTCGATCTGTGAAGACAGAATCCTTTGGAATCAGGACTGGGTGTTTTTTGTCGTAGGGCCAACTCGTGTGTGCCATACGTCCTTTGCTTCGTAGTACACCTTCCACGTCTAAGAAGAGTCCGAGATTCCTTGTCAGGTTCGTCTCTTTTCCTGAAACTTCATCTGGGAAGTGACTCTTCTGTAGGTCTTTAATCTCTGTAAGGCTTTCGTCACTATCTGTCGTTGGTTGTGAAGCTTTTGGTCTCTCCTTACTATCACAGCTTGTTGTAAGGTCAGTCTGGTCATCCAACATGTCCTCGTCTTCATATCCCATAATGGACATCTCTGGGCCATCTATTGAGCCCAGAGCCTCCCCAGCCAAACAGATGTTTTCCGCTTGAGTGGACTGTTTATTCTTGGGCCATTCTCTCTCTTCTTTGGATAGAAAATTCGGACCATGAAACCATAGATCTCGTTTCTGATGCCACAGCTCTGGTCTGGTTGCTACATCAGCAGGGTTTTCTTTCGTGTTAACATAGCACAACTCCATATCTAGGGCATTCTGCGTCTGTCTGATTTCATTCACCCGTCTGGATACGAAAGGCGGCAACAGCTTGTTGCTTTCCATCCATGCCAAAACAACCTGACTGTCCGTCCACAAATACACCTTCGAGACTTTTAGTTCCAAGTGGCTGTTGATATATTTCAGGAGTCTGCTACCGATCACGTATCCTAAGAGCTCTAGCTTGGGAATCTTAAGGTCATCCTTATCTTCCATTGGTGTGACTCTTGACTTTGACATGAGAAAGGACGCTTTGATCTCGTGCTTGGCAATGACTCGAAGATACACCACCGCCGCGAAACTGTTTTTCGAGCTGTCTGTAAAACAATGTAACTGGTATTCTTTGACCTCCTCAGTTACTCCGTTTGCCACATATCGAGGTATCTCGATATCTTTCGTTGCTTTCAGGTCCTTCACTATTGTCTTCCACTTCAACTGTGACTCTTCCGGTAGGGCTTCGTCCCATTTTAGCTTCTGTGCACAGAGCTCTTGGAAGAACAGTTTGCCCGGTAACACGAGTGGTGACGCGAAGCCACATGGGTCGTAAAGACGAGCCAAGGTACTCAGCACAATCTTCTTTGTCACACCTTTCTCCTCAATTGCACTGGCGATGGATAGGTTGTCGATCTTGAGTCTCAATGTGTCTTTCTGTAAGTTCCAAGACAAGCCGAGGATTTTAATTGTATCAGCCTGTTTGGCTCTCTGTTTAGTGGGAATCTTCATCATGAACTCCTTGTTGTTTGAAGTCCAGTCTCTTATATTCATTCCAAGCTCATTGAACACCTTTGTGGTCTCATTCTGTAGTTCAAGCGCCTCGTGTACCGACTTTGCTGATGTTACCAGGTTGTCCACGTAGCATTTGTCTGCTATTTTGGTAAGAAGAGCGTCTTTCGTTCTGGACATGTGATATCGGATAGTTGCTGTAAGCAGAAATGGGCTGGAGATGATACCAAATGGTACTCTGCGAAAACGGAAGTGGATGAGGTTATCATCTGTCAACTCTTTCATGGGGTCTTTCACCCACAAGAACCTTGTGACGTCTCTGTCCTCTTCTTGAAGACCAACTTGCAGGAAAGCCTTCTCGACATCGGCTGTCATTCCTATTATTCCCATTCTGAATTTCAACAGCAATCCGGTCAGGTCCTCCAACATCGATGGTCCACGGTACATACATTCGTTGAGACTCTTTTCATCCTTCACTTTCGCTGACGCGTCGTATACTATCCGTCCTCTTTTGTCACCTTGTTTCACCATATGATGAGGCAAGTAGTGTACCGGGTGAGGCATTTGATTAAGTGAGACAGGATCGACAACTTCTATGACCTCAGACTGCAACTGTTCTTGAAGGATTTGATTGTAGTCATTCAACATTTCTTTATTGGATCTTCTCAGCAGACTCTTTAACCTTCCCAGTGCTAGACCATAGTTTGCCGAGAGTACTGGTGGATACTGGACCCAGGGCCATTTGACTTGGTACCTTCCGTCGCTGTACTCAACAGTTCTGTTGAAGTGCTGTACAGCTTCCTCTTCCCTCGTCGCTTTGGGTGAATCCGTGATTCCGATGCTCTCGAGGGCCCACAGAAACTTTATATCGATGCTTCGGAGAGGAAGGTCAGGTTCTGTAAAATATGGGCACCCCGTATCATGACATTGACAGTATGTAGTTATTGTCAGAGTATCCTTTTCACTCTCTTGGATCTTCACATTCCCAGAAACTATCCAGCCGAAATCCGTGTCAACAAGGTACGCATTGTTTTGTAGCTTTAGTCGTTCTGTTCTCAGGAAGGAAAAATACAGATCGTTACCAATCAGAAGGTCTATGCTTTCGCCCGTTGAGTCATCATCAGCCATTATGTCTACAGACAGAGATTCTATCTTGACAACGGGTATTCTATCTGTGATGTGTGGGACAATATTGACTCGTAATTTTATTTCAATGCCTCGTTTCGTGATGACTGTTATTTCCGCAGACGAACTGGAGACTTCTCTTGGCTTGTTGGACCCAAAAGTATAAATGGTGAGATGGTCTTCTTTATCAGGTATTAGATTTAATTCTTTGGCTAGTGTTGCAGTAATATAGCTTCTCTGGCTGCCTGAATCAAGCAGAATCCTGCAGGGTACGCTCCTGTCCCTCGCTCTTGCTTGTGCTACTGCTGTCTGCAAAAGAATTAGGTTCTTGGTCAGTATTGTAGTTGTGGTTGACGTGTCATTGTTGTCTGACCTTTCATTGGTATTATCACCTTTAGTTTTAAGTCGACAAAGGGCGCGATTGTGTTTTCTATTGCAGTGCAAACACATTCTCTTGTCTGTGCACTTTTTTGCTACATGTCCACTGCGGAAGCATACATAGCACCGGTCCTTTAACATAGCAATTCTTTCTTTGTAAGTCTTGTGTTTTAGACAGTCTTCGCTGTAGTGGGAGTCTCCGTTACAGAATATGCAAAATCTTTTGGACCTTTTGTGTGGTGTCTGTGTCCTTTGTTTTATATCTCTACTGTCAGACTTAGTAGGCTGCCATTTCCTCTTCCTTGACTCCCTTCTGCCTTCCACCTTAAGATGAAGGGCCGCTGCTGAGGAGCTTGGGAGTGTGGCGGCAGCACTAGATGGCGCGGATGGTCCAGCAGTTGGAGTAACCTCTGACATTTCCAGCGCAGAGACAACTGAGTTCAGAGCTTCTCGTATTGAAGGTACTGTAGGGCTGTTGAAGGTGAGGAGGTTCACCTGATAGAGCACATTCTCTGGAAACTTGCTCAAGATCAGGACTCGCAGGTGACTGCCCCCCACATCCTCTCCCAACGTCGCTAGCACCCTCAGGTGTTTCTCAATCTTGTTGAGTGTTTGACGGCAATCACTTGCGAGGCGGGAGCTCCTAACTGTCTGGTTGAGGGCGTCGTAATGAGCGTCGACCACCTTGTCCTTCGAGCCGAACATTCTCTTCAGAGCCTCGACTGCGATAGGGTAGTTTGCATTCGTTGTGTCGAGACCCTCCACCGTTTGCAATGCTCGACCCTCCAAGCTGCTCAACAAGTAGGACAGCTTTTCGACGTCCCCAATCGAACGGCAGCCGATAGTCGCTTCAAACCGATCCCAGAACTCGGTCCATTTCAGAGGGTCTCCATTAAACTTCAGCAAGTCGAGCTTTGGGAGTCTTGTTGTTTCGTTTCGAGATTGTTTCTCTGTCCGGTTTGTCAACAAGACAGTCTCCATGGAGGTGAGCATGTCCTCTGCCTTCATCTGGTCCTTCATATATTCTGTCATGTTCGGGAGGGTCACAGATGCGCACTTCTCTATGAATTGGGTTGACTGCCGCTCCAGAGCCTCTATTGACAACCTCAAGTCCATTTTCAGCTTTGAGAACACTTCCAGCTGAACGCCACCTTCTTGTTCCATCATGAAAGTTGCTTGGGATAGCAACTTTAGGAGTTTTGCATGCCGCAGTTGCAGTCGCTCGAGTAAAGCTTCCTCCATAGTGACGCTGACTGAAAATGTTGAGAAAAAAAAACAACATTCACAATGCGACAACTTGTAGATATATATAACTTGTAGGAACAAATATTTTATCCTATTATGTACTCACTGCGTGGTTTTCAGCGATTGATGAGGAGGGAATCTGTCAATAGCACGCGACTGCGGCTCTATATCACTACCTTTCTTCTCTCACGGGGAGAATCTGTAACGTAATGCATGAATTTTTCACTTTAGAATCAACGATAGCATAATGGAGTCGGCGGCGTCGTTCGTGGGTGGGTTTGTTGCCACTTACTTCCTAGTTTCCCACAAATTGTCCGGGATTTTCCGACGGCTCCGGCTGGTCACGATCACAATCTCACAAGCGCAGCACCAAAATCACTTAAATTTTCCGTAATTTCACTTCACTCACAACTTTGAAAACAACTTGAAAAGTAATAGCCGGTGAAAAAAGTCGAAGTCAAACCAACAAGGGAAAGAAAATTTTCTTATTGGTACCACAGACCATCGGTACCATAGACAATAAATTTATTTTCTGACCATGTCTACACGATCAAAAAGGGTTTCACAAACTCGACTCACGAAGACCAATCGTAACGTATCAACACACCGATCCCATATAAATACAAAAGAAATAAAAATGCATTCCTGGTATGTACTACAAATGTTTATTTTATGTGAAGGAAACGAATAAAATTAATGGATTGATAACAGTCTAGAATCGATTAGAAAACAAACTCGATTCACTTGGACATTCACTTTACGTTCTACAGTTAGTAATAATGGCGCGTATTTTTAAAAAACGACGGAATTATGGCCACAACTATCCGAGCGTTAGAGAAAAGAAAACATGATAATTTGTACTACTCTTTGGAGTAAACACTTGTAGATGGAGCTGAATCCCCTCTGCCCATGCCTATTATCAAAATATTACTTTTGGAAACTTTTAAGGGCTTTCTGTGAAGGGGGATTAGGAAAGTAGGACTTACATTCTGTACTTTGCTTTGGGTTTACAGCCACGTCGACCTCTCGCTTTTGTCAACGTGGCAGCACAAGGCGGGGGGCCGAAGCCTACGCTACTCACACATGTGCCTCCCCGACATTATAAGCTCACTGGGTTTTCAGCCACGTCGACCATTCACTTTTATCAACGTGGCAGCACAAGGCGGGGGGCCGAAGCCTACGCTACTCACTCATGTGCCTCCCCAGGCCTACCCCGCTAGATCTACTTTACTAGCGGCCCAATACGTCGGGCTACCCTTCTCCTTTCCTTCCAGAGCAAACTTTAAACATCTATTTTGGTTGTACAACATTCGACCTGCATGAGCAGCAGAGGATCCCAGCTCCTCCACCAATTTATGTCGCGGGGGCTTCGCATATAGTACACAACACAACTATAGCGACATAAAGGGAGAATAGGAAAATTATATCATGGGGGGGTAAAACCATAGCGACCCCGAGAACAGACTCTCTCGTTTCTGATACTGATAGTAAACTATCGCCCTTTTACTTTTACTCTGCGTGAGGGCCGCTGGAACGGAGCGGTACAGGTAGGGTGGACCTGTCACCCTCGGAGCCTAGGTGAAGACGTGGTTATCTCTTGCCTTTGCACGTCTCCTAGGGGCCATACCATAGATGATTACACCCCTAACGAATACTGAGCCACGGCAGATACTTTAGCCGCGGGACCTCCACACTCCCCTATAGTCCAACCCTCTCCATACGGAATCCACACGGATGCTCAGTACCCGTCCCTAGAGCTTCTCTTATGGCCTGAGGCCGGCTCTGGTTGCACTTTTACTTCTTGCACTATGAACTCTTGTACTATTTCTTTGCATTATAACTTTACATCATTGCTCTGCTCTATTCGGTACTTTACATTACACCATTGCTTTGCTCTATTACTTTACGGATTGCCTATCTCAAGGTCGTCATGCTTTACGGAGAGGGCAGATCACACATCATTCAATATGGGACAGTAGTAAGCAAGGAAAGTAAGAAGGTAAGCAAAAGCAACTCACCAAGGTCACGGTGGACACCTCTACGGCCACCGGAAGCTCACCTCTCATGCTCCGTCCTTCCAGATTCGCTCGCTCTCTTTACCTCCATTTTTACTGCCACCCGTTCCCAACCGTTTTATTCAAAACGCATGTCACAATAGGAAGGAACAGGAAAAAAAACTCTCTCAGTGTTGCCAACATAAAAGGGAACTATGTAGTCTATGCTCACCGAACGTTCGAGAATCGCGTCCTCCGCGACATGCGGTTAGCATTGTACGTGTGAAAAAGTAAGGTTAAATAAGCTGCCCAACGGTGTGAAAAAGACAATGACAATAAGATACATTACTTAAATATTATACCTACTGTGCAGTGCTTGTGAAGAGTGAAGGTAATAAATACGGTGCCAAAAATACAATAGAATACCTACATTACTTAAATATTATAAAATAAGATAAGATCGGGTAAAAAGTGAAACAAATAAATTTGTGCCATACAAATACTGTGTTGAAAAAGACTTGCGGGTAATCGAGGAAATACAAACTAAGAAGAAGTTCGCAAAATGGTGACCCGCAAGAATTTTTCCCGTTCACGCCAAAATAGGCCGTAACGTGCACGTCACAAGGACGCGTACGCGAACACAGACCGAGGACGAGAAATGGAAGCGCGAGGCAACCCGTCAGTGAGTAACACATTTACCTGTTACTTATGCATTTGCGTACTCAGGGCCATTTACAGGGGGGCCCCCGACCGATGTTTCTTTCTTTGCTGCTACGTTTGTTGTTGTGTCTGCAACAGATGCGCCCTATAATTGGACCTAAAAGTGGGCTTACTTTTGCAGACACGGAGAGGTGGCGGGATGTTGTTCCAACATTTAGTAGCCGCATATCTAAAACTTCCCCGGAAGGCTGCTGTACGGTGTCTCGGTACTAGAAGCGGTGCAGTGGCCCCTCTTATCCTCTCAGTATGTCGTGATTGTCGCCAGGTAAGCTTAAAAAATAAATATGGTGGGTTGCGAGTATTTATGACGCCAAACAAAAGAGTTGCTAACTGTAGCCTTTGTCTCGCTTCCATTTTTAGAATGTTCGCGCCATTGAGGAAAGGGGTCACGTGTGTACGAGGTGGAATAGAAAAACTGTAACGAGCGCAGGCGTTTTGAACCCTTTGCACGAGCTTTTGGGTCCTTTGAAGTAAACAGGGACCATAAACAGTAGCGCAGTAATTGAGTTTCGATAATACTAGAGCCTCGCAAAGTCGTAGACGGAGCTTCTCACTAATAAAACTACGGATACGATACAACATTTTGAGTCGATAAAAACAGTTTCTCACCACTTCTTGAACATGGCGCTCAAAATGCAACTCCCCGTCCATTATTATACCAAGATTTCGAGCTTCTGCTACTTGGTTAATTTGAGTGCCCAACATCTCCACCTGAAGATCGGCTTGGTTCATTGTTTTTATTTGCTTTTTTGATCCTACTAGCATATATTTAGATTTCGTGGGATTTAAAAGCAAGCAGTTTGCTTTGGACCACTCAGCTATACTATTTAAATCCTCATTAAGGCGCTGAACGCAAGAAACAGCATCAGTCGGAAGAACTCTAGTGTACACTTGCAGGTCGTCAGCATATATGTGATAATGGCAGTGTTTGATATAGTTAGTTATATCGGCTGTGTAAATAATAAATAATAACGGACCAATAATTGATCCCTGGGGAATTCCTCTATCCAATAGCTTATCCTGGGACTCACGCGTAGTTCCATCAGACTTTTGTAGCAGTACACGCTGACGCCGACCCGACAAATAACTATTGAACCATCCAACACTGGCAGTATCAAAACCGTAATATGATAGCTTGGAAAGCATTAAGGAATGGTTTATTGAGTCAAACGCCCGCGAAAAATCTAGCAATACCAAAATACTACCGCTGCCGTTGTCTTGAGCACATAAAATATTGTCAATAACATCCAGTAGTGCGGTGCTTGTACTATGACCTTTGCGAAATCCTGACTGGATTTTAGGTAAAATATCATTGTCCTCGCAAAAGCGAATCACTTGATCGTATACCACCTTTTCAAGGATTTTAGACAGTATAGGCAGTAGGCTTATTGGTCTAAGGTCGGTTACATTTACCGGATTGCAGTTTTTAGGTATAGGTCGGACAATGGCAGTTTTCCAGTATTCCGGAAAAGTAGAAGTAACTATTGACATGTTTATGATATCCGTAATAGAACTTAACGAGTGTGGAAGGGACGCTATGATCATATCCAAACTGATGCCATCTACACCTTGTGCATTTGAGGAAAGAGACATTATAATTTTAGAAACGGCAGTGTCATTTACTGTATGAAGTGTGAACGTTGCACTATTATACCTATTACATTCAAAGTACGTCAGACGTGAGATGTTAAAACAATTATCCCCAGGTATATTAACGAAATGATTATTAATTTCGTCGGGATCATCGAAGTAGTCCGGTATGTCATTTTTCCTGTTAAATTGGGGAAGAACTATATTTTTAAGGGTTTTCCATAAGGTTTTAGGTTTGTTAATGTTGCTATTAACATGCGTTTCGAAGTAACATCGCTTTTCGAAGTATAAACTAACATTAACCAAATGTTTAAGAGATTTGTAGTTCTTTTTATTTTTATCAGTTTTTGTATCGGAGAACTTCCTATGGGCTTGATCACGCAGCTGCATCATATATAGAACGTTGCTCGTAAGCCATGGTTTCTGTTTGTCTCTAATAACTATTGTTTTCATGGGAGCGAGCTTGTTGAATAAAGATATAATAATATCAGAGAATTCTGCTACCATTTCGCATACATTACCCTTTTTTGATACACTATTCCAATAAATTGATTGTAATTCTGAATTTAAATTATTTATGTCAATGTTTTTCAAAGGTCTATAATTAACTTTGCGGGGTGGTAATTTTTGTTTTCTAATATTGAATTCTGCCGTGATAATGGCATGGCAACACAAACTAGGTATATGATCTGTAGTAACTGTGACCTTGACAGGGTCAACATCGGTGCACACCAGGTCAATTAGGGTCGAGGAATGTTCAGTGAAATGAGTTGGAGAACAGACTAAATTTTTCAGAGTCGCACAAGTCAAAAAGTTTTCTAATTTATTTCTATTGCTACTACATTCTAATAAATTTATATTAAGATCGCCTAATAAGACTATGTGGTCGAAATTGGCAAAGCTTATAACAGATTCAGTTAAAGCATCCAGAAAGAGATCACAGCTAAGCCACGGTGGCCTATACACAGTTCCGATCACTAAACGGGTGGAATTTACCGTTACTGACAGCCACATTTGCTCCACTTGTTCAGGCGCGGGGGGATGAGGGACGGTAACAGCGCGCACACCGCGGTGTACGTAAAACCCCACACCACCTCCGCGCTGTCGCACGGTGCGCGGCCGCGGCACATGCCGCAAACGGTACCCCGGTAACGTAGGGGCCCGGCCCTCTTCTCCTTGTCTCAACCAGGTTTCATTAATACCGATTATATCAGGTGAAATCCTAACGAATGCGGCCTCCAGTTCGTCGTGTTTAGTCCCTAGAGACCCCGCGTTGAGAAAACAAATTTTTAGTCCCGTCTTAATCATGGCTGAAAAGTGTACCTATAATTAATCATGTAAATATTATTCTCACTGTGATAAGTGTGTGTATAGAAGTAAGTGATATAAGAGTTTATAATAATTAATACATTCCATAGAAATATATATATTATAGGGGAGCAGAAATTACTAATTGGAAAAATTACCCGCTGGGACTGAAAACTTTTACAAGATGCCATAATTGCACTCATGCAAACAAAACATAAAGAACATAAAACACACATAAATGTCCTACTTAGACTTTGATAAAAGACTTAATATCTTCCTCGGTACGCAAAATGAATCTCTGCGAGTTTTGATCTTTTCGACCATAAACCCGCCCATCCTTGGTCCAAATAAACCTCCATTTGGCACTTCGGCCAGCGTCACGAGCCTTGGCGAACAGAGCACGGTTTATTTTAGTGAGCCGTTCGTTGACGTAAAAGCGGTTTTCTACGTGTGGAGGAAGGCCCATCTCCGCAGTGGTGGCGCCGCGGCGCACCCGCGCACCCTGCAGCAGTTGGTCTCTCAGTGAGCGCCGAGTCAGTCGAACGACGATGGGGCGGGGGCGCGGCGCGGGGGCACCCTCCACCGGACCGCGCCTAGGTCCGACCCTGGAAACGCTTACGATATCGCGTTCATCGAGTGGCATACCCAGCCTCGTCGCCGCCGCCATCACCAGGTGACCCACGGACTCACCGTCGAACTCAGGAACTCCCGTGACCTCGACATCGTTCGACAGCATCTCCTGTTCTCTCTCATTTAACTGCGATTGGAGATCCGCGATTATTTTTGAGGTGTTATTGGCGGCTGATGCACAAACTTTTTCCTCCAGTGCCACAAAGTCCTCTCGCAACTTAGCATTTTCGGTACGTAGGACTTCCACCTCTTTCTGGAAGCTCTCGCGTAATTTTCCCAGGATGTGGTTAAAGTCCCGAGTGATAGTGGCCCTAAAGTGATCGAGCTTGTCGTCCAAAAGTTTCCCAAACTGCTCGTAAGATAGGGGAGCCAAGGGATCGCTGGGCACCACATCCGTAAGGACCTCAGGCCCGGCACTCGGGATCACTGGTTTGACCTTAGCCGGCTCAACCACAGCGGACACGGATGGGGCCGCAGGTCGCTCCTCGAACTGCTTGCGGGTCGGTGTTTCGTCTCCTCTTCTGCGACCGCCAGTGTTATTGTTGCGCTTCGTTATATTATCGCAGGAGGGACACTGCCAGGATTTTTTGTTAATCTCCCGATAAGTGGCCGAAGTCATGTTCACGCATTGGTGGTGGTAGCATCTGCTACATAAGTAGCACTTAAGGACCTCGTTTCTTGCGACTGTTTGCATGCACGCCTCACAGTTCATGATGTGTATGTTGTAGTTAACTCAAAACAAATAGTGAGTGTTTTATAGGTGCGAGAAAGACGGAGCGACAACAGGAGCGCAGACTGCAAGGCGGCGGGCGGTAGGAGCGGGGTCGATGACCCGGGCTGTTTCGCTACGCGTGGGCAGCGATTTTGGCCGTTGTAGATTAACTAGTGTAACTGCACTTTAGACGTTCTATTTGCCCTAACTCCTCCGGGAAGCCAAGGATGGATAAACTCTTTGCACAATTCACTGGTCCACACAGTAAACTTTGACACAGTACAAATTTATTTTCGAAAAAACGACTCAAACTTGGTTAAATAAAATTTTAAAACGGAGCGATTCAAAATACTGTTCACGCGATGAGAGCGTAGCGTAGATATCAGATGTACTGACCTTCTTTTGTTTTTAACCGAACTTAGAGAGCCTACAATTGTTTTTTTTTATGTATGTATATAAGATTTACCGATCTGCTTTTGTTTCTAATCGAGTTAGAACGCAAAAAATGTTTGTGATTTTATTTTAATGTCTGTGTGGGTCTTACCGCCCAAACCGGTATTTCTCTTCCAGACAACCTTACGATGGACAGGATTAAATGAAGATGAAAGTTAAACAGGTGCACATAAGATAGATTACATTATTTATTCTACACACTAGAAAGTGTGGACTGAGTGATAGATCTTGATGAACAAAGCGTCACACAAAAGATCTTTTTTTGTAACTTTTTTGGGCAGTAGGGAATTTGATTATTGTTTATTTAATTATTAATTGAATATTTATTTGCAGAGCGGAGTGGGACGATGCGATGGGTGTGTTATTCTATGTCTCGTGGTTCGGATTGACGTCATTTTGGAGGATGCGTTATTTTTTATCAATGGCAATCATGTGATTGTGTTGAGCTTTAACTGCCAAGAAACTGAGCACGTGTGCAGTATGCGTAATGCGGTCACCTTTCGAATTCTTTTAAGACTTGTGAAGACTTCACGTAAAAATTTACATGACTGCCTCGTTGGTCTAGCGGTTAACACGCTTGACTACCAAAACGGAGGTCGTGGGTTCGATTCCAGCTGGAGGCTGCCGTACTGGATTTGTACAAATGGCCTCAGTCTGACACAAACTTCCGCTCAAAAGCTCTGCTCTCTCTTTAGGTGGTAGGTCTATGGTGGTCTATGCCAGATGGTTTCGCGTAAAAGAGAAGAGGCCTGTGCCCAACAGTGGGCTCTGTTTATGGGCCTATTAGATAGATAGATGTTAGGTCAAGATCGAACAACTAATAATTGGGTTATGTATGTGTATTAACTATGTAATACTCAGAGTGTTCTTATTTGGTGATTTAATATATACATACATATGTAAACTCACGCCTGTATCCCAGAGGGGTAGGAAGAGAGCAAGGACTGCGACTTGCCACGATCCTGACAGATCACTTTGTATGTACCTATCAGGCTTATTAGTTATTTATATTATAACTATCTGCAAGGCCTCTGGGTCTCTATTTTCATTTCCCGATGCTCTGCATGTGCCATCGCCTTTAAGCGTGGGGCCATATTTCATAGAACTATAATTCTACGATAATTCGATGTTCCTCAACATTCATCAGTCGTTGCATGCACGCATGCCGGCTCGCTCGTAGCCCCGGCTGCCTGAGTGATCTTAAACGATCACGAAGGTTAAGCAACACAGGGCGCGTTCAGTGCATGGATGGGTCGCCGTCTATGCCTAACGCTAGTGGCATTTTCCCAAGCGGTTCCGTGCTTCGCGAGGCACGTTAAGCTGTTGGTGCCGGCTGCCGTCGATAGATGGCAGTCGTTAAGCCAAGTCAGAGGCCTTAGGGCGGCTTGACAACTTCTGACAGTAGAGGAGCCACTAGTCTACAAGCCTCCACCAATCCGGACTTGGCCCCCGTGGTGGAGTATGGCCTATACCTTCCTCAGGGAAGAGACCCGTGCCCCTCGGTGGGGACATAATGGGTTGATGATGAGACGCTTGAAATATTTAAATGTTGTATAGACATGTTTGTGATGTCGCTGTTTCAGGGTATCCTAGTGTGGGGCCAGAAGCAATGTATGTGCCTGTATGTAAAATGTAAATGTAAATAGATAGGTAATGGTACGGAACCCTTCGTTCACGAGTCCAACTCGCACTTGGCCGTTTTTTTTTATTGTTTACGCATATCGGACGTCAGACTCTCAAGCATGCAACATATTAGAAAACATTTTTAAACGTTATGGTATTTCTTACCGCTCCGAATTTGGTTTCACAGTTTGAAGCACGAATATTTCCAAATATGTTTTACCATTACTGACTGTTTTTCGCAATAAAAAGAATATTAACTCAAAGTACGCTGTACGAATTTAAAGTCGAAATAGTGTTGATGATACTCTGACGTCGTAGAAAGTAACTTTTTACATGTATACCGCCACAAATAACATCCTTACTAATATTATAAACGCGAAAGTTTATATGTATATGTCGCAGTAAAGTAGTTAAATCAGAGAGTCAATTAAATCTCTAGACAGTCAATCAAAGATCGATATTTAATCAAGTCGCTAGCATTTTGATTTAAATAAAGCAGCGTCGAAAACGTTTAATTATCTATCTGACCGAAAGCCAGCGTGTTGGTTAATAATGTAAAACAAGATGGCGGTCACGACAACAGATGATTACTTTTAGAGTCTTTCTTTTGGCAAACGTTGTGCAACGTTAGTTTGTTGTGTGAGTGATTTTTTGTTTCAAATTGTAGTCTTTGGTGAAATTGTAAACATGTTGTCGACTCCGCCATAATTATTTCATTTGTTATTGTTATTTCGGTGTGATCGTGAAGAACTGAGAGCTTGGAAATTCCGTGTTTAATAAAGGTGAAAAGAACCAAACAAATGTACCAAATATCTGCAGCAGAGCAGGTTTTATTTTTTCTAATTAAAGAAACATAAAACAAAAAAATACATATTTTTATTGGCTATTCATTTTCCTAAATTATATCTTGGTCCCTTTCAAAAGCTAAATTCTTACCAAGTAAGTGGGCACAACGACGCCTAAGATGGACGTGACGTTACATCGATCCAACAAATGCCAGTTTAGCAAGGTATGTTCTTCAATTTCGGTTGGGTAGAACATGCCGTACAAAGGTGGCCCTTGTCAGATCGACAAACATCCACACCACCTAAGACGGCATTACGCATTATGAATAAATATAAGACAAGCAATATCTTTTTACTATCCATTTTTTTCCAATCAAATATTTTGGTCACCCTACCAAAGTTGAAATGCGTCTTGTTGCCTAGGAACGTTTAGGAAACTCGTTAAACGTTTCGTTCACTCACTTGTCTGACGAAACTTTAGCGACTTGATTGAATATCGATCCCCAATTAACTGTCCAGAGACTCGATCAACTCTACGATTCAGCCACCTTACTGCGACATATAGATGGATGTTTGTCACTCTTTCACGCAAAAACGTCGGAACGGATCCGGATGAAATTTTGCACAGAAATAGACTATAGTCTGGATTAGCACCTAGGCTATTTTTTATCCCGGAAAAGTACACATCAAAATTACCACGCGAACGAAGTTGTGGGCAACAGCTAGTTTTTATATGTTCTATAAAGCGGTGGTAGCGGAGCGGTAGAACGCTGGCTCTCATTCGGGAGGTCGTGGGTTCGAATCCCAGCTTGTACCAATTACCTTCACATACCTCAGCGCTTAAAATTGCCAATCCGCGGTGGGCATTCGTGGTAATTAAGCCCATACTCTCTCTCACTCTCTGAGAGAAGGTCTATGCTCTGCAGTGGGCCATAAATAGGCAACATAAAAAAAATGTTTTACATAAAAATTGCTGGGTTTTATGAAGAATCTTTGGCACTTATTTTGTAAAACCTACAATGTATTATAAATTCTCGGCAAACACGCAAATATGAATAGACAAGTAATGTTATTTTTATAGCATGCAAACATTATTTTAATATCTTACAACCCACAAATTTGCGGATTAGGAAGTTGAAGTGGCAGTGGGCGGGGCACATAGCACGCAGAACTGATGGCCGATGGGGCCGAAAAGTTCTCGAATGGAGACCACATATCGGCAAGCGCAGCGTGGGACGACCAGCCACAAGATGGACAGAATACCTCATCCAAGTGGCAGGAAGACGCTGGATGCAACCCGCTTCCAACCGGTCTGTTCAGAAATCCATGGAGGAGGCCTATGTCCAGCAGTGGACTTCTTGTGACTGAATGATGATGATGATGAACCCAGAAATTTATTTATTGGACAAATAGAATAAACAAGGAAACGGGTTCATTCATACACCACAAAAATCGAGATATAAACAACGATGTCTGAACATGAATATGATTAGTTTTGTTCGATATTCTTATAGCCGGTAAGTACTCACTTTCCGTAGTGGTCAGAAGGAAATCGGCAGTCTGGTTGAGTGAGTTGATCAGCGTTGCGTTTGGTACCATGGGGTTCCTCGATGAGTTTGACAACGGCTCCAGCTGCGGCAGCGCCGGTGAGGTCCACCCCAGGATTGTGCCGGCTATCACAGCGCCGATTGCCGCTGTGAAACGAGGGAAGGTTAATTATCGGCCTGTGTGGACTGGAGTGACATCGCGAACTTTATAAAATAAACGCCGCCAACTAGGTATGATCGCCTGACATTTAGAGGGGTTGACGGGTATGCCGAAACACTCGGACCAATTCGGAATCCGAGACAGATCTTCGTTGACACTTGACACAGCTTCAGCCAGTCAATACTGGACTGTCTATAAAGTTGGGGGTTGTCCGCGATGGCTGTGGGTTGTGCTATACTCATCTTTTTTGTATTTGTAATACGACGAGTCGTAACGAGATGCGAGAAGAGTTATATTATTAGCAGTCTTATAGCTTTGAGCGATCCCACCAAGGCAACCTCTAGATGGAAAGGATAAGAGTTTGAACTGCTGGTAAGGAGGATGCGAACTGCTTGGTCCACTTCAAAGAATAAATACTTAGAATAGAGACTGTTTCAAAAGCTCGTAAAATTGGTGAACTAGCAGCGTTCACCGATTTTGCTAAGTTAGTTCAATTTAGTTAGTTTACAATCCTGAGTTAGATAGATAAAACATTCCTTTGTTTACGTGTTCAGATACACACACACAAACAGATATAAAACAAATAGAAATATGCTCAAGTACAAATTGTACAGCACGTAGACAAACAAAAGGAACAACAAAAAATAAGCACAAAATGGAGTGTAAAAGAGAACAATTTGTGTGTGAGGCAGATGCAAAGGGACTCTGACACAGCATGTGCTGGAGAGACAGACCACACCAGCGCTGGTCTTACGTACCCGTTAAATCAAAATCAAAATGTTTTTATTGAAATTAACACAGAAACTGCGACTTAACGAACGTTACAAGTTAAACTAGGTGTCCATCTCAAAATCTAGATCATTTTGGAGAAAAAATGGACAAAAAGTCAATGAATGCTGACGTGCAGCAACTGTTTATTGTTAACTTCCCGAAGTTAACAACCCAGCAGGGCTAAAATAGCTTTGCGAATTGTTGGCAACGACTGTGGCTTCGTACGGTGCTTTGAAATGCCGAGTAAATAAATACCAACAGGGCATTTGCCCAGGGTAGGCGGGAGTACAAACGTGGACTAGAGGTGGCCAAACATCTTTAGCCCAATAGCTGACGATAGGATGGACGCGGAGGGTACTAGAAACGAGCAGTCAACAGCTTATTGACTTTATGACTGGGTGTTTGATGATAAGGACCAAAACCAAATAGGTTCAAAGTCAAAAGCCACTGCATTTTATTCGTGTTCGGAATTCTGAGATTTATATTATAAATCAGATATTTGATTCTGCCTCGTGAGACACGAAAAAATATAATCTAGAAGATTCCATGTGCGTAATCAATTAGATTCGATTGTTTTTTTGTTGTTTTTCCTATCTTTTTCTTGCGAATATTATGTTTGTTTAATTTGCTTCTGTTTTTCTAAGCCAATTTAAATAAATGTCTTCTTTCGCTCTTTCCTCCTTTCTTTCTTTATAAGACATCAGTCGTTGTATTGTGTGAATGTCGTTGTTGTACTTATGCATGTCACGATAGGAATCAATAATACTTACTTATCCCATTGAAGAAGAAGAAAAAGAAAGACTTTTATTGGGACAAATTAACACATCACAAGAAAAAAAGGCATAACAAGTAACATAAACAAAAACAAAGGAAAAACAAGTCACATAAATACAACATAATACAAGATAAAGTCAGAGCGTCAGAGTGCATCCTGTGGTGTGTCATTGCTGACGGTATAGTAGATTGGTCTATAAATAATTCGATCCCAAACAGTTTTGACAAGACCATCGTTCCGAATCGATTGGCTGTCCGAAAGATTACGCGATCGATAGACACATTGCTTATTAGATCGATTTGAATAAACACATCGTTCGATATTTGTAAAGAACGACCTAGATAGTACATCAGTCATTTCAAACATCTCATTACTTCCCTTTACTACTCCACGGAGACTGGAGCCGATGTTAGGGTTCCCATTGAGAGTAAGCTATGTCTCGTGCC
Organism: Yponomeuta malinellus; assembly: GCA_947308005.1. NCBI lineage: Eukaryota > Metazoa > Arthropoda > Insecta > Lepidoptera > Yponomeutidae > Yponomeuta > Yponomeuta malinellus. Next base: position 3,152,667 of record OX371016.1, on the reverse strand, counting down.
CAGGAATATTCCCAGATTATAAATTTATTCATGACCGGGCATAATGTAATTTTAAGTTTCATATTATTCTGGACATTTAATATGAAGCTCTTGTTTTTTAAAGTAAAATTAATAACATGTAATTGAATAGAATTTAAATTATTGCACACCATACATTATAAAAGCACATCAAAAATAATAAATTTACTTAATAAATTTTAATTTCACTTTATTATTATTTGTATTGGGCTTGTTCTGGAAAAAAAATATTTATTATGAATTATTACTATTACAAACGCAATAAGTCGATGAAAACAAGAAAACCGCCTTCACAGAGGAAAACCAAACCGCCTTCAAAATACGCACTAAACAGAAACTATAATTCGCTGTTTTTAACACTAGGTGGCGCTGACGGTATTCTGTATCGCGGGATGAAGTCGTGAAAATGCCTCTGCAAATTGAAGAGTTTGATATTTTTCTCCATTATTACATCCATACATCAACAGATCTAGACAGATATAAAGTAGAGCTGTCAAAATGCCTTGCTCTACCAAGTGATACCCTCAAGTCTCAACAAAACCAAAAGTTTGCTGGCAAAGAATTAGGCATGCCTTGTTCATTAAATTTTCGTATTTGTGAAATAAATAATAAAAATAATAATTACCTAACCATAAATTTTATCTTGACTTATTTTGGATTAAGTGTGGATATGGCTCAAAGAGGATCCGTAAAACCGCCTTGCTTCAAAACCTGATGGCCAAGACCAACGTAGGTAGTAGGTAACGTCGTTTGAGACGTCGAAATAGATCCCAAAACCCAACACAGAGGACAGTTTGCAATAGGCAGGCAGGTAAATAACTGAAGGTAGCGCGAGACGAGCAAAGATGGCGTATTATGGTTGAGGAAGCCAAGATCCATTGTCGGTCGCTGAGCCAGCAACAATGAACGACGATTACATGGTTCTAAAGCTTACCCGCTACAGCGGCGATGTACTGGTTTGTTCTCCGTGTTTGTCCTCCCTTCTCCTCCATCGACAGCATATGCATCGTCGGCTTGTCCATGGTGACTCCTTGCTGGGTCCCCAGTTGCTAGTCTCTGGAACAAAAGTGGAAATACCATGCTATCAGGGACGGCTGGTGATCAGTAATAAGTTTTACTCCTTACTTCTCATAATCATACTTATTTATTGCAATATTTACGAAGGAGTAAAAGATCACATGGAGCGTGATCCTGATCTGACTTGACCATGGCAAGAAACAGAGAGGTCTGTATGAAGATGAAGGAGGCCTTCACCCGAAGAGGGGTCCAAAACTCTCAAGATATAACAATCATAGGCAATTATTTATTTATCCGAAATTTACGAAGGAGTAAAAGATCATAATGGAGCGTGATCCTGATCTGACCTGACCGTGGCAAAAAACAGAGAAGCCTGTATGAAGATGGAGAAGGCCTTCACCCAGAGAGATGTCCAAAACTCTCATGACACTACCAACACTAACACAACTTAGAATAAGCAAACCTACTTACAATACTAACAACATTTGCCATATAAATAACACAATGGTGCATATGAGTTTTGGAATCATCATCATCATCATCAGCCATTTGACGTCCACTGCAGGACATAGGTATCCCTCATGGTTTTCCAAGCCTCCTGGTGTTGTGCCGCCCGCATCCAGCGACTCCCCGCGACCATAACCGGTCGTTAGACCATCTGGTGGCCTTCCCACGCTGCGTCGTGAGTTTTGGCTGAGTTTTGGAATAAAAAGGTTTCATTATTATTATATAAAAGATAAACCTAATAACCTCGCATAGAAGCATTTGTTAGATGAATTGCGTGATACGAAAAAGGTTATTATAAGAGTATCATGTGCAATCCGGCTCCTCGCTGGGCTGAAATATTGCGATAAGAATCATTCATTTACTCCAATGAGATTTGGAAAAACTTCTTCAACTTAAAAAAGAATTTTTAAAAAACATCTTGTTAAGTTTAATAAGTTCTCAAAATAATTTTAACAAGCATATTAGATGGGGTTATTTTGTACTCTATAATAATATGTTTAGACAGAATAGAAGTGGCATAATAGTAGTTTACGCAACTGTCATATAATGAAGGGTATTAAAACACGAGTGTGAGTTTATGAAACGAGCGCAGCGAGTTTCATAATAGTAACGAGTGTTTTAATACCCGTGTTATATGCAGTTGCATACACTACTTTATCTTCACTAATGCAATTAAAAATTAAATTCACGCGTACGTGTATAATCACAGTGATTTTGCCGCCATTAAAATTTAACCAATGAGAGCGCAGCTGCGCGCTTCAATAAAACGCGACCAACCTGATTGGCCCTGCAATCAAGTTGGTCGCGTTTTATTGATGTTATAATGAGATTTTACGATATCGATGTGAATATTATACCATCATGTGAAATTGCTTAAATTGAGTGTTTTGTTGTAGTAATTATAAGTCAAGTATTGAAAACATAAGTAGAATGTTACAACATTAGTGTAGATAAAAGCTTTTATGCCTTTTACGCATAAATATAAATAAAAAACCGGCCAAGTGCGTGTCGGGCCACGCGCAATGCCTACAGTAGAAAGAGGGTTTTTTATCTGCTTTACAGAACTTGCAATTGCATCGAAGTCATTTTCAATGGATTTTGTAAACGGAACTCTAAATCAAAAAATTGTCTTTCTACACCCACAATATTTTTCAACGACCAATCGAAGGATATCCCAAACTATGGTACGAGAAAAAAAAATGTATCCCTAAAATTTTGGTGCAGGGGAGGTACCCTAAAACATTTTTTTTTTCAAGGTTTTATTCTACCATTTACCACTACGACATAAGGGTTTCTTGTCCACTACGGTACCCTAAAAACTGCCTGCTGATTGCAGCAAGAGGCTGCAATGATCAAGCACCTAAACATTTTGCTGATCGATTCACAGATGATTAGAGTGCGAAAAATAGGGTGAAATGTTTTCTTGTTTGTTTGTTTATTGGTTTGTTTGTTTGTTACGCTTTATTGCACAAAATAAAAAAAAAAAACTTAAATAACAGGTAAGTGTAAATGTAAAAAGGCGGACATATTTCAAAAGAAATTTCTTCCAGCCAGCCTAAGAGAGGTTCTGAATGATAGAACAGAGAGCGAGAGACGGCAAATAAAGCTCAATAATGAGAAAAAAAAATTACTAAAAATCACCTGTTTATTCTATTACTTATTTTAATTTTACTTTTACTTAACTACAGAAATTCTTTCTTTTGTAACTTTTATTGATGATGGAATATTTATTTCGCTGATCATTATATTAGTTCGCCTGGAGCAAAGCCGTTTGCATCAACAGATAGGTAAACATTGTAAACAACTGCACCGAAGAACACAAATGACTTGGGAGCCGGTTCGTTAGAGTCATTGCTCGCATTAGCATACAACAAAGAACTGGCAATTGCCCCAGACCCCAATCGGCGTAGGTATTATTGGAGTCCAAAGCCGGGAATTTACCCAACTAGCACACGGAAGTAAGCTGCATGAAAGTGTCCTATGCGGCCCTTTTGCAACCGCTAAAGCCTACTTCATCATCATCAACCATTCGACGCCCACTGCAGGACACAGGCCTCCTCCGTGGTTTTCATAACCATGCAGGGTTTTGCCATAATCGCCACGCTTGGCAGGAGGTTGGAATCTCAGGAAGACGCTGCTGCCCGTCTCCTGGTAATGTATTTCCTTAGTCGCCTCCTACGACATCCACGAAAGGAAATGGAGTGACGCTATTCTTAATCCGGCGCTACACGGATCCTACTTACCTACGCTAAACCTATAATTCGTAGTTTATTTTGACAATGCGATGTACGTTGCAGTCTTCCCACTTGTACATAATCTGTTGGTTAATCGATCAATCATTTTTGCACATCTGTCAGTCATAATCGACTATGCAATGTGTACATCGAATAGTCGTAGTTAACCACAGTCTTATTAGTCTACAGCGATTTTCTATTTATAATTTATTAGTGTACTAGCTACTGGTTGTCTTAAATAAATAAAATAAAACAAAATAATACAGCGACTTTTGAATTTTTTTTTTTGTTTAATTTGAGAATTTGACTGCTTTTTGTGGTTTAACAGGTTTTCTTCTTTGTAGTGGCCCTGTCTGATGAATTATGCTTAAAACATACGACTGTGTTAAAGAGAATAAACAAATTATTCTACGTTGGACAATGTTTTGCCGAGGCTGCGACATTGACAGAGCGCGTAATGCGTGTTTTATAAAGTTTCTAGCTGACGACCCCGCAAACGTTGTTTTGCCCACAGAACAGATCCATGTTCTGTGGTTTTGCCATAGTATTTAGCCTGCGACCTATTCTCAGACCTATCAAATATATCTACACAAAAAAAATCACAAAAATCGGTAAAGCCGTCTCGGAGGAGTTCGATAACAAACACTGTGACACGATATTTTTATACATCCATTTATATATTGGATGTAGACCCTGAAGTTTCGAAAAGTATTAATCTGATCGTAGAATGTGCCGTCGATTATAGTTTGTGGTTGATATAAAAACTTGCGGCATTTTACGGGTAACCCTGTATTTAATTGACCTCTGTATTGATTGTAAGGATTGTGTTGACCTCTGCGCCGAGTTTCATAAAACTACAATTCGTAGTTTATTACGAAAATTGGGTGTACATTGCTACGCAGTTCAGCGACTAGTCTTCTGTGGGTTAATCGACTTTGCAATGTACATTGAATTATCATAAGTGACAGGGGCTTTGCAGATAGGTATACATAACTAATAAGACATTTAAAGTGTCAAGTTATGATCATAACAAGTGGCAGTCCCTGGTCTCTGCCTACCCCTGTGGGATACAGGAGTGAGTTTATGTATGTATGTATGTATGTATATACAAAGTAGTATTGTCGAAAGCACACCTCTACATTTTAGTTTCAAAGTCGCCCGAAACGCAACGGAATAGAGTGTGCACGGGTGTTAAGGTTGATGTGCTGTCAACTGTAACTGTTTACAGGTGCGTGGTTGAAGTTACGAAATCTTGACATTCGATTCTTGTTGCTTTAGTTTATCTTTTCAAGTGTGTCGATATCTTTTCGATTACAGTTTCTTGAAAACGGTACCTCATAGATAATAATGCTTAGGTACTGAAAAATCTCACTTCTACTATCTAGATAGGTAACTAAAGTGGAGTGATACAGTATCTATCTACTTATTTTTGGAGTGCTATTTACCAATTTACTGGGTATGGTCCTGTACCTACCTGTTTTGATACAGAACCTGGGCGCGTTTCATGAAACTACAATTGTTCATAGTTTATATGACAATTCCATGGTCATTCATCATCATCAGCCATTCGACGCCCACTGCAGGTCATAGGCCTCCTTCATGGTTTTCATAATCATGAGTTGGAATCTCAGGAAGACGCTGCTGCCCGTCTCCTGGTAATTGATCATTGCGATGATCATTGCGGAGCCGATACCTCCTTAATTTGTAAGCAATGTATATCGAATTAACCATGAATGGGCATTGTCCTAAAAATAAACTTCTGTTTTTTTTTTTTTTTTTTGCGAAAATAGGTAATTTATTTGTAAATCGAAAAAAAGAAATTAATCTGTGTCTACGAAACAGGAATTAGGTCATGCATGGAAATATGTCACCAAAACAAACAAAATTAAAAATAATCCGAATCTGTGCAAAAGTAGAAGAAGCTATGTTTCTTTGCAGAATACCGGGATGTCAACATCCTGCGTTTTTTGTACAAAAATATTAAACTTTCATTCACGTATGAAGCAAAAATTACAAGGTCGAATGAGTCATTGATGTATTCATAAAAATACAAGAAATCTGTGAATACCTAATATTAATTTATTTCTCGGGGTGATTCTCGATATACTGAACTTTCTTACTTCTCAAACATTGATAACGTTGTACAAAAATCTTTTAAAATGCTAGGATTCTAGGATTTATTTTGTGTATAAACATTGTCAACCTTAAAAAAATGCATACATGCGGAGCCGACATGAATATTGTTCCTTATTTTCCTTTGGAATCCAATCTGTAGCACTCTTTCTTCTAGGATTGATAGCATTTAAAAGTTCACACGCCATTTCAATTATCGCCACCACAGAACAGTGGCCTAATTACGCGCACCAAAACCTGAGCGATTCCAATCGTCTAACTGTCAAATTTCATACTAATTTGACAGTTAGACGATTGGAATTGCTCAGGATTTGGTGAGCGTAATATAGGGGCAGATCGCCATCGCCACCAAGTTGTCGATAGCAATTATGAAATTTCCATTGAACGGTTTGGCATGGTTTCTCTGAGTAACAGATGAACAATCCCAGATGTCATGTTTCTTTACAGCCTTGTAAATGGGCTGATAGATTGCCCTAGATTACGAATGCTGCTATCGTTCGGGTCGAAGAGCGACAACCAGAATAAAATCACTTTCTCTAGTTCCATTCAGCCGCAGCAATTACGGGCAAAACAGCGTATTTAAGACGAATTATAAGCACTTACTACAATAAGTTTTTTAGTGAAATAGATCAGCTCTTATATTACGCTCACCAAATCCTGAGCGATTGCAATCGTCTAACTGTCAAATTCCATACTGATTGGTATCGCAAACGTCAGGATTCCGGCAGGATTTGGTGCGCGTAATTAGGCCTCTGATGTGCTTTATCGCAACTCTTTTAGGAGCCATGCCTACTTCATGACTTGTTTGACGTCGCTTAAAAACTGTTAACGTTACATGTAACGTTATATGTTAATGCATATTTTATCTAATTCTTTTTGCGTGTCATATTTTTATTTTATAAAGTGTCTTTAATGTTAACCTTTTTAAAATTAAATGCCTATAGTAATTGGGCTATATATTTAACTTTAGTTATGTGCTTTCTACGTTTTATCGTGTCTGTTGGATTTATAATAAGCAAAATGACAAAATAAGACAAATTAATTGAGAATATTTGACACAAACTTATTGAAAGCGGTGGAGAAATTATTTTATATCGACAAATTGTCATAGTAAACCATAAATTCGGTATTTGACACGATCAACAATAAATTATTTTATATGCTCGATTAAAATAAAAATTACAAAATATCTCGGAAAATGTATCTCTTCTAGTCAATTACTAGTTATTACAATTTTGAAATAGATTAAACATAAAAAGAGTGCTCTGAAATGTGACGTCATAAGCCAGTATTTTCATATAAAATTCCATTTTAAAAGTAACTCATTTGATATTTTGTCAAATCTCGTACCCAATTGTTGTTATATGACCTCAATTTTTTCCTCTCCTGTACCTCTTGCGGGTTGACTGGTAGAAAAGCCATTAGCATTGTACACTATCTTTGTGCAATAAATAATTAACAATAATAATATAAAACAGGCACTTGGAAGACCTAACTAACAGTGCTGAGTGTTTAATGCTTGCAAGAAAGTGGTTTTTTTCAGTTAGTTTGATACATTACATTACATTTCATAAACTCACGCCTGTATCCCAGAGGCTGCCACTTGCCACAATCCTGATAGATGACTTTCGCTTCCTCAACATTCATTAGTCGTTGCATGCACGCACGCCGGTATAAATAGCAGTTAATTGATAAATAAGTAAAACATTTAAAAAAAAAAAACGGCCAAGTGCGAGTCAGACTCGCGCACGAAGGGTTCCGTACAAAGATCTAATTTGAAACCAACAAGAAGCGTTTAACATTGACATTTAACGACATGACATTGGCACTGTGAACGTTACATAGATGGCCGTTCGATGCCAAGCGCTGTCTTTAGACAACGTTTGTTGTATGGGAGCCTACCTTAAATATTAATTTTATACTGTTTTAGTATTTGGTGTTATAGCGGCTACAGAAATACATCATCTGTGAAAATTTCAACTGCCTAGCATGGTTTATGGTTCATGAAATACAGCCTGGTGATAGAAAGACAGATAGACAGACGTACAGTGAAGTCTTAGTAATAGGGTCCCGATTGGCACCCTTCGGGTGCGGAACCCTGAAAATTAAGACCCTTTGAGATCAGCCAGATTTTGCGAATGACTGGTTTAAGTAACGCTCTATTATAAAAACCTATTTAGATGCTAAAAATTCCACCCATGCCGCGACCTGAACCCGCGACCTCTGGCTGACCGTGCCAGGTTTAGGTCCCGGCATGGGTGGAATTTTTAGTCTCTAAATAGGTTTTTAAAATTGTCCTCAGCACGGGTTAGTGCAACAAAAAGAATATCAGTTCAATTAGCTGGTTTAATGCATTAACATTTACAAAGGAGAAGATTCTTGTTTCTACAGGAAAAACTCTTTATTGGCATTGAAAGTGTTGTAAAATTGCAATTCAATAATTTATCAACTCGACCCAGACAACCCTGACAAAGTTGCCATCTGATTTTCATTACGATTTACCTACTTAATATTCAAATGGTAAAATATTCGTTGGAGTACAGTCGACAGCAGCCAGACATTTTATTAATCTATATATAAAAATGAATTTCTGTTATGAAACGAACGAATCGTTCGGCTGAACCGATTTGGTGATTTTTTTTTTCACGGTGAACGAATGCAGTCACCCTGTAGCTGTTGCCCGCGACTTCGTTCGCGTGGAAATTTTTATTGGTATTTTTCCGGGATAAAAATATACTATAATCTATCTCTGTGCCAAATATCATCCAGATCCGTTCAGCCGTTCTGTCGTGATTTAGTAAAAAATATCTTATACATACTTAGTAGGTATAGTCAGTGACATGTCAGGTTGTCTCTGCCTACAGCTGTAGGTATGCATGTATGTTGGTAATAAGATTTAGTAATTTGGTAAGTACCTATGTTTGTATTAAAACAATGTCCCAGGCAATGCAGCGTCCGAGTGGTCCTTTCACCTAGCTAGTATGAGTGAAGGTGCCACTGGATGCTATAGTCTATTCATCCTTACTTGTTCAATTTAGTAAACAAGATTTTACCCTCAAAGTATGACTTTTTAGTCGAAAACTGCCATATTCCCATAAATGAAGTAACCTGGGACACCATTTTGGATAACACGCTGCTATGTTTATAAACAAAGTGCACGAACTTGCAAGAAAATATCTAGTTTCGGCATCAAATGTCAATTTTGAGGTTAGAATATTGTTTACTAAATTGGACTAGTAAGGATGAACAGACTGTATATAAATCATCTCATTACGTAGATGCAAAGGCCAAAGTTATGGTTTGTATTACCTATTGAATTAATTTCATAGAATCCCTTTCAGCTGTAGTATAATCTCCTACTTGCATTTTGACGAAACAATCGGTAAAATAATCAGCTTTTAAAGTGCAAAATATAATTTCAAGTTTACCTCTCGACCTCTCGTAGCAACGACAATGTTTGGCACTAAGAGAACTAATTGTTTTGTGTAATAATTTATTTTTGGCAGGATCGCGCTGAACACACAAACTTTGACGTTTTGTAATTAATGGGATGTTCGAGGCTGAAAAAGTTGACAGCTTTGACTAAGTATGTGTGACTTGAATGGCGTGACTTTAAGCCTGGCGCACACTTTAATTTTAAATGAATGAATATTCAGTTTAATAAATGCTTTATACCTTAGGATCCCTTTTTCTTTGTTGTCATCTATAACATCTGATGCTTACTTACCCCAATATTCTACGGTGCTATTTTGTTGCTTAAATCAGTTAGGTCGTTTTTACTGCACTACAAATCACAAGTGTTTGGTCAACTTTGCACCGGGGGCAAACTGAAAACCAGCGCTATGCGTACGTGCAGCTTACGCTGAGTTTTGCCACCTAATTACCGTTCTGTTGGCTTTACGTCTCTTTTAAGTATGTAAGCTTCTAATAATAATAATTTTACGTCAGAACTTTGGTTAGCTGATTCACGGTAATAAACGCTTTCAATTTAAGAATTACAATATAATAATGAAGATGAAGGAAGATGGCAGGTGGACCAGGACAGTAACTGCGTGGTGGCCAAGAACCGGGGGGTCAGTGGGTATACCAACAGCCCCATGGTCGGACGATGTAAGCAAGTCGTCAAAGGGCCCGTGGATGTGAATGGCGAGACACCGCGAAAGATGGTGTAATGGGGAAAAGGCCTATACCCAGCAGTGGGCAGAGGTGGGACCGGCGCCGTACCTACCGGCCAATACAAAAACGACCTTTCTCTCATTCATAATAAGAAGTGGTAGTACAGTCGAACACATCAACATTCACAAGCGTGTATTTTATTACGGCACGAACGACTTTTCAACTAAAATGTGCAAGTTCATGTGCTTTGATGTAAAGGACGAAAGAAAAATATCGAACGAATGTGGACCCAATGGAAGGGCTGGTAAGGGACGTACCAGGTGGACATTCGTTGGCCAAATGGAAGGTATTAGCCAAGGGCAAGATAAAAAGTAATTAATGTTGATGAAGCGGTGGCAACCCTGGGGCAGGCAGTACGACTATAATATTATAAAATAAATGTGAAAGTTTGTGAAGATGTTTGGATGGTTGTTACTCAATCACGCAATAACGGCTGAACGTATTTACATGAAACTTGGCGTGTAGATAGACAAATACCTGAATTGAGACATAGCTTACTTGATATCCCGGTAATGCGTTCCCGTGGGATAATCTTTATTTTAAGTTTACAATAGATGGCGTTGTGGGAGGAAACGTTGTGTTTTAAAAATAGATGGCGTTTTGTAAGAATCGTATAAATGGATTCTGTGGCGGTACGAAGTTTGCCCCGACAGCTCGTAAAATAACATATTAAAACACCATAAACAGTATATAGTGAAATCAGTGAAAGTTAAATACGAAAAACTCTTATAAATAAAGATATGGCTCAAAGGTCGTGTAACCAGGACATAAAATAACAAAAAAAAAGCTGGTAATAGTACATTTTTCGCGCGCTCAGCGCTGCATGCGCGCGCAAGTCTGAGATAAGGGCACCGGCAAAGTAGCTAATCAGCCACATATTTATAAATTTTGAAATTGGGTATTTATAGGTAAAAATACACCGTCAAAATACAAATACCAACAAGCTAACAAGCAGTTTCATGAAATTCTTTAATTATTTATCACATTTTGAATTGAATTTTATATTTACGCAAATAACTACTTAGCTGTTTTCGAAACATTAATACTTCTTGCTAATATTTAAAAAGATATGTAATGAAAAGGCACTAGTGCGATAATGTAATGTAAAAGGCACGGAATGGGTAATATTCTGCATTATCAGTGTAAATACGCTGTAATAAGACCTACTTTACGAGCAGGTGTGTTGAAAAATATAAAAAGCACCAAAGACAGAAAGAATTTAAACGAATATTAAAATTCGAAGCAGGTACATAGATGTACCGTGATGATATATGTAAGTATTATAGATAATTGCCATTGTATTTTTTTACTTATGTGCAATAAACGTATTAATAATAATAATAATAATAATAATTTGAAGCTGGCGAAAAGTTACACGACCAGCAGTACAGTACATACGTTTTGGGCACCGACTCCTAAACATATTTCTACAATACCGACATGTATGTACCTACTTCGAATTTAAAGGCCATATTCGTTTAAATTGTGGGTTTTTAGTGATGTAGTGTTTTGAAGTCAGTTAAAATTTTATTTTTACTTCAATTTTTTATTTCACGATTGTTTGTGAATATCACTACGACTCCGCCTGATTGTGTTTTCAGGAAATGCACGAGTCACTATAAAAACCCCAAATCGCTTCAAGTGTGCTCTTCAAATTTGAAGAGTTCCTTCGATTTGTCCAGGACCCCATCATCAGATCCTGACTATGACCACCTGGGCCTAGATTCTGTTAATGCATTGTAGTAACATGACAACTGCATGAACATGGCGATTTCATTTCATGGCTGCTTTAAGTCTACGCGGGTACACGTACCAAACCTTCTAGGCGTCAATGGTATGAAAACACACGTCACGTGACCCGACAGTGTACCTGTCATTATACTACAATGCACTAACAGAATCGATGCCCAGAGAAGGCTACCCTTTCAAACAAAAAAAGAATTTTCCAAATTTTAGCGAGACAAGACGCGTGCCTGGCGCCGTCATCCTATTTGTGCGTGTCTCTGCCAGCCCCATCCGGGATACAGACGTGAGTTTATGCACTTATGAATCATGAGTCGACGTGCGGTCGACTGTACCTACCTGTTTGTCTTATCCGCGGCTCGTTATCAGCGGCCATATTTGCCGATATGATAGCGTGAGCCCCTCGCTACTGTAATTTTACAACCGGCTGAATCTTAATCCAGTTTTTGAGTGTTTTACTGCGCTCTTTACGCTGTAAATCTGTTATTGAACGACCGTATCACTGCAGCGTTACATAATGTTCAGTGATTAACTTCACGCTTAATCCTTAAAATGTGAGTGATTAACTGCTGGAAATAAAATATATCTCTTTTCAGGGTTCCGTAGTCTATAAGGAACCCTTATAATTTCGCCCGTCCGTCCGTCCGTCTGTCTGTCTGTCTATCTGTCCGCAGCCTAGCTCAGAGACTATTAGTACTAGAAAGCTGAAATTTGGCATAGACGTACATATTAATCACGCCGACAATACGGTAGAATAAACAGTTTTTATTTAGGGTTCCGATCACTGCCATGCGTGCCATTGCAATCCAGCAGTGCCCGGGTGGACTGAAACATGTTGTCAGAGTTATGGGAGGCCTTTGACCAACAATGAGGTACAAAAGAGGCTACGTAGGCAAAAGTTTTGGAAAGTTATGTTATATTCTGTGTGGCTTCGGATTAAGAACAGCGTCACTCCATTTCCTTTCGTTGATGTCGTAGAAGGCGACTAAGGAAATCAATTTCCAGGACACGGGCAGCAGCGTCTTCCTGAGATTCCAACAGCATACTGCGATCGCCAACCCGCCTGCCAAGCGTGGCGATTATGGCGAAACCCCTCTTGGTAATGAAAACCATGAAGGAGGCCTATGTCCTGCAGTGGGCGTCAAATGGCTGATGATGATGATGTTCTATGATTTTTTAAAGCTGTCATTAGCTAGGAAAGAGTCTAAAGATGATTGCCAGTATTCAGTAGCCAGGATCGGCTGTACACATCATATAAACTTACGCCTGTATACCGGAGGGGTAAGAGACAGGGTTTGCCACTTGTAAAGATCCTGACAAAGCTCTTTCGCTTCGGTTTCGCGTACTTTTGGCATTTGCTAATACATCCCCTATTAGGTCGAAGTATGTCCTGATGGGCTTTATTGGAGGCAATTCCAGAAATAGGTACCCCGTTCGTGTTTTGTAACATTTTTCCTGTGAGTTTTGCTCTATTTATATTTTCCAAATTATTGGTATGGTTGCCGCCAATCCGCGTTGGGCACGCGTGGTGATTAAGCCCATACTCTCTCCGTGAGAGAAGGCCTGTGCCCTACAGTGGGACGTATATAGGCTGCTTATGTTTATGTTGCCTACCTATTTTTACGAATTAACCTAGCACCACAGATATAAGTCGGCTGTCCCAAAAATAACACAGTATAAGGGATTAAGGGATACTTCAGCTTGTTCCAGTAACCAATAGTTGTAACATCTCGGTTTTGAAAAAAAAAAATTGACACGAAAATTGTACCAATTGACTTTGTTTTCTAAGTTACGTACATTTGTGAAGTTATAGTAGCAATACCACTCGAAAACATCGTGAGGAAACCTGAGTACCTCAGCGCTTGAAATTGCCAATCTGCGGTGGCCACGCGTCGTGATTAAGCCCATACTCTCTCTCTGAGAGAAGGCCTGTGCCCTACAGTGGGACGTGTATAGGACGTGCACTATAAGTAATAATAATAATAATAACTTCCACACAATACAATCACTTGACCTGGTCCCAAACTAGGATACCCTGTGCTATGGTAACTAAGCAAGGACGTCACAAGCATGAAAATACACCCAGACGGAGGTCATTTGTACAAATGTACCGCGGCCCCCAGTGGGAATCGAACCCACGACCTCTGTTCTGGTAGCTATAAAGCCCCTAAACGGCAAGACCAACGAGGCAGTCAAGTAACCCTCTATAATATTTTATCGTGCCCACTCGATCAAAGTATGAATGATACGTGAACCTAACTATCTAGATAGCCAGTGTATATCGGCCTATCGCTAATGTAGGCGCTAAGTGCCGATAATTTGCTCATTGCAAGGTCTTGCCCCTGCCTTGCCTGGCATGACTGCTATAATGCCCGCCCGCCAGATAACTTGGACAAACACCCGCGCTGTCGGGATGGCGAGGTCGTTTGCGAAGGAAAGCTTAGAGCAAAACTGTCTTTACCGGACTTCAAAGAAGTACCTATGTCTGGTGTTACTTTGAATGACAAGGCTACGCAATAGTGTGATTAGAGAACGTTGCGCACTTAAAGACGAGGTAGTGACTAGAATTGAGAGAGGAATGTTGCATTGGTTTGGACATGTGGAGAGGATGAAGGAAGAAAGATTGACGAAACAAATATATCGAGCGAATGAGGGTGGAAGAGCCGGTAAGGGACGTCCCAGGCGGATATACTTCGGCCGACCGACCGAAAGGTTACGTAAATAGAAATATTAGACCTACTTATACAAGGTGTTGATTTGTAAAATAACGCCCGACTCAGGGTACTTTCTGCTCATCAATACGAACAACTTTTATATGGGACCAACTGTAAAATCCATAAAACAAATTCAGTAGGTATCGAATTACCTACTGAAAAAACTATTTGTTAGCGGTTCGTTCTACATGCAGTTAGTCCAAGTCGCGGTTTGTCCAGTAAGCGTTTGGTCCAATACGCATTATAAACATACATAAACCTCACAGGTTTCAGTGGTTTTCGTTGTGTTTTTTTTATGTCTTTTCTTGTCCATAAATAAAATGAGTAAAAAAAAAATTAAAAAAAAAATGTATGGCACAGCTGGCTTTTTTCGCGATTTCGAGATCCGCGCGATAGTAAAAGTTGTTCGTGTTGATGATTAGAAAGTACCCTCAGTCGGGAATTACTTTAGATAGACAAATAAAATGTTTATTTGGTACCATGATAAAAATAACTTATCATCTAAACATTTAAAAACTAGGAATTTTGCGTGGAATGTGGTCTCCGCTCAGTTTCATGCCATGGCCGACAGCGGCCACGACGCTGGTTTTCAGCGGATACAACAGAACAAAATAAAACATAACAAAACTTAGTCACATAGACGGACGGCATCACTGTAACACAAAAATTCGTTGACGCCCATTATAGTACAATACTTATAAATAAACAAATCAACACGTTGTATCAATGTGTGTTAACCCGCACTTTTTATAAACTAAATTTCCGTACATTATCTACATAATTAATTAACATGTGTTTGCCGAGGTGGAAATTGTGATAGAACCTGTTATAAATAGATAAAATTAGTCTCAATTCAATTCTGAATTGAAATGAAACAAAATTAGCATTAGTTAATTTCGGTATTTGACACGATCAACAATAAATTATTTCATATGCTCGATTAAAACAAAAACTACAAAATATCTCGGAAAATGTATCTCTTTTAGTCAATTACTAGTTATTACAATTTTTAAATAGATTAAACATAAAAAGAGTGCTCTGAAATGTGACGTCATAAGCCAGTATTTTCATACAAAATTCCGTTTTAAAAGTAACTCATTTGATATTTTGTCAATTACCCAATTCTAAGGGTCAGGACAGACGGACAACTTTTCAACTGCATTCCGGCTGCAACATTTCAGTTCAGATGCAGTTTGAATACTGTTGGTACAACTGCAATAAAACTGCCAATGTCGATATTATTATCGACAAACGACGTGATTCAGGGAATCCACATTTTTGGTGTAACCCCGTAGGTATATAACACCATTTGGTTATTCGCGGAATGACCGCAAACTGACGTGGGTCGGCGCATTCACCAAAAGTGTAGTGCGACGTTGTCACTTCGTTGCCATTGGACTTCAAACATTCGTTTTATTCGAATATTCGCCTGTTTCATTATTCGAACACTTTAAATAAACGAAGTTTTCGAATATTTAATAAAATTTGCGTTTTCGAACTATTCTTAACGCAAATGACAAAATAAAAAAAATAAAAAATAAAACTTTGACCTTTGCGTCTACGTAATGAGATGATTTATACAGCGTCCAGTAGCGCCCTCACACTAGATGGGTCAACCTACCTAGGATATTGTTCTGTAGATGGAGTAGGCTATACCATCAACCTATGCCATCCTCACTCGTGCGAAGCCAGCCAAGCCGTGGCTTTCCTCACGATGTTTTCCTTCACTGTTAACGTATGGTATTGCTACTACAAATTCGCACATGTACGTAACTTAGAAAACAAAGTCAATATTGCCATAGGTATATGCCGCACTGGGGATCGAACCTGGGTCTCTCGCTTCCGAGTCCATCGTTATACCCACTGGCCTACCACCGCTTACAAAATTAAAGAGTGCGGTCAACAAAGTTGTAATTAACTGATTTTCCGGCATTTTTCCGGCACCTCAAAATACCAAAATATAGTATCGCTGCAGCGGTTTCTCAACAGCCCAGGGTTCATCTGAATGGAAGATTTTTCTTAGTCCACAAATAGTGCTAGACACTACGGCGTTATTAAATTCGAAATATAAAAAGTGACAGTTGAAGGTTTTCTTATTAGTTTTTATTTCAACGAAGTAAAGTCTACTATTATGTTTAGTGAGACCTTAAAAAAACGATAAAATTATCATCTAGAGAGGAAATCAAATACTTTTTTTCATAAAATAGTCAATATTCTAAAAAAGCGATAATATACTTATTCGAATAATTAGGTTTGATACTGCATGAACATTTCGATTTTTTTTTACAAGCCCTAGCTGTGACGTCACGCCATGGCGCACAACTGGAATAGAAATCCAGATAGGATGTACCCCAAAGGATGTACTAACAACTTTGACGTTTATTCAGTAAACATTTGGTTTTTATAAAGAATAAAATGAAATCAATTTGAATATGAGTCTTACGTCATGCCGCCCGATGGCGCCAGAGGATTTCACACTCACGAGTCACGTCCAGTAAAAATTTGGCTACAAGAGTATCATACCATTTGACCAGATTCGATGGGAATCACACCATTCGATCGTCTTACGTCACGCCCGAGAATTCACACTCACGCGTGATCAAAATTTGGCTGCAGGTGTATCACAAAACAAATCGAGCGAATGTGGATGGAAGAGCCAGTAACATACTTCGACCAAATAGCGGATGTATTAGCAAAGGGCAAGATAAAAAGTACCCGAAACCGGCAAGCGTGCATGCAACGACTAATGAATGTTGACGAAGCGAAAGTGATCTGTCAGAATCGTGGCAAGTGGCAGTCCCTGGGTTTTGCCTACCACTCTGGGATATAGTCATGAGTTTATGTATGTATGTATGTGTATCACACCATTTGACGCCATGGGAATTGAAATTGTAAGTTCTACGTCACGCCAATGAAGCCAGAGAATTTCACACTCACGCATAAACAAAATTTGGCTGCAAATGTATTACACCATTTGACGCGTTCTTTCGTATCGTCGATAATGACCGCAGTTTAGCAGTAAAATTTTAAAGCGAGTCATTTCAGCACGGTGTGACAGATTACCTAAATAGCTTAGTGCATTTTTAGGACTTCATTGTAATTAAAGACATAATGGCAATAAATTAATACTGAAGAAATATTAGCTGCAATATCACCCGTAACGAAAGTGAGTAGAGTGCACACGTGTAAAGGTTGATGTGCTGTCAACTGTACCTAACATACCTAGATGCAACTATGGTTGCAACTTGCATTAATTAATTCAACTAGGAAGCCAACTACCTACCTGAGCTATCTCCAGCTATTGATTGTCTACGACATTCAATAAGCATATCAATTAATCGACTCTTAGTTACTTGCCTTGCCCCGCATTATTAATTTGTTTAATATTAGCACGGATGCAGCAATGTCCTTAACTTTACGAAACAATGCACCTAAGATGCCTAGATGCAACTATGATAGCAACTTGCACTAATGAATTCAACTAGGAAGCCAACTACCTGAGTTATCTTTAGCTATTGATTGTCAACAAAAGTCATTAAGCATATTAATTAACCGTTTCTTAGTGTCGTATTTCTACTTGCATTGCATTATTCATTTTAGTTCTAAGTAATACAAAACTCGGGTGAGTAAAAAACTCGTTTTTATGTATACTCCGTATCAAACGAACTTTTCCCTGCGCCGCGCTTCATAAGCTACAATTCGTAGTTTGATATGACAATTCGATGTAAATTTCGTAGCTGATTAGTACAATTTAGTCTTCCTAATTGTTAATCTGTGGATTGAGCCACATGACCCCCATGCCATGGTAAACCATAAATTGTAATTCATAATAATTGTAAAAACCTATTTTAGAGGCTAAAAACTCCACCCATGCCGGGACTTGAACCCGCGACCTCTGGCTCACCGTGCCAGCGCTCTCTCCCAACTGAACTAATGGGCTAGTGCAAGCATCGATGAAATTTCGAGCCTCTTTACAAACTTTTCTCTGTATTACGTACAGGCAGCGGCAAAAGAAAAGTTTGTAAAGAGGCTCGAAAGTTCATCAATGCTTGCACAAAAGTAGACCATTTATTTGCACTAAGGCTAGACGTTAGGATTCCCTCAGGATTTGTTGCGCATAACTACATAATTTGTCAAATTCTGACATCATAGCGCTTTAAGTACCTACAAAGTTAGTATGCCTTAGGTAAGATATATTTCATGCGTATTTTTTGACATTAGTATTATTATTTGTTTTTATTTATTTATAATATAGTAAGATAGGGAGGGTCGAGTCGAAACTCGTGACACGATATCAAGGTACAATATTGAGAACAAGCAATCCTTTTCATTATTATTATGTAATACTTTTATTGCACTTGGCCTAATGTACAATACGGCGGATTTAATGCCATAAGAATTTTCTACCAGTCAACTGCAGGCGGTGCCTACACTGCTTACGCTTAGGCACGTCTCCTGTTTTTCTTAGAAATCGATCGTACTGATAAACTACTATACTAGTCAGTAAATTACACTTACCCCCGGTTTCTCGTACACTAACAACTTTTTATTCTACTTTTATCACCTGTCAGTTGTTTCTTTTGTATGGACTTTGGTCAACTGACAGGCGGTAACCAGTAACATTATAAGATTGTTAGTGTACGAGAAACCGGGGGTTTATGTAATATACGGTTTACCTTTCATTACGTATATCATTCGTGTATTTAATTGTTAAGACCTAAATAATTTTTGTAAATATATGAACTAACCTACAATTCAAATGAATTGAATTTAAATTTTAAATTTAAACAATCCTACAAACCTAACCAAAGGTTGATGTGCTAATGACTGTACGAGTAATAGTTAAAAGTTTAGTCGGTTTATTTATCGCTTTTTCCTTTTGTTGACGAATTACTGCAAGTTAGAGTACCTATTACGCACGCAATTGAGAACTTGCGTCAAATCTTGATTGGAGTGGCACTGTTTTTATACTATGGAAGTAAAAAAAATTATATACTACTTACTTAATATTTTTTTCGGGATTTTTCAGGTCATAGAAAAACAAAAAATATTAAATATCAGATTTGATTTTTGAGCGTTTTGCTGAGCGTTTTCTAATAAGGATGTCAAGTCGTAAAGTCCCCCTTTAATATTAATTTTATTTTAATTTAACTGGGAATATTTCAAGCGTCTACCTGCTGCGCCGTTATTGATATCGAGCAAAGAACGGCAAAAATATCGCGTTTGTTGTACGGGAGGCCCACTTAAATATTTATTTTATTCGGTTTTTAGTACTTTTTGTTACAGCGGCAACAGAAAAACATCATCTGTGAAAATTTCAACTGGCTAGCTATCACAGTTCATGAGATACCCCTTGTTGACAGACAAACAGACGGACTGACAGTGGAGTCTTAGTAATAGGATCCCTTACCCTTTGGGTACGGAACCCTAAGAAAGATTGTTAGTCCCAAAGCAAACAATAAACCACGATTATCTTTATCTCTTCACATGGCCTCACAAATGAGATAATTTTTTTTCTTTGAATAGTTTCCATTTCATAACATTCACCCAAACGCGCGCTAATGTACTTGAGTCCTTTTCATTCGAACTTCCTATTTTTTCGTAACTGATGTCAACGTCGGCCAAGCATTATATGGTCATTGTCATGTCACGATGCTATTGGTGGCTATTGATTGACTGTCAATGAAAGAACGGATTAAATTGATCAGTAGAGCAACCAGGATAATAATGGCATTAATAACTAAACTTATCATACATTTTATGCTAAAGGTCATTCGAATGGTGGCGTGGTGGCCGGGTCTCCTATCTCCCTCTAAAATGGTTGAGACTGGTGATGGATGACTCTGCGTTATGCTCGTGAACGGGTGCTGTTTGTGTGACTGGCCGCAGCATTAATATTTTTCCTTTTGTAAGAAAATTAAGTAATTTCTTGGCTTTTAGGGTTATTGGTGGCGATCATGGAATCTTATCATACAGGCTCTGATCTATTAATTTTAAGATGATTTGAGAAAGGATGGTCAGAGTGGAGTTTTTTTTCCTGCTGCCTTTTTGTCCACTACATAAGACCCGAAGGCAGCGGCTAACTTAGTACATTGACATTCGACAAACAGAATTCCGTGTGGCGCCGGATTCAGAATAACGTCACTCCATTTCCTTCCGTGGATGTCGTAGGAGGCGACTAAGAAAATCAATTACCAGGCGACGGTCAGCAGCGTCTTCCTGAGATTCCAACCGCATACTTCGATCGCCAACCCGCCTGCCAAGCGTGGCGATTATGGCATAACCCCTCATGGTTATGAAAACTGCGAAGGAGGCCTATGTCCTGCAGTGGGCGTCAAATGGCTGATGATGATGATGATGATGAAACAAAATGTAAGTGCTTTACATTGAAATAAATTATTGATTTCTGAGTTCTTTGAATTTGAACTCAGAATAATAAAATTGGGACCCAGTTTGAAGCTGTTTCAAAATAATGGGGATCATTTAAAAAAAAAGTGCAAGTGCCTTTCTGGTCATGCGCAGTGCGGATTTCCGGAGAAGGAGGGATTTTTCATTGTCAGAATGTTTTTTTTTTTTTTATATTTACTTAATTAGTTTAACAATTTCATCAAAGTGAGTGGAATTTGAATCGACTATTACTCGATAACTTGTAAACCCTTCTTAGCTGTGATAGGTTTCTTTTTAACTTCATATGTGCTACTGTCTACTACTACTGGGGGATGCCCTACTCGAACAAATGCGCTTTTAAAGGTTAACATGTCGTAAAGGGTGATCCCATAAATTCGTTCAAGATCTATTGGTAAAATTTATGAGAAAATTATCGAATTCTGCGTTTTGCTTCAAATCTGTCTTTTTTAGGGTTCCATACCCGAAGGGTGCCAAACGAGACCCTATTACTAAGACTTCACTGTCCGTCGTCTGTCTGTCTGGGTGTCAGGGGAGCTCCCATATAGCTAACGCAATTTTTTTGCCGTTTTTTGCTCGATATTAATAACGGCAACAGATAGACGCTTGAAATATTCACAGAATGTTTAGTTCTATATTTGCTTCAAAAATAAATAATCAAATTAAAATAAGATAAATAAGGGGGGTTAACATGCAACAAACGTGATTTTTTGTCGTTTCCTCTCTCGATCTTTGTGTCTGATGTTGTATAGATAATGGTACGGGACCCTTCGTGCGTGAGTCTGTCTCGCACTTGGCCGGTTTCTTTATTATTTCTTCTTTTTTGGAGATCGTTTAAGTGAAACCCATCCAAGGCTGATTAGTAGGCATAGCACGATCCTTGTAGAGTGAGAAACAGTCAATCAATGTTCACGATCAAGTTCAGAGAGCAAACAAGTCACCCGAATGACTCCGTGTTTCTTAATGAGTGACCGTCGATTGTAATAAATGACACTTGATGACTGTGCAACATTCGATGATGTGACCTAATAAACCACTTGTCGTTGGCATCTTCGGATGAAGACAATGTTAGTTTAAGACACACCGCAGTTTTACTGGGGCTCAATTTTGTTACTGCATTATGATGACGATGGTGATGGAGCGGTGGTAGCGAAGCGGTAGAATGCCGGCCTGATTCGGGAGGTCGTGGGGTTCGAATCTCGGCATGTACCATTGACTTTGTTTTCTACGTTGCGTACATTTGTGAAGTTGTAGTAGCAATACCGCTCGCTAAAGGTAAAGGAAAACATCGTGAGGAAACCTGAGGTGTTCACATACCTCAGCGCTTGAAATTGCCAATCCGCGGTGGGCACGCGTGGTAATTAAGCCCATACTCTCTCTCTCTCTCTGAAAGAACGCTTGTGCCCTGCAGTGGGAAATAGGTACTTATATAGGTTAAATAAAAATTATGATGATGTCCACGACATCGTGATCCGCCGACCTCATAATTTGCGGTATTTTTGCGACGATGGACGCCGACGCGGCTCGAGAAATCCGTCGTGTGCACAATGAAGTAAAAGATTTCGTGAAAGCCCAGCTCAAGGCTCTGGGCTCCAACCGCCTACAGCGCAATGCTCATCCAAAACCCACATACACATACACAATACACACACAATGATCCTGGCGAACTTTACAGTGTTGTAATCGGACTTTAAAAAAATCGAAGTCTTCCTCGCCCACCGAAGGTTCCGTACAAAAATGTGTAGGTACTTCATCATCTTCAACAATTCAACGCCCACTGCAGGACACAGGCCTCCCTCATGGTTTTCCTAACCATGAAGGGTTTTGCCATAATCGCCACGCTTGGCAGGCGGGTTGGCGATCGCAGTATGCGGTTGGAATCTCAGGAAGACGCTGCTGCCCGTCTCCTGGTAATTTATTTCCTTAGTCGCCTTCTACGACATCAACGGAAGGAAATGGAGTGGCGCTTCTCGTAATCCGGCGCCACACGTAAACTTTATGAAACTGTACTTCATACCACTGTGAATTTACATCCACTAAGAATCACAAATATTTACAGATGTCATTATTATTTAAGCGTTAATAATACTGTTTATCGTACATAGTGAAAACAGAACAGAATCGTTGTGTACGCTGTATAGTGTACTTTTAATACTCCTTGGTTTAAAAATCTATTTAGAGGCTAAATATGCCTCCCATGCCGGGACTTGAACCCGTGACCTCTGGCTCACCGTGCGGCTAGCCAGAGGTCGCGTGTTCAAGTCCCGGCATGGGTGGAAATTTTACGATTTTTTTTTTTATTTTAGTTAAATGCTGTTTAAGCCACATTTGAGAAAGTGGTGCAAGTCGGCCTTACTTTAAAACGCAAATATGTTGTAAATACATAACACGATTAATAGTACAGGTGACAGCAGGTCAACCTTCACATTTTTGTTGCAAAGTCGCCCTTAAAGCAATTTAGTAGAGTGCACGTATATAAAGGTTGTTGTGCTGTCGATTGTACGGAGCCCTCGGCGCTCGAGTCTGCCTCGCTCTTGGGCAGTTTTTATACTATCAGATGCGCGTACGATAAGAAACGCGATGTGTGTGCTGCTTTACGCCAGAATTTCAATATTTTCGTGCACGCATGCCATTTGGGTCAACGTTCGCAAAATTGCAGGTTACTGATGTATGACAAAATACTCATCCAGATATAGCTGGGAACTTAGTATGATTTTAAAATGAGGCAAGTATGTGGTTATAAAGACAAGTCAATGTTTACGTGCTAGAGAAATAAGTTACTTTCATGGTATTCTTTTGAAGGTTGACAAGTTATTTTTAATTATTATAGGGTAGTTATGTAGGAACCAGAAAGGTCTAGAATACTTACATCAAAAACCAACACAAAAAAATTCGTAGTAAACAACAAACTATCACAGCAACGAATACTGGCCACTAAAATCAAATTACAAATTAAAAAAAAACACACAAAACCAGGACCACAGACAGCGTTCGATCCAAAAAAAAAAAATTCAACAAATTACGTAATTTTTCCCGCGCACTAGTCAGCGAGACATAGGACGGACGACCGATACGCGCGCGTTTGCCAGCCCGTCTACGCCAGAAAATCTATTTGCCCAACCGAACGGCTAAATTAAACCAAATTACCCTCGAGTCCCCTCGGCTATTGTTTTGTTTGACTTCTAATTACCTAACTCTTCGCGCGCCGTTTCAGGCAAACTTACGCACTTACTTTCACTCGTTTTACAGTTTCGTACCTAATACTCGGTCTGTCTCTCCGTCCGACCTATAGGTACTAAAGGTCTTTTTCTCAGGTTACTACTAAGTTGAATTTTTCGCAGTAACTTTGTGCTGTGGACTTTTTAAAATGAATAAAATAAAATAAAATATGCGTTATTGTGGGGAATCGAAACTAGGTAAGTACACAAATAATAAAAAATATCATCATGATCATCATTCAGCTACAAGAAGTCCACTGCCGGACATAGGCCTCCTCCATGGATTTCCAAAAAGACCGGTTGGAAGCGGCTTCCATAAAACATATAAATTTTTAAAATTATGCAATCTAAGTAGGTATGTAATTAGCTGTAGCTACAACCTGCAGGTAGTAATAATAGCCTAAAAACATTATTGTGCCACTCTCGGACAATACCAGATTTGTCCGGAGGACAATTGCACTTCTGCCTGCACTTTCACGCTTCCGCCCGTCTTCCGAAGGCTTAGCTTTTTAATTTGTCTTGGTTTTATTATTTCTTCATTGGAAAAATTACAATAAAAATTGAGATCATTCCGCCTCCCCGCGCCTACTATTCCTATAAAAAGTGCACTGCGTGCATTACATAGTTATTTTAATTTTGTGACATTTATGTCTGGATTATTCCCCACCGTTTTTATATGTACGGAGTTTTGTCAGGACATGTCAAATTTCGAAATGGTACCATTATAGGTCCCTGAAAGTGATGTGCAACAAATGCTCTCCGTTACAAACTTCGAAGACTACTTTTAACCCGAAACCGGAAAGAGGTTTGTCAGGATTGCGGCAAGTGGCAAAACAGGGCCGCTACCTACCCCTGCGTGATATAGGCGGGAGTTTATGTATGTTAAGAAGTTTCTTTTTTCAGTCAAGAAAGCAAGTCTTTACTTAAACAGATAGGTAATTAAGTGGGAGTGTATTTAAATGTATAAATTTTTATTTTATCTTAATTTCTAATAGTAACTTATGATCTTCAAATTAAACGATTTGCTTTATGATTTATGGATAGTATCGATATTACGTATACCTGCGATTTCCGCACTTAGCCTCATGGTTGGGCCATTGTACGTAGCAAAGCTGTGAGTTTACTCCAGCCAGCCTTACTCTGATGTCACTGCAGGCCTCCTGAAGGGATCCCAGCTTCCCAATGATGACGGTCCGTTGCTTTTCCACGCCTACACAGTGAATGGTTACGTGGGCGGATGTTTCCTCTTCTTTGAGGCATCCCCGGCAAAGCGCAGATCTCCTCTCAGACGCCGCAGGCTACGTGAAAGACGTTTCGAGATTGTTGGTAGAGCCTCCTTGGCTTGTCTGCGTTTGGTTTCTGTTCTCCGAATTTCAGCATGATGGTTTTCTGTTCGCGACCTCAACCATTTCCTAAACTGGTTGTATGGTAGTGGCAACAGGGGTTCGGGTCTTTCCGCTGTAGTTTCCGAGCCTCATTACCCAAGGAGCCTCTATGACCGTTTGTGCATTGTTCGGATAGTATCCATAAACAAACGATATTTAAAATTTCTTCATTTAACTTAAAAAAATCACTGTCTGTCTTTGAAATTAATAATTGGGGATCGAACCCGGATCCTGCGTAACAGCCAGCTTATTCCGTAACTGTCCCTCTATTTTAACGTTTCCAAAGAGTCAAAATTGCATGTACATATTTGTCAGTACATAGTAGAAACCTATTTAGAGACAAAAAATTCCACCCATGCCTCATTTAAAAATCTTCCTCAGCACGGATTAGTGCAACAGAAAGAATATAGAAGTTACGTAACAGCGCCGCTGAATCTTGACAGAATACACTAAGCTATCAAGACATGAGACTTTGGTGAAATTAAGCAACACATTCCACTGAGTAGGTACTCTTGTTAAAATTTAAAAAAACTTGAAGTTTTATTTTATAGTGCTACCAACTACTTTAAAGCTATTTATTAATTTACAACGACGAACATAATTTTTTGACGGAAGTATTTTATAGGGGGTTTATTTTATTGCAATGCAAAAACTTTTTTACAGTACGAAGTAGCATTATTTATACAGATACAGATACTGGTCTTATAAATCAAATGTGCGCTATGTTTAGCCAATAAGGCGTACAAATGTTTTAAGGAAACAATTATATTAGCAAAATTACAAGTCAATAATATGTATTAATTGATTATAATTAGAAAAATTATATTAATCATAATAAAAAGTAAACAATGTCAAAATTTGTCATTTAAATATTCGAAGACACTATAATAAGATTTCGTTAAAAGTAAACTCTTCAATTTAAATTTAAATTTGTCTATGGGGAGTTCCCTCCATGCTGAAGGCAGTTTATTATATAAAGTAGGAGCCATGTGACAGACGCTTTTCGTCATTAGTGCCGTGTTTGACTTGCTTTTTATTATTCTGGTGGGATCTCTTTGAGCTCGCTTAATTTTATCTCTAGCTTTATGGAATAGATCTTCATTTGTTTTTACAAAAAGGCATATTTCTAATATATACATCGCAGGCAAAGTCAGAATCTTATATTTAATGAAGAAAGGCTTACAGGTATCTTATTGGTGAAGGCCAAACATGGCTCGGATGCATCGTTTTTGTAATTTAAATACAGATACTTTATTTGTGCTGTTGCCCCAGAATATAACTCCATATCTCAGGAGAGATGCAACCATACCATGGTAAGCTGTTATTAACGCATTTCTGTTTGTAACAGCGGAGAGTCTATGAAGCGCAAAAGCACACGAGGACAATTTTTTATTTAGCTGTGTAGTATGTTCATCCCAGTTTAATCTACTGTCTATTATTACACCTAGAAACTTAGAATTACATACTTCCTTTACTTCGATATCTTTATATTTTACGGTAATATTATTAGGTTTATTTTCTCTTTGTTTAAAATGCATTATGCTGGTCTTATCTAGATTAATTTTTAAGTTGTTATTTTGAAGCCAATTTATTATGTCATGTAGAGATTTATTTATGTCAGATCCATAATTTTCCTTATTTCTAGAGTCAATTGAGATAGTGCTATCATCAGCGAATAGAGTCATTGGATAGCTGCTCACTTTTGGTAAGTCGTTTATGTAGACTAAGAAGATATTATGTTAGAGCTATTGTTTTTATATGTATTTCCATTACTTTTGAGGAGCCTTTAATGGGTCCCATCAAGTAAATGATGCATGTCTCATTATTTTGTTTACACGCGTGAAGTTGAAATTAGTACCAAGGTGTCTTCTTCAAGCATTTATTAAACGAGTAATTTCCTGATAAAACATTTCTGACTATCAGTGCATCAACCTATCATCATCATCATCATCATCAGCCATATGGCGCCCACTGCAGGACATAGGCCTCCCTCATGGTTCTCATAACCATGAGGGGTTTTGCCGTAATCGCCACGCTTGGCAGGCGGGTTGGCGATCGCAGTATGCGGTTGGAATCTCAGAAAGACGCTGCTGCCCGTCTCCTGGAATTTGATTTCCTTAGTCGCCTTCTACGACATCCACGGAAGGCATTTCCGGCGCCACGCGGAAGTAGTTTTACGTCAAAACAGGAATGAGGAGATCCGCAGAAGAACCCGAGTTACTGATATAGCTCGAGGAATTGGTCAGTTGAAGTGGCTGTGGGTGGGTTACATAGCTCGGAGAACTGATGGACGTTGGGGCGAAAAAGCTTTGACTTGGCGACCGCGGACCGGGCGACGCAGCGTGGGCGGCGGGGAGTCGCTGGATGCGGGCGGCACAGCACCGGGAAGCTTGGAAAACCATGAGGGAGGCCTATGTCCTGCAGTGGGCGTCAAATGGCTGATGATGATGATGATGATGATGTAGTTTTATGAAACAGGCCCCTGATGGTACAGCCATGGACTTCTTACACTAAAGCTGACATATTGTTATTATTATTATTAAATCCTATGCATTTAAAACAGGCAGTTTTGCACATAGGCGAGCTTAATGCTACTTAGCATTATCTACCAGCTAACCTAAGTTTTGAAGAGAACATTAGCAGGTATTGCAACTTACTCGTAAAATATTAAATATACTTACTAATTACTTATTCAGACCTAGATATATAAAATAATAATAAATAAATACTTGATACAATAAATAAATACATAAACCTACAGATTTAGGAAAGATACTTTACAATATGTACCTACTTATCTTATCAACCGACTTTAAAAAAGGAGGAGGTCTCTATTCGTCGTAATCTTTTTTTTTTAACTATTAGGTATAGGCTAATCATCTTATTTATAAAAACACAATCGTCTAAAACACTCCCCAGAGGCAGTTTAAGAAAGCTGGGGTTACGTCATTAAGTATAAACTGCATCTGAGAAGTGTTTTGGGGAATCGTGTGATAAAGTAACATTTATTCTGAAAATATTCATTCAATCAAAGTTGTGACAACGCCTGCCATTTTAGATAGATAGAGCACTTAAGATTGAAATGCAATCTCTGTAAATAAAACCGGCCAAGTGCGGTGGACACGCGCAGTGTAGGGTTCCGTAGAAGAAGAGAGTTTCTTGATTGCTTTACACCACTAACACGTCCATCAAAGTAATTTTCAATGGAGTTGATACGTAATTTTCCTTTTTATAACTTGGTCGACTATTACTTGTCAACTTGTAACTTGAAAGCCTACTTAGCCACGATAGTTTTCCCTGATTTTTTACGTTTTGAGAATAAACTGTCTAGCCGGAAGCTAGGTGAGGTACCTATCGTTGGATTGGTACTTTAACCCACAACATTTTAAACTACCAATCCAACGATACCTTTAGGTGTAGAGAAGTTTCCAGTTGCACTCAAATTTTCCATAAACGCCGTAACCCGGAAGTTAAACCAGGTTTTCCTTTGTTAATAATTGTACCTATTATTGTTAATTGTTATATGGTCCATGTTCAGCATACAATTCCTCAGAAGAGAAATATCGTACTTACAAGTTCCTTATCTAACATAAAATATTACCTTGCCTTAGTTTAAGTTTGTTTTTTTTTATTTATTTATTTATTTTGTCTTTTTGGTGAAATCTATTCCTAGTAGTATGTAGGTATATTTTTTCGTTCATCTCCTCCCTTCATATGATAATTTTTATTTATGTATGTTTATTCTATATTTATCTTATATTTATGTACCGTTTATGTATGTGTATTAAATATATAAATATCTTTCTTAGTATTGTTTAGTTGCACCGACTACCCGTCATTTAGCTTCTCTTTTTTTTTCCGTCAATGGTTGTCTGGAAGAAATTACTTTTAGTAATAAGGCCGCCAATTGTACTGTACTATATCATTGTTAAATACTCATATGTAATTCCTGGTGTACATACAATAAAGAATATTCTATCTATCTATCTATCTATCCTGTCACTAAGATCCTTATTCAGGTAGATAGTTAATAACGTAGGTTAAGTCTAGATCTAGGTTTAATCCTGATAAAATCTTAGTTTGTGAATCTGGAGCGAGTTCCGAAATTTCACATCACCCTTTCCGTGATGTTCAATCTTAAGGGGGGGGGGGTTGTTATAATCACCTTCGCTTAGAGACTGTATGCATGGGAAAGTGCTGACGTGTCAGTAGGTGCAACCGACACGTGTAGCTTTTTCCCGTGGCCTGACGCAAGACCAGTCTTTCCTTTTTTCAATTCAATTCACGACCGGGCTCGTGAAAGACGGTCGTCTCTATCATTCTATTTCCATTGTTCAATTTCATTATTTCAAGTTCTAAATAAACGTGTTAAGAGTATATTTTTTTACTTGTTTATTTGTGGTTTAATCGACTTATCATATTGAATTGTCATAGTAAACCATGAATAGCAGTTCTATGAAACAGGCCCCGGCTCACCTCGTGGATTCAGTTGGTACCTGGTTGTGACGTCGGCTGTGACCTTTGGAAAATTTGGCACATTACGCGTTGCTGCATATTCTATTTACAAATCACGGAAGAAGGAAAATAACCTCATACAAACATTTAGCGCGTCTTACCCCCAGTTTCTCGTACACTAACAAGCTGTTAATCTACTGTTAACAGCCGTCAGTGTTTTTTTTGTATGCACTTTGGTCAGTTGACAGCTGTTAACAGTAGATTAACAGCGTGTTAGTGTACGAGAAACTGGGGTTTAGTATTTGGATAGATTTTGTAAGGGGGTGGTTTCATTAATCAGACATGTCATCACTAGAGACTGTTAACGGTAGAGTCAAGGATGTTTTAGCCGTGGATCGGAAGTCTTGCAGTGGGCAAAACGGCACTCAAATGTCACAACTTGACAAGTAGGCAGTACATACTTTACGTAACGGGCGACTTTGCAACTAAAATGTAGGTAAAGGTTAATTGGCTATGTTTTTTATAAAAAACATGATTTCTCAAAACACAAATTAGACTGAAAGACTAACACAGACTATTTAAACTACATTTGAGAAGTGTTTTAGATGTATCGTGCTTTTATAAATAACACCGTTGACAGAATATGTTATACTACTTACTATAGGTAGGTACAAACACTTGGCGCGTTTTTATGAGCTAACTTTGGGGCGGCAATGGAATGAACTCATCCATATATGATATGAGGAATGAAAGTTGATATCCACTTAAGTATTTGTCGACATAATAAAATAAAAAAAGTTTGACGCTCTTTTGTTTTTTACTAGAAGATTTGACTTGTGTTCTGTCGCAACGAGCATACCTAATCGAAAATGGAGAAAATTGAAGTTCGCGCGGTAATTAAATATCTATGGTTGAAAAATTTTACTACGGAACAAGTTAAATCAAGACTTGCAAGATACGTTAGGGGTCCATGCTCCTTCTTATTCTACGGTTGCGCGTTGGTGTGCTGAGTTTAAGAGGGGAAGAAGATCCACCAATGACGACTCGCGCTCAGGGTGCCCTACGACTGCAGTAGGTAAGTACCTACTGAAGAAATGATAAAAAATGTTGAAAAATTTGTTTTGGCGGATCTTCGTACTAGGTACTATTCGTTTTATAGCTGAATAACTAGCGATTTCAATAGGACTCCCTATTCTCAGTACAATACATGACCATTTGGGGATGAAAAAAGTCTCAGCGCGGTGTGCCGTGCCTAGAATTTTAACGGCCGAACAAAAACGAACCGGGCTGAGAATTTCACAAAGCTGTTTGGAACTGTTACAACTCTGGTTGTAGTCTGGTTATCCAGACTGGTTTCTGGCTCGATTTCTAACTACGACCCTGCTTCACCATTACGACCCTGAAATAAAAAACAATACCATCATCACCGACCCCTAAGAAATTCAAGGCCGTTCCATCCACCGGCAAGATCATGGGTTCTCTTTTTTGGGACAGCCAAGGGGTGGTACTGACTGAATTCCTTAGTCAAGGAGGCACTGTTACGGGGAATATGTACGCAGAACAAATTAAAAAGTTGCGTGACGAAATCTATTTCAGAGATTGAAAGAATAGAAAGAGGCCAGAAATTCGACAATGATGACGCAGTGATCGCCGCAGTACCAACGGGGTTTTTTAGAAAATCAAGATGAAGATTTTTTTTTAAGAAAGGAATTTCAGGTTTAGAAAAAAGATTATGTTGAGTGTATATATGTTACAGTCAGAAGTCTTAAACGGTCAAAACTAGTTTTGACTGTTAAATTTAGTCAACACTAGTTTTGAGTGCAGAGATTGGTTAAAATAAGTTTTGACTGAAATTTATCACTCAATAGTACTTATGACTGATGTTTTTCGTGTTAACTAAATATTGTGGTCAAAACTGGTTTTGACTCCAAACTAGTTTTGACTACAAGAGCTCAGTCAAAACTATTTTTGACTACAAAATTATCAAATTAAATAATTCACGCTTATAATTACCCAGTCACAATCAAAATGAAACTACAATTTATCAAATACAAAAATGTTTAATAAGAAAGTTACAAAAAAAGGTTTTATAAAGTAGGTATTATTGATATATATTGATCATTTCTTTTGTAATATTAGCATATTTCTTTGGTGTTTCAACCTTGAGTCTATCGCGGCCACCATGCCCAATACAGATATGAGCAGCATCGATGATATCATAAATCTCTTCAGCCGGCAAAAAATACTTAATAGGCTCTGTGTTTGCCTGTGTGTTTTCATACCGCAGACTTCAATTATAGTAAATCGTTTCAATCGTGCATATAATACTTCTTCTTTTTCTCTTCAAATTTAGCATCCTCCACTTCCATAACAAATTTATCAAATTTTTCTTTCGTCATCACATTAAAATGACTGTCTTTCATGTCTTCTATTGCTAATATTCTTTGCAAGAAGCGTTTCTTCCTTTCCTGGTCACTTATTGCATCGAAAATTTCCACAATTCTTTATTAATTTTAAAATTATAAAAAAATGTATAGTGTTTTCTATCTAATTTTACTCGACCTTATTAACTTTTTAAGAGTTTTGACTGATATTTCAGTCAAAACTAGTTTAGACCAATAAAGCTAGTCAAAACTACTTTTGACCGATGCGATCAGTTAAAAGTAGTTTTGACTAGCTTCATTGGTCTAAACTAGTTTTGACTGCAATATAAGTCAAAACCACTACTGACCAGTTTTGACTGTAACATATTATACAACTAAAAGGGTGACTATGTTGAAAAATAAAATACATTTATTCATTCTCACTACTTATTGAACCCTTGCGTTTACACTTGCGAGGCTTGCGTCATTTTGCAGCAAGTGGTGCCTACCTAAGTATCCATTAAAAAGAAGAAATAATTTTAGAAATTAAATACAGAAGTCTTATCGCATTTTTAAAATATCTGTGATGATAGAAGTCTGTGATCTCGGTGATCTCCTACCGAACGGGACCACAGACTCCGCAGAAAAGAGATACGACTAAACTAAACGTAAACGCTATGCATGCGTATAGCGGAACGTTTTTAGTTCTGTCTAGGGATGGTCTTTTTTTATTTATGCTAAGTTGTGTACGTACCTTATATATTATATTTATTTACAATCATAAATTAATAATATCCACTGTTTATATGGTCTAGTGATATCGCACATAAAAATCGGTTACAAAAAACAAAACAAAAAGGTTGAATAGAATTATGTTTCTAAGGTACTTTGTATTTTACGCAGTCCTCGAGTAACCCAGGTATAATTTGAATACTCGAGGACTGTCCAAGAATTCCGATGTCAGTTTAAAAAAAATATCATAGGACGTAACTTCCAAAAAAGTTGACACCTACACATTGTTTATGTGAATACTCCGAATCTATTTTACGTAAATACTGGTATACCCAAATAATACACTTTATGACACTTTAAGACACTGCTGCTTTACTGACATTTTACAAAATTGTAATGATTTTGGCTGTAAAATATCGAAAAGACTTGTAATAGAAACAAATATCGATTTTTAACCGAAAATTAAATGTCCACAAAAATTTATTTGTACATCCCTAGTTCTGTCTGTAGATGTGTGATGTTTTGTCTGTCAAATAAAATCACAAACCAATTAGTGATGGAACCGATTATAATTTTTAGAACCGGTACTTCCCAATTCGTTTCAGAATAAACCGGTTTTTTGGGACAGGTTTTTTCTTTTTATCAAAAAGGTCTCATTATGTATGAAAAGTCATGAAAACGCATTGTTAAAAACTTAAAGCATAATTATGCCTGTTCTGTAATAAAATCATAATTTTGGTGCAAAACAGGTCAATGGCATAATATTATAATCTGTATAAGATAAGACCCATAAGGATATAATAAGCTTTCCAGAAACGCGGTTCAAAAAATGTGCAAAGCACACTTTGGGACTTTAAAAAGACTAAGTTTGTAGTTCTTCGTCCATTGTTCTCCAAAATGATCTAGAGTTTGAAATGGAAACTAGTTTAACTTTTAACGTTCATTAAGGTGTAATGTTCATTAAGTCACAGTTTCTATGCTACTTTGAATAAAACATTTTGAATTGATTTGCTTAACCTTAAAAATACCAATTACTATCAGGAGAGGTTACCAAAACCTAAACAGAATTAAATTAGCTTTTATGCAATACATATCTCAGTTGGAAAATAATTTGTCTTGTCTCCCGTCCGGGTCCTATAAATTACACTATAAAAGTAATCGATTACTTTTTTGGAATACCGGTTAATGTCAGTTATCTCAGAAACCGATTTTTATTGGTTTTCAAACAACCGGCTCACATCACTAAAAGCAATGTCATTGTCAAGTCAATTCACGCACGTGTCACTTTCACGTTTGAACGTGTTTTGATTGTAAATTAGAACGATTTATTGAAAAAAACCAATGGAAATTCAATGAAATCCCAAAATGGATAGCAAGAAAAAGTTACCCCAGGGCCCGTCCTTGACTTATACTAGTCATCCTGACTATAGGAAGCCGGCGAAAATTCATAACCCTGTAAGTGTTTACTTTGTTGTTTTATTTCTAAACTAGTAGCAAAAGTGACATTAAAAGGATGTTATCTTGTTTAATTGGTATCAATTATAAGGACCAATAACCAATTTGATGGACAAGGGAGCCTACAAGCTACGCGTAACTAGCTTCCATTAAGAGGTTAGAAT
This sequence comes from Yponomeuta malinellus, assembly GCA_947308005.1. NCBI lineage: Eukaryota > Metazoa > Arthropoda > Insecta > Lepidoptera > Yponomeutidae > Yponomeuta > Yponomeuta malinellus. Next base: position 3,117,948 of record OX371016.1, on the reverse strand, counting down.
TTCCTTTTCTTGAACTGCAGTCGAGTTTTTCTATACCTTAACCAATCGCAGCCCCTAACCTTTCAGGAATACCTTACGCGTGCACACACACACTACCTGTCCTGATGAAAATGCAGTGTGTTAGTTTAATCACTCAATCAGGACCACTCAATCATGTCATACTTATTAGTTTGTATTTAGGATAAGGAACTAGTTTGTTCTTCGTTTTTTAGCACGTGAGTGCTGAAAAATAGCACAGTCAACTGGCAGGCATGTCTTGTCTCTGGCGGCACATGCTGATCTCACACCTTTCTTTGCCAACTGTATATTTGCAAATAATGTAGACTTAAAAATTTGGTGCCCTCCGTAGCAGGGCAGGAATGTTGTGTGAAAATCCATTCCTCCGCTGCTAGCGTTCTTTTGACTTTAGCAGCAAACATAAAAAAATATAAACGTCAAATCTCAAAAAGGTTCTATATCAAATAATTAGAAAAAAGTGGTGGGAGTTTCTTTTGTACTCGCTTTTCAATGAAAGGAGGAGGCTGGCAACCTTTTTCTGCACTACGAAAAAAAACGAGGGCGGCAATTTATTTTGTCTTGTTACATTTCGTTTTTTACAAATTAAGTTTAAAATTGATAATTTAAAAGTATGCATCTAATTATTCCTTTTCTTATCACTGTTTAATTATTCTGTCCTATAAAATTCGTCCCCCCAAGGCCAAGCTGAGAATTCTTCAGGAGCGTAACTGTAGTAGTATCATATGGATCACAATAAGCTTCGTGAGAATGCAATGAATATACTGGTCATCTGTTACAGATGCGCAATCCGTTGACGAGCAGGTTGAAACTTTCAACAAGCTCCTCACCCAGCTCTATGATGGTCATGCCCCTATTTGAGCAGCTTATTAAAAAAATCCCACCCCAAACCAAAATATAAATGTGTACGGATGCACAACGACGCCACATTCATGAATCTGTTGAAAATGGAGATCCAGCTAAAGTCTGGAAATTTCTTCGATCACTAGGAGTCTGAAAATCTCGTCAAAACTCCATTCCAAACAATTTGAGCATTGATTTTCTCAATCAACATTTCACGATTACTGCGTCTACCACAGATATCTCAATTGCTCTGAGGCATCTAACTTTGTTAGTACAAAAAAGTCTGAAACACTAAATACTCTTTCTTCGCTTCCAACGCCTGATTTTTCATCCTTTCATCTTAGTCAATTTACTGATTATGATGTTAGGAAGAACATCATCTCCATTACCTCGGGCGCAGTTGTTAGCGACAGCATCAGCCGTAACATGCTGTTACCCATTCTTGATATCATTCCCGTCATCACCAAGTTCATCAACTCCATTTTTCCCTGCAATTTTTCCGACTGCTTGGAAGGAAGCTCAGGTAACTCCTCTCCCTAAAAAGACTAATTCTCTTCCTTTTCCGAGTACCGTCCCATATCCATTTTACCAATCCTGTCCAAAGTTCTGGTATGCCTGGTAAACTACCAGCTGAGCAATTACCTTACCAAGAATAATCTCCTTAACCCTTTCCAGTCCGGCTTCCGTCCTGGTCATAGCACTGTTTCGGCTCTTGTCAAGATTACTGATGACATGCGCTTAGGTATGGAGAACGGGCAGTTGACTGTTCTATCGTTCCTCGATTTCAGCAACGCTTTCAATACTTCAACATATTTTTAGCGTTGCTTCGTTCTTCTAACATATCTCCAACAGTGATTGCCAACAGTGATTGCCAACAGTGATTGACTGGTTTCGTTGTTATCTACACGGGCGCCGGCAATGTATTCGCAACGAAGATTTCACCTCTGATTGCTGTAGAATATCTGCAGGTGTCCCACAAGTGGCGTGTTGTCTACAAAAAGAAGCGGTCTTTTTGTAATTTTCATCGATAGTATTAGTATTTCCCATCAACTCTTCTTCCTACCACATTTATGCTGACGATCTTATGATCTACACTCAGGCAAATATCGACCAATTAGACACAGCTATTAATTTCTGACCGGACCACGTCAAATGGGCATACATGTTTCGGCGTACAAGTAACAACGCAGAAGCCAGATTGGACACTTCCGAGTCCGAAAGCCGAGCACCGCGAAGCGAGCACGAGGAAAATCGCTGCGGCGAGGCCGAAGGCCGAGCTCCATCCAGGCCGAAGCAGAAGGCCGAGAGGTCGAAGGCCCACGCATAAGTCTTAAACGAAAGTAACGAGCGCCGCGGAGAGCGAAGCTCGGAACAGCAGCTGGGGGTTGGCGGGCTCGCCACCTAGTATAATTTACGTACACCTACCTACTCTCTTCATCTTACAGTCCTATCCATCATAAGGTTGTCTGGAAGAGATCGCTTTTAGCGATAAGATAAGTTTTAAACTATGTAACTTAGATTTAAAATTGTTCCGGTGTGAGAGTATTAATCTAATCTAGTCTAATCTATTTTTTGTCAAATTTGCTGTATTTGTTGGTTGCAATAAACGAATTTTTACTTTACTATGTCAGTTTATTTCTATTCCAGATTTTGCAATCTATAGGAGCGCCACACGTCGACTCCTTTAACTACTTAATCGAAGATGGTCTCAGGATCGCCATAGAAGACCTCATCCCCATAGAATTCGAGTTGCCAAGTGCCGAGAAAGTCAAAATCACTATTGATGAAGCTGGATTCTCTAAACCCGCTGTTCCTATGGAAACAGTTGGGGTCAAAAACCAGAAGGTGTTGCCTACTGAGTGCAGGCAACGGGCGGCAACTTATAAGGGAGAGTTTAGGATCCGAGTGACTTTGTCTGTGGATGGCAATGCCATTTCAACAGACCGTTCGCTTGGTTGTCTTCCGGTGATGTTACGGGTGAGTTGTGTGTTTAGTATCTTCAATCTGTGTAAATACAGTTCGTGGTTTTGGTAAGTGATGCCGATTCAAAGGCGTGAAGAATCGCCTTAATCTTTTTGTTCTTCTTTCGTACTTTTACATTAGTTATAAAGATATCTCATGTACAACAACAAAGCACAATAAATATCTTTTACATTAGTTATAAAGATATCTCATGTACAACAACAAAGCACAATAAATATCTTATCTTATGAAAAAAATCTAAATCACTAAATTGTGGTCCTACTACAGCGCAATATTACACTATTAAGCACATTCCTTTGCGATGGGGTTGTGAGGGGTGGGGCGCGGGGACCGCTACATGTCGGGGTTTTAAAATAACCATGCCAAATTGAATAAAAATAAAATGACAAATTGAATAAAATAAAAACAAAGTAGGTGAAACAAAATTTTGGGAACAAGCTTTACTGAGTCGAGCCTCTGTTCAAAACCACAGCCCGTCTTTATTTGAATGACCAACAGCTTTTCAACCTTTACACATTTGTTGCAAAGTGTTTGAATGCAACTGAGTATTGTGCTGTCGACTATTATATTCTAAGGACTGGTAAGATAAACAATCTGGCAATAGAATATTGTTTTTATTTCATTAAAGAATATTTAGACTTTATGTAATAAGTTCCTAAACACTGTGATAATTTTAAGATTCACTATAATTAAGAATAGTCATAGTAATAGTAATAATTAATCGTTATGCATGCTAATTATAAATACCAAAATATGTGTTTACACCTCAAAAGGTTGAACATGGAGATCTAAAGATCCTAAGACATCCGCTAAATGTAACCTATGTTTTTAACACAATAAATTCATTCATTCATTCATTGGTAAGCCCATTAACATTAGATGTATGGAAGACCTGTCAAGTTTTGACTGCCAGTAGCCATAACCGCATAACTTATATTTACGGATTCTTTATAGAAAAAGGCCTTAACCACTCGTCTGCCGCGACACAGATCTGTGTCCAACTTAGTATGGGCCACCTATACGTTCCATTCCGCGAGGGCAGTTCAGAGGTTAACCTGTCAACCGTGCGACCTTGAGATGAACAGTTAAAAACCATTGTTATGGTGGTCCGATCGGGTCCTTTAGAATTCTACAGATTAATCACTGACATGTGTTAAAAGTCTTGTCTGTTTCAGTCTAAAATCTGTCACTTGGCAAACCTGTCCCCTGAAGAGTTGGTGGAGGCCAACGAGCATGCTGATGAATGGGGAGGCTACTTTGTTGTCAAGGTAATGAGTTCTATTTGTCTATCTATGCAGCCCATGAATAGAGCCCAGTGCTGGGTATAGGCCTCTCCCTGTCACAACAACCATACTATATGGTTATATGGCACATCCGGATTAAGAATAGCGTTACACCATTTCCTTCCGTGGATGTCGTAGAAGTCGACTAAGGAAATCAATTACCAGGAGACGGGCAGCAGCGTCTTCCTGAGATTCCAACCGCATACTGCGATCGCCAACCCGCCTGCCAAGCGTGGCGATTACGGCAATACCCCTCGTGGTTATGAAAACCACGAAGGAGGCCTATGTCCTGCAGTGGGCTTCAAATGGCTGATTATGATCATGATGATGATGATGGCACCATAATCGCAACCATTCATAAATAATTATGAACATTGTATGAAAACTAGTCCTACGATTTGATTAGGAAATTCTTTATTGCTCAATAAAACATTTGCACATAAGCCTGCTACTAAGGCCGATATTCAGAAAAGATTTTGAGTGTGAGCTCAATGTGAGTCCGGGTCTTTCAACTGTCAAAATGAAAGTCTCAGGGATATTTTGTATTCACAGTTGAGTTTGAGATAACAAAAATTGAGCGCAAGCTAAGCTGAGACTGAGTAGTGGATTTCGGCGACTTAGCTAAGACTCAAGGTGGCAATGACGAAGAAAGTAGCGACACCTGTAGGCAATTCGGTGAAGTAACCTTTTTTTTATTCACAATTTGACATTTTGCATGCTCATTTTCCTTCAAAAAGTTAAATTGTGTTTTTAGAGTAATGAGAAGTCAAAATAAAGTATAACCGCGCGTAAAAAGTTTCGACATTGGTTGCCATCTCATTCACTCCTGTGGATTATTGTATGCCTTTCATGTAGCGTTAACAGATAATATAAACCGGTAACGTCAAAAACTGTACCACAGATTACACGCTGGAGTAAGTTTAGCTTGAGCTGTGGCTTAGCTGAGTTCGAGTCGAGATATTGACTGTGAATACAAAATTCTTGAGTCTTTGTTGAGATTGCTCAACCGATGCTCAGCTTAGTTCACGTTAAGTGTAGCTCAACGCTGTGTTTCTGAATATCGGCCTAAGTGTTTTCCAGCTAACCTTTGGTGATGGGGACATTGGACGGGCTAGTGCCAGAAGAGATTTATTGACAAATATATATAGACTAGTTAGACTATGACGGTGGTAGCCTAGTGGGTAGAACATTAGGCTCGGAAGCGGGAGACCCAGGTTCGATTCCCAGTGCGGGCATGTACCTATGACTTTTCTTTCTAAGTTATGTACATTTGTGAAGTAATAGTAGCAATACCACTCGCTAAGGGTGAAGGAAAACATCGTGAGGAAACCTGGGTGTCTGAGCTATTCACATACCTCAGCGCTTGAAATCGCCAATCCGCGGCGGGCACGCGTGGTGATTAAGCCCATACTCTCTCTGTGAGAGAAGGCCTGTGCCCTACAGTGGGACGTATATAGGCTGCTTATGCTAGACTATGACGTCGTGCATTTACGCTTATGGTCCAATGGTAAACCGGCCCTTGTCTTACTGATATGGATTTCAGGGGCACGAGCGTCTGGCACGCATGCTACTGGTGACACGGCGCAACTATCCGGTGGCGATCAAGCGCTCCGGCTGGCGGATGCGCGGCAACCTTTTCACGGACTACGGCGTGATGGTTCGCTGTGTGCGCCCCGACCAGACCAGTACCGTGAGTCCCTACTATACTGGCTTAAGGCTGCTGTTACGTGGAGAATGCTGTCTCGTTCGCACAATTTAATATTTTAAGGTTCCGTACCCAAACGTGCCAAACGTCTGTCTGTCTGTCTGTCACCAGGCTGTATCTCGTGAACCGTGATAGCTAGGCAGTTGAAATGTTCACAGATGATGTATTTCTGTTGCCGCTTTAACAACAAATACGAAAACTAGAATAAAATAAATATTTCAGGGGGGCTCTCATGCAACAAACGTTGTCTTAAGACAGCGCTCGCCATCTAGCGGCCATCTATGTAAGGGTACATACTACGTGACTCAGTGTTGCCAGCCGGATCGTGTCAAAAGTTCCCAAAAAGAGACAAGAACGTAACCTTGTGGGGTTTTTAAGTAACCTTACCAATAAAAAAGTACTATAACTTCATAAGTAATCACTTACATAAAAATGCAGTTCGTTTGTTTGTTACACTTTATTGCGCAAAAACGAATAACATGCGATAAAAATTACGTGTAAAGGCATTTCGGTAGAAATTTCTTTCAGACTATTTCTATGAATGCTCGCTGACTTTTCTATACACATGAAAATAAGGAAATCAAATATTACTTTAGGTAAGTATGAATTTGTTCAGGCAACAATACGTATTTTTGGGAGTTTCGTCTATACATGTAGTGAGCGCAACTCCAAAAAATACGTTTAGAGGTTTTTTTTTCTGCTCTACAGAACTAACAACTTCATCGAAGTCATTTTCAATGGATTTTGTATGAAATTTTACTTTTATAAGTTGGTTGCCTATTACTCGTTAACTAGTAAAGCCTACTTAGCCCTGATACTTTTTCTTTCAAGTTCATTATATGTGCTACTACCCTGAATTCTGAATTTTTTCACGTTTCTACAATCAACCGTTCAGCTAGGGGGGGGGGGGGGGGGACGACACCCTACTCGGACAAAAATTTGCGCTTTAAAGTTTAATATTTCGCAAACGGAACCCTAAATCGAAAATGGTTTATTACACCCACAATATTTTTCAACGACCAACGATACCTCACATAAAGGGGTAGACGAGAAAAAAAAAATCATCCCCACTTTTCATGCCAGGGGAGGTACAGTAAAAAAAAAAATTACAACATTTTATTGCTTAACTTTGTCGGCGTCATAAATATGCATACACACACCAAATTACAGCTTTCTAGTACCACCGGTCTTGCCGCGGACGGACAGACAGACGGACATGGCGAAACTGTAAGGGTTCCTTGTCGGTCTACGGAACCCTAAAAAGGGTCTCCCAGTGCAGAGCTCACTGTTAAAAACTATGTTATTTACTCTCAACAGAACAACGTCCTCCACTTTCTACAAAACGGCAGCTGCAAGCTGATGTTCTCACACCGCAAGATCATGTACTATGCTCCGCTGCTGCTCATAATGAAGTGCTTGGTCGATTATCCCGACCACTACATCTACAGGCTCTTATTGCATGGGAATAAGAACGACCATTACTATGTCAAGTGAGTAGGTTCAATATTATTATTTTTGTTACGGACTAATAGAACAGTTATTAACAACTTAAGATCTATTAAAAAAGGGGACCAGTAACGTATTAAGAAGGCGATATTGCCACTGTTAAGTTAATTACCCTATGCCTCATAAAAATAACTTCGAGCTCCGCACAATGACGAACAAAGACCTGTTTTAATGGTGAAATGAAAGCGAAGATTCGCTGTCACTTTTTTCTTCATTACAAATCAACGCATTACCTTGGATGTTCAGCGTGGTAATGCAGCCAGTGTTTTGGGGACATTTGCGTCAGATATGGCTGAGAGTGACTAAAAAGGTTGCTTTGCTTAATAGTTTTGCTTTTTATGCTGTAAGTTATTTACATTGCAAATTCGACACTCAGACACTTCTTAGCGCCACTTGCCCCATCCCACGATTCCGGGGCTAACCGATTAACTCCTGAACTGCCCTCGCGGAACGCAACGTATAGGTGGCCCATACTAAGTTGGACACAGATCTGTGTCGCGGCAGACGAGTGGTTAAACCAGCAGTTACCCTGGGTATCAGTACATTTTGATACTGGGTTAACGGTTCAACGGGTTAACCCTGGGTTAGTGGGATGGTGCAAGTAGCGTTTAGTATGTTAACGTTGAACTTTTCTCAATCGTACCTTCACTCAAAATTCAATCATTTTTGTTGATAATATGCACCGCCACCAAACGCCCTTCAATTCCTCACAGCTGCATCCAGAACATGCTTCGCGAGCTCCACGAAGAAGGCCTGCACAGCTTAGAAGAGTGCCGCTCCTACCTCGGCCGGATGTTCCGGCAGAAGCTTCTAGAGCTTCCCAGCTGGACGACTGATGACGAAGCAGCCGAGTTCCTTCTCCGGCGATGCGTCCTCATACATCTGGAGTCCAACAGAGACAAGTTTAATGCGCTGCTTTTTATGGCGCAGAAGTTGTTTGCACTGACGCAGAATAAGTGCAAGGTGAGTCTACAGGCAGCTCCCTGATTTTCCCAGCTCTACGACTGATGATGAAGCAGCCGTGTTCCTGCTCCAGCGATGCTTCCTCATGCATCTGCAGCCAAACAAAGACAAGTTCAATGCGCTTCTCTTTATGGCACATTAGTTGTTTGCGTTCACGCAGAGTAAGTGGAGGGTCAGTCTAGAGGGTATCCCTGAGCTTCCCAGCTGGGCGAGTGACGACGAAGAAGCAGAGTTCCTTCTCCCGTGATGCGTCCTCATACATCTCGAGTTCAATAGAGACACGATTAACGCGCTACTCTTTATGGCGCAGAAGTTGTTTGCGCTCACGCTGAACAAGTGCAAGGTGAGATTGCGTAAGAGTTTGTGAATTAAGTATACCTATATATTTATATATATTTATGTACACATAAATTTAATTATATTCATAATTTTTAAACATACTTTAAGCTGGCTATATACCTTTATTCATTTGTGTATGATTTATTTGAGTATATAAAATAGTTTATTCAGTGACTAAATAAAAACAATTTAAGTATATGTTTCATACTGTATACATAATACGTATCCTATTGTATATAATTTTTATTCTGTATTACATAGTATTCTACTATTTATAGTATTGCTCACGGTTGTACCACACCGCGGTATGTGACGCTCGCGGGGTAACTCCTGGCACTGACTGAAAATCAGCGCTGAAGGCTTTACCCTCAGCATACTGCTGAGTCAGTTGCCACTTATAACAGCAGTGACACGCCGTGACCTTTCGTTTTCCTTTCTTTTTTATAACTTTTCTGTTGAAATATTTTCTGGGTGGTTTTTTGTTTTGTTATTGTGGCGTGTGCACTGTTTTTATAATAAATGTTTTTTCTTCTTCTTCTTCTTCTTTTGTTTTAGAGTCTAACCTTGGTGTGAATTTGCTGAACTTATGTGCCTGGCTAGATGTACGTTCTTCAAAAGTAGTTTTCTAATTCGATAATGATTGAATGACAGATTCGATGTTATATTCATTGGTTCAGTAGTTGTCAATACGACCTACTTTTGCAGCTGTAAAAAATATCAACTGTTCCATACTAAAGTTACCACCTGCAGCATTGAAATTTACTGAATAGCTGATATTATTTTTAAAATTTGTTGCTAAATAATATAGGGGCAGATCTTAAAAGCATGTCACTGTTGTGTGTCCTATATCATTTAGCCAATGGCGAACTTGCACGAAAAAAGGTTTGCGTCTTATTGGTTATCATAAGCAGCCTATATACTCGTACGTCCCACTGTAGGGCACAGGCCTTCTCTCAGGGAGAGAGTATGGGCTTTATCACCACGCGTGCCCACCGCGGATTGGCGATTTCAAGCGCTGAGGTATGTGAATAGCTCAGACACCCAGGTTTCCTCACGATGTTTTCCTTCACCGTTAGCGAGTGGTATTGCTACTATAACTTCACAAATGTACATAACTTAGAAAACAAAGTCATAGGTACATCCCCTCACCGGGATCGAACCTGGGTCTCCCGTTTCCGAGTCCAACGTTCTACCCACTAGCCTTATTAGTTAGGCCATGTCAAAAGATGAATAATGTGTGTATGTAATTGTTATCCGTGTGGCGCCGGATTAAGAATAGCGTCACTCCATTTCATTCCGTGGATGTCGTAGAAGGCGACTAAGTAAATCAATTACCAGGAGGCGGGCAGCAGCGTCTTCCTGAGATTCCAACCAAATACTGCGATCGCCAACCCGCCTGCCAAGCGTGGCGATTATGGCGAAACCCCTCATGGTTAGGGAAAACCTTGAGGGAGGCCTGTGCCCTGCAGTGGGCGTAAGAGTGGCTGATGATGATGATGATTTTGATGTTTTTCTGTACGGCTAAAACTTTTCACAATATGACCAATCTAAAAGTCATTCTAGTCACGTGGTACAAAAACGCGCCATACAAATGGGGCTCAAACTATGACGTCATAACTTGCACGTTTTAGAAGATGCTTAGAATTGTATGCAAAAATGTAGTTTTTTCTCATTAGAGTAACTTGACTTGTTTTGATACCTTTAAAATACCGGAATTTATTAATTTTATTATAAAATACCGGAAAAAATATTTTTATCGTATTATTTCAAATTTTAAATGTGGTTAAAAATTCTATTCCAATCTAAGTTTGACGCAAGTTGCCCCATTCCTATCACTAGGTAGAAGGCGCGGACGCGGTGATGGTGCAAGAACTGCTGACGGGCGGCCATCTCTACCTCCAAGTGCTGAAAGAGCGCCTGCAGACCTACCTCTACGCGATCAAGATCAATCTGCTGAAGGCCTGCCGGAGTAACAAGAAGTTTGTGCACAACACGGTGAGTGACATGTCTGAACCAGACTGCTGAAGTTAAGAACTGCTGACGGCCCACCACCTTTACTTTCAAAACAAGCAGTTTGTGTACAATGTGGTTAGTAACTCGCCTCAACTACACTGCTGGAATTAAGAACTGCTGACGGTTGACATCTTTACTTCCAAGCGCTGAAGGAACGCCTGCAAACCTACCTCTACGCGATCAAGGTCAATCTGCTGACGGCCTGCCGGAGTAACAAAAAGTTTATGCACAACACGGTTAGTGGTAGGTCCGAAATGCACTGCTGAAGTTCCAGTTAGACCCGAGATTTTCCGCACTTAACCACATACAGGGGCCATTGTACGAAGCAAGCGTTGAGGTATGTAAATACCTCAGACACTATATATTCCTTTGCTAATCATCATCATCAGCCATTTGTCGCCCACTGCAGGACACAGGCCTCCCTCATGGTTTTCCTAACCATGAGGGGTTTTGCCATAATCGCCACGCTTGGCAGGCGGGTTGGCGATCGCAGTATGCGGTTGGAATCTCAGGAAGACGCTGCTGCCCGTCTCCTGGTAATTGATTGCTTAGTCGCCTTTGCTAATACAACGTTACAAATGTACGTAACTTAGAAAACAAAGTCACTGGCTTCATAAGACAGAGGGCCGGTTTCTGAATTGAGAATTTCACTAAGCAAATAGTTAAGTAACATTCTGTCACGCTCTTTTCTGACAAATTCGAAGAGACAGCACTACAGTTAACTATTTACTTACAGAAATTCTCAGTTCAGAAACTGGCCCTAAGTTGAAACAGTTGAGAAAACAAAAAGTCGTGAAATCCTACCCAAACATAAAACTGTAAAAAACTGTTTGAAAATAGTTATTTGTTATGCAAGGCTGCAAAGTTAATTTTTGGCGCGAGTACCTTGTATTGAAACCTGAGCAAGCGAAGGATTCTAGGATTGAGCCACGAGCGAAGCGAGTGGTTCAAATATAGAATCCTGAGCGTAGCGAGGGTTTCAAAGGTACGAGACGCTAAATAACTTTGCTGCCGAGCGCAACACACAACTTTTCACCTCACTAAAGCGAGGAAAATGTTAGGTGCAAGAAAAACAGTTTTAATAAATATTAAATTACTGTTTATTTATTTCAAAAATTAAAAGTAAAATTACTACAATTGGTAATATTGAAAGTTAATTTTTTTTTAAATCAAATTTCTTGCCGGCCAGTGCGATTCTTTAAATGAGGCTGGCGCATGACATGAAATAAGTATTTGCATTTCAATCATCAATGGACTGGCTGCAGAGAATATAAACTATTACGAAACCAATGAGGTTCTATATATATGTAATTTATTGTACGAAACCTTTATTGAATAAAAATATTCGAATTTTAAAAACACTTTCCACGCTAGCGGATAAAGTGCGATTTTCCACGCAGATTTCGAATGATAAACAGAGCTTTTACGAGCTAGTGAGGTGAAAAAGTACTTTTTTTGAGACGTAGTTGGTCAGTTTTTGACTTTTAAGTTTTGGTGGGATTCTCTCTCTCTCTCTACCTAAGAAAATGCCCTTAACCTACAGTGATACGTATATAGGCTGCTGCTTATGTACTGTATTTTTATTTTTTTACCTACAGAAAGAGCTACAGAACCTGCTGCGCAAATGTGGCACACTGGAAAGCCGAATGGAGTCGTTCATCTCGACCGGGAACGCGCCGTCTATTAACTTGAACCTTCCGCAGTACAAGGGGCTGACCATTATGGCAGAAAACATCAATCGCATGCGATACATGTCGCATTTCAAGTGAGTGACGTTCATTTATCATTGGCCTGGCCGAGGAGCGAAAAAGTGGCGTGCCCTCGGTGAGGCATGTCCAGCAGCGAACGAATACGGGCTGATTGATTGATTCATTGATTGAATGAGTGACTGATTGGTTTTATTTTAATTTAATGTAAACAAAAAATTGTACAATGAGTGGTAACAACAACCTTAGGTAACAAATAAGTATTTTAAGTAATTTTACAACCAGCAACGCTTACATCAGCCGTTTGACGCTCACTGTAGGACATAGGCCTCCAAGCTTCCCGGTCTTGTGAAGCCCGAATTATTAGAACTAAGTTATTAAAACTAAGAAGATTAATATTAGATTATTATTAGTTTCAACAAGGAAATAAAACCATAGAATTTAAATTGCTTGATCTAAAAGGTACTGTACCATCAGTAACTTACAGTGCGATCCACTGAGGCGCGAAAAGAAGCTCACTAGCTGGCTGGACCCACGGTCTAAACCAGATTACTGACAGTGGCTGGATGAGGCCTATGATTTTCTTTACCGGTCTGAGGCAGATTGCTGGATGAGGGTGGTCGGCAGCAGCTGAATGAGGATGACCGAGGACAGAAAGAAGTGGCTTGTTTTGGGAGGTCCATTTTCAGCAGTGGACAAATACGGGCTGATTTATTGATTGACTGATTGAGTAAGCGATTGATTGACTGACTCATCTCTGTAGACCGCATGGGGCGATCCACAGGGGTGCGTTCTTCATGGAGATGCGCACAAAAGAAGCTCACCAGCTCGCTGGACTGAAGGTCTGAGGCTGAGGTGAATGGGCTGATTGATCAGTGCCAAAATGTACCCTAACTTTATGAACTTACCACCCCTTTTCCCTCCCCAAAGGGCGAACCACAGAGGTGTGTTCTTCACTGAGATGCGAAGGGCTGAAGCTCACCAACTCGCTGGACCGACGGTCTGAGAATGAAATCTATGTCCAGCAGTGGACGGGCTGATTGATCCATGGCAAAGTCTACCTTGCCCTCAGCAACTTACCGTCCATTTTCTCTCCCCAAAGGACGATTCTTAGAGGCGCTCTGTTCGACTCGCTGGTTCCACTTTACCGCAAAATCCACTTCACCCTCAGCAACTTACCGTCCAGTTTCCCTCCGCACAGGGCGATCCACAGAGGCGCGTTCTTCATGGAGATGCGCACGACGGAAGCGCGGCAACTGTTGCCGGACGCGTGGGGGTTCGTGTGTCCGGTACACACGCCGGACGGCGCGCCCTGCGGACTGCTCAACCATCTCACGCAGTCGGCGCAGGTGAGATGGAGACTGAAAATTGTCGTTAAGCTGGACAAGTCAAATCCAAACATTTATTTGTCATAACCATAAGTGTTGATGGGGGGGTTAAAAAAGCTGGAGAAATCAAATCAAAACATTGGTCATAAACATTGGTGTTGATTACAGGTCTTGAATATAAATTGTGGTTCTCTGCCTTTTTGCAGAAACATTTTTGGCCGATTTTCATTTGGCAACTAACGTTTCGAAGAATATTATTTTGCGGAATAATCATTTGCCAACTTTTCTTATTATTTTTTTTTTATTTCCCAACCTCGCAGTTGCCAACTGTTTGTTTGGTTTGCTTTTTATAATGACATTTTTTCAAAATGCCAACTTTTAAGTAGCGTATGTTTTACTTAGCGTAATATTCATTCAGTTGTTTATTGTATACCAAATGTTGCATTAAGTTTCGTTAAGTAACTTATGTGGGTAAGCGCCACATATTGTTATGACTAAGGAGGTAGGTAGGTACGAATAAATTGACTCATAGGCGATAGCATCATTACTTGTGGACTCTTACTGTGGTATGTTTTATTGGTGTAATAATTAAAATGAGTGAGTGAAGAATGAAGAGTGCTCAGTTTTGATTACTTCAAGAGGCGGAGTTAAGTTATTTAAAAATGGATGAAATGGACAGGTATTTATGATTTATCATTATTATATTGGTAAGAAGGTTAGGGCAAACCTATAGATTAACCTAAAGGTTAGGAAAACCTAGTAAAATGGATAGAATTTTCCTAGCACTCGCCGGCCGCTGCCGCGGCAGGCTAGTGCGTGTGTTGGTCACAGTTCTAACCTAACCTAACCTAACCTATAGGTTTGCAAAAAAAAAAACTGTATTCAAATAGCACCCGTATTTACGAAAAGGGAACTGTTTCACAGACGAAACGTTATTCATCTAATAGTTGTTTGGCCTAGTAAAAGATTTGAAAAATAATAAATACCCAAAACGTTTTGTTTCATTATAATAATCAGCTTAACAACAATCCTACCAAATGAAACGTTGCCATACAAAAATCTGTAAATCGTTTGTTGTCAAAGTAAAAAATAGGTGAAATGTTGGTTGGCAAGTGATAATCAGCGTAACAATTTTCTGCGAAAAGGCAAGATCCCATAAATTGTATCTATATTCTACCCACAGGGCATACAAATACTTCAAAGCTACAACATATCTGACATTCATTACATGCAAATTAATATCCATTCTTAATATGTCAAAATTGCAATTAAAATCTTTAAAACGAATTAGATTAATATAAATTGTCATGTCAATTTAACAATAAAAATATTTAAAAAATGTGAAACAGGCAATAAAATTATTAATAAAAAATTATGCAATTAAATTGACAAGACGTTTAAAAATCTTTGTCAAGCAAAATTAAATAAAAAAAAGAGATAAAGAAAAGGCCAAATATACAATGACATTAGTAAAAATTAAAATGGTTCATTTAAATAGTCAAGTCGTTTAAGAAGTCTTGTATCGAATAATAGCATTTATCAATTAATAGCTTATTCAGCTTTTTAAACAATGGTGAAACAAGTGCGAGAAGGCTACTGCTTATAGTTTTATTCTTATCTATTTTATGTTATATTACATTACATGAACTCACGCCTGTATCCCGAAGGGGTAGGCAGAGACCAGGGCTTGCCGCTTGCCACGACAGACCCCTTTCGCATCATCAACATACATTCATTCATCATCATCATCATCATTAGCCATTTAACGCCTACTGCAGGACATAGGCCTCCTTCGTGGTTTTTATAACCATGAGGGGTTTCATTCATTATTTTTATGTTATATACATACACATGATATTTTATGTTATAACAAGTGATGCATGTGGTGTTTACCTTTAATTCGTTTTGTATCAAAATTCTAGCCTAGATTTAGTTACTGTTTAGCATGTTAAGATACTACACTAATGCCATGGGTCCACGGGTAATTAAAATTACCACTTGACCCGGCGATGGGTCGACCCACCGGGACCACGGGTAAACAGTGAAAAGTGCGGTCTTAGTAGACCTAACAAAATAAAGAAGGACCCTTCAGGTCCCGTACAGACAATTACAAACTAAACTTTGCAGTTGAACAGTATGTACTCCCATACAAACCAGTTGGGTGCAGTTACAAATGTAATATCGACAACTCAGGTCTGCAATCCCTTTGGAGCTGTGAAAAATCAAACTTCCGAGTCGACCCAATCTAAAGTACCAGAATCTACAGGCTACTTCCCGTTGACTAGAATCTTGAAATTTGGAAAGAAGAAAGGACTTATCCCACAAATAAAGATAGACAGAATACTCTTTATAAACACCTTCTTTTAAAGACCTAAATAATAATTAAAAATAACTAAAGAAACTGGACTTAATTAATATATAAATGATAAAAATATACAAATAACATAAATTCTATATTTACAAATAAAACACCTGCCCCAAGTCACTGTCCCGCGGTAATGAGCCCAGGACGCTGGCGACGTTACCTCTTTGGATGGCCAGGCTTATCCTCTGGCCGAGGTACGCGCCAGCCCTCTGGTCTCCCGATGCGTCGATTAGGCGCGCCGCTAAGTCTTTGAACAGCAGGCGCGCCTCTGGGCCCCAAGTGCCTATGGTTTCGATCCCAAACGGCGCAAATATGTAATTGTTTCCTATTGAACCGTATTTGCGCCGTTTGAGGCTTTCGGCCGCGCCAGCCGCTGAACCAGCGGCTCTTCCACTCTGGGAAACATGAGAGGGTGCCAGCGTGTCAACGCATGTAGCGTCCCATAATAATTATAATTATTTCACATAAAAAACTGTTACAAACTTATATTTGCAGTAAATTTTTATGGTATTTCATACTTTTCAACTGCAAAGTTAAGATTATCCGGAGCCCTAGGAACGCTATTCCTACTGATAATTTTTGTTTTAAACTCCCGGCTGCTTAATGTTACAAGTTCTTAAACTTGTGAATCTATCTGAAATTCACTGTCAATAAAAAAGTTTATGTTTTTGTTTTACAATCTCAGGTCACACTGCATCCGGATCCCAAAATGGTGGCAGAAATACCGCATGCATTGGAAAAATGCGGTAAGTTTCCCATTTATAAATCAATACTTCTAGATTGAAGTGTTGAAGAATTGATTTATCAACAATGAAAAAGACAGATAAAGCTTGAAGAGCGTCGAACCTAATCCATCGGTCTACGTTCGTCTACTGTCTGAAACAGGCCTC
Organism: Yponomeuta malinellus; assembly: GCA_947308005.1. Classification (NCBI taxonomy): domain Eukaryota; kingdom Metazoa; phylum Arthropoda; class Insecta; order Lepidoptera; family Yponomeutidae; genus Yponomeuta; species Yponomeuta malinellus. The sequence goes on along the minus strand of OX371016.1, from coordinate 3,101,009 downwards.
CCCAAGACACGCCCTTCTTTCCGTTCTCGGGCATCCTCATCCAGCCGCTGCCCGCAATCTGCCTCAGATCGTCGGTCCAGCGAGCTGGTGGGCGTCCTACACTCTGTTTTCCAGTCGAATTTGTTTAAGACTATCATTCGGGTTTTTTGTTTTTACCTCATCGGTTATCGGTCCTTCGTCAAATGTACTCTGCCTACCCCTCTGGGATACAGGCGTGAGTTTATGTTATGTTATGACCAGCCCGCTGGCACCTCAACTGAACTTCAGCTTGAAGTGCGCGATTTTTAATCAAGGCTTATAAAAATTGAGCTGTCTTTCCTGGCTGTGCGTAATGATTTTAATGGGCTCTATGCAGTAACACCAGTGCCACCGATGTTTGTGGCAATGTTTGTTGCTTTTGTGTTTTTGTCTCATGTTTATAGCAAATAAACTTTTTATCTATATTCTTTTTTTGTTGTTGCACTAACCCGTGCTGAGGACAATTTTAAAAACCTATTTACATTATACATTAGAGGCTAAAAATTCCACCCATGCCGGGACTTGATGCCAGAGGTCGCGGCTTCAAGTCCCGGCATGGGTGGAATTGTTAGCCTCTATTGTATTGTATTGTATTAGGCATACAAGATACACTTAGAAACGTCAACATAGGGACACTTAAAAGTATCATTAAATAGGTTTTTAAAACTTTTATCTTCCTATCTATCTATTTTGCAGATCCTTTTTGCAAAAAGTGTCTGACCAACCTCTCAATCTTGTTAATGGTGATTACTAGGACCCTCGACCGAGAACATAGGACCACGTTTATGCCAGACGGACGTTTTTGGCGTTAATGCTATCTAGTCCTGAGTTTTTGCCTCAGGTTCATGGCCACGGGTCATGAAAATTACTATTACATATCTCTTGCTCTGCAAGTAGTCACTTACTTCCCTGAATGCCGGGGTGTATGGATATCATTACAGCATAGGTTTTAGAATTTGAAAAAAGAACTGTCATACTCATACTGCAAGAAGAATATTTTTAAAAGTTAATATTTTTTTTCTCGGTATCGATTATTTACTCGAATCGGAATCGAGACAATTTATATTAGAATTTATGAAGATTTTATTTTAAATATCGAACTATTTGTTTCGCAGTCACATCGTACGTTAATTGAAATCGATTTAAAAATCAAACTGGCCAGCACGATTTGACGCGCTTGCGTGCCATAAAATCGTGAAGAAGTCAGTCGACTAGCTAGGCGCGAAAGTAAATTTTTCTCGTGATTTGGAGTTCTTTCTCAAAAGTCCTGCTTTCTTGTTTTTTTTACTTACCTCACAATCGATATGTAAAGCAGAGTGTTTACCTCGGGTGTAAGCATCAATTGCATACTCGGGCTAATTAGCGTATGCAATTGATGTCATACAGCCCTTGGTTAACAATCTACTATTAACACGATCGAAAGATTGACCTGCCACTTAGCGATGTGGAAAAACTATGCTATTTTCATCGGTGGCGCTGGTGTTACTGCTTTGAGCCACTTAAAATCATTACGCACAGCCAGGAAAGACAGGCCCTTAACCCGTACAACGTACAATAATGCGAAAACCGCCCCCTAGACCTCCAGCGCTCAACGGAAATCAGGAAACGATTTTCTTATGATCCGCTAAAAGAAAAACCGTAATTAGGCATCATATGTACATTTCTGAAGTTATAGTAGCAATACCACTCGCTAACTGTGAAGAAAAACATGTGTGGAAACCTGAGTGTCTGAGCTATTCATATAATATCTCAGCGCTTGAAATCGCCAACCCGCGGTGGGCACGCGTGGTGATTAAGCCCATACTCTCTGCCTGAGAGAAGGCCTGTGCCCTACAGTGGGACGTATATAGGCTGCTTATGTAATAAGGCATCATTAAAAATAAAAAAACCTAAAAAAATATCTTCCACACAACACAATTACTTGAACTGGTCGCAAACTAGGATACCCTTTGCTATGGTAACCAGGCAAGGACATCACAAACATGGAAATACACCCAGACTATACCTTTGTAAACTAGATAAAAAATAAGGCATTGAAAGTACCTGCCTGTTGTTCCATAGATGTGTTTTTTTTTTGTTAATTTTTTTTTACACGTGTCATATTTAACTTCCTCGTTTTATCAACTTACACTTCACAAACACCAATTCTATTGATTTTACACCGAAGAGTATCATTTCACTAATTGTTTTTACCCTTGGCACTATTCAAAAGACATCTAAATACTTTGCGATAGCTAAAAATGGCGGGCGGCCCTGCGGGCGGGCGCACATTATGTTAAAATTTCTCACGGTGCGTTCCGATTTGACTATGTCATCAAGAAAAGTGCATCAATGCAGTACTGGATGTTCAAGATGTACGTAGTAATCTTTTGGTTAGCTCAAATCGGAACGGTGAAAATCGTCGACCAATCAGACTACTTTGCTTACGGACATATGGTGTCCGCTAATCGCCCTAGCGTCACGATCTTTGTGGCCAAATGGTGTCCGTTAAGCGCTTGTTGGGTTTATTTATTTATTTATTTATTAGACACAACCAACAGATGTTAGATACATCACTTAAAATTACATTTTCGTGCAGGTATGGAGCCAATAAACACGGTAACCAGCACCCACCTCGCCCATGACGTCTACAAGTACCCGGTGTTTGTCGACGGCCGCCTAGCGGGGTACCTGCCCGAAGCGAGCGCCGCTAAAGTATGCGCGCATCTGCGGACCATGAAGATCAAGGGAGACAGTCTGCCGATCGCTACGGAAATTGTGCTGATTCCTAGGAAACAGGTGAGTTAGTTTGAGTATAATTGCGCCTGGGGTGCACCTCTCCGAAGGGGGGCTCTGAAAGTTTGCGCGCATTTGCTACGGACATTGTGCTGATTCCTAAGAAACAGGTGAGTTAGTTTGAATATTATAATTGCGCTTGGCTGGTACCTATCCGAAGGGGGGTCCTTAAAGCTTGCGCGCATTTGCTACGGAAATTGTGCTGACCCCTTGGAAACAGGTGAGTTGAATATAATTGCACCCAGGGGCTTCATGGGGCTTTGGGGGAAATCGTGCTGATTTGTAAATACATATGAATTACAAAAAAAAAACAAACTTGTTTCCTAGGAAAAGTGAGTTTGATTTTATTTATTCATTCATTCACTCACTCACTCATTCATTTATATTTATAAGGTACATCAACAGCAAATCATGTGCAAATATTAATTTTATAGTACTAGAACATAAAGTACATGTCTTGAATAACGGAGTCCATTAATGAGCATTGGAAATTGAAAGTGCAAAGTTCTAAATACGAAGCGCAATGTTTTGTAGTCTGAAAGGGAAAAGTCTGCCGATCGCTACGGAAATTGTACTGATTCCTAGGAAACAAGTGAGTTTGCATGGGTGAGTTTGCCAATGCTTGAGGATTGGTCTAATACGTCCCACTGTAGGGCACAGGCCTTCTCTCAGGGAGAGAGTATGGGTTTAATCGCCACGCGTGCCCACCGCGGATTGGCGATTTCAAGCGCTGTGGTGTGTGAATAGCGCAGGCACTCAGGTTTCCTCACGATGTTTTCCTGCACCGTTAGCGAGTAGTATCACAAATCTACATAACTTAGAATACAAAGTCATAGGTACATGCCCGCTCTGGGAATCGAACCTGGGTCTCCCGCTTCGGAGTCCAATGTTCTACTCGCTAGGCTACCACGAGCTATTGTTAACTCACGTTAATTATTTGACAGGTCTGCTCCCAATTCCCTGGCGTGTTCCTGTTCACCTCCGAAGCTCGTATGATGAGGCCTGTCATCAACCTGTCGACCGGACAGCTGGAGCTCATTGGCACTTTGGAACAATTGTACCTGGATATCGCCGTCACTCAGGAGGAGATTTACAAAGGTATGAACTGCTGAACGATTCCAACGGTCTAACTGTCAATCATCAATCATCATCAACCCATTATGTCCCCACCGAGGGGCACGGGTCTCTTCCCTGAGGAAGGTATAGGCCATACTCCACCACGGGGGCCAAGTCCGGATTGGTGGAGGCTTGTAGACTAGTGGCTCGTCTACTGTCAGAAGTTGTCAAGCCGCCCTAAGGCCTCTGACTTGGCTTAACGACTGCCATCTATCGACGGCAGCCGGCACCAACAGCTTAACGTAGGCACGTTGCGAAGCACGGAACCGCTCGGAAAAATGCCACTAGCGTTAGGCATAGACGGCGACCCATCCATGCACTGAACGCGCCCTGTGTTGCTTAACCTTCGTGATCGTTTAAGATCACTCAGGCAGCCGGGGCTACGAGCGCTTCACTAACTGTCAAACTCCACGCTAATTGCTATCGCAAACCTCAGGACGCCGACAGGATTTCAAATCAAATCAATTTTTTTTTATTCAAAGTAGCACAGAAACTGCGACTTAATGAACGTTACAAGATAAACTAGGTGTCCATTTTAAAAACTAGATCATTTTGAAGAAAAAATGGACAAAGAAACTCCAAACTTAGTCTTTTCAAGTCCTTCATTTACAGAATTTATATAAATATTCTAAAACCTGGAACTCATGCAGTGAACTGGTGCGCATAATTAGGCATCTGGCCGTCGTTCCGTGGGTAGGCCCGCCTACCCGATGGGTTGAGGACATGAAGCAACATGAGGGGCATGTCATGTCATATCCTGTCCATGAGAGATTAGCAGGGGACCGGCGAGGTTGGCGTGATGGTGAAGAAACGTATGCCCAATAGTGGGCGTCTTCCATGGGCTTGTATAGATATGAAGCATGGGCTTATCTATCTAGATAGATGAACTGGTTTGACATACGGATCAACCAAATAGGGGAAGTATTAACCACTCGTCTGCCGCGACACAGATCTGTGTCCAACTTAGTATGGGCCACCTATACGTTCCATTCCGCGAGGGCAGTTCAGGAGTTAAAGAAGAATAAGATAAAAAAGCCGGCCAAGTGCGAGTCGGACTTGCGCACGAAGAGTTCCGTACCATTATCTATACGGCATTAGACACAACGATCGAGAAAAAACTGCAAAAAATCACGTTTCTTGTATGGCAGCCCCCCTTAAATATTGATTTTATTCTGTTTTTAGTGTTTGTTGTTATAGCGGCAACAGAAATACATCATCTGAGAAAAGTTCAACTGCCTAGCTATCACGATTCATGAGATACAGCCTGGAGACAGACAGCGAGACAGACAGACAGTCAGACAGTGAAGTCTTAGCAATAGGGTCCCGTTAACCCTTCGGGTACGGAACCCTAAAAAGGGTTTGTAAAGCTGGTGATAGATTAATACCGCATTATTGCACGCAAAAAAATAATAGGTATGGGTATCTTTACAAAAATAGTTTGTTGGATTAGAGTAATCGTAATTTACTTTACTCGTCGCTATTTCTTTGGCTTGAACGCGATGTCTTTGCAGGTAGAACTACGCACTTGGAGCTGTCGAAATCGGCTTTCATGAGCAACTTGGCGCAGCTCGTTCCCATGCCTGACTGCAATCAGTCGCCCCGGTAAGTTACCTCAAACATTTTTTGTAACAACACTGTTGTAAAACGTCTTTTGTAAAGCACCTGAGGGCAAATTGCGCGAAGTCACTGGATATCACAGTGGCGAAGGGTCCATATAAGCTTATCCCCACTGGCTTCCCTTTTAGAAATCCGGCCCCCACCAAATCCAAATTTGCTGCACTCAAAATGTCAATACATTTTACAATTTTACGTTTTACAAAATGTCAATACAATAAAGTGTGTTTTGGCAACAATAATTTAGTTTCACATTCACTTTCTGTACTAAATGTTGCCATATAAAATTAAAATGTGGCATCTATAAATCGGGAATTCTATTTTCGTAGACAGGCTTTATATTTACATAAGCAGCCTATATACGTCCCACTGTAGGGCACAGGCCTTCTCTCAGGGAGAGAGTGTGGGCTTAATCACCACGCGTGCCCACCGCGGATTGGCGATTTCAAGCGCTGAGGTATGTGAATAGCTCAGACACTCAGGTTTCCTCACGATGTTTTCCTTCACCGTTAGCGAGTGGTATTGCTACTATATCTTCACAAATGTACATAACTTAGAAAACCAATTCATAGGTACATGCCCGCACCAGGGATCGAACCTGGGTCTCCCACTTCCGAGTCCGAGGTTCTACCGACTAGGCTACCACCGCATCTTTATATTTATTACTGATTATGATTATGCCGGCTTTATACTTATTACTGATTATGTCCCACTCCCTTCCACCTCTCCAGAAACATGTACCAATGCCAGATGGGCAAGCAAACGATGGGCACGCCGATCCACACGTGGCGCACCAACGCGGATACCAAACTGTACCGGCTGCAGACGCCCGCCACTCCGCTGTTTCGGCCCGCGCATTACGATAACATTGGCCTCGACGATTACCCCATGGGGACCAACGCGATCGTTGCTGTTATCTCATACACGGTAAGTATTGTGTGTATTTCTGTGCGCGTGTGCGTGCGTGTGTGTGTGTGTGTGTGTGTGTGTGTGAGTGTCTTCGCGGCTTTAACATTGTGCGGTCTTAAGTTAGTCAAAAATCCTCATTGTGCGGTCGGACCTCATTGTGCGGACGTCCGCACAATATTTTGAGGGAGCTTCAAATATAGCTATCGAGTTCTCGCATTCTGATTGGACGACTGGTGAAGTATGAGCAAATTTTCGAGGAGGACCTCATATTCGGTATTTTTGTCAAGTTGAGTTAACACGAACCAAAATATAGTTCAGGTGTGTACCACCACGTGGCGCCACCAGTCCCCATTGTGTATATAAGTACAAAATGTGATAAAATGCGGACCTTTGAAAAGGACCGCACTTCATGCATGAAATTAGACTCAGGCTAAGTATGTATGTTCAATAATTGAGAGCATCACATAGTTAAAGCACTTATCAGTGCGACTATAGCAAAGACAAAACACATCGTAGGTACTATTCAGGGTGTTACGCAAAGATCCTGTTCCTGATCCTGAAGGGGTTAGGTTAGGTTAGGTTTGCAGGATTCTTAGGGGTATTAGGTTTGTAGGGTTTCAGTTTTGTAGGTTTGTCGTGTTCTTGGGTTTGTATAATTGTTAGGTTTGTAGGGTTTTTAGAGTTGTCAATTAATTTCCTGTTAGGAAATACGACGTGTGTCGGTTCAGCTAGTTTTAAATAAGCCTTTATTGCTGTAAGTATGTTTTTATTGTTACCATAGAAAATGACAAACAAAATTAAAAAATGACAAAATCGAGTATGTAGTACAAATAGTAATATCAAGTTTAAACATCAGTTGTGAGTGTGGTGGGATTATTTTTTCTTGTTTTTAAGATTTTTTACTATACGATAAGCTACTTGCGGCACCAAAGCAGAATTGCGTTAAGAAATGAATAAAAAAAAACAAGAAAACATTTATTGTTCCAATCACATCACTGCTCTTTATCCTTTGTTAGGACCCTTTCGCATTTTTTCAATAACATTATAAACGTAGTTTTTTACATCTGTCCAACTTCTTCTGTTCAGGTCCGGTTCCCGGCTTCCTCACATTCTTTCTTGTTGGGTACTTCCTTCCTTAGCCACTAAATTGCCATTTGTCTGTTCATTGTGTCTTTTTCTTCATTATTCCAAGCCCGTCTTCTGAACTCCCTTTTCTCTCTTTGCACTTTTTTCCTTTTATATTAGCAGATTACCTTCTCTTTTTTACTGGTTCCTCGTCACTTTCAAATTCCGATTCATTAGAAATTTCTTCTTCTTTGCTCTTGGTTTTATTGAGACTTTGCTTAGCAACATTCTTTAGTTTATCTTGTTTCGCATCTAGTTTTTTTGTGTTCTTTGTTGCTTTGTCACTTCGGTCCATATATTTAATGTTTTCTCGTCTGTTTATCATCTAGTTTCAAAACTTTCACAGATTAAAATAGTGTGAAAACGCATTCACGAAGGAATATTATGAAGGCTGCAGGTTAATGTGATTGAGTGCGTATTATAATATTGTGAGGACACATTGTTTAGGTACCTACCTAAATACTAGAAAAGGGAGAGGGTGATTGAGTATGTAACAATATCAAAATGCGGTCAGTGTGTAGCTTCTCACAAATGGCACTAAAGTGGGGACAGTGTGTAAATGCATTTCTATTTAGCATAAAATGCGGTCGGTGTGTAACTTCTCACAAACGGCACTAAAGTATGGACAGTGTGTAAATGCGTTTGTATTTCGCATAAAATGCGGTCGGTGTCTTATTTCGCACGCGTTTGTTCTAAAGTGCGGACCGACCGCATAATAAATTGGGACCGCACAAGCCCGATTTTTGACACAAATTATGAAGAGCTCTATCTCTGTCTCATTCGTGTGTATGGAAACTTCAAATAAAAGTTCATGCCAGAAGTAGATAGCTCTAGATCGCAAACTGATTTACACAATGCTAAGTCAACGGGAAAGGTAGGACCGCATAATGGTGTAATCTGTCAAGGTCCTCACAATATATGAGCCGCGAACATGAGTGTGTGCGTGTGTGTGTGTGTGTGTGTGTGTGTGTGTGTGTGTGTGTTAAAAACTTAGTTAATTAAGTCCATGTATTGAAAAGAATAACGACCTTATTTATAAAAACACGGTTCCTCCAACAATCTAAAACTGTGTATTTAATCTGTGGCTACATCATTTCCTTGTAAAATCTCCACCACAGACTATTTTAATCGGCGTGGTTGAAGTGTTTTAAGGAATGGAGTTTTTATAAATAAGACCGTAAATGCGTAGTTTTAGATGAATTTATGTTTATGACCATGTAGATATAAACTACTTCTTATTCCACCATCGTCCAACACAAAACCATCTGTTATGCGACAGAGTGAGATTTGCACACGCTCTCTTCCGCTCTTACACGATTGTATGAAATTTCGCCGAAGGCAAGTGCCCCATTAGCTCAGTTGGGAGAGCGCTGGCACGGTTAGCCAGAGGTCGTGGGTTCAAGTCCCGGCATGGGTGGAATTTTTAGCCTCTAAATAGGTTTTTTTAAAATTGTCCTCAGCACGGATTAGTGCAACAAAAACAGTATAACGATTATACATGTCTTTTCGCTCTCCAGGCCTGTACATGACCATTCATGACGCTGTACTGTAGTTCTTAATATAATAATAATAATAACTTCCACACAATACAATCATAAAATACAGTGTATTTTTGTTCCCCAGGGCTACGACATGGAAGACGCCATGATAATAAACCGCGCCTCCCACCAAAGAGGCTTCGCGGCCGGCTCAATATACAAGGCCGAGTTCATCGAGCTCGAAAACGCGTCTTCCTACTTTTGCCGGGACAGTAATAACGCGGAGCTGAAGACGTTCATCGACGACGACGGTCTACCGGCCGTCGGGGCGAGGATCAAGCCTGATCAGCCTTTTTACAGGTGAGTTTGTATTGCTAGACTGCTGTGCCGTGAGAAACGGTGAGAAAAAAAGAAAGAAAGGTTTTAAAAAAAATTGATCTATTCTGTGTCCACATTCTCTTTCGATCTACTTTTCTCTGTCTCTCTTTCGTATACTGTCTCCTCTATTTTCGTCTTAACCCTCTGTTTTGATATCTCTGTCTCATTCTCTCGCACTCTATATCTCTCTTACCCCCGAATTCTCGTACTACACTAACAAGCTGTTCATCTACTGTCAACAGCTGTCAGTGGTTTTTTTGTATGCACTTTGGTCAATTGACAGCTGTTAACGGTAGATTAACGATTAACAGCGTGTTAGTGTACGAGAAACTGGGGGTTACTCTCCCTGCAACTGGCCCAAATATTAATGCATATTTGGTAGCTCCGATAATAGGTCGTAGGTTAATTACCTTAATTACGTTTGCGTAATGCACAAAACACAGAGAAATCGAGAGAATGATGAACTGAACGACAGAAGGTAATCGATTTATAATGATACATTGATAGTATGTGCTCTCTTTGTTATTATTTTTCTCTTTCTCTCTCTTCTCCCGTCCCTCCCACCTCCCTCTCTGACCACCCCTCCGGGATACAGCCGTGAGTTTATACGCACTTTTCCTAACAATATTCTTTCCTTCCAGTTACTTCGACGCGGACAAGAGCGCATTCGTCGTGTCCAAATACAAGGGCAAGGAAGATGTTTACGTGGATACGGTGCGGCTGTGCGGAGACTTCAGCTCCAGGACGCCCAAGAAAGCCTGCGTCATGCTGAGGGTTCAGGTAGAGACATTCGCTTAGACAGTAGAAAGAGAGAGCGTGAAATTGCGACAAACAGCTAGTTAGATAATTGTTCCTTAAAGAAACTGACCTCGGCCAGACGTCGCTGCCTGTAAAATTTGTAGAGGCTGTAAATTTCACTGATGCCTGCACTTGTCCATTAGCTCAGTTGGGGGAGCGCTGGCACGGTGAGCCAGAGGTCGCGGGTGCAAGTCTTTTTATCAAGCAAGGTTTTTTCATCACATTTATTCGAAAAGACCTAGTTCGTTCCCCGGGAACAGGGACTAAAACGCGTTTTTATTCCCTGAGGGAATAAAAGTGATTTGAATTTGGAACGCGCATGTTGCTATTGTTGCTAAGTTCACAGCGCAACATTGTTCACGAACACGAACAATGTTGCACAAATTGCTGGCTGTTTAAAAGAAAACCGCGCGCGAGCAAAACAAAAGTGAAAAAAGGCGCCTAATGCATTCCGTCTTTTCGTTTCTCTAATTGTCATTGTTATTTTTACTAGAATAAAAATGAGTGCGTCTTCAAGCAGTGATAACGAAATATTAACTCCGAAGTGTATCGTATCAGACGCTAACAATGTGATACAAAATAAATAATACTATTCATAATATGGTTGCGTTCACTTATTTTCTCATAGAGGGTGATAAAAAGTAGTGCCCACCTCTGGAGTAAAACTATTTTTAAGCTCGCGTGGTGTACTTTTCATCCCTCTTGCACTCAGGAAAAGAAACACTCTCGCCTTAAAAATAGTATTTTACTCCCTCGGTAAACAATCTACTATTTTTTTAAACTGACCTTTAACCAAATTCTTCTTCTCCAATGTTTCCCATTTTTCCCCCCAACAGCGCAACCCCTCAGTGGGCGACAAGTTCGCGTCCCGCGCCGGACAGAAGGGCATTTGCTCCCAGCTGTGGGCGGCCGAGGACCTGCCGTTCACGGAGTCGGGTCTCATACCCGACATCCTGTTCAACCCGCACGGCTTCCCCTCCCGGATGACCATCGCCATGATGGTCGAGTGCATGGCGGGGAAGTCCGCCAGTCTGCACGGCCTTGTGAGTACACATCGTCATCATCATCAGCCAGTTGACGCCCACTGCAGGACGTAGGCCTCCCTCGTGGTTTTCATAACCTTGAGGGGTTTTGCCATAATCGCCACGCTTGGCAGGCAGGTTGACGATCGCAGTATGTGGTTGGAATCTCAGGAAGACGCTGCTGCCCGTCTCCTGGTAATTTATTTCCTTAGTCGCCTTCTATGACATCCACGGAAGGAAATTCAATTCAATTCAAATATTTTTATTCATTGTAAAAACAGAATGTTTACTTAATGAACGTCAAAGTTGTTAGTTTCACAATTAATGGATTATGTGGAGAAGAACCTAACAAAGAAACTCCACATTTATTCTTTTCAAAACACGTTTTAACTTAATTAACAGAGTTTTCAACTTAAAACATTAGTCATGAATGTATTGAACACTAGTCAAAATTGTCCTTTAAATAATATTAATCTACTGTTTAATGCCAAACATCTTTGTCCTCCAAATAATCCTTGATGTTATAGTAAGCCTTTTTGCACAGAATGTGCTTAACACATTTTTTAAATCGCGTTGGAGGTAACTCTAATATATCTTGAGGAATTTTGTTGTAGAACCTTATACAGTGCCGCATAAAGGATGTGTTAACTTTTGCAAGTCTAAATAGTGGAAATGACAATTTATGTTTATTTCTAGTATTAACATTATGGTGGAATGAAATGTAATGACGCTATTCTTAATCCGGCGCCACATGTACACAGAAATCAGATATTTATTTCAATGTAAAGAATTTACATTCTGTTTGTTGAATGTCTGTATACAAAGTTAGCCCCTGCCTTCGGGTCGAGTTCTTAGTGGAGGTAAGGGAACGAAAAAATATCCCACTCTGACCATCTTTTCTAGAATCATCTTGAGAATAATACATTATTCCGTACGAGTACCTGTTAAGATCGCATGGATGCAATCAATAACATGACGGTTCACGGAGTCGGGTCTGATACCCGACATCCTGTTCAACCTGCACGGCTTCCTGTCGAGGATGACTATAGCCATGTTGTTCGAGTGCGTTGTACCGCCAGCATGGATAGTACGATGGCACGAGTCACGCGTTTTGTGGCGCTAAAATGTCAGAATTTGACAATTAATGTACTAGAAAGTCGCAACTTTTGACATTTAAAAGGTGCGACTAACGTCATACTACCCCTGCTGCTCGGCTTTTTGAGTATGCAGGAGGAATCAGAAATTTATTTCAACGTAAAAAACGTTCTGTTTGTTGAATGTCAATATTGTACATGAAGGATATTAGGTTAAGAAATATCTGTGTAATTTCCATTTTTATGTGCAATAAAGCTATGTGAATAGCTCAGACACTCGGGTTTCCTCACGATGTTTTCCTTCACAGTTAGCGAGTGGTATTGCTACTTACTTACTTACTTACTATAACTTCACAAATGTACATAAATTTGAAAACAAAGTCATAGATCATAGTCATAGGTACTTATGACTTATGTACATGCCCATACTGGGAATCGAACCTGGGTCTCTCGCTTCCGAGTCCAATGTTCTACCCTTGATGCGCTTGAAATCGCCAATCCGCGGTGGGCGCGCCTGGTGATTCAGCCCATACTATCTCCCTGAGAGAAGGCCTGTGCCCTACAGTGGGACGTATATAGGCTGCTTATGTATGTATGTAGGTACGATAAAGTGTTCTCTATCTATCTATCTATCTATCCGCAGATAGCAGCTGTCTTCAGGTCGAGTTACAGTGGAGAAAAAGGCAGGGGATAAAAACTCACTAATATATATTTATTTGTTCACCTTCCCAGGTACACGACGCCACACCGTTCCGCTTTAACGAAAAGGATACAGCAATAAACTACTTTGGGCGTTTGCTAGAGGCGGGCGGATACAACTACTACGGAACTGAGCGAGTCTACAGCGGAGCGGACGGCCGCGAGATGCAGGCGGATATATTCTTTGGACTCATACACTACCAGAGGCTTCGGCATATGGTCTCCGATAAGTGGCAGGTCAGTGATACATAGATAGATACAGTCATAATAAAGTTCTGACCTGGCGACCGCGGACCGGACGACGCAGCGTGGGCAGGCCGCCCACCAGATGGTCCGACGACCTGGTTACGGTGGCGGGGAGTCGCTGGATGCGGCCGGCACTACACCGGGAAGCTTGGACAACCACGAGGGAGGCATGTGTCACGCAGTGGGCGTCAAATGGCTGATGATGATGATGATGATATTTTTTGGACTCACTCACTACCAAAGGCTTTGGGATAAAAACACTTTGGCCTCTGTATCTACAAAATGAGATGATTTATACAGCATCTCGTGGCACCTTCACTAGATGGATGAAGGGACCACTCGGACGCTGCAGTGCCTTGGACAATGTTTTATAGGGTTCCGTACCCAAAGGGTCCGTCCGTCTGTCACCAGGCTGTATCTCATGAACCGTTATAGTTAGACAGTTAAATTTTTCACATATGATGTATTTCTGTTCCTTAAATACTAAAAACAGAATAAAGTAAATATTTCAGGGGGCAACAGTTAGATCCTTGAAATATTCAAATGATGTATAGATAATGGTACGGAATCCTTCGTGCGCGAGTACGACTCGCACTCGGCCGGTTTTTTTTTTGTGGCAGGTCAGTGATAGATAGATACACCAAAAATACACTGATTGGTCCGGTTATTTTCTGTCCCTTTCTTTTTTTCATCATATCTAATTAATATAATTTCCAAAAGACACGAATAACAAAAAAAAATCCGAGCAAAGTTCGTTCATCCAGGTGCTTCTCGTTAATCCCAGGTCCGTACCACGGGCGCCATAGACGCGCTGACCCGGCAGCCCGTGAAGGGGCGCCGGCGCGGCGGCGGCGTCCGGCTCGGAGAGATGGAGCGAGACGCGCTCATCTCGCACGGGGCCAGCTTCATGCTTCAGGATCGGCTGTTCCACTGCTCCGATAAGACTGAGGTAAATCTCTATTTTTCAGGCGAATGTTCAATAATAGCTAGTCGGGACACCACGATCTCTTCTCAAATAAGTGTTAGTAGCTTCAAAAATCGCAGGAGCCAGCTTCCTGGCTGCAGGATCGGCTGTTCCATTGCTCCGATAAGTAAGACTGAGGTAAGAATCTGTTTTGCAGACGATTGTTACGTTTCAGCTAGCCAGAAACCTGTTAGTAGCTGTAATGCTTAAATCGCATAAGGCCAGTTTCCTGGACAGGATCAACTGCTCTGATAAGACTGAGGTAAGTATATGTTTTCTAGGCAGTTCGATAAATTGTCGATAGCAGACGATCTGTCTTACCTGTGTCCATCTCGTGTATAGAGCCCACTGCTGGACATAGGCCACTTCCTGATCGCCGATCGACTGGCGCCCAGTGTGTTCTGAGACTCGATTTTCAGACGTGCCCTTTTTAATTGCGTAAACCGAAAGACTATCATTTCAAATAGTAGATAAGAACACCCGAGTGTCAGATGCTTTGTTAAGAAGATAAGAGTATTTTTTTCTATTCGTGTAACAGAAAAATTCCAGGGTCGGCGGCTAGAGCACGTAAGTCCACAACGCGAATCTTTGAGGAAGTAAAAAACCTATTATAAGGTAACTCTATCTATATAACATTTTTATTATCTTTATTACATTCTCATGCCTCCGTTCTCATCCCCCAGGCGGTGATATGCACGAGATGCAGCACGCTCCTCGGTCCCACAGTCGGCGCGGGCGCAGACGCGGACTCGTGCCGGCTGTGCGCGGGCGGCGCCCTCGCGACCATCGCCGTACCGTTCATACTCAAGTTCTTCGTCACACAGCTGGCGGCCGTCAATATCAACGTCAAGATCAACTGCGGTTCGGAGCTGGCGCTCACTGCTGCTTAACTTTGACATTTTGACGTGAAGTCTTTCAGTTCGGTAGTAGGGGGGTCACTTGCTAGATGCAACGAAAACATGCCTCGGCGATGGCTGTAACTCTGTAACTACGTGTCGTGTGCAATTCATATATCGTAGAGTAGAGCAAAGTAGCCATTACGCAGATCCTCTCGACTTGTGCCGCTAGATGCGGCCAGTGCCGCGTAACACATCGCGCAGTTTGAGCTAAAAATTATAGACGTTTCACGCTATAGCAGCCACAGCACCACCCGCCTTTTTTCTTAAATAAATGCTTTCTATTCTATTCTTTACACGCTCAAACAGATCGTGTAAATAATAGTGTACTTGAACAGAGACGATTATGGCCAGCACCATCGCCGTACCGTTCACAGTCACGCAATGGGCGGCCGTCAATATCAACTGCGGTTCGGCTCTAGCGCTCACTGCTACTTACCTACTTGCCGAGGCGCGTTTACACAATCAAAGTGTACTTCGACAGAGTGACTGATTAAAGCCGGGTTTTGACGGTCTTAGTTAGTTGATGATGACGACGTTCGGTGCGCTCGGACCGAGTCCATAAGCAGCCTAATAGGGCACAGGCCTTCTCTCAGGGAGATTGTATGGGCTTAATCACCACGCGTGCCCACCGCGCATTGGCAGTTTCAAGCACTGAAACATGTGCCTGCGTTGTCATAATCAACTAAAACTACGCATACGGTCCGAGCGTACTAAGACCCCGGCTTTAAGCTCATTGTAGCAGTCGTAAAAGTGCATTTTGATTGGTGTAGTCACTATTATTATATCGTCAAAGTATACTTTTCAGACTCGGTGGAGCGATGATCTTCGCAGGGCGGCTGGCAAGAGCTGGATGAGAGTAGCCGAGGACCGTGCTCAGTGGCGTGCTATAGGAGAGGCCTATGTCCAGCAGTGGACAAGCATAGGCTGATGATGATGATACTTTGATCGTGTCAACGAGGCTTAAAACTACTGGAACGTCTGGCATGCGTCTCGGTCGCATATTCTAACACATTTAATTATGTTTGTAAAATAATGAGTATATTGCCATCCGCGGTGGGCAGGCGTGATGATAAGGCCTGTACTCTCTCTCTCTCTGAGAGAAAGCATGTGGGACGTATTATAAGCTACATTATAAAATTGAATAAGTCATTGCTGTAAAAAATCATGGAAATATTAATTTTAAAAAAATATTAGTGTTGATATTTTAACCGTGTCAACACCGATCAAAATGCACTTTGATGACTGCTAGATAGAGCTAATCAAAGCTATTTTGTCCAAGTATTGTTTAATCGTGTAAACGCAGCTTTAAAAATTGGACATATTGTACAAATTTGAAATAAACTCTGGAGTAACGGGAGTGTAGAACTCCTAAAACGTGGTGCATCGCCAATGGACAAAAAAAATTTTAGAAATAAACTTATTTACATTCTGTTTAAATGTATTTTTTTTATATAAGCGGCTGCCTTTGGGTCAAGTTCTTAGTGGAGGCTACAAATGATGACATCGGGGATAAATAAAATTAAGTGATTAGTAAAAACAACAAGATTAAATATCCCGTTTTCCACTCCGATCAACTGAAACTGACTATTTTTTGTTCCCAACGAGTCAAGCATTAGTTGATCCGATAGAACATTTGTTATTCTCCTGGTTTGTTCCTATCTGCACAACTTAATACAGTGATAAAAAAACCTTTTCTTTGAGTATTATTTTTAAAATCTGTCCACTTGTGATTCTTGTGAATGATAGATAATGTTCTTTTGATGTAAGCATTGACATTGTCATAGAAAATATTATAAATAATAAAGATAAAATGTTCTATTCTCATCAACCGAACGAAGATATTGTTGGTTGAATTTGTCATCCTTTAACGTGTAATTATTACGCATTGCCATAGACGTCTTTGAAAAAAAATGGTGGCAGTCTTTCTGTACAAAAATTTCAATTTCAAAATCAAAAAATTCAAATAAATAGGTTTTTATAAAAAAAACAGCTAAAAGTTTAGCTTGGTTTTATTATTTTAAAATAAAAATTGATTCGATAGGAACAAAAGGGATATAAAGAGTAAAAATTTATCGAATCATCTAGGTAGTTCATTCGATAGGAACATTATGCCTGAATTCCACTCTGATCAACTGGGTTGGAGTGGAAAACCCGTTAAAAATGTGTTGCAAAGCTCGTTGTTGACAGATTGTTAACTAAGTTGTAAGGTAAATTGTGGATTTTCCTTAAAATAAATTAAGTTTATAGAAATAATAGAATTTTTATTTATCCTAAGCCTGAAATAAAATAAACATGAAATGTTACTGACAATACATTTATTATAGGAAGAAAAATAACAGGTACCTCTTGGATTCTGTCAAGCTTATTCTAAAAGTTCTCAATAAGAAACATTAGCTGTTTTTTGGCTGTATTCGTCATATATTTTCACTTTTTTCTTGACGCTTTTCCTGGAAACTCTGATGTCACACTGACAAAAAAAATCAGAACCGTAGTCTTTTAACCACGGTAAGTGGCACGGGGGGAATAGGCGAAAACGTCAACTGTGTCGCATCCGTTGGATAAAACGTTCTTGCGACTAACCTACAGATAAGTAGGAAGGTTCGACTGCGCAATGTACATCGAATTGTAATAATAATAATAGACTGTTTTGTAGTTGTATGAAACGCGGCCCAGACGCAATTTTCGGTGTTTTACCAATTTAGACTTAGACCAAATAGGGGATGTAGGTATAAGAGAAGGGGAACCGAAAACTATCGAACGTTGATGAAGGGTAAGATATTTGTCCCGAGCCCGGGTCTCTGCCTACCCTTCGGCATAAAGGCGTGAGCTTATGTATGTGTGATTAATATATTTATGGTGGTAGCGAGGGAACAATTGGTGTGCGAATCCGACTCATACTTGGCCAGTTTAATATCCAGGAAATGTTTTATCTGATATGGAGTAACGACAGAAAATATATTCTGTCTAAACCAACTAAACACACAGTGCCACAGCCTCCTAAGCCCCAGGGCGACCTATATCATAGGTAGGACATAACCTATAATTTTCTTAATTCACACCCGTTGTTCTTAAAGTAGGGTATCTGGAAAACCTACTGGTCTAGGTACAGTATTTGATCCATATTTTTTTATTTTAAAAACCTTAGTTTTAGAAAATTTGGGGTAACTTTTACTTCCAGGGGTTAGGAGGATAGTAGAAGAACAGAATAAACTTTCAAACAAGAGCCCCTCCTACTCCTCCATAGGTTCATCTTCTTCCTTCTTCTTCTTTTTCTTCTTCTTCTTCTTGGCGCTCTGTACCACCTGCGCCTGCGCCAGTACTTCCTCCATGGCTTCCTTCATGACCTCGAGGTTCTTCTTGGGTATGTCTCCGGTCTCGTAGAACTTGAGACGGTCTTCCACTTGCTGACGAAGCTTCTCGCCGAAGACCGCGGTCTGGGCCTCTGTCAGAGGTAAAAAAAAACTATTTTAAACCTTAAATAGGCATGGGTAGTAAGAATGATTAAGTGTTAACTCTAGTCGATAGAGCCGAGCCATCCCCAGCGGCAGGGTATCCATGAGGATTTCCCTATTGAAGGAAAAGGGTCTAGTGCAGAGCTCACTGTTATATATTTCTGGAAGTCTTGGTAAATAAAAGTATTTTCGTAGCCGGGACTGAAATGGGAGGCATTTGCCCAGCAGTAACAAAAGTTGTTAAATTTAAAAGTTGTACTCATTGTAAATCCTTTAAAAATAACCCTGTATATGCGCCTAAGGCACAAGCTTGGGTATAAACCAGCTAGGGGAGCATAAAGTCAAGATAAAAGTTTTACCCCACTATCGGGTAGCGGCATCTCGCTATACGCGGTGAAATAAAGTAAAATGGCGCTAGCCGGTAATGGGATAAAACTTCTATCTTGACCTTGGGGGTGCACAAGGAAGGATGAAAACCTTAGGAGAAAATGTAGCAATACTTATTCACAATGCCACTCACAGCACGAATGTACGTGACTGGTTTCCTGCCTTCAATCTAGCACAACGTTTATTACCGCTAGTTAATTGATAACTACGATAGATCAAAGTGTGCATCTGCAAATAATATGAAGGAGTTTAAGATTCCGATGTTCTGAAAGATCGAAAAATGGATTTCCCTTGGGGGGAAAAAAAATTCCCAAATGTTTTTTGTCATCTACAAATATAAATCATCGTTCCTTTTGAAATAGGATAGTTAGTAATTATGCAGAAATTACATTGGTTCGGAAAAGGTCGTTAATAAATTAGGAGATAGCTGTTCTCATGATATTTTTATAATTTAACATCCGACGTAAATTTGCGCTCTTTACAATTTTTGAGTGTCCTTTAGCTTTCCATATTCCTCTACTCCTCGCCAAGCAAGTTAGTTCGTTTGCACCATATACGATTTTAGTAAACAAGTAAGTTTTACAAGTTTCCGTAATTACGTAGTTTAGAACTCAAGCAGACACCGCCGTAATATATAAACATACGGCCTTATTTATAATAAAAAAAACTCAGAGGCAGTATTTAACCTATGGTTACGTCTTTTCGTTTATGCTGGCTGGAGCTTAAATCCCAATAAGTATTGTGGACTGCAAGGGTATGTGAAGTTGTTGTGTCTTACCTGAGAAGCAGTCGATCCTAGAAGCGATGGAGCACTTATTGGCAAGGTACCGGCTAATGCGGCCCTTATTCTTCAGCCCAGCGCGGCCGATGAAGGTCGAGTGGTAGAGCAGACCGTATTTGGGCGTGTTGGAGCGCGTCTTCAGCGCACGGAAGAGCGCTTTCTCGGCGCCTATTGGTGAAAGTACTCGGTTAATTTAATTTTTCCTTACTTTTTCGGGTTGAAAATAAAAATATTTTTTATTACTCTATCTATCCATGAAAGACGCCCACTGTTGGGCATAAGGCTCGACACAGTCACGCCAACCTCGCCGGTCCTCTGTTAATCTCGTACATTGTCCAAAGTACTCGTAGCACAGAAACAGCGACTTACACAATATTCTCATAAATATACTGACTAGCAACTGCCTGAATGTTAGTTTCTTTAAAGAAAGCTTATAGATGAATATGATTGCTCTCTGCAAGACGAAGATAGTGTGTACTCGAAATGCCTGTTCACTGTATTGTGTTGTCTATTTTCACATTTTCGAAGTGTCAAAAATATTGGACAGTTCAGAGTAGGTTAACAGCACCCCAGGACTTTCACTCACCAAGGATCTGCAGTGTAGATGCAGGGTACTTGGCCAGACTTGTGAGCGATCCAGCCTTGGATATGAGCCGGGCGCCCACCTGGTCTCCGACCAACACAGTCAGGTTCGGAGCCACCGAGTTCATCTTGCTGTGCAGATACTCTGCAATTTGTTTCCTGTGGGGAGAGGACAGAAGTTAGTCGACAGTTGAGTTGAATCATTGTTGTGAGGCCATTCTCGCCAGTTATCTCTTTTCAGATTATATATACAGGGTGACTTTGAATTCGTTCACCGTATTTTAATGGAACATTCTAACCATGACAGCGAAGTCTTAGTAATAGGGTCCCGTTTTTGCCCTATGGGCATTGAACCCTAAAAAACGAAACGGCCGTTTATGTCGCGAAAAAACGTATATTTCGTCACTCAAGGAAATCAAAATTTATAGGGTACTTTCCGTTGACCTAGAACTCTGAAATTTGGTAAGTATACCGTCTTATACTACAAGTACAGGGAAAACTCTGTAAAATATATATTTGCAATTAAATCATAAAAAAATTCTTTGAAGTTTGGGAAAAGCTCGAAAAAAACTGCGAGACTCGAATCCCGGACTATTTATAACATGTCAGTAATAGACTACAAATTTGTAGTCTATTACTCTTCTCGCCCACCGAGGGACGCACTTGTCCGGTTTTTTTTTTAAATTATTTCTGCATATCGGCGACAGACAAAGTATTTAACATACTAAAAAAATTTTTCAATGTTATGGCACTTTCGAAATTGGATTCACAGTTTGGAGCCAAAGGTCGGAAATGACAAATATATTATTATACAACTGTGTTATACCATTACTGATAAATCATTAATAATAAATACTGTTTTTCACAATGAAAAGAACATTCCCTCAAAATATTGCTAACAATTTTAAAATCACCCTGTAGACAGAATATTCTTTATTGTAAGTATACCAGGAATTAGATTTGAGATTAATAATAATAATTAATTCAACGGGCTACGACCCTTTCTGGCTATGGAGTTCTTTCATTCGCACCATGCCATCTATTTTACTGAGAGTTGTTGTTAAAAAAAATATTTTTCTTAAACCAACAACCAACCTGTAATCAGCCAGCTTCACTACTCGCACAGCAAACATCTGAATGTTAATCAGGTCCACCGGTGAAATATCCATTCCCATTGACATCTTCGCCGCGTCCAAGATAGCTTGGGCCTTCTCGGAATCTCCGAGTATGTCTGTCAGAGGTTCCAGGCTGGCCTCAGAGAGGCTCTTGCGATCCTTTATGTACTCTGCGCACTTGGAATAGAGGTGGTTTTCGGGTACGATAGCCACCAGCTCCGGGAAGTGGTAGGAGTACCATTCTCTGGAAAGATTAGGTTGGGTTAGGTTAGGTTGAATTTAATTACATAGGTACCTAATCGAAGTGCATGTTCAGAATAAAATACACATAATTATATAATATATAACTTATTGTCTTTTTACAGACAAGGTCAATGAAAAAGAAAATGTATTAGGTTTCTCTTACACACCTGATCCGCATACTGAATGTGTTCACATCCTTATCCAGCTGGTCCAATAGTGCTATGGACTGGATAATCATGTTGTCGACACGGTGAACGTTGAACTTGACCCGGGCTCGCGAGTACGAGTGCCCAAGGCCGAGCTGTGCTACACTGCATGCCTTCAGAGTAAGACCCTTGATCAGGCTGTGGAAATGATGTCGGATACCTGCAGCGAAATGGTTTTGTTTGCAGTCACAGAGAGAACTACTATTTTCTATAGAAATAACTGAAAAATATTGTAAAGAAACAAAACAACATAATTATTGAAGCAAAGTCTAAAGTGATTATTAAAACAATATCAATAACATATTCAAATATAGTTCACAAATTTTGCTTCAAAAATAATGTTACTTTATTTGAGTTGTTGCATAGGACAAGTTGATAGCGGGCCCAGATTGGACGAACATAGCTCAGGATGGAGAAGTATGGACACAGTTGCAGGAGGCCTATGCCCAATAAGGGTGCTCTAAATATAAAATTAAAATGTAACTTCAGAGTTCCCAAAGACAAATTGCATGAAGTTAACAAAGTTAAGATTCAGACTCAATTATAAACAGACATTAAATATAAACACCTAAATACGTAAAGTTAAGTAAGAATAATATATTTATTTATTAATTTTTTTATTTATTTACCATAAGAACTTACAGTTGCCCAAAACGCTCTTACAGTTACTATAACTATTACAGGTACATTATACTAATTACATAAGTGTGAAAATGCTATGTTAACTTGATTGGAATAATTTTATTTGAACTTAATTACATAGGTACCTAATCAAAGTGCATGTTAAGAATAAAATACACATAATAATTATATATATAACTTATTGTAAAGAGTAAAATAAATATATTATTATATATTATACTTTTATATAAAGGACAAACCGTACAAGATTTTGATGAATTTTTGATGGATTAATTTATCTTTCACATACTACTAACTAAGCCCTCACCTCTCAGTATCTCTGGCACAACACCGATGTGTGAGCAGGTGACCTCCAAAGCTTCGGAGATGGCGGCCCCAAGCTTGGAGTCTGCAACTCCCAGTTGGCATTTGGAGCGCTTCTTACGCTTTGGCAGGGCTCCTTCTAGGAAAAGGTTCAGGTCCTCCGGGAGAATACCTGAAGCAGAAAAGGGAAATTGTTGAACAGCAGTTAAGACAATTAAAGTGTTATTTTACAGCTGTGGTAGCAGAGCAGTAGAATTCTCATTCAGGACATTATGGGTTCGAATCCTGGCATTTACCAATAACTTTGTTTTCTAAGTTACCTACATTTGTGAAGTTGTAACACTCAAACGGTGAAGGTAAAACATCGTGAGGAAACCCTAGTGTCTCTAATGTCTGAGGTGTTTACATACCTTAGCGCTTGCTACATACTACATACAATGGCCCAACTATGAGGTTAAGTGCGGAAATCTCAGGTCTAACTAGAACTAGAAGTGTTACTTTTTTGGGTTAGGCAGATAGATAGAGAACACATGAAAATGGACACGGAACAGGATCCTGATCCTATGGCGACTATTTGTCTGACCTAGTTAAAATTTTCACAGAATGACATTCTTCAAGTACATTGTTTTTTGTTTTTGCTGTTTCAAAAACTGGGTCATGGTGTAGCAAAGGGTGTGCAAGGGAAAAAACACTTAGAAAAATTTCGCAAAAAAAAATTGGCTCCCCGTAACCCATTCTTTTTATATTTTTAATCAATGGGGGTCATAAAAATGAGCAACTTTTCCCCCTAAAAAAATCTCTAAATTAAATATTTCAGATTTTACAGGCGATTTAAATTTTATATGGCTAAGCACAAGAAAAATTGACTTCAGAAAACAGGTCCCCGTAGCCCCTTATATCATAATGTAGGGTACCTATAACTTTTCCATGCACCAACCTTGTTTAAGTTTGACACAAAACTAAGTTTTTTAGTGAAATATTTTTTTTCGCTTTTATATAAAAAAAAGAACTAACACCCGAAGTTTCAGGATGGAGCGTCGCTGCGCTCCGCTCCATCCTGGAACTTCGAACCTATTTTTGCTTATGTGTACTGACCTAACAAACAAAATGGGCTAAACGGCGGTATCCCATGCAGCTTTGTGCACATATAAAATTTAAATCGCCTGTAAAATCTGAAATATTTAATTTAGAGATTTTTTTTAGGGGGAAAAGTTGCTCATTTTGATGCCTTCCTTTGATTAAAAATATAAAAAAGGGGGCTACGGGGACCTGTTTTCTGAAGTCCATTTTTCTTCTAAGTGCTTAGCCATATAAAATTTAAATCGCCTGTAAAATCTCAAATATTTAATTTAGAGATTTTTTTTAGGGGGAAAAGTTGCTCATTTTGATGCCCCCCTTTGATTAAAAATATAAAAAGAAGGGGTTACGGGGACCCTATTTTTTTTTTGCAAAATTTTTCTAAGTGTTTTTTCCCTTGCACACCCTTTGCTACACCCCAAAAACTGTAATAATATGCCAGCTAGTTTCAAATTTGGTGTGATTATAGTGAAGACCCTATAGTATGATAACAAATTATGAGTTGGTTTACAGTACCTTCTTTTAGAAGGTACATTTTTACCATGTAGGCAAATATAATGATGGGTGGCACTTGGTCCGCGAGATTAACTCGCACTTGGCCGGTTTTTACTACGGACTAGAATGGCGCGAAGGAGAAAAAGCCTATAATCATGATGATAACTTAATCCCCAAAATCAGTTTTGTATCTCTGTAGGTATACAAACTACCCAACTTTACGGACCAACCAACTACTCATGTTCATGACAAAAACAAGCTAAACATGTAAAAAACGCTACGTGAAATATAACAACGTGCGCAAAGCTAACCTTCAGAGACAGCATTGATGTTTTCCAAGGCGACCACAGCGGATTTGAAAGGCTGGAAGGCAACAAGAGTCACCACGGAATTGAACCGCTGGAGATCCGTCACAGACTTTTCGACCTGGGGCAGAAAAGCCGCGAGCTCTTCAAACTCGGCGACTTTGAACAACCCGAAGCCCGCACTGTGTTCATAGAGCACGAACAACTTACTCTGGAAAAATAACGAGTTGTACATCAAAACGGATTGTGACAATAAACTGAACACTTAGACGGCAGTTTGAACAAACCATTGTAACAGTCTGCGGTGCACTATATTACCGCATTATTTAAATTTTTGTTTTAAAACAAAACACGTGTATTAACCCTTTTGCGCTATGCACACAAGAAATTTTAGGTTAATTTTAGGTTGCCAGATCGCTCTTTGAATTTCCCCCCCAATCTGAACAAAATCTCCCCGAAAATCTACCTGTCGCCGTTATTAATATGGAGCAAAAAACGGCAAAAAAATCACGTTTGTTGTATGCTTTAATATGATTTATTCATTATGTTTTTAGTATTTGTTGTTATAGCGGCAACAGAAATACATCATCTGTGAAAATTTCAACTGTCTAACTATCACGGTTCATGAGATACAGCCTGGTAACAGATGGACGGACGGACGGACGGACAGCGGAAACTTAGTAAAGGACCCTCCCTTAGCCTTTGGGTGCGGAACCCTAAAACGATAATTTTCCGCCTTAACTTCTAAAACATCTTCGAGCATCGTTTCAATTCCGTAATTTTTTTCTGAATTAAACCTCAAAGTAACATTTGTGGAGACGGTACAAAGCATGTATGCATCCTTTGGGCATTGAGTAACGAATTCTAAGAATTGCCTATTAGGTACAGTTTCAATTGTCAACCTATTGCGCAATGTATTGTTAATTATATTAACTTGAGAAAAGACTCTCAACCACTGCATTGGAAAATGTCAGTGACAAAATGCGATTTTGTCTTTGTTAATTTTCACATTCAGCGAAAAGTAGATTGTAATTTATAAAAATGCTTTATAGAACAAATGTGTGTAATGGAGTTACCATTAAAATTATATCAAAAGCCTGTATGAGATTCTTTGTGTGAAAATGCTAGAGATAAAAGATCAGGTAACCTCCAAAAAACCCCAAACAAAAATACTTCCGAATTTGGAGGGAAAACCCCCGTCTGGCAACACTGGACTTATGTACGGTCCGTTTTGTTTCACGCAGAAATATGTAGTGGACGCTATTGGTACTTTCGACTTAACAATCAACAAGTAGTTCTGGCTTTGCCTTGATTATTTTAAAGCGCAATACATAAATAAGTGTTATAGTGCATTTTCAAGTTCATAATTTTAAGTAAAGCTGATTCGTGTGTTGTGCACTCCGATTAATGAATAATCTAGATACACCGAACGTGTATCTCTCGAGTACCACTTTAATAACATAAAGATTCTGCGCGCCCTCCTCGGCATCGAGGTGGGTCGCTCACGATGTAGGTTTAGGGGTCCTTAGGACCAAACCAGCCCCCAGGTGGTGTTTAGTGGGTAGGCGCACTTCCTGTGAGTCCCACATTGGCAGCACGGCCGGGCCCGTGCTGTTATGCATGAGCATTCACCACCTCCCTCCCCCGTGTCCTCCGGAGGGTGCCCTTTTTAGGGCTAAAAAAAAAAAAAAAAAAAATAAAGATTCGGTCCTCGGGTTAAGTCGGGTTGTGTAGGGGCGACCGCTAACGGACAATTTTGACGTTTCAGTTTTGAATTTTGTTTGGGTTATTTTGGGTGGGTGTGAATTCGTGAACTTTTTGTGAATTTATGAACTTTATAATGCCTTGGGGCTCAAAAAATGTTTTGTGAACGTAATTCACTAGTGCTGTGTACTGGTGTTCTAACAACATGACTCCACGATCGTTGCTAACTCAACGGGATCTCTTGACGACGCTCAAGAAAGAAACTTGCACAAATGTAAGCATTCTCAGCAAGGTACATCCTTTACCAAATGAATTATCGAGGCAGATATTTAAAGAAGATGCTCTAGAGAAGCCCACGCAGCACATTTTCATCAATTTATCGCACTACCTCGTACAAATTATTGACCCGCAAAAGG
The DNA here is from genome assembly GCA_947308005.1 of Yponomeuta malinellus. Taxonomy (NCBI): domain Eukaryota; kingdom Metazoa; phylum Arthropoda; class Insecta; order Lepidoptera; family Yponomeutidae; genus Yponomeuta; species Yponomeuta malinellus. The sequence goes on along the minus strand of OX371016.1, from coordinate 3,074,166 downwards.
CTTCTACGTTTACATGGCCTCTGTACGATAGCAAATCGGAAAAAACTTACCGAAGTGAATTGTCGACGTTCATCGCAGCCTATGCGACATCTGGAGCCCTCGCGCCCGTTTTGTCTTCCTATTTCGTCAACCCAGGATGCTTCAAAGTAACCAAATTGATGTTCCAACTATCACATCTGGCTCTACATCAATCTTTACAAGAGAAAATGCAAAATGATCGCCAAGTGGCACTGTATAATGATGCTGCACAAAAAAACAAGACTGGCAGCAAAGATTTCTTTGAGCACATTGAAAAAGAAACTAAAACTATGGCCAGAAAGTTCCAAACATATCAACTAAAGAAAAAAGTTATGGTTGATGCAAGTGAATTGTTGAAAAAGAAAATAATGGAGAATGAGGAAAAGCTGGCGACTATAAAAAAACAGAAGTTTCTTCAAGACCTGGTTGATAACTTTGTCGAAAAGCATTCTCTTGAAGGGGACAAGAAAACAGAGATTGAAAAAATAAAAAACATCAAAGAACCTGTACAGTTATTTCAAGATTGGCTACTATTTGTTGATGACCAAATTACACAAATGGAATCAGACTGGGATAGCAAAGTCTCACCGTTTTTGGAAACATCACAATACTGTCAGGAGACATCGCAAGCCCTCATTCTCAGGCACACAGGCGAAATGGATAAGAAAATGTACTTGGTCGAATATGATCCCAAAACAGATGAAATAGCTACTAAAGACTTAGAAAGCCATGTCAATCCAAACCAGAGGCATATCCTGAAGAACATTATAAAAGATGAGAAACTCAACTTCCCCTATCTTATAAGAGGCTTTGTTGTGTCCATCTGTTTTCTATTAAAAAATAAAGATTTGGATGATATCTACCAAATTAATGAATATTTGGATCTGCAAAGACAGAACTTTGGTGAAATGGTTTCTGCACTGAATGTTCTACTTCAAAGATTAATGGATGCAGATACTCAGTTACAGGTAAATAAATTCTTTGCATCAACATATCTTTTATTGATATACCGTATTAATTTGTATTCTTTCGCACGGCATTGTAAAAACCTTTCTCATTTTCAGACGCCACCCGTCAGCATCTGTGACCAAACAATATCGGTCATATCAGACATACCACCTCTACCAGACCTGTCAGATCTCAAAGCCACACAAACTTTACAGTATCATGGCATCTTTGACTCATTCACTACACTCAACTTATCCAAGCACCAGTTCAATTTACGACGCAGGACCAGTGCACCAAAGTTTGCCAAACCCCAGCCAAGATCACTAATTACACCATTGCATACCTCCAGAGATGACTTCCTAAAAGGGTTCAATACTTGCAAAGTAAATCTGTACGAACGGCCTAAGTTGGACATGACTCAGAACATTTCGATTATATCTCAAGGCAAGAACAGAGGTAATGAAACAATAGCAGAATGCTCTTCAGGTTTCACTAAACAGCAGATACAGAGGCTCCTTTCAACTAAAAAGACTAGCAGCTCAAAGAAACACAAATTCAACCCAGATAGGCCAAAATTGGTTATCAAAAAAGGAGGCCTCTTCAATGAAAGTGTGGAAAGCTCTAGTACTCTGTTTCGTAGTCATTCTAGCCCTAATTTGTTTGAGAATAAGGAGAAAAGGCCTGCTGCCAAGGGGCATGGGAGAAAGTTGTCAATCATGCAAGAAGATGGGTCATCTCTGTTGGAAGTGTCTGGCATAGTTGCCTTGGATTCAACTCCTAATAGTGCGTGTGAAACGCCAAATCAGATAGCCATCATTAGTAGCTCAAGGCTTCTGACTGATGCCACTAGTTTGCCTTCCATAACCATCAGTCCTGTGGAGTCTGTGCAGTATAAATTGACACATAAAGAGAATACAGAATGTGAAAGGAACATATTCGAAGATCTCAACAGAGAGTCAATGAAAGAGCGAACGAAACTAGAAAAACGATCACAAATAAAGGGTACCCGTAAGAACATAGAGAGTTTAATTCCAGTTAAAATCAATGCAGTAAAGTCTTCGCAAAAATTCGACCAAATACATAAGGAGACTGACGATTTAAATCAAGACGTCATTGCTCCACTTATGAATGAAAATGTCTCACGAAAAAGTACAGACAGTCTCACGGACAAACAGGAGCAGTCAGTTACTCCAAAGTCAAACATTCCTATAAGAAAAACTAACTCAATAGAGAAAATTATTAACAGATTTAAGAAAGTAAGAGCTTCAGTCATCACGGAGAGCAGAGACGATGCCGAGAGTATATTCAAAACCATCTTGGAAGAGAAAGAAAACAATCACAATGCTGTAAACATAGATGTGTTCACTGCGAATAGGGTGTTATTGCCTGATCTTTTGAGTCCAAGTTGCAGTGTCTTGGCGAAAAAGCCAGCAGATTTTATAGACACATTTGGCTTCGATATTGATGAAGAGAAACCGGGTAGGAAGCCTAGAGAAAGTCTGGGGACTATGCTGGGTGTGGACCAAACTTTCTTAGACCAATTCGATTTGATAGACTGATATTTTATTTAAAAACCCTAAACTTAGAATCTTATTTCCACTAATACTAGACCTGGGTATTGTAGCTGATAATGCTTGCACAGATATCTAGTTTAAATTAGTAAAATTCTATTACATGCATTTTATTGTAAATTATATTTAAGTTTCTGTCGCATTTCTATGTAGTCGCTCGTAAAGTTTCTTATGGTTTAACTGAATGCTTCGGGTAGCTATTAGAATTAGTTACGTTGTCGTAAAATGTACTGGAAATAATGGTAATAACAATGTATTATTAAGAAGCAAGTATTTGATTTCAACATTTAATTTATGAAAACAATACAGTCTAGCAAAGTAATTAATCTTAATATCGTACCATCAATAAAAACTCGAACAACTGTGACTTTGGGTTATAAACCACTCATCTCGAAAAGTAATTTAAAGTTCGATCTCTCGTGCATTTCGAGTCGTAAAGTTACAGTATTTTAGCGGAAGTGTTATATGTTTATGGCTAATATTGTACGAAATTCAATTATTTTTATTATCTTAGAGTAAGAGATAGACACTTTAGAATTCGTTAACATAATGCTTTAAATTACAATTTCTTAATCTAATTGCGTTTATAAATCTAAGCGGAAATCTTAGGGTCGCTCTCCTGCAATTTCACCATCTCCTCAGAAATGCTCCACAGTTTCCTCGCCTTGCCCATATCACCAGCCGAGCCAGAGACCGAACTCTCTTGGCAATCCGAGAAATACTTCCCACTGACCTTCTCCAATTTCTCATCTACCGCCAACATCACTGTGGTCTGACAACCTTGCACCGGAGTCTTGAAGAAGCACTTGTTTATCAACGTCAAACCCCAACTCAGAGGAGCGGGGACGGACCGCCAAATTCCCGTGTCAATCAGACCAGGATGTAAACAGTTCGCAGTCACTCCAGTGCCTTCTAGTCTTCTAGACAGTTCCTTCGTGAATAAAATGTTCGCTTCTTTAGATGCGTAGTAAAGATAACCGGGCAATGTGGTCAGGGGATTCGGGTTTTCCAAGTTGAATGACGCTAAGCGGTAGAGTGATGACGCAACAATGACGATTCGCGACGGAGCGCTCTTTTTTAGCAGGTCTATTAGCAGGTGTGTGAGGAGGAAAGGTCCGTAATGATTAGTTGCCATTGTCAGCTCGATGTCGTCGACGGATTTGGCTTTCTTGAAGGTTCCTGCGTAGCCCGCGTTGTGCACCAACACGTCCAGTTTGTCTTCGGTCTTGTTGATGTCTTCGGCGAAGCTTCTGATCGAAGCGAAGGAGCTCAGGTCGAGTTTTTTCACCAAAACCTTCGTGTTCTTCGTTGCGTCAATGATCTCATCTGCGATTGGACAAAAAGTGGGACGTTAATGAGGTTGAATACTCAGTGATTTGGCAATTGTGTGTTCTTGAGATAAAAAATATGAGATTTATTTAAGACTTAAGTGGCATGTCGTTAAATTCAAAGCCACTATGTTCCGGCATCAAGTTTCACTCTGGACGCGTGACACCGTAAGTGTCACTGTTGAAAGAAAATACTCGGTACAACAATATCACTATATAGGTATAACATCTGGAAATGGAAAGTTACTATAGGTATGGGATGGGAACCATGTGTACTGTGGGTAGCTGCTACAACTTTGAAATCGCAAAAAAAGCTAATTCTTTTTCAATTTTCAGTTTTTTTTTCAGCTTCATTCATACATTTTAATCCCGCAGATAACTGATACTTAGTATGGAACAGAAGATATTTTTATCACTATTTCGAAGTTTTCTTCATAATACATCGTAGGTAGGTATTGACGAGAAGAAAACTTAGAGAAATAGTGTAGAGTTAAATATTCTTTATTATACAGCGGTAGTAGCCTAGTGGGTAGAACATCGGACTCGGAAGCGAGAGACCCAGGTTCAATCCCTAGTGCGGGCATGTACATATGACTTGGTTTTCTAAGTTATGTACATTTGTGAAGTTATAGTAGCAGTACCACTCACTAACTGTGAAGGAAAACATCGTGAGGAAACCTGAGTGTCTGAGCTATTCACATACCTCAGCGCTTGGTGGGCACGCGTGGTGATTAAGCCCATACTCTCTCCCTGAGAGAAGGCCTGTGCCCTACAGTGGGACGTATATAGGCTGCTTATGTATGTATGCAAAGAGTATGCAATCACTATTTATGTATGTATGTTATCTATACTCCTACCGGCCTAGTATAGCGTTTTGTCTGCGCTTGCGGTAGAGACACAACTTTTCTCGTACGGAGTTGGGTAAGCACAGGAATAGAGTAGGTATCGACGATCAGAAAGACTCACCTTTAACCTTCTCGGCAGCCTCAATATTCCTGCACGCCATGATGACTCTGGCACCTCTCTTCGACAGTTCCTTAGCCGTCTCCTTGCCTATGCCGCTGGTACAGCCAGTCACGATCACCGTCTTCCCGTCCATCCTGGTCTTCGCTTGATATCGCCCGCACGAGTATTTAGCGTAGAGGTGCAGGAGGTATGTGACGGTCAAGAGTCCGAAGATAGCAAGCAGACCCAGTACGAGCAAGGCTGGCAGGATCCAGTAGAGATAGTCCGCTTTCCAGGCCTCGGCGACGATCATGTCTGGAAAAAAGGGAGTTTCAGCTATTGCTCGCCACAATCGCCACACACAATGCTAACTGAAGGCAACTATAACTTCCTCAGTCCTGAACTTAAAAATAACAATTGAGAACCATTGTTATTTTCAAGGTCAGGACTGAGGAGGATAATATCGCACCTTCGGCAGTACAAGGGCACAACTCACAAAAAATGGTAAAATTAGTTAAGTATGCAGAAATGCCTTAAAAACACTCTTCTATCTAGTGGGATAAAGACTCTTATTAGATTTAGTTAAAAAGCGACTTTTTAACTCAATCTAATGGGAGTCTTTATCCCACCAGATAGAGGAGTGCCTTTAACTCATTTCTGCGTTCTTAACTAATTTTACCATTTTTTGTAAGTTGTGCCCTTGTACTACCGAAGGTGCGATATGTACTCCGACGATCTTGGGCTCTTATTATGAAAAATGCGACATAATCGGAAGTAGCGAGATGGTCGCTTGTCAGTGTCAAAATCCGTATCTCAATCCGTGAAAATCGGTATTGTCGCTATGCATTTCTAGCGTTCATTGCTCAGTGGCAGGAAATTTCGAAACTATTCAAAAAAAAGAACCGTAGGTACCTATTTGTCGCTAGACTCGAAGCTGACGACCCTTCCGAACATATCGCTGCTTCATAATAAGGGTATTGGTCAAGCGTAGTGATGTTTGAGAGAAAGGCTTCTTTTAAAAACTAGTATCAGATTTCCCAGGTCACTCAGCTTGTAATCGACTTGGTGATCGAATTAACGACGCTTCTGCGATTTTTCGATAGCTAACACATCTTCAATATTCATATTGAACCGTCACAGCCAGACATTGGCTGGACCAAAATCACCGCCAAAAAGAAGTGTTCATACCGCTCTTGATGTCCTATGATCCTTAATATAAGAGTGAAACCAAGCGCAGTGCCTTGTAATACAATGACATGACAGAGAACTGTATGAACAGGTTTAATTTCATTGGCGCTTCAAGTCTACGCGCGCACACTTATCAAACCGCATCAATGCAATGGTATGAAAACACGTAACGTGGACCGTGTATCAAAATCAAAATCAAAATTTTTATTCAAAGTAGCACAGAAACTGCGACTTAATGAACGTTACAAGTTAAACTAGCTGTCCATTTCAAAATCTAGATCATTTTGGAGAAAAATGGACAAAAAAACTCCAAACTTAGTCTTTTCAAGTCCTTAATTTACAGGATTTACATAAATGTTCTAAAACTCATGCATTGAACTGGCTTTAATTCCAGACATCATTGTCATCTAAATAATCTTTAATGTTATAGTAGCTTTTTTGGCACAAAGTGTGCTTCACACATTTTTTGAACCGCGTTTCTGGCAAGCTTATTATATCCTCAGGGATCTTATTGTAGAAACGTATACAATGCCCCATAAAGGATGTATTAACCTTTGCCAGCCTAAAATTCGGGAACGAAAGTTTATGTCTATTTCTAGTATTTACATTGTGTTGGCTACCTACAGTTTTAAAGTCACTGATATTTTTCCCCATGATGCCATGTGACTAACAGAATCGATGCTCAGAGGACAATATTGAACCGTCATTCATCATATTGATTGGCTGGTCTATTTCGTCTACTAGGTACTTATATTATCGCCACGCCAAGGTGTTAATTTGAAGAATGGTATGTAAGTATTACTTGGTTTTCCACCGTCTAATATTTCAGATTTCGTAACGATGTGCTCGTATGTGAACACTTTTATGTGCAGGTTCAAGTTCGTGATTTTCAATATTGGTTCCTCCATTCCCTCCTCACTTTCACCGGATCCACTATTGGACATTGGTCACTTCAAAACACTCCCAACTGTTCTACCCTCTTTCTAATCATTTACGGTCGTATTTATAAAAACTCGATTCCTTAAAATACTTCAAAAACGCCGATTAATTAAAATAGTCTGTGGTGGAGATTTTACAAGGAAAAGATGTAGCCACAGATTAAATAAACCGAGTTTCAGATTTGTTTTAGAGGAATTGTGTTTTTATAAATAAGGCCGTTACGGTATACCTATAAAGACACGATTTCTCTAAAACACTCCCCAAAGGCAGTTTAAATAGTATTGGGTAAGGGAAAGACCATTTTGACTGCTTGTGAGTAGCGTTTTAAGAAATGGTGTTTTTATAAATAACACAGTTGCCGTCTTATATCTAAAAAAATAACACTATTCCTTTAAACCCTGTTCAAATACAGTTTTAGGTTGGTCTTTTCTATTATAGGCCCTGGCCACACAGAAGGGACGTGGCGCGAGGGCGCGGAAAAGACGCGCTTTGTATAGGGTTCGGGCCCACGCCCAGACTCTTCTGTGTGGGCAGGGCCTAAGACCATTTAAACTGAATTTGAAGATTGCTTTAAGGAATCATGCTTTCATAACAACCTAAGTGAAATAAAATGTCCTATTTTTTATGTGATTACATTAAAATTTAATAGTACTTAAAATGGCATCTATTTAGATTAAGTATTTGTATAAACACTTCTGTATTTGAGCTTGAGTGATGAATAAAGTCCGATTGATTTTTTTATTACTTTTAAGTAAAACATAATAAAAAAAAAATTGAGGAATCTTGTTTAAAAAAATGCGGGAATAATCTGGCTGGCCACTAAGGTTCTAATCACAGATAATTCAATGCCCTGAGGTTCTAATAGGCTAATGAGGCTTTGAGGCACGTTTCAAAAATATCTAGACACAAACTCGAATGTTTGCGTCGAGATATTTTTGAAACGTGCGTTTTTAAAAAAAAAACAAGCCAGCATAAATTCGATAGCTATTGGCATTGTTAGGCACGTTCATTTTGCTGTCTTTCAAACCACCTAAAACTAATGCAGTATACGCAGTGATAGTTAAAAACAGAGGTTTTTTTATTCGTAGAGTATACGTTCTACTGCAGGGCACTCAGGGCTCTCAGAGAGAGAATGGGCTTAATTACCACGCGTGCCCACCGCGGACTGGAATTTCGAGCGCTGAGGTACCTATGTGAACACTTCCGGCACTCAGGTTTCCTCGCGATGTTTTCCGTCACAGTTAGCGAGTGGTATTGCTGTAACAACTTCACAAACTTAAAACCCGCAAGTTTGGTTAGTCAAAAGACCACTCAGGAACTCTGTAACCAGTCCCGATCGACCTTCTTCCCGGTACTGCACCCATTGGCTTCGTGAGAACTCGATTCATTGCGGTGACATGTTAACCCGAGTATTGCTAAACAATAGAATAGGTACATGATCATTGCATGATCGCATAGTTGTCGCGCCGAATTAGGTTTAGGGTCAGGGCCACCTGTGCTAGTACTGAGTGACTGCGGGTAACCATAATCATAATCATTTATTCATTGCATGTCATGGTAATAATACAGGTGGTAATAATATATTTACAAAATCATTGATGCTCTACATGACACCCCGTAAGGCACTACAATTTGTGTCTTATTATCATGCGTCTATATCAATACTTATGAAAATATTTATTTATAGGTATCTATATTACAAATTATCTATAATTTGAATTTTATCATCTGGGTATAATTTAAAATTAGATGCTGTCGACTGTACACCGTAAATTAAAAAAAATTGGACTACTATCAATCAATTATCTTATTGTTACGTCATTGAGAATGTTACAGCTGGTAAATGTAATTTGCTAAGGTACATGACACCCTGTAAGGGCACTACAATACTAATTTTTGTCGTTATTTTATTAACTTATACTACAATTTTTGGGCACCTACCTATCTGTGTCAAGACTTGCGATGCTCTGACCCTTGATTTTGCTGCTAATTCGGTATGAACCCATCGTCCATTAGTCAGCGTCACGATAATGATACTAGTTAAAAGTCATTATTATTATTATTATTTTAATCTATTTTATTTTGGGAACTTTTGTCACAAGGTGACGATGACAGTTCCATCGTACGGCGTACCCGTTATGAAGTTATATCCTAATTAACTATATACATAACAAAAATAACTTAACTTTAGATAAGGAACATTAGTTCAAAAACAAATTTACTCTCTTAGCCCAAAATAGAATAATAAGTAATTTAGCGGAGTTCGACAAAGGCTCAGCCAATACTCTGAACAAGTTCCACGTGTAGCCTATTAAGAAAAGTCATTTGTAATATAATACCTATTTTAGTACCTATGTGGTAAAGTCTCCTTTTAGTACACACTATTTAAACTGCCTCCGAGAAGTGTTTTGAGGAATCGTGTTTTTATAAATAACACTATTAGGATTGATTGCTGTGGAGGCTTTAAAATTGAAGTTTTAGTTATCTAGGTGTTTATCTAAAAATTAAAATGACATCGAAACACTACAGCACTAAAAAGTTACAAATAATTTAAATAATTATAAGTACGTAATTAAAAAATTAGAAGTTTGGTGTCGGTGCCCAAAATATATGCGCTGGTCATGAAACTGGGCACCGACTAAAATTATACTTCTACAATAGGTACCTACATGTATAGGTACATACTTCTAATTATGTCTAACTTTTAGGTGCAAAAGTGTTTCGAAGTCGGTTTTTTATTTAATTTTTTTATTTTTCAATTTTTAGTGGGGGAGCGGAAGAAAAATAAACAAGTCCCTTATAACCATAATTCACCCTACATAATTCGTTGCTTTAAAATTCGATGTTCTCAATTTCCATCTCCGAAAATCTTCAAAAATCACCAAATTAATTTGGGACTACTTTTACGCTACTTTTTATTTTATGAAAATGGGACGTTATATCTATTCGAACAAAAAAGGAATTATCGAAATCGGCTAAGATTTGACGGAGTTATGCGAAAACATAGCCAAATATATTATATTATATTATATTATATTATATTATATTATATATATATAAAGCTACAATCCGGTATACTCACTCACTGATTCATCCATACGTTTTCTCCGAAATGACAATAGCTAGAGGAAAATGATGTATGAAAAAGTTGTAGGAAATGTATGAATTACAGCCATCCTATGAAGCCGATTTTTGAATTTCGAACGCCTTCTCTTAGGGGAATGGGCCAACTCTTTTGTTTACCGGCCGATTTGGATGAAATTTGGAATAGTTGTTTGTTTCGTGATCTTATTGTGAAAAAAAATTTTGAACGTTCGAAATTCAAAATAGGGGCGAGAATATGGCCGCCCGAAAAATCGACCTCTGCGCAAAAAAGTCGGCAGCCAACTGGGCACATGCTGGAGACGTGCCCTAAACGGCATCGGGTCGTCAAAGGACCCAGGTATATGAGAAAAATCGGACATTTTGACATTTCAAGATGGCGGCCGAGATATCGACGATTGAAAATGAGAAAATTTTGTATGGAGAATTTGTACTGAAAATCGACTTTTAGTACAAAATTTTAAACAAAAATGAACAATTTTTGAAATAAATAATTTTTCGAGGCCGAAGCAGGGACGAGGAACCTCGCCGCGGCGAGGCCGAAGGCCGAGCTCCGTTCAGGCCGAGGCCGAAGGCCGAGACCACACATTTTCCGGCGAACAAGCAACAACGCAAAAGCCAGATGGGACAAACTTGCGAGGCCGAAGGCCGAGCTCCGCGAAGCGGGCCCCAGGAACCCCGCCGCGGCGAGGCCGAAGGCCGAGCTCCGTCCAGGCCGAGGCCGAAGGCCGAGACCATACATGTTCCCACTCAAACAATCCCAACGTCAAGTGTCTAGCGAGGCCCTAGGCCGAGCGCCGCGGAGAGCGAAGCTCGGAGCGGCTGGGGGTTGGCGCGCGAAGCGCGCAGGGGGTTCACCCCCTAGTTATATATATATATAAAGCTACAATGCGGTATACTCACTGACTGACTCATCCATACGTTTTCTCCGAAATGACAATAGCTAGAGGAAAATGATGTATGACAAAGTTGTAGGAAATGTATGAATTACAGCCATCCTATGAAGCCGATTTTTGAATTTCGAACGCGTTCTCCTATACAAATGGGCCAACTCTTTTGTTTACCGGCCGATTTGGATGAAATTTGGAATAGTTGTTTGTTTCGTGATCTAATTAGGAAAAAAAATTTTGAACGTTCGAAATTCAAAATAGGGGCGAGAATATGGCCGCCCGAAAAATCGACCTCTGCGCAAAAAAGTCGGCAGCCAACTGGGCACATGCTGGAGACGTGCCCTAAACGGCATCGGGTTGTCAAAGGACCCAGGTATATGAGAAAAATCGGACATTTCGGATTTTCAAAATGGCGGCTGAGATATCGACGATTGAAAATGAGAAAATTTTGTATGGAGAATTTGTACTGAAAATCGACTTTTAGTACAAAATTTGAAACAAAATTGAACAATTTCTCAAATAAACAACTTTTTGAGGCCGAAGCTGGGACGAGGAACCTCGCCGCGGCGAGGCCGAAGGCCGAGCTCCGTTCAGGCCGAGGCCGAAGGCCGAGACCACACATTTTCCGGCGAACAAGCAACAACGCAAAAGCCAGATGGGACAAACTTGCGAGGCCGGAGGCCGAGCTCCGCGAAGCGGGCACGAGGAACCCCGCCGCGGCGAGGCCGAAGGCCGAGCTCCGTCCAGGCCGAGGCCGAAGGCCGAGACCATACATGTTCCCACTCAAACAATCCCAACGTCAAGTGTCTAGCGAGGCCCTAGGCCGAGCGCCGCGGAGAGCGAAGCTCGGAGCGGCTGGGGGTTGGCGCGCGAAGCGCGCAGGGGGTTCACCCCCTAGTTATATATATATATAAAGCTACAATGCGGTATACTCACTGACTGACTCATCCATACGTTTTCTCCGAAATGACAATAGCTAGAGGAAAATGATGTATGACAAAGTTGTAGGAAATGTATGAATTACAGCCATCCTATGAAGCCGATTTTTGAATTTCGAACGCGTTCTCCTATACAAATGGGCCAACTCTTTTGTTTACCGGCCGATTTGGATGAAATTTGGAATAGTTGTTTGTTTCGTGATCTAATTGTAAAAAAAAATTTTGAACGTTCGAAATTCAAAATAGGGGCGAGAATATAGCCGCCCAAAAAATCGACCTCTGCGCAAAAAAGTCGGCAGCCAACTGGGCACATGCTGGAGACGTGCCCTAAACGGCATCGGGTTGTCAAAGGACCCAGGTATATGAGAAAAATCGGACATTTCGGATTTTCAAAATGGCGGCTGAGATATCGACGATTGAAAATGAGAAAATTTTGTATGGAGAATTTGTACTGAAAATCGACTTTTAGTACAAAATTTTAAACAAAATTGAACAATTTTTCAAATAAACAATTTTTTGAGGCCGAAGCCGGGACGAGGAACCTCGCCGCGGCGAGGCCGAAGGCCGAGCTCCGTCCAGGCCGAGGCCGAAGGCCGAGACCATACATTTTCCGGCGAACAAGCAACAACGCAAAAGCCAGGTGGGACAAACTTGCGAGGCCGAAGGCCGAGCTCCGCGAAGCGGGCCCCAGGAACCCCGCCGCGGCGAGGCCGAAGGCCGAGCTCCGTTCAGGCCGAGGCCGAAGGCCGAGACTATACATTTTCGGCGAACAGGCAACAACGCAAAAGCCAGATGGGAGAAACTTGCGAGGCCGAAGGCCGAGCTCCGCGAAGCGGGCCCCAGGAACACCGCAGCGGCGAGGCCGAAGGCCGAGCTCCGTTCAGGCCGAGGCCGAAGGCCGAGACCATACATGTTCCCACTCAAACAATCCCAACGTCAAGTGTCTAGCGAGGCCCTAGGCCGAGCGCCGCGGAGAGCGAAGCTCGGAGCGGCTGGGGGTTGGCGCGCGTAAGCGCGCAGGGGGTTCACCCCCTAGTATATATATATATATATATATACGCGTCGCATTGGTAACCGCCTCCTTTTTTGAAGTTGTTAAAAATAGTTGCTTTGTAGATATGTGCAGTGGTAGCGGAGCGGTAGAACGCCGGCTTCTCATTCATATGCTCGTGGGTTCGAATCCCGGCATGTACCAATGACTTTTTTTCTAAGTTACGTACATTCATCCTAGAGTTCCGGTGTAGTTAAAGACGTCCAAAATTCCAATTAGAAAACAATTCTTGTTGTCATAAAATGAAGTCGGTGACATACCTAGATATTTTCACTACGGCAGCTCTTGTAACTTGTAAAAATGGGACATAAGGGACTTTGGAACAAAAGGCTTCCTTGTTCCGTGAGGGCATTAACCTGAATCACTCAAGAAAAAGTACCAATAGCCCTCTCATTGGTCTAGGTAGGTACATCGTTCTGTGAGCCCCCGGTTCAAACTATTTACTTGTATGATTAAGCCAACAGAAGTGGCTTCGGCGGATGGGAATACGTCTTCTTTTGAACCGGTTTAGGTCACGTATTGGCCTTGAAGGTACACTCTACACTAGATCATACTTTACATTTTAGTTGCAAAGTCACCCCAGAACGTAACGCAGAATAGTGCACGCGTGTAAAGGTAGTCGTGCTGTCGAATGTACGTTGTGTTTTTGTAAAAGTTGAAATAAGAAAATAAAATGAGGAAATGACACTTCCTCATTGTATTCATAAACAAGTACTTTCAGTAGATTTTCACTAAATTATTTTTGTGTTAAGCTAATGAAGCTTTATTATCTAAGACTTTTTGTGAAGGTCTATTCATACGTACAACGGTGAAAGGAATCATCGTGAGGAAACCCGCGGCTTGTGAGGAAATCTGTGGTTGGCTCCGCACGTATTGACTTGTCTTTCCTGTGGGTTAGGCCGACTATGCTGTCAGGATGGTATAGGTGCTGGGCAAGCCAAAAAACAATGTCCGAGGCACTGCAGCGTCCAAGTGGTCCCTTCACCCATCTACATTGCGTGAGTAAGGTGCTACTGGGCACTGCATAAATCATCTTATTCATCATCATCATCAGCCATTTGACGCCCACTGCAGGACATAGGCCTCCTTCGTGGTTTTAATAACCATGAGGAGTTTTGCCATAATCGCCACGCTTGGCAGGTGGGTTGGCGATCGCAGTATGTGGTTGGAATCTCAGGAAGACGCTGCTGCCCGTCTCCTGGTAATTTATTTCCTTAGTCGCCTTCTACGACGTCCAGGGAAGGAAATGGAGTGACGCAATTCTTAATCCGGCGCCACACGGAATGAAATTACGTAGATCTAAAGGCCTAAGTTATTTACAGGGATCATGAAATTAATACCTGCCTTAAATTTTTACGTAAACAAAATTTCCGAGAGAAACATCAGAAATGATGCCTTTTCATGGTTCCTCTGAATAGTTTCCGCAAAAGTATTAGATAATGAAGCTTCATAGCTTAACACAAAAATCTATGTAGTTACGACAATGAGCTCACTAAATGCACCTGTCTACGATACCTAAATACTTTTTTATGTACCCACTGACGAAGTGTCATTTCCACCGATGTTCAACTATTTATTTTGCCTAGGTCAGGATTTCTCAACGCACTTAACTATAATTCTTCATAACATAACATAACATAAGCAGCCTATAATACGTCCCACTGTAGGGCACAGGCCTTCTCTCAGGGAGAGAGTATGGGCGTAATCACCACGCGTGCCCACCGCGGATTGGCGATTTCAAGCACTGAGGTATGTGAATAGCTCAGACACTCAGGTTTCCTCACGACGTTTTCCTTCACAGTTAGCGAATGGTATTGCTACTATAACTTCACAAATGTACATAACTTAGAAAACCAAGTCATAGGTACATGCCCGCACCGGGGATCGAACCCGGGTCTCCCGCTTCCGAGTCCGAGGTTCTACCCACTAGGCTGCCACCGCTTAGTAGTGGTGCAAGTCGACCTTAATAGTAAAAACAACCCTACTTAGTTTCCTGAAAATATGGGGGCTCCATATGTTTCACTAGCGCCAATGGAAAAAGAAGAGCGGTGGTAGCCTAGTACAGCGGTGGTAGCCTAGTGGGTAGAACATTGGACTCGGAAGCGAGAGACCCACGTTCGATTCCCAGTGCGGGCATGTACTACCTATTATGTACTAGTTATGTACATTTGTGAAGTTATAGTAGCAATACGACTAGCTAACGGTGAAGGAAAACATCGTGAGGAAACCTGAGTGTCAGAGCTAATCATATGCCTCGGCGCTTGTTCTCACATGTTAGTAATAGATTGCAACGGGACACTAGTAGAGTCTGCATCCGTAAGGCAAACACTGCGTTAATGCAAAAGAGTATATTTTGTATGGGACCCACAATATACAACAAATTACCTAGTGCCCTAAGAGAACTCGATACAAATTTGTTCAAAAATAAATTGAAGAAAACATTATCCGAAAAATGCTATTACACTGTAACGGAGTACTTGTCTGAAAGATTTTAATATCTCGACAGTTGACATACTATACTTGATATACCTAGTTCTAAGTTTGACATGCACTATCTTAGTTTTAATTACTTATAGTGATTTTGACAATTCTAATTTGCTCTGTTTTATTATTATTATTGATCATGTAATAATTATTAATTAACAATCAACGATTTCCATAAACTTATATATTTTTTTGACACCTGACATTCCAATTTTCTCGGTTTTATTGTAATAATATTAAACCATAATAATTAAGTAACGGCGCTCTCTCCTACCAAAAATTTGTATGTCTACAATGACAAAACATGCAGAACAAATATTTATTATTGTACCACCTATGCATACTCATGTTTCACAAATAAATATCTTTATCTTATCTTTATCTTGAAATCGCCAATCCGCGGTGGGCACGCGTGGTGATTAAGCCCATACTATCTCCCTGAGAGAAGGCCTGTGCCCTACAGTGGGACGTAGGCTGGTTATGTATGTAATGGAAAAAAAATATCTTCTTTTACAGATGCTTTTAAAGAAAAGTCTTTCTATGGTAAACAGTGATTTTTTTTGGACCACGACAGAAACTAAGGCCAAAAATCTAGGATTAGACAGGTAACATGAACGACTGCCCAATCGATGTTCACGTCGTCACGCATGGCGCACAGAATGAACCAACAGAGTGATTTACTCTACAGCACATTTTGCGCTCATTTCGTTGGTACAGGTTCTGTGGTACAGGTGGTACAGACTAATCGAGAGGGCAGGGGCCGTTTTTGAGAGTGAATTTTGTAGGTAGGAATACCTACGTCTAAGGTTTTTTTTTTATTCGTGAAGCTTTACACGGTGTCATTTATAAAAACACGATTCCCCTAAAATATTACATAGACGCAGTTTGAATAGTTTTACCCTTTACCAAAGGTACTGTTATACTGCGTTTATGGAGTGTTTTAAGGGATCGTGCTTTAAGGAATAACACCGATAGTTTAAAATAATCGAAACAACGTAGGTAAAGAAAATCCAAGCATTGGATTTCAAAATTAACGCATTACGAAAAACTCCAAGTACCTTCCCACACCGGAATTAAAAGATAAAGAAAAATGTTACTTACAAAGTCCAGGATCCACACAAGCAATACAATAGGCGCGGATCTTAAATAGGTATAAGGAAATTTATCAGGAAACCAATTAAAATACAACACACGTCTCCCAAAACCAAAGAACCGGCGAGGACTGAGCGGCTGGCGGGCCTATTTGTAGACTATCAATTAAATTCCAGTTATCAAGAATCCATTTAAGACCAGTTAAAGTGTAGGTAAATACACCCTTATGATAAGAAACTTGTTTGGTTGTCTCCAATAGAGTTCATCATCATCATCAGCCATTTGACGCCCACTGCAGGACATAGGCCTCCTTCGTAGTTTTCACAACCACGAGGGGTTTTGCCATAATCGCCACGCTTGGCAGGCGGGTTGGCGATCGTAGTATACCTACGGTTGGAATCTCAGGAAGACGCTGCTGCCCGTCTCCTGGTAATTGATTTCCTTAGTCGCCTTCTACGACATCCACGGAAGGAAATGGAGTAACGCTATTCTTAATCCGGCGTCACACGGAGCTCTTAATCCGGCGTCACACGGAGCGTTATCGCGTGCCAATGATTTTTCTTACTGAGTTAATAGTAATAACTTCCACACAATACCTACTGTTACTTGTCCTGGCCGTCGAGTTTAATACACACATAGTTTTTCTATAGACTAATATAAGAACAACAAAATCTGTTATTTGCGTCTATTTGGCGGTATACTATACAATAGCAGTTTAATGTCATTCCAATGGTATCGCCCGCGCAAATTAAATAGGCATCTCTCGCAGAGAAGATCGAATCGCGCGAAGCGCCGAGTTAAGTTGCACGGATTATACTGTTGGAATGCGATTGGTTACCTTCTAGAACACCAATTGTGTCAATGAAAATAGTATTACCGTACTAATATTGAAGAACTGTGCATGTTGGAGAGTCGCCCTTGCAATGTACATCGAATTGTCATAGTTAATCGCCCTTGCAATGTACATCGAATTGTCATAGTTAACCATGAATTGCAGTTTTATGAAACAGGGCCCAGCTAGTCGATAGCTCTTTTATTACAAAATATTTTTTTATCAAAGTCGTTCGTTACTTAATTAAGGGGATCCAGTGGGCTAACTAGCGCCACAAATGAAGGAAAAATCATATGTTCTTTTACAGATCGTATTTGCAAAACCGGCCAAGTGCGTGTCGGGCCACGAACAGTGTAGGGTTCCGTAGAAAGAGGGGGTCTATCTGCTTTACAGGACTCACAACTTCATCAACGTAATTTTCAATAGATTTTGTACGAAGTATTCATTTAATAAGTTGGTGCGTATTACTCAATAACTTTTGAGGCCTACTTAGCCGTTTTCCTTTTAAGTTCATTATATTTGCTACTACCCTGAATTTTATCAAGTTTCTACAATCAACCGTTTGGCTAGGAGGCGGGGAACGCAAACAGTTCCCAAACGGAACCCTAAATAAAATAATGGTCTTCCTACACCCACAATATTTTTAAACCACAATCCAGCGAGACCCCCCCCCCAATGGTGTAGGCAAGAAAAAGAAAATTGCATCCCTAATGTAGGTGCAGGGGGGCCACGTAAAAATTTTTTTTTTAAAGATTATATTCTACCGTTTTGTCGGCGTGGTTAATTTGTATGTCTATGCCAAATTTCAGCTTTCTCGTACTATTAATCGTCTCTGAGCTAGGCCGCGGACGGACAGACAGACAGACGGACGGAACCATAAAAAGTGCTATCTACTCCAAGGTTTTTTGACTTAGGTTCACGGCCATGGGTCCTAAAACTCACTATGAACGTGCCAGAGACAAGTCAGAGGCCTTAGGGCGGCTTGACAACTTCTGACAGTAGACGAGCCACTAGTCTACAAGCCTCCACCAATCCGGACTTGACCCCCGTGGTGGAGTATGGCCTATACCTTCCTCAGGGAAGAGACCCGTGCCCCTCGGTGGGGACATAATGGGTTGATGATGATGATGATGATGATGTGCCAGAGAGATTGTATAGACACGTTAAAAAGATATGATTTACTTTCATTGATGGCGCTAGTTAACCCACTGGTTAATCTTAAGAAGACCAAACACTATCACTTGTTCTGATGCTATATTACGCACAAATCCAGGAATCCAGAACGGTTCCAATCGTCTATTTCCATGCTAACTGCTCACGCAAAAAACGTCGGGATTCCGGCAGGATTTAGTGCGCATAATTAGCCCTTGGTCCCAAACTAGGATACCCTGTGCTGTGGTAACCCGGCAAGGACATCACAATCGTGGTAAAACGCCTAGTATGAAACCGTTTAATTTTCTACGGCTGCCCCCGGCGGGTATGGAACCCACGACCTCCGTTTTGGTGGTGGTCTACACGGTTATGCTACAGAAATTGTAGAAAGTTAAATGATCAGCAACAAATATCAGCGAAAAAGTCATTAATCGATCTACCGACAATAATTTTGTTCAGAAATAAATTCATTATTAATTAAAAAATAAAGTCAACAGAGTAAATAAACGGGCACAATTACGTGATGATTTTGAAAGTTGATAAATTTAAAATTTTCTGCTGATCAGTTGGGAATTTTCTGCTGATCGATTGAGAATTTTCTGCTGATGTATTGGGAACTTCCTACTGATCTATTAGGAATTTTCTGCTGATCAATTTGGAATTAGCTGCTGATCAATTTGGAATTTTCCGCTGATCAATTTGGAATTTTCTGCTGCTCAATTTTGAGTGCTTGCCGACCACTCAAATAACTCAAATTACGTTTACGTCGACAGCACATATTAATTTATGTATAGCGGACCAAAATTGTATTTTTTTGCAGATCGTTTCAATGATGTAAAGGCTAAGCTGCTGATGACTATACCGACATTGCTTAGCGGTGAGGCAATAATGGGATTTACCGCTGTCACAATACATAACTTGACACCTCTGCATCGGTGACACGCTGTAGGAAATTCCCGCATGGGACGTCTCATGTTACTTTGGTTGCGTGGGCATTTTGTGATGATTATGCACTTGTGTTTATTAAAAGCAGTTATAAAATGTGTTGACTTGTGTTTTTTACTTTACCTGCCTTAGGTAAAGTTCGAAGGTTCTCTTCGAGTTCCATAGACGTAAGAAGAAGTACTTTGTTAAATAACTATACCTAACTTTGAAACAAATAGCTATCAAAATCAAGAAATTGGTAATAGGGGTTGACATGAATTGGTATGAGATGAATGACAGGACAAGCAAAAAACTTGAAAGTCATTAAGTTTAAATTAAGTATTTTAACGAGTTCTATCAAAGGATTTTTATTTCACCCAAGGAAAAGCTGTTTGAGATAAAGGTATCTACATTACTTACATCTATATTCGACAGTTCGTAACATAATCTCTGGTAAAACACGACACAAAAAGAAGTAAGCACCAACTAGCTTATGAGTTTTATTTGCATAGTTTTATTGTTAAGCCTTCACAGCCGGTTTAGCGGCACAAATATTGATATTACGCGAAAAAAATTACCACTCACCTGTAAATCAAATTCCCACCTTTTCTTTCGCCAAAGCGTCGATCGTTATTCTCCAAACACTAGAAGCAAATGTTAAACGACACTATTCACGTAGGTGGAAACAACCTCTGTAGCTTTTACTAAGTTACTGATTCAAAAGAACGTGCTGTACCATCGATCGCCGAGTACCCACTAACCATTGGCATCATTGGTGGTGCCTCGCTGTCATTTTGCAATAAGTTTACCTTACAATGCATACAATGTTCTCGAGACAGTGCGAGGGGATTGAGGCCTTATCACTTTGGGTTCAGAGTTAAAAATCGTGTTCGGGGTCCGAGAAAACTTAAGTACAGTAGGAAAATATTGTGACCGTTTCTTTGATGGAGAAAGCTCGGCGATTTATTTATTGTCATGGTGCTGGTAATTTTCACTTTAATACTTACTAATCCCCCGTTTGTCGTACCTACTCTAAGGCTCTTGCACCACTTCCTAAATGTCACTCAAGTCGCCATTTAAATCGACTTTTGTATGAGGGTTTTAGTTAAACGCTGTTTAAGCCACATTTGAGAAAGTGGGCATCAGCATGGGTGATGATGATGATATCTACATATTAATCACGCCAACAAAACTGTAGGAAAACATTTTTTTAGGGTATCTCCCCTATACTTACCTACATTAGGGATGCCTACACCATAGTGTGGTATGGGGTTTTGGATTGCTCGTTTAAAAATATTGTCCGTGTCATTTTTCGATTTAGGGACCATTTGCGAAATAATAGGGGTTAAAGTATGAAATTGCCGTTTTATTGCAATAGGTTCTTTGAATTGACATAGAATCTTCATGGTTTGAGGTTTTCGAATGAAACTTTTTTCAAATGGTTTCTATGATGTTCTTTTTTTAAAAAATGTGAAACATTTGAATATCGACTTTCAATTGTTTTTGTTATTCAATTTAGACAAGAAAGATGGACAAGGTTAGCTGGAAGAAAATACTTACTAGTATTAAGCTCGCCTTTGTACAAACACCTCTTGTGCAATAAAGTATTTTTGAATTGAATTTTGATATTCAAATTTTTCACATTTTTTAAAAAAAGAACATCATAGAAACCATTTGAAAAAAGTTTCATTCGAAAACCTCAAACCATGAAGATTCTATGTCAATTCAAAGAACCTATTGCAATAAAACGGCAATTTCATACTTTAACCCCTAATATTAAGCTTCAAAGCGCCCCCTCAATAAAGGCTAAGAGATAACTATTTATTATTTCACGACATAACTCAAATATTGATAAACGCGTCATAAAACGTTATACCTAGTTAGAGTCCGATTTCATAAGCAGCCAATATACGTCCCACTGTAGGGCACAGGCCTTCTCTCAGAGTGAGAGTATGGGCTTAATCACCACGCGTGCCCACCGCGGATTGGCGATTTCAAGCGCTGAGGTATGTGAATAGCTTAGACACCCAGGTTTCCTCACGATGTTTTCCTTCTCCGTTAGCGAGTGGTATTGCTACTATAACTTCACAAAGTACATAACTTAGAAAACCAAGTCATAGGTACATGCCCGCATTGGGAATCGAACCTGGGACTCCCGCTTCCGAGTCTAATGTTCTACAGAGTTCTACAGAGTCCGATTTGTGTTGCGCGTTTTTGTACCACGTGACCTAGAATGACTTTTCGACAGGTTATATCATAAAAGACTCGCCCACCGAGGGTTCCGTACAAGTAAATATTATACTTACATATTATAAATAGTTCTGGAATCGAGTCTCGCAGGTTTTTTTGCAGGTTTGAGCTTTTTCAGAACTGCAAAGACCATTTTTTATGATTTAATTACCAATGTGTAGTTTCAGATTTTTCCCTCACTCGTAGTATAAGACGATATTTGAGTTGATTTAAATGAGTCCTTTAAATTTTGATTCCTCGAGTGTCGAAATATACGTTTTTTTGCGGCACAAACGGCCGCATCTGTTTTACTATGTTAACTTACAAGCTTGATTTTTTCACAGCTTTAGGGGACTGTAGACTTGAGTATATGGTTTTAATTTTAAACTCGATACCTCCACGCGTTCCCGAGACAAAGGGTCTTGCTTGACAGACAGACAGACGCAAGGACGGACGGACGGACAACAAAGTGATCCTATAAGGGTTCAGTTTTTTTCCTTTTGAGTTACAGAACCCTAAAAATAATCACGATTATTTATCTTTTAAAATGGTGTCTCTAATGAGATTAAAAAAAAATTGTGTGAGTTCTTCATTGTAAAAATTTCTACTGTACGGTCGACGGAGCCCAACTTATACATCAGCGCTCCGCGCAACTTTGCAACCAACTTACCTAAAAAAATCAACTTTAAAGGACTTCACACACGGCAGCCATAATGTATATTAATTTACATTACATCCCGGGATGTAATGTATATTAATTTACATTACATCCCGGGATGTATTGTATAGCTTTACATTATCTTAAAGTATCACACACACAACAGGAAATGTAATGTATCTTTCCCTTATTTCCGTTAAGATACGACTCACTTTCCAGCTGCTAATGTATATTTTCGTATCGCTCGGTATCTTAAGATGCGAAGATGTAAAAATAAACATTATAGCATTGTGGTCTCCTGACGATTCCTATGGAAAGATGTAATGAGATTTATCGTGCTATAATATATATCTTTACATTATAGCCTGCCGTGTGTGAAGTCCCTTAAGTGCGCACAATCTACTATTCTACTCCGTTGCATTACGGGTCACTTTCCTACAAAAATACAACTGTCGACAGTACCGACCAACCAATACAAACAAAACGTCTTGAGAACGGTTTTCTCTTGACACTCGTGAAAACATAAATACTTTTGTCGGTCAATAGCGTCTGTTCTGTTCGGTCGTGAAAGCTGTTTCTTTTGTTAATACTTTGGCCTTTTCATATACCTAAGTAATGAGATGATTTATGCGGCGTCCAGTGGCACCTTCACTCACACTAGATGGGTGAAGGGACCACTCGGACGCTGCAGTGTCTGGGACATTATTTTTTAGATGGATAGGCTTGACCTTTCCTAATGACTCAATGTTTATAATGTAGCCGACAGATATCTCTACTATTCAATGCTCTGAGGCGTAGCCCAACTGCAACTTGTTAGGTAGGTACTTGAACAAACTTATGTATTAGACTTAAATATGATTTGCACAAGACCGGGAAGCTTGGAAAACCATGAGGGAGGCCTACGCCCTGCATGTCAAATGGCTGATGATGATGATGATAATGGTGATGATTTGGGAGGAGATGGTCAGAGTGGAGTTTTTTTTTCGCTGCCTTTCGCTCCACTACAACCTCGACCCGAAGGCAGCGGCGAACATAGTACATTGACATTTAACAAACATAATACCTATGTAAATTCTTAAATTTGAAATAAAATTTTGATAATTTTAGAAATCAGAAATCAAATCTTAATTCTTTGACTGCACCACAGCACGCACTCCGTAGTACAATAATTATGGGTTACCGTAGGCACTGACTGAAAATCAGCGCTGAGGGATCACTTCCTCAGCACAACGCTGAGTCAGCTGCCTTTTGTGGCAATGTAGATACACCACAGGCTACATCTATAGTCCTGTTTTATTTATTCGTTTTGTCTGTTGTGTATTTAGTTTTCCTTCTGTATTGTGCATATTATGTTACTTATGTGCTTATTTTGTTTCTGTGATGTATCTTGTTGGTATAATAAATGTCTTTCTTCTTCTTCTTCTTCTTCTTCAAATCTGATTTATATAAACTTATCAAAAAGTCATGGCGAAGGGGCAACGCGAGCACTGCTCTCCAGCAAAACATGCTAATCATGCAGCAGTCTAATGGAGTAGAAACTAGAAAGTGACACTTTCTGCGGGATTTGTGATATCAAAACGAGCACGTTGCATTATAACTGGCCAGATTAACTTGAGCCCCTTACGGACTGAGCCGTGGTATGGACGAGGGTCACTTTATGTTGGTACCAGATATTAGATTTTGCCCGATGATTGCTGTCATTTGCAAGTAGCAAAACACTGTAGCTTTCTTCACTTGAGTTCATGTGTAATAAACGTTGGTATAGTTTGATAAGTACTTAAACTTAGTTTGGTAACTATAATATGTGGTTGCGTGCTTATAAAAATTATAATAACTTCTACACAACACAATTACTTGTCGTGGTCCCAAATTAGGACCACCTGTGCTATGGTAACAAGACATGGCATGTAATTTATTAGACCAAGTCATAAGACAAATGCACTCGGGAACTAGAACAACTAACCCTCAAAACAAGGTCGACGCACAATATCCCCATTTCTCAAAGTGGCATATAATTCAATTCGATTGTTAATTATGGCATCTCTACTCTTTATTGATTAATCGATAGAGAAGCCACAGCTCTCTATCGATTCTGCCATCTGCCTGCTATGAGCCTCATCAGTTTTCAGCAAGGGCTTAGGTTCCGTACACAAAACTGCGAATAAGCGCGATGCGAATTCGCAACGCAGTAAACTGCGATACGAATTGCTGCGATGCGATTTCGTGCGGTAAGGCATCTCCCTTCCACGGTAGGACGTCGGCTTCTCATTCGGGAGGTCGTGGGTTCGAATCCCGGCATGTGCCAATGACTTTGTTTTCTCAGTTCCGTTCATTTGTGAAGATATGATGGTCACCCAAATCGTGGAAAAGAGATGCCTTGCCGCACGAAAGCGCATCGCAGCAATTCGTGTCGCAGTTTTTTGCGTTGCGAATTCGCATCGCGCCGATTCGCAGTTTTGTGTACGGAGCCTTACAAAGGACTAAACTCTCAAAATTACCGAAACCTCCCTCGAATTTAAAGGCAAGTCAATCTTTGAAAAGGAAAACTCATACTAACGAAAACTTTTTGGTGAATCCAAAAGGCCCTAAAGAGCAAAAAAGTAGCCACTAAACATTTTGATATTTGACTGACGTCTTCGGTAAACAATGCGAAATTAATGTTGTCAATATTCCTTTACAAAACTTGTTGAAACTGTAGAAACTGTAGATAAAACGTAAAATTTATCGCCCTCGCCAGTGTGCAACATTTGAAGAGGATAAATTTAGGGAAAATTGCGTTGAAAATGGCTAACCTAGATCAGCCTATCCCTCTGTCTGATATCGAAGACGTCCTGGCTTGGGTGGACACATTCAAGCTCTCTCGGCCGACGAAGAAGATTAACAGGGACTTCTCTGATGCAGGTATATCTTGCATGAGTCTTAGAGTCGAAAATACTCTCTGAGAAAAGGCCTGTACTACATAGACGGGCGTATAGTAACACTGCGTGAGGGTGCGTTTTAGTTCAGACATTTGTATTTGTATTCGCATATTCTCCGACGATTTGGAATACATTGATGGTTTAACAAAAATCAGTGCTAAAGATTCGTCAGAATACCCGGCAATGGATGGTTAATTTTGCCAAATACGCAAATACGAGTGGCCAACTGTGGTGCCGGCTTTATTGGCTATTTGTATTCGCGTATTCGCCGACGATTTAGAATACATGATGGTTTAACAAAAAATGGAAAGATTCGTCAGAATACCCGGCAATGGATGGTTAATATTTGCCGAATACGCAAATACGAGTGGCCCACTGTGGTGCCGGCTTTATAATTCTTCGAAAGTCATCGTTTTCGTTTCCAAAATGTAGGCTGGCAAAGGTTAATACATCCTTTATGGGGCATGTATACGTTTCTACAATAAGATCCCTGAGGATATAATAAGCTTGGCAGAAACGCAGTTCAAAAAATGTGTGAAGCACACTTTGTGCCAAAGAAGCTATACCTACTATAAGATTAAAGATTATTTAGATGATAATGATGTCTGGAATTAAAGCCAGTTCAATGCATGAGTTCCAGGTTTTAGAATATTTATATAAATAATCCTGTAAATTAAGGAATTGAAAAGACTAAGTTTGGAGTTCTTTTGTCCATTTTTTCTCCAAAATGATTTTGAAATGGACACCTAAGTAGTTTAACTTGTACCTAACGTTTATTAAGTCGCAGTTTCTGTGTTACTTTGAATAAAAACAATTGTTTTGATTTGATTTGTTTGACATGAAGCCTCGCTCACCAACCAGCACCACACATTTATTCGGCATTTGAAAATTAGAAAGGCTCCCAATGACTTCGATGCGGACGATTCGTTCGGTGCGGTTATATGCACTTTGCCTTTTAATCTTCAGAAGATGACACTGTAGGTGTAACATTTGCAGTGCTCCTGGCGGAGATCCTCTCGGTCCACTATCCGAAGCTGGTGGAGATGCACAACTACCCCCCGCGGAACAGTCAGGCGCTGAAACTGAACAACTGGATGACCCTCAACAGAAAGGTGAAATCTTCTCCAAAGACAGACGATAGGTGAAAGTAAAGTAGAGTAAAATAAGATTTATTGAAATAACTCAGTTACATCAGCAGCTGTTACATTTTTTTTTATAAAATAATCATAATCATTTATTCATTGCATGTCATGGTAATTATACAGGTGGTACCTAATAATATATTTACAAAAATAATTGATGCTCTACATGACACCGATATTGGCGAGAACACTTATGCATTTTTTTTTTGTAAGGTGAATAATTGATTTGCGTCTGTGCTGTTATCCCATAATATTATTCCATAGCGAAGCCAGGCCTGTGCACACGCATAATATGCACATGTGCTTGTTTTAAAATCTGTGTTAAATGTGCGGGTGGGTGCACAATACACGGTTCAACGGCAGTCCACAAACTAGGCGAGGCCTGTGTCTTGGGGACTTTATTAGTGTGCACAGAATACATTTTCTACGGCAAGCTTTTTACGACACAGCTACATTACAAACTACAGGTACAGTCGAAAGAACATCAACCTTTACATTTTAGTTGCGATGCATGTAACACAACGGAGTAGAGCGTATGGATGTAAAGGAAGACATGCTGCCGACTGTACAGGCTATGGTTCTAGTTTTAGTTCGACAGGTGATTTCCGCACTTAGCCTCATAGTTGGGTTATTGTACATAGTAGGTGCTGAGGTACGTAGATACCTCAGACACTAGGGCTTCCTCGCGATGTTTTCCTTCACCGCAAACGAGTGGTATTGCTACTGTAACTTCACAAATGTACGTAAATTAGAAAACAAAGTCATTGGTACATGCCGGGATTCGAACTCACGACCTCCCGAATGAGAAGCCGGCGTTCTACCGCTCCGCTCTACCACCGTGTATCACGATGATTGGTCTTAACCGACTGGAAAAAAGGAGGAAAAAATGTTCTCAGTTCGTCAACATATTTTTTATGTATGTTCCTGTCCGATTGCATTGATTAATTTTTGTTAGAAAGAATGTACCTCAGAGGTGGTCTCAGCGATAAATCCTTAATCCTGTCCGATACGGCATTTTCACAGCAATATGCACACAACCATACCGCAATAAAGAATACTGTCAGGGCCACCAAGTGCTAAAAATTTCCAACTGTTTAATGTGCATTTTCAAGGCGGTTTTTTGTCTTCATTGACTTGTACCATCTGCGATCAGGTTAGTTTACATAGATAGAGATTATTATTTATTTAATTCTTATTCTCAAAGTGGCACTCTATTACTGGAGGTTGGCAGACAGCTCTTTACAGCGCCCTCTGCTCAGTGCAACTCTGAACATCCATTCCGCGGTTTTAACACTTGTACAGTGTTAGTAGGTTACATAGGCTAAGACCATAGGCATCATCATCATTCAGCCACAAGAAGTCCACTGCTGGACATAGGCCTCCTCCATGGATTTCCAAAAAGACCGGTTGGAAGCTGCCTGCATCCAGCGCCTTCCTGCCACTTGGATGAGGTCATCTGCCCTACGCTGCGCTTGCCGATATGTGGTCTCCATTCGAGAACTTTCGAACGAAAGACCGTAGTAATCGTATATATATGTTTAATTTTTGGATAATTAAAACCAGTATTGTATCGACCATCCTCACTTTCGCTTAGGTCTCCAAGGCACCTCCTTACATGACGACCCTGCCATGCCGGGCTGGCAATTTCGAATACACACTGGTCAACTGTTTGATGTTACACCA
Organism: Yponomeuta malinellus; assembly: GCA_947308005.1. NCBI lineage: Eukaryota > Metazoa > Arthropoda > Insecta > Lepidoptera > Yponomeutidae > Yponomeuta > Yponomeuta malinellus. Next base: position 3,046,134 of record OX371016.1, on the reverse strand, counting down.
TGGCATCCTAGTTCTTCCCGGCCTTCTCTTTCTTTCTTTAATTCTCAGAGACATAAAAACACTTTATTTCCAGGTACTGAGGAAGCTGAAACTGACGCTCTGTAACAACACCATGGATTTGTTGGCCAACAGCAGACTTGGAGTCATTGAACGCGTCCTTATTAATGGTAAGTAGGTGTCAGGGTAGATTAGAATAGATTAGAATGTAACTTTCATCTTTATTGTACACACCAGAGACAAAAATAGGTGGGTAGATGTAAAGGAAGTTGGCAGCTTTTAACAGAAAGAAAATTCATTTGTTATAAGAACAAGACACGTCACAGACACGTGGGGTTAGTTATTTAACTTAAAAAACACAAGGAAACCAGTGCTAACAATACCCTATTTAGACATTAAGTTCCTCTAGCAACATAATACTAACGGTGCATGTTGTGCCTGACTGTAAGTGAGATAACACTCAGCTTCTTTTTAGTTTTATGGTGAATTGTAAATGTACTGGTGTATATCTTTTGGTAGGTCCTAATAAATAAAGTAAAATATGAACAAAAACAGAAAGAAAACGTAATTTAATACAAACGGACAAAACGAAAAAGAAACCTATGTATTTGCGTCTAAACCCGAGAACCGTTTCTTCAACACTTCCAAGAAGCATCATCATCAGCCATTTGTAGCCCACTGCAGGACATAGGCCTCCCTCATGGTTTCCAAGCTTCCCGGTCTTGTGCCGCCCGCATCCGGCGACTCCCCACCAGGTCGTCGGATCATTTGGTGGAGGGCCTGCCCACGCGCTGCATCGTCTGGTACGCGATCGCCAGGTCAGAACTTTTTCGCCCCAACGGCCATCAGTTCTGCGAGCTATGCGCCCCGCCCACTGCCACTTCAACTGAGCAATTCTTCGAGCTATATCAGTAACTTGGGTTCTTCTGCGGATCTCTTCATTCGTGATTCGATCAAGCAGTGAAACTCCGAACATAGCTCTCTCCATTGCGAGAAGCAAAAGTTTCAAATTCTCACTTTTGTTTTTTTTTGTCATACAATCTTGAAACTTGACATCACCGACGAAGACCGGCTTCGGCAAGATTCTATTGTTGAACGTGACCTTAGTATTTAATAGGTTTATGCTGTGACCCACGAGAACAAGAGCTGGCAAACGTCACGAAGTACTTAAGTAGACTGCACACATGTGAAGGTTGATGTACTGTCTACTGCACGTAATCGTAACCGTATTATTCAATAAAATAAAATATATTTATTTCAGGTAACAAGATTGACCCATATTTATAAATCAATAAAAAAAAGAGCCCCTCCGTCTTTGAGTCACTGTCTTCAAATTCTCTAGCAAGAAACTGAAATAAAAACAACCAACAACCCGGCTGCTGAGCATTTACATCGAAAACATAGTGAGGAAACCTGAGTGTCTGAGCTATTCACATACCTCAGCGCTTGAAATCGCCAATCCTCGTTGGGCACGCGTGGTGATTGAGCCCTTACTCTCTCTCAGAGAGAAGGCTTGTGGCTGTAGCTATAGGCTGCTTATGATGAGCTACATGCATTAATCACTGCCTCAGTGTTTCCACATCCGTGGGACCACTGAGTCCGTGAAGTGTAAATTAAAAAAAAAAAAACTGTACATGCTTACACAACACTTACTAACATAGTTATAAGAACCTTTGTTACTAACATTTTGGGCCACAGAAGCTTTGAATAGTTCATGTGGCCTACGACGCTCTTATTTATCAAAATCTGATCATTGGTGAGGGAACAAAGAATCGGACATACTTACATACGTACGAGCCAAACCACAGAACAGAGATTCCTATGTTCTGTGAGCCAATCACATCACCCTTTTGGGCTCCGCCGCAGTCGGGTAAAAACGCATCAAAAAATTAACAAAGAAAATCCACATTTATACTGTTGAAAACAGGTTCTAACTTAATTAACAGAGTTTTCAACTTAAAGTTACACTACACTAGAGACAATCGTCCTCGTTAAATATTTACCAGACATCTTTATCTTCTAAATAATCCTTATTGTCATAATAGGCTTTTTTGCACAGAGTATGCTTAGCACATTCTTAAGCCGCGTCGGTGGTAACTCTCATATAGCTTGAGGAATCCTATTGTAAGTAAGTAATTTATTTTGACAATAAGTACATACAGTGTAAGTTTAAATATATAATGGTATACAGCTTTCTTAAAATACTACGTAATGTAGAACCTTATACAGTGCCCCATAATATGAAATAATAACAATGCAGCCTTTATACGCCCCCCTGTAGGGCACAGGCCTTCTCTCAAGAGAGAGTATGGGCTTAATCCCCACGCGTGCCCTCCACGGATTGGCAATTTCAAGCGCTGAGCCGTAAAGGATGCATTGACTTTTGCAAGTCTAAATCATGGAAATGACAATTTATGTTTATCGCTAGTATCAACTTTATGATGCCTACCAATATTTTCGAAATTGCTGATATTTTTTCTAATACAAGTACATCATCGATTAATGTATCGATTAAGCCCCGATGTAATGTTGACTGTGCTATCGAACCGGCATGTTAGTCTATCCGTTTGAGGTCTCTTGGCTTTGTGCAGGTAGTTATAAATCATACTCTTTATTATGGCCCCGTGTCCAAGATTACCGCACCGCCCCTTGACTGACTTTCACTTCCCGGCAAATATAATGGGGAACTAGCATGAAACTTGAATTGGAGTGACATTATTTTTATGCCATAGAGTAATGGTATAAATAGGTAATAATAAAAGAGCTGAAGGCGGTGCTGCTTGATACAGCCCGGATAGTCCGACGTTTTCTTTCGTTGTCACCCTGACCTCCGGCCGCTTGGACTCTTCCCTCAGCCTTTGGTCAGACGAGACTATCATGTTTTTTATTCCGACATAACAATAATAATAATAACTTCCACACAACACCATCACTTGACCTGGTCTCAAACTAGGATACCCGGTGCTATGGTAATAGCGAGGGTCATCACAAACAATGTTAAATCAATGTTACTTCAATGAGACTTTTTTCTGAGTGCGATAAATCAAGTTACTGTAATAATAAAAACCGGCCAAGTGCGAGTCGGACTCGCGCACGAATATACAACATTAGACACAAAGATCGAGAAAAAACGGCAAAAAATCACGTCTGTTGTATGGGAGCCCCCCCTTAAATATTTCGAAACGAAACCCTAAACTAAAAAATCCGTAATTTAGGTGTAGGGGATACACTAAAAAATAAAAATTCGAGATTTTATTTTACCGTTTTGTCCGCATAATAAATATTTATAACTATGCCAAATTTCAGCTCTCTAGTACTTATCGTCTCTGTGCTAAGCCGCGGACAGACAAACAGACAGTGTCTTAAATACACTTGTGTTTAATTCTCTCTTTCTCCTTCGGAAACCTTTCCGTCACAAGGTTGCCTGGAAGAAATAGCTGTTTGCAGTAAGGCCGCCCATTGTACTTTTTCATTGTAACTTTCATATTTTATGTCTCGCTTCTTGTGTGCAATAAAGAATATTCTTATCTTATCTTTAATTGCTTGTAGATTGTCGGAATTTTATTATATTGGGCTAATAGGATGTTTTTGTGCGATGAAGACGTAATTTTAGGGTGGGTTCTGCTTCGTAATTTTAGCGTGGATTCCTTCTCAGAACCCTAAAGAAACGTATTTGGCTTTAAACGTTCATTAAATTGTAAATGTCTTTTAACTAAGGTATATTATGTACGATTGTAACAATTTTTTTTTGGAGATAACTCAAATATTATAAACTCTTCATACATTATTTAAAGAAAAAGATTATTTATAAGCATGGCCTCTTCAATGAGATTAAAATATTTTTTTGTGTAAGTTCCCCCAGTTACCAATACCAACGATGTTGCTAATTGTAATCGCAAACACACGTGTTAGACTTGGTGTTAGAACCTAGGTTTGTACGTAGTAATTTAGCGATTACTCTGAAGATTAGAACAAAATGTAAGCTAATGACTACAGATTGTTTAATTGGCAACTTTGTTACAATCTGCACAAAATGATACCTTCACTCACGCCGATGTCTTTTAACAGGTAAGCAGAGGCACGTCTCGGTCACAATTTTAAAAATTATTTCTCAAACGTCTTCGCGATAGTTTCCTTCACGGTGCCTAAGATCGGGGGATGACCTCTGTCCATAAGCAGCCTATATACGTTCCACTGTAGGGCACAAGCCTTCTCTCAGGGAGAGAGTATGTGCTTAATCATCACGCGTGCCCACCGCGGATTGGCGGTTTCAAGCGCTGAAGTACGTTATACACATACTTCAGCGCTTGAAATCGCCCGTATAGCTTAGACACTCGGGTTTCCTCACGATGTTTTCGTTCACGGGTAGCGAGCGGTGGTAGTAGCGTTGCTAGTATAACTTTACAAATGTACATAACTTAGAGAACAAAGTCATATGTACATGCCCGCACTGGGAATCGAACCTGGGTCTCTCGCTTCTGAGTCCAATGTTCTACCCACTAGGCTACCACCGCTCTGTTGACCTCGGTTGTTTCACATTAATGAGCCCGCCCTGAAACGTGTTACCCATAATGTCATCCCCAGTTCGCGCCAAGATCCGGCACGATGAGGAGATGAACAAGTCTACAGCTGAGCAGGAGACCAACATGTCCAGTGGAGGCAGCTACTACGAAGCTTGCGGAGCTGAAGGTGACTACTCAATTTAACTACCTATCATCGTCATTACCCCGCTTGCCTCAGTAGTTCGGTTGTTTAGTCCGATGACCGAAAGCAGCGAACTGTTAGGCTCAGTAGTCCTGTTGCATTGCATCACCAAACTACCGAGGAGACAAAGGGTCATGTCCACTCCATCCAGTTTCTCTATTCAAGTTCAAGTTTATTCTTTTATTGATTCATGTGGTACATATTTGGTCTTAATATAAATAATAGTCCTCAACATCAGCTCTGTATGGGAACTGCAGCATACCTCTACTCCAATCCCGATAGCATGATCCCCTACCTCTGGCGCGGGAAATAGACGAAGAATCTTACCGTCTCACGCTCACGAAACGGGTAAGAAGGGATAGCGCGTGCTTAGGCATAATAATATGACGAATTTTTAGTCACCAAGCCTTTTGCGTAAGCCGATCATAATAATATGCCTTAAATAAATCTGACAAGTTAATTAAATCAATGTTATAACTACTATAATACTCCTACATCAAACTTGGAGTATGTCCAGTGCAAAGCAGTATGCATCATTCGAAGACTGGACATGCTGCTGAGTCTTTCTTTTTCCATAAGGCGATTATGTATATATTCGTCCACAGAAAACGTCCTAGTGGTGCCAGTGAAGACGCGCGTGAACGGAGTGCTGGAGGTGATCCAACAGAAGGTAGTGAACTATGAGTCGTACATGGCAATGAAGACGGAGCTGAAGGATGCACAGGACGCTGCGGAGTTGCTACGTCAGAAGGTGAGGTTTATGGAGAACATGATGGGATATTGAGAATCGGTGGAGGAAGTAATACGATTGGTTGTGGTGATTGAAGGTGTTGAGAATGTAATAAGAATGATAATTAGGATTAGAATAAAGTTTTCTTCTGATTCGACAACTTGGATTTATTGGTTAGAGGAATAATTAAAATCTGATACAAATGATGACACATTATGGGGTTTTCAGAGCTGTGTTGAAAACCCAGATATGTGAGGGTGGGAAAGATGAGATCGACAGTATTGTATAATTTTTAACAGCTTTTAAAGCTAAGGTCCCTTAATTTTAGCTCTGAAAAGGACATGAATTAATGGAGCTAATGATGATCCCCGAATGTATTAAGAATGCAATGGAAGAATAAGAAGAACAGATAGGTACAGTAAGAATGTATTAAGAATGCGAATGAAGAATAAGAAGAACAGATAGGTACAGTAAGATTCTTATGTTCACAGGTTGAACATTTAGACAATATGATAAAGCTGAAGGATGTGAGAATAGAAGAACTACAGAAACAGCTGGAACGGAAAGCCACGCGCCGTAAAGAGGTAGAATCCTTGACATCTCCTTTCGAACCTTGCGTACCTTCTACTCCTATACCCACTTATGATATTCCTGAACTGCAATCGATGATGAAACCCTTTGTAATAAAGTCAACCGAACAACCGTCGGAAGAATTACCGGAAGTAAACACAGATGAGCTACCATCTTTCCCTAGAAGACTGTCTGCAAGCAACATTGAAATGCCTAAAATATCAGTGAATAGAATTGAGTCGCAACCCAAAATTTCAGTCACAAAGATTGAGGTAAAACCCAAATCGTCCATACCTAGACTCGAGCAGCCATCTAAACCGAGCTCCCTAACTAAACTCGACAAGTTAGAGTCGACTAAATTAGATTTGGAGCCCAAAGTGGAATCATTGACAAAGTTGGAACTGTGCCCTCAAATTGAAGCTCGGAAGTCCCGAGAGAAATTTAGGTCCACGACACAAATCGAAGTTATCAAAGCCGCGTCTGTCAAATCCAACGCGTATACAGAAATTACCGTGCCGTCTGGAGAAGTGTTCATGATGGATGTGGATAGAGTCAAATCTGATGTGTTTCAAGAATTGGAGGATGAGGATGAAGAAGAAACTCCAGAACATGCAAACCCAGCAACAGGCGGTGATCTGCCAAATGACGCCGATGAATTCAAGGATAGTGAACAAGAGATTTGTTACCAAACGATCACTATTTCCGACTCTATCAAGAAGGAATTGAAAGACATCAGAAGTAATATTGGAGACGCAGAAATTACGTACCTTAATTGAAATAAAAATGGTTTCGTATTAAATTGTTTTGAACATGTACCTACTGTTTTGTTTTAACTTAAAAAAAAATTAAAAAACTTTTACACTTATTTCTAGAAATCTTTAAACTTAACTGTTAACTCATTGTTTGTATTATATAATTGTTTATATAGAGTCTTTGTTACGATTTAATTTAGAAGTATACAAAAACACTGCAAAAATTTTCGTCTTGTTTCATTGATTTAAACATTTATGCAAAATTGTTGTTTCAACTTCAGTGCTTTCAATATAAGTACGAGTATAGCCTACGAACTTAACTTCTTTGTAGAGCTGATGAACGGAACTCAGTACTAGTAGTAGTAATTCAACATCTAGGGCTTGAATGAAATATGTCCATCAAGTCGGGATATTTCAGTAATATCTTCTTTATTTCTTCTAATCGATCTTCCTTGAACTTTATACTATCTTTGGTATCACAGCTCGTTTTCCTGTAAAGTACACGTCTCATTACAGTCATATACTTTATTGATTGAGATTGTTTTTTTTTATTTTAATCTTATCCTTTAATATTTATTGAAGACTTGACAAGTTTTCTAACGATGTAATTTTTTCACCTGAGGTCCTGACCACAAACGGACAGAATAACTGTCTTTTGTACTACCTCGTTTAGCCGTCAGCTTGCGGGTAGGCCCAGAGCCGACAATAAAACCCGAAGAAAATAGCTGTAAAACATTCGTACTGCTGTGTTTAGGTCAGGTGGTCAGGGCCACAGCAGGTAAAAAAGTATGAGCGATCAGGTAAAGAATTATGATACCAAACAAGTCAAAAGAAATCTTGTCAATATGAACATAACACAACAGTCTCACTCACATGGTCCCATTGCTCGCCTGGCCCACAACCTTAAACCTGTTGAAGTTGATGTTGTCGTTGTGCAGACACTCTTGCTCGATATGGTCTAGTGTGTGCTTCACCGGGAACAGGTCTATCACTGGAGGTAATACGAAGTTTGTTAATGGGATTGATTGACCCTGCGAGTAGAAAAACCTTAGAAGTATTTCTTCCTACAAAATTCACTCTCAAAAACCGCCCCTGTCCTCTCGATTACACTGTACCAATGAAATAAACGCAAAATGTGCTGTAGAGGAAATCACTATGTGATTGGTTCATTGTGTACGCCTTGCGTGACGACGTGAACGTTGATTGGGCGATAGTAAATGACAGCGAAATGAATCGCTCGTAGCCCCGGCTGCCTGAGTGATCTTAAACGATCACGAAGGTTAAGCAACACAGGGCGCGTTCAGTGCATGGATGGGTCGCCGTCTATGCCTAACGCTAGTGGCATTTTTCCGAGCGGTTCCGTGCTTCGCAAGGCACGTTAAGCTGTTGGTGCCGGCTGCCGTCGATAGATGGCAGTCGTTAAGCCAAGTCAGAGGCCTTAGGGCGGCTTGACAACTTCTGACAGTAGACGAGCCACTAGTCTACAAGCCTCCACCAATCCGGACTTGGCCCCCGTGGTGGAGTATGGCCTATACCTTCCTCAGGGAAGAGACCCGTGCCCCTCGGTGGGGACATAATGGGTTGATGATGATGAAATGACAGCGTAACTTATGATTGGTTTTGTACAAAAACTTTAAACCATTGATTTCATGTTATAACCCGTCGAAATGTCGAAATATCAGAAGTGGAAGAAAATTGGCCGATTGATGGGGGCAGTATCAAAATAGGCGTTTTGATTAGCTAATCGCGGAGATTATCTAGTTTCTTTAGACTAACTAAAACATGCCTTGGGAAATTTTAAAAACCTATTTAGAGGCTAAAAATTCCACCCATGCCGGGACTTGAACCCGCGACCTCTGGCCAGCGCTCTCCCAACTCTCCTTGGGCAAGCCTAGAGATCGTAACTACGGACTAGCTAGAAACTTTTGGAGCTAGCGGCAACAGGTACAGGGTTAGACATGCCAATAGCGAAGTCATCATCAACCATTTCAAGCCCACTGCAGAACATATTCTGCAGGTTCTCCTAACCATGAAGGGTTTTGCCATAATCGCCACGATTGGCAGGCGGGTTGGCGATCGCAGTATGCGGTTGGAATCTCAGGAAGACGCTGCTGCCCCTTCTACAACATCCACGGAAGGAAATGGAGTGACGCTATTCTTAATCCGACGCCACACGGAAATAGCGACAATCGGCACATTATTGGATGCATAACAGTGTTGAAACAAGGATTTTCAAAGGGCTTACGGTTATAGATCATCCCTTGCAGCTCGTCCTCAGCCGCAGCGGTGTCCCTGCAAGTGCACGGTGGTAGTTCGGCATCCGACTTATCCTGGTCTTCTCCCGTCTGAGTGTAGACCCCAGGGGTCTCAGCGACCCATTCTACTACCACGTCTTCTTCGAGTTTAGGCTCGCCCAACTCCGCGCGCTTCTTCTCCGCTATGCGACGGATGAGCATCTCGAGTTGTTCTGGTGAGTTGGTAAAACTTAAAATTTCTGTTTGCCTAATAATTGGGCCTTTTCTGTGTGTGACACAACTCCGGCCAGACTTTTCAAGTTAATGAAGATTTTGATGATTGAAGGTAGGCTTTCCTAGCGAAGATACCTACCTCTGGGTAGAATGGAATTAGTATAACTTGCGGTTTCTCAAGTTATACTAATTTTGCGCCTTGCAAAGATGCCTCTATGGTAAAATGGGAGACAACTGATGTATGATGAACGGATTTGAGAAAAGATGATGGGAGACAACTGATGTATGATGAAAGGATTTGAGAAAAGATGATTTGATGAAAGAGTGGAGTTTTTTCCACTACAAATTCGGCCCGAAGGCAGTTGCTAACATTGTACATAATTGACATTCAACAAATATAAATAGTTGACGTTGAAATAAAACTTTTTGATTTGATTTGGGTCCAGTTAACTAGGCTGAGTTAAGCTACCGGCGTGGTGGATTGAACATCACTAGAGACTATAAACTTGTTTTGGAAACGGTCAGGTTAAGTTGCAATTTATGAGAGAATACTATTTTACGCCAAAAAGGTGATAACGTGTAGTCGTTACTGAGCCAATTACCAGGAGAACAGCACTCGTAATTGTCGAAGTTCTGCTCGAAGTGCATGAACGGACTAGCCCGCATGTAGGGAGGCAGCGAGAGGATGAAGGAGTCCACCTTCAGCTTCTGGCATTGCTCCACTGGGCAGGTCTGCAACATTCGGAAACTGGAACATGTAGTTGTTTAATGTTGTAATACTAGATGTCCATACAAATATACTTTTCACACCTGCTATTCAGAAAAGATTTCTTGATTCCCTCAAATGAGGGATCAAAGTTGTACTTTTCTTCCCTGATATTCTAGTTTATTTTTATTGCCCTCAGCATTATCCGTGTGCAGATTTTCACAAAATGTAATTCCAATTCGATTTTTATTTTGTTGCAATCGATCATACATAATTGTCTTCCACGGCACATAAATATTTTTTCCTTATAGCAGGTGTGAAAAGCAGTATGTGTCACTCGGTAGCAAAATTATTTCCGTCTTGGGCGTAAACACTTGAATCCCTCGCTACGCTCAAGATTCTACTTTAGAATTACATTAGAAAGCTTAAGTGCAAGTGTATATTACGGCTAAACATAAACTTAACTTTAACCGGCTAATAATTCAATTCAATTCATTCCCAATATAAATAATCATATAAAGTTGTTAGCTCCGAACACAATGAGGTTGTTCGTGAGCTTATTCTTTTATTCTTCTTATAATAACCGGTTAGGATTATAAGAGGCTAATGTCGGAAATATTGTTTAAGTATTGCTATAAACGATTGCCGAAAAGTTCTCGAATGGAGACCACATATCGGCAAGCGCAGCGTAGGACGACCAGCCACAAGATGGACAGATGACCTCATCCAAGTGGCAGGAAGACGCTGGATGCAGGCCGCTTCCAACCGGTCTTTTTGGAAATCCATGGAGGAGGCCTATGTCCAGCAGTGGACTTCTTGTGGCTGAATGATGATGATGATAAACGATTTCATCTTTACCCGGTAAGACTGCGCTGCAATGCCTATGAAATTAAAGATGGGCATCTAGAGATGAAAAACATAGAATTAAGTTTATGTTCATATCCATCTTTAGGCGTAACATATACCAAAATAAGTACTAGGTATGACAGGTTTTCCGATAGAGCACATAAATCACGTTTCTTTCCCTCGTAATTTTTTGCTTTTCGTATGTTTTTCTTTGTTGTCCAATCCTCCAATCATAATTAATAACATGTTGTGAATATGAATGGTGTCGATGACTGTACAAAAGCTCCTTTTACTTTACAAATATTGTTGTAACCTTTTCATAATTTATAGTAGAGTCATCCTGGTGAGAGTGACGAGGCTTCTGCAGTGACATACTATCGTGCGCTAAGCTCCTGAAAATATAATAATGAAGAATATGATATAGGTAATAGTCTTGTATACTGCATTAATTTTGGGTGGTTTGAAAGACATAGTAAAATCAACGTGCCTATAGTCGGGCCAAATTCGATAAAGAATGTTAAATAACAAAGCGTTGCCTAGCAACCAATGACAGGCATATACTGACAACCTTTTTCTATGAAACAAACAGTATTGATTTGTAATAAAAAAAATTGTTTGAATAATGAAAATCACTACATGCATACATACATATATAATCTCACGTCTGTATCTCAGAGGGGTAGGCAGAGACCAGGGGCTCCCTGACGACCCTGACAGATCACTTTCGCTTCATCAACATTCACTGCAATACGTAGATAAATCTAAACTACTTTTGCTTTACTTGTGATAAATGCAGTCATTATGAAATACTATTATGTACTCTGTGGTAATAATGACCGGCCAAAGTAATTATAAATGTTGAATATCTAACCTAATAAAACTTAATAACAAAATGTAACAAATTACAACGAAACAACAAATAACGAAGAGAAAAACAACAATATCAGCGGAAAGCAACAAAAATAACACGTACTGTACTCGAAAGCAAGGTAACATTGACGTCAAACATTGACGCCATATTGCCATTATATTATAATACTACCAAATTAAAATTCCGCGTTCCGTTATTGCTAAATATATTTTATTAAAATATGAGATTGCATACATTTTATTATATTCCATTTTATGATTAAGTCATAATGTCTTATATTATAATTGTATGATAAACGCTTACATTTCGTAAACATATGATGAGGTTTAGAACAAACATTAAAAAAGGAACAAATTGTAACTCGTATGAATGAAACGAAACGCTGTTATTTTATACGTGGTAGGGTAGCAATGTACGAATTACGCGACGGGTTTCAAATTAAATTAATTTAATGCAATATGTAGAGAAATGAGTGTCCGCTGAAATGGCAGAGTTACTTTAAATGAAATTAATGTTTGTAACATCTGAATTTTAGCAATGTCAGATATTTTGTAGGGTTTTCACGTTTGACTATAAATTATTTTATTTTAGATTTTCGCTTATTTACTGTTTTAGCGAAGTTCTATGACTGATTTATGTGAAATGTGGTGTGAAAATAATAAACCTATCAATATTACTGTGTAAAATGCTGTACCTAATCAAATCAATAATACCAAAATTATACAGAATTTTTTTTAGCTCGCTTTGTGATGACCCTAAATTGCTTTGTTTACATTTATTCTTTATCAAATATGGCGCAAGTATAGCTATCGAACATTTTTATTATATATATATAAACTTTATTTGCTCAAGTAAGTAACACTCATTTTAGTTAGTAGGCTTAACAACTATATATGTTAGTACTTATAGCTAAAGACACAATATATTATAAATTACACTCATCAGTACACATTAACGGGCACATGCATGCCGGCACAGTGCCGCATGTAGGGCGAATCTAGGCGGTCCGCTATCATGCTCAGGATGCTGTTGGAGCTGGCCCGCACCCTGCTAAGCATCGATGCTGGCTTGTTTTTTTTTTAAAGCGCACGTTTCGAATATATCTCGACACAAACTCGAATCTATTGGAACCATTAGTAGCGCAAAGCGCCATCCAAAGCGACGAAATATATGACACCCTGAACAATATTTTGTACAGTGTTCCATGTTGGTAAAGCCGTGGAACCAACACTTGAAATGTATTGTCGATCCTTGCCAAGGCTTGGCAAGCGTGTAAACGTACCTTAAGAAACCAATGTTATTAAAATGTTAGTTCGCTCACGAAAATTGCAAAAGTAAATTAATGTGTGTTTGTTTGCACATCACAATGTCACATTTATACTCTAAGCTACTGAACCGTTTTTGAAGAAATTTTTACAACTTAAAATCAGATTAGTCGGATCTCATTCGGTTCGGTAGTCTTCTATTGGGCATGCCCATCGTGCCCACAACGGTGGATCCGCGCTTGAGAAGAAGAACATAGCATTGGAATAATAGCATTGTACAGCTATTTGCTTAGACTACTTGATAGAGGTAAATAACAGCTATTCCCAGAGGGGTAGGCAGAGACTAGGGACTGCCACTTGCTACGATGCTGACAGATCACTTTCGCTTCCTCAACATTCATTAGTCGTTGCATGCACGCACGCCGGTTTCGGGTACTTTTTATCTTGCCCTTTGCTAATACATCCCCTATTTGGTTGAAGTATGTCCATCTGGGTCGTCCCTTCCGGCCCTTCCACCCACATTCGCTCGATATATTTGTTTCGTAGCAAGTGGCAGTCCCTGGTCTCTGCCTATCCCTCTGGGATACAGGCGTGAGTTTATGTTATGTTATGTAATAGCTATTGTCGTACTTATATCGTTCTATTGACAAACTATGTGTGTATTAGATTGTAGGGCCAGGGCACAAGTCGAGGTATTATGTGAATACCTCAGGCACTCAGGTTTCCTCACGATATTTTTCTTCACAGTTTGCGAGTGGTATTGCTAGTATTGCTACTGTTTACCCCAATGCTGCATTATTTTTGTCTTCTTCTACAACGACGTTTTCGTCGCCTTGCTCAGCTGCCACACTGAAAGCATTTAAAAAATATTTACACGTGTTAAATTTATACAGGGGCGGGAACATGGAAGGGGGGAATTTGAGAATTCGGAAGTTTCCCAACGACTTCAGTGAGCGTGCGGGTCGATGCGATCGGCGCCACAGATATGTGCGCGTTCTGTATTTCTATGATTTTTTTTATCTGCTGAGCTGTTACTTACATTGTTTATTATTAGGAATGCTCTAATTAATAGCACCAAACCGAGACAGTATTGGTATGCTAGTCTGACTGACTAGCAGCGATCAAACATAATATTCATTTACACGTCTTGGGGATAAGAAGCATAAATCTAGCTAAAACAATTACGTAAACAACCAAAATTTATCGCATCGTAACTTACCATGCTTCGCAAGGCACGTTAAGCTGTTGGTGCCGGCTGCCGTCGATAGATGGCAGTCGTTAAGCCAAGTCAGAGGCCTTAGGGCGGCTTGACAACTTCTGACAGTAGATGAGCCACTAGTCTACAAGCCTCCACCAATCCGGACTTGGCCCCCGTGGTGGAGTATGGCCTATACCTTCCTCAGGGAAGAGACCCGTGCCCCTCGGTGGGGACATAATGGGTTGATGATGATGAACTTACCATGACGATGCAGAAGAGTCGTTCTCAGAAATGTCTTGGAATATAGACGCCTGAGGAAAGAAGATCGCTGATATTTAATACAATGTAGGTTCTACAGGGTACAACACCCTGTATGGCAAACGAGATTTTCCATCGTAGTTAAAAAAAACAAGGGGTTAAAAGGTTATTCTACTCATCGACGCAAATAACTTTAATAATGGACCAACTTTAAAGTCACGAAAAAAATATCAACTGTTGTTTCATACAGAAGCCCATTTACCGACTATATTCTTCCTGCAAAGGTCGTCTGGAAGAGATCGCTCTGAGCGATAAGACCGCCAATTGTACTTATCACCACTACCACAGATATCTAATTTCGTGCCCATCTAGAACCGTCTAAAGCCCCTCAGTCGGTTCCTGAACGCTGCACTTCGTTTTCACATTGCGCGGCTTTTGCTCAAGATGTTTGACGGCATATTATCTGTGCCATTCTGTACTAGTACATTTTCAAATATACATAGTTTTGGACACAGATTAGGCCTAGTGTGAGATTCGCTAGCAAAGAAGAATGATCAAAAACAGTCTATGTTGCGCTTTAAGCATTTATAACTCAAAATGTTTCTTTTGAAAAATGATTTCATAGTTCTATTCAATAAATTAAAAGAATCAGGGGCTAAAAAGTAATAATAAAAAAATATCTGTATTGATTGTATAACTAAAAAACTTCAGTCAGTCAATACAGATTACAAACACAGAAAGATTACATTATTTCAAAAATCGTGTACATACATAAAATGCGAAAGTGCAAACTGCAAACGGGGAGTTTTTGACGGGAATTCAAACGAGCGGTTTTATTACGCTTTTGTTTTTGCAAATTGATTCCAGTGGATTTTATAATGTTTAATTAAGGTAGTTTATTGTTAAAATGACCATGTGTATAAACAATCCAACCAGCCCTTCTGGAAATTGTTGGGGGAGGCTTTTGTCCAGCAGTGGACGTTCAATGGCTGAAATGATGATGATGATGATGTATGAACAATATGTAGAATAAATAACTAAAATCAACCACCATTGTAGGCTTAGGATAGTCTTGTCTCATGGGCTCAAAATTAAGATTTCTCGAAACTCCCATCTAATATTTTCATAATATTTTTCCTGCATAATCCAGAGCTAATTTCCTATATTTTACCGTTGGTTTCATCAATGCGCAAGAAGATGCAAAAATAGACTAACTCCTATTCTCCATTATTGTAAACTTTTGTTCTTATGGACTTATTGCGCGGCGAGGATTCATTTAGACCACATATGATTTAGGCGTAATGTCGAAGAACCCAGCCTTAATCTATGAGTTAATCGGCTATGCAATGTACATCGAATTCGGTACCTATGTATTTGACACGATCAACAATAAATTATTTCATATGCTCGATTAAAACAAAAACTACAAAATAGGTATCTCGGAAAATGTATCTCTTTTAGTCAATTACTAGTTATTACAATTTTTATTAAACAGATTAAAAATAAAAAGAGTGCTTTGTCAAATACCCAATTGTCACAGAAAGACATGAGTTGTAGGTAGTTCTATGAAATAGGGCTTTGGACTGTTCTAGGCTTACCTTTCTATTTTTAACATCCAGCACCACATTTTCAGGGTTTGCATTCCCCTCTCTGTTCTGCTTTTTCTCCTTCTGTAAACGAATCCTGATTATTAAGATGGAGTAGAAAAAACCGGCCAAGTGCAAGTCAGAGCCCGACTCACACTTCGCCGATTTTTATTATTTTGTTATTTATACTAAAATCAATGCACTATAATCATACCACGTTTGATACTAGTACCTATGTATTACCGTTTTCACGATAGATGTAAATGAAAAATGCTTTATTTACGATCAGTATCAGATATCATCATCATCAACCCATTATGTCCCCACCGAGGGGTACGGGTCTCTTCCCTGAGGAAGGTATCAGATATAAAAAGATCAAATATAAAAAGAAACCTTAATAGAGACGTTTCAAGTATTGGTATAACCCTTAGTTTTTTTATTATTTATTGGGTCATCAGCTATACATACAAGGTACCTACTTGAAAATTTTAACTACATAGGTACTTATTTACACTTTTAATGTTTTGTTAGGGCCCCAATGTTGCCCTGGGCCTATGGTCACCTAGCTACGGCACTGCATGAACCAGCCCCTTACCAGTAATTTGGTCGACGACGCGATCTCCATGGAGTCCCGCGCCCCAAGCAGCATCGTCTTCGTGCTCTGCTTCTTCTCAGCCACTGATGAGCTGCAACCGAGTTTTTTATCTTTATTTTTTTAGAGGCTTGCCAACCATGTCATTATCACATAGTGATCAAAGCTCCGTGTGACGCCGGATTAAGAACAGTGTCACTCAATTTGCTTCCGTGGATGTCGTAGAAGGCGACTAAGGAAATCAATTACCAGGAGACGGGCAGTAGCGCCTTCCTGAGATTCCAACCGAATACTGCGATTGCCAACCCGCCTGCCAAGCGTGGCGATTATGGCAAAACCCCTTATGGTTATGAAAACCACGAAGGAGGCCTATGTCCTGCAGTGGCTGATGATGATGATGATGATGATGATGATGATGATCAAAGCTTCTAAATAAATGCAGCCCCATCAGACCAAATCGCAATATTATGTTTTCTTACACTAACTTATCTAAATATTATTAAAAGTACATACATAAAGTATTGCCTTTTACTCTAAATATATGGTAATAAAGTCGTCAAAATATAAGAAGCCCGTTTTGACAGCTACAAAAACCATAGAATCTAACCTAGTTTGAGATCAAAAACATTAAAAATCTAAACTATGAGTAACTTGTCGGGCTACAAAGTCATCCAAATGGCAGGAAGGCGCTGGATGCAGGCCGCTTTCAACCGGTCTTTTTGGAAATCCATGTAGGAGGCCTATGTCCAGCAGTGGACCTCTTGTGGCTGAATGATGATGATGATGATGTGGACAAAAAATCTTATTCAGTCATAGTATGATTCAGTCGACGCCTCTAGACTTTCGCCAAACAAAACTTCAGGGTGAAGGTAGAAAAGACAAGAAAAGAAACCCATCCCGTTTTCTTTAATACTGCCCTTAAGTTATGCTATCATCGCATTAAAATAATTATATAACTCACATGATCTTCAATATAGATCCCATATTATTATTGTTGCCACCTCTCATGCTGAGTGACGACTGTAATCTATGACGACTATTGTCGGTCTGAAACCAATGCAATAACGACCTTGAACATAGATTATGACGATCCTGGTGAAGAATTGAAGATGATTCGTGCCGGAAGACCCAACTGACTGTTGTGTCGTATAATAGTCACGAAAACGTCTTTTATCGCACAAGCAGGCAATGTAAGAGCGGGTGCGAAAGTGTCCTCAATTATCTTGCGTTAAACTTTGTATATATTTGGGAAGAAAGGAGAGGGGATGAAGTGTTTTCTTAGAGACCAATCCAGTGAACTCGTAATTTTCAGCGCGCACGGTAGAGAGCAGACGGGCCTATGCTAAATAGTTTGACATTCTAATGTATCTAATGTATTTTAAACCCTATTATATCACCACAATAAAAGTACCTACCTACGATATTTCTTAAATATCTAAGTTACATAGTCATACAACTGACGGTCTTATCGCTAAAAGCGGCCTCTTCCAGACAACCTTAGGATGGATAGGACTGAAAGATGAGGAGAGAAGGTAAGTGTCCATAAATAAGAGATTAGGTTCCATAGGACGAGATTTTTGCAAAAATATGCAAACAATGCGCAGCTTTGAACCTCGACATCTCCCAAGCCGTTTATTTCCTTGGCATGATTGCTTTGCAAAGGACGTCCGTAATGATGCAGAGAATACGTGGGTTTCGGTAAGGGCGTTATTAAATAAGATACGGATAAAGTCTTAAAGGTAAATTGACGACGGTGAATTGAAATTTAAAAAAAAGCGTGCTTCAGCTCAAAAGCGCCTTTTTTTAATTCAATTTACCGTCGTCAAAGATTACACAAGATTACACAAAGATTACAATAGAAAGGAAAACGTAGGTATTTGATTTTCTAAAATTACGACTGAAGTCGTGAGTCGCGATTCAGCGTCACCAAACGACTGGAGCTGAGTATATCCGATTCACACACGTCCGAGAACCGGACGGCACGGCGGAGGCCAGTGGTAGACCAACAGCCCGATAGGTGGAGGATGTGACCAAGTTGTCTGAGGTCCCGTGGATGCTAATGACGAAAGACCGCTAAAGAAGGCATAATGGGGAAAAGGCCTATACCCAGCAGTGGGCAGAGGTGGGCTGATGATGATGATGACACAGCGTCACCGGCCCCGAGGTTGACGGTACAGTTTCATTCACTGACCACAAAAAGTGCGCCTAAAGATTCCACTTCAAAAAGGTCATGACGATGACGGCGATGATAATGATAACTCACGCTAATAAGCTCCGGGGTACGAGTCATTTGGCATTCCCATTTGTCAGTGGGCAGGCGCTGCAGATATTCGTCCTTGATGGCATCGATGTTCGGACAGGCTGCCTTCACGAACATGTCGTTGAACACTGAAATTAGGGCTCGATGTTGCATTATAAAGATAAAGATTTTTTATTTACCAAAGAAAAATTTGCATAGTTACAATACTCGCGGTATCTGCAGTTAAACTTTAAGTCTGTATCGCAGAGACCTTGTTAAACTTACTAAAGTAATTGTCAACAGGTTCGGTGACGGTTATTGTACTAAGGTTGCCTGGAAGAAACTGCTTTTAGGAATAAAACTTTGTAAATATCCTGGGTTTGTTTTTTCCGGTGTACAATAAAGATTTATCTTATCTTATCTTATCCTACAGTCGTATAACACGGTAAGTTAAATCTTGTTAGATATTCTTCGTTTCATAACATACCTGTTACGGATCTTTTTGCTTCATATAATTTTTTCTGTCATATTTTGTTAATGTCATTGTCTCATAGTCTCAAACCATTTTCTCCCCTACATTTTCTCATTAAATCTGTTATTAGCTCTTTAATTAGTTTCTTTACAAGTTTTCCATACAGTCCACCCGTCAGTAACAGTACCTATGCTGGTAGCTTCGTGACTTTATAATAATATATCCACACAACAGAATAACTTGTCCCGCGCTTCTATTGTGTAAGCATCCACTGGGTTGAGTGGTTTTTACTGTCTTTTAAGCCACTTCAGCTGTCAAATGCACACATATTTTGACACTTCGGAAACGTTTAAATGGACAATCAAAAACAGTGGGCAGTTTCATAGAAGGGAGATTGGTCCTAAACTACGATACCCTTTGCTATGGTCCCTAACTACATTTTTTTAATCTTATTTATTTTATAAGCCATGCATCGAAAGCAATAGAAGTTGTTCGTGGCGGGATTTTCCACACCCTGTATTTATTTACACACCCTCAAGGGTGTTAAAATACTGATTCACCACCAGAAAGGTACGCATACTGTAAGTACACCAAAACACTCGAGAAAGAGTAAGATGCTTCATGGGAATCTTATTAGGTCATGACAATAATTATTATAAAGAACATCATAGAATCAAAAAGAGGTAGAGGATGGCTATGGAAACCACTAATTAGAGGATAAATCCATCAAACAGCACGTACTCGTCCACTGCTGGGTAGGCCACCCCCGAGGCACGCCACTTCTTTCGTTCATAGAGGATTCAATCTCACCGTACTCCTTCCACTTCGCCGGCACTCTTCTCTCATCAGCGTTGGCCGCCTTCAGCTTCTTGAGGAGCTCGCGGCGGTCTGGCGGAGGGAACTCGGCCAAGTCACCGTAGACCACGAACGGGCGGTTCTTGCCGTCCAAACGCTTGTACCAGGCCTGGTCTTCGTCTTCTTCTTCTGTGGATATGTGGGATGCATAACCTCTTAAGTTCTGACCGTGAGAATAACAATTGAAAACCATTGGAAATCTTAGTAATCGGAAATCATACTCCAGGGTGACCTAGTTTGATTTTCGACGTGTCGTGATATTAAACATAGGTACATTTTGCCACACGTTACGTACCTGTAATAGTAACTTATACTTTTCTAAAGTATGTACATGTCCTAAGTATGTAAGATGTTCGTAAACGTAATAAATTTCTTTATTCTATATATATAATAAATGTAAATTCACAGTGGTATGAAATACAGTTTCATAAAGTTTCCGTGTGGCGTCGGATTAACAATAGCGTCACTCCATTTCCTTCCGTGGATGTCGTAGGCGACTAAGGAAATCAACCACCAGGAGACGGGCAGCAGCGTCGTCCTGAGATTCCAACCGCATACTGCAATCGCCAACCCGCCTGCCAAGCTTGGCGATTATGGCAAAACCCCTCATGGTTATGAAAACCGCGAAGGAGGCCTATGTCCTGCAGTGGGCGCCAAATGGCTGATGATGATGATGATAGTTATTTTCAAGGACTTTTTCAGGACTTAGGACGAGAAATGGTAGTTAGGTCTACCTACAGACGGCAGCAATAAGGTGACATCCACACAAATAATATACATGTACCTACCTTTATTACCTGCCTACAAATGTTGTGTGGAAGTTATTATTATATTACTCAATTAACTTACGGGCGACTTTGTATCGTAAAATAAAGGCGGGTCAGCTATCGACTACCTGGACTGGACCTCACTACAGACTAACCTGTCTTTGTTCGGTAGGTACTCGATAAGGGCACGTGAGATGCCGGGAGAAGGTAGAAGGTAGATACCTAGCGTGCAGTGCCATTGTTTCAATAAGCAGGTAACAACGAAATAATTTTGCAGACCCTAAGTGACAAGTAAAAGTACTATTGGGTTCAGGCTCTTAGCAGCCAGAGTGCTTAAAATCTTAGGGGATATAATATATTCAATGCTTGTTGGTGGCAATAAACGCATTACTTTAAAATTTTGGTTTCCAACCACAGGTAGGTATATGATTTTTAAAATAAATGATTGGTAATGGCGATGTCATATTCATATTAATTTATTGCAGTCATGTTGTACATAGGATGGTATCATTGCATTACTTGGGTCATACATGATGCCCTCTACTTAATATTCTTAATGTTTAAAACCATATGTCGTAAAAACATATCTACCTATATCTAATAGACTTTCTTCTTTAAAGGACAATAAATTATTTACTTTACCTAAGAAAGACATTGACAGAGAGCCAAGCGCGTAAAGGGCGAATTTCGTAAATGTATCTGTATGGTTTCTGATAAGTATTTCGAAAAATATAGACTTCAGAAACAAAAACATTGAACAAAAGTTGTTGTTAACCACGAATTTCAGGAATTGCACATTTTAAAGGTACCCAATATACCTTCCTCTTCCCCTTGTTCTTCCGTTTCGTTCTCATAGCCCTGGCATGGATCCTCGAGCATGTCATCCTCCGTGGAGGCTTCCACCTGCATCAGTTTGGGCATGTCGAAGAGATACTGATGCATTTCCGGTGGGCCGCCCTCGTAATGACACACGAAGCTTTGGAACTGCCGGAAGGAGCAAAAAGGTTGAAGACGGAGCGGGCCTTTTTGGAGAGTTCGGGTGTGCGTGGCCATCTGTCTGGCGAATGGAGAAGAACCGATAAGATAAAAAAAAGTAAATATATTCCAACTATTCGCTCGCGCAGCGCAATAAGTCATTTCCAAATCCGTGCGCTCGGAGAATCTGGCAGGTACCATTATGATGGCTAATAAATGAATATGCATATGAAGGTTTTATTCATCTGAGTGCATCTCATATTATTTTTAGTGACGAAGAAGTTTGCAAATAGGTAGAAGTTAGGTAAGTAAATCCTTCAATTAGCGGCATAACTATACCTACCTTCTGAGGCCCGTGGCAAACTCATTGGATGGGCCCATCCCAGTAAAAATAACATATATATTTCCGTGTGGCGCCGGATTAAGAATAGCGTCACTCCATTTCCTTCCGTGGATGTCGTAGAAGGCGACTAAGGAAATACATTACCAGGAGACGGCCAGCAGCGTTTTCCTGAGATTCCAACCGCATAATGCGATCGCCAACCCGCCTGCCAAGCGTGGCGATTAGGTATGGTTTTCCTAACCATGAGGGAGGCCTATGTCCTGCAGTGGGCGTCAATGGGCTGTTGATTTTAAATATATGGTCTTTAGTTGTAGTATAATACAGCATCTAATTGATTTGAAGTAGGTACTCATATTATCAAAAATTAAGCGCCTGCAAAATTAAGTTAGGCAAAACAGCCGCGCAAAGGATGCTTATCGAGCACGATAAAGCGGCCGCGCGGCAAAGGCAGAGCTCACTTCTTTGACGACGCTCTTCATCTTGTCCCTCCACTCCTGGTCGAGCCGGGTGGCGGTCTTGTAGCCCCGCGACAGCCTCAGGATCAGCGACTGCGCCTCCGCCAAGATCCCTTGCAGCGCCAGGATGTAGCTCGTGTATTCTGCGCAGATAAAATAATACGAGATGATACGAGGAAACCTCGCGCACAAACCCGCGCCGCATCGGGTGAATTTGAAATTCGGAATCATTTCGTAATTTGAAAACAATTGGTAGGCTCGCCGAGTCTCAATGACTTTGGCCGGTCCATTCTTTCTGCTCGTATGAGCGCGTTCTTTTGAGCCTTTTATAAACAACTAGCTTTTGCCCACGATTTTGTCCGCATGGAATGAGTAATTTCCGGGATTAAAAGTATCCTATGTCCTTCCCCCGGACTCAAACTATCTCCATACCTACCAAACTTAATCTAAACCCCTTCAGCCGTAAATAAGAAACATCTTCACAAACTTTCACATCTATAATAGTAAGATAACCCTGCATCCAACATCTTCACAAAATTTCACATTTATAATAATAAAGTAAGATGACCCTGCATCCAAAGACCAAGAGTCACCATTAACGTAGACTGGGGTAGGTAGATAACGGAAAAACAAAATGTCGCACTAAGACCCTGGCCACACAGAAGGGACGTGGGGCGGGGGCGCGGAAAAGACGCCACGCGTTGCATAGAAATCGCGCCCTCACCCTGTCTCTTCTCTGTGTGGGCTTCGTCCCGTCACTTCAGTACATTTTGTATGAAAGTGAATTGAATTAACGACGTGTCTTTCCGCGGCCTCGCCCCAGGTCCCTTCTGTGTGGCCAGGGGCGAAGTGGCGTTGTCACCTTGCGTGAGCCACGAGCTTCTCGATCTTGCTTTTGCGGCGTTCGGAGCACAGCACGTACATGAGACCGGTCAAGTTTTTGCTCTCCAGTTGTGTCTCCAGGGCTCGAATCTTCTCCTTCCTCTCTCGGTGGGCTTCGCAGAGCATGAGAGAGGCTCGCACTTGCTCGTTGCTGAAAATATTTTTATTTTTGAAATTCTGTGTTGGCCTCAATCTGGGTATAATTTCATTTTTGTCACATCCATCCCTAGTAACCATGGCACAGGGTATCCTAGTTATCCTAATTTGGGACCAGTAAATGTGATCGTGTACCTATTGTGGAAGTCATTATTATAACAGAGTTAAGTACATAGGCGAGCTTAATGCTATTTAGCGTCATCTACAACCTAGTTAACCATAAGTTTTGGTGACATCATCAGCAGGTAGTGCAACTAAGAATATTAGATAAAATATACTAATTACCTTGGTACTTACTTGTTTACGAAATGAGTAACTAATTAAATTGCCAACTAATGCAGCTTTAAATCACTTTTCTTTTTCTCTTTCAAAGTGGAAGTAATGACATCAACAAAAAAGCATGTATTGATATTGACGAAGTATCGGTAACTTACTGTAGTATCATGTCAAACTTATCCTTCAGATTATTGACTTCCCTCTCCATTTGTTCTTCAAAGTCCTTCCGTAGCCTTTCTTCATTTTCCTTCAGTAAATTTTCTACTTCTTCCCTTTTGAAAGCTACACTTTCTACAAGAGAAGGAGGAACAGAGAGTGAGGGAGCCGGGCCTTCAATCTCAGGATCGCAGACGCAACAGCAGTCTTCTTTGGATGTTTTGCAACTGCCTTCCATCCCCTTACTGCTAGTAACGCATGATGGCGTCTTGGGTATACTTTTTAGGCTCTGCGAAATTCAAGCTCAACTTTTATTTTTGAATGCACCCTTAACTTGGAACATTTTTCGTTCTGTCAAATATGGCAACACAGAAATTTGCAAATCGTGAAGTTGTAGCATGTGATATTTTGTGAAAACTAACAGTTTTTACGGGGAAAACGTGTAAAAAGTGAACTGAAAAGTGTTTATTATTAAAAAGAGTGAAAAATTTTGGGTGCACGGTTGAGCGTGAAGTGTTATTAAGTTGTGAGTGGCCGGCGATAAATATTACATGGATAAACCCGTCACCTAAGGGGTTAGTGCTTTTTCTGTCTTTTGTTTGTCTTAAAATAGCCTGATGTGCGGGCCGCAATGATATTTCAGTTTTGTTTGTGTAACGCTTTCAGTGACTTCTTTTTTTCACGGGACCTTGAACTAGAAGTCCGAAACTCTTGAAACAACCTTTTCAACACCAAGGTTAGGATCTTCTAGCGCGCGCTTTTTGGCGTTTTATTTGTGATTATTCGCTGTTATCAGCGATTGAAATGAAATAAAACACATAATTATTAAGTAAAAATTAGTAAGTAAACACGAATACTCTCAATTTATCGTTTAAAAATGCTCAAAATCAAAAGCTGTTCATAACCTATAACTTTTTCCGTATCGAGCGAGCGGGTTTTTTTTTACACCAAACTGCAAGATAACGGTCCGATTCGTCGCACGCTTATCGTCTCGTGTTGCAGTGAGCGCTATATGCTGGCAAATCTCCCAATATCAATAAAACCACGTGACTTCGGACCTCTATTAAATTTGACAGGTTGATGTAATTAAAATTAGCTATCAGCAGCAGTCTGGGGGACCTCCAATGACAGATTACGCCGCTTTTAGATGATAAAGATGACACAGAGACACAATGAAACTTGTATTAGGTCATTGTTTGTTTCTGACTTGGAAAGTAAGTAATCCTGGTTTAATATAGTTAATCTAAGATTTATAACCTAACACTACTCTTCTGAACACTTAGGTGAGATTGATAGGTACATAAAATTAAGCTGACACAAATGTAATATTATTTTTATATTGCTTATAATGATTTGAAGTAGGTACTTTTTAGTGTCGGTCTTGCGGTTAGTTTATCAGATAAGTGTCAAAATGTGTGGGGTGTAGATACCATGGGGTCATTCCACGGTAATTGATACCACAATAATTTTACAATATATTTTGCGTCAAGTGGCTGATGATGATGATATTTTTACAAAGCTCGTGAATATTTGGTTTATATTTTAATAAATATAATCGAAATCTGATCCTTCTTTGCCCCTAACCTTCAAGTGGCATAACCCTTTAGCCGGGTTTCATTAAACTACAGTTCATAAATTATTATGACAACTAGGTTTACATGGCCTAGCCTGGTCTTCCTCCTTGTTAATTGGTGGGTTAATTGACTTTGCAATGGTCATCAAATTGTCATAGTAGACCATTGTAGTTCTATGAAATAGAACCAGATCATTTGGTATTCCGTTTCTTATGATATTAGAAAACCAGTAGGTGTTTTCACTGGTGCTATTACTGGTGTCAAAGGACAAAGGAACTTCAACAGAAACTTAAAGTATGTCAACATGGAATGGAGCGAAGCATGCTAGGTATAATGGACCTTTTAGACGAGGCCAATAGGCGAGACAATCCAATAAGCGAGTCTAGTAAGCCAATCCAGTGAAAAACGCAAAATTTTCTTCATGTCGTTCACACACAAGCCAGTCGATACCGATATAAATAAGTAAAGTAAATAAAATTAATTTCTATTAACGATGGACAGACGTAAAATTGCTTTAAGAGCTACGTTCAAAAATGTTATTAAGCTAATGCATGAAGAGATTTTGGATATGCAAAATCTCTTCAATAAAACAACACGTACCTACGACATGACATGTATTGGACTGGCTTACTCGCCCGGGACGGAAACACGTTTCACATGAAGCCAATACACAAGCCAATCCAATGGGAAAGTAGTGGGGGAAGCACTAGCGCCAGCAAATTCGAAATCGTTCTAATTCACTCGACTGGCATAAGCTATTAGCTTGGGACAATCCAATGCATTCGCCTGGTTCCATTCACACGAAGCCAATATTCGCCTGGCTTACTCGATTGTCTCGTCTATTGGCCTCGTCTAAAAGGTCCATAAGAATGAGCGATAAATGGAATCTGAAAAAAATTAGAAAAGCAACAGGTGTGACTGATGTTATTAGAAAGGTGAGACAACTTAAATGGCGATGGACTGGACACTTGATGAGAGACACTGCAGGAAAATGGACAAAAGACATAGTAGAGTGGTACCCGAGAGGAGACAAAAGAAAAAGAAGCAGACCAGCCACCAGATGGGGGGACGACCTACCCAAAGGTTGGAGGAGGCTGGCAATGGATAGGAAGAAGTGGAAGGCGCTGGAGGAGGCCTATGTCGAAGGACAGCCTGACGACGACACAGTGGTGGCCGATGTCGGCAAAAACCTTTAACGCACAATGCACGTAGATGTCAAGTCAGAGAAATAAAGGCTATTTTTTTTTTTTTTATTTATTTACTTTTATTACTGGTGTGCAATAAAGTGTTATCTATCTATGTAGCGGCAAATGTGCCATAGCAACTAAAGATTGTTACTTTTATGACAATAAATTTTTTTGTATTCTTTTTGTTACTAAGAACTGTATATTATTATGTAAATACTGCTACATAAAAGGAGCGGTTAACTAATCACTCTAATAAACTGGCTCGCCAACTGACCTTACAAAGTCATGTAAAAAAACTTCTTAAGCGACGTCCCTGCTGCAGGAATGTCTCTAGCTCTATCCTACCTATAAGTAGATGGCCTCACTGGAGGACACACTACATGTGACTACTCAAGGAACACATCTGCTTATAGTCATAGGACTGATCCGGGATAACAACTGTGGCAAGTGGCAAATCTTGGTATAACGCCTAAACGTTTGGGTTACAGATGTGAGATTATGTTGTAGGTAAAGACTAGCTTGCTACTTTGTTTGCATTGTATTAGATTCAAACGTACTCTTACCCTTTAAACTGTACCCTTTACCCTTTTATTTTGCCTGCAACTTTGTGTTTGCTTCTTTGCTTAAATGTTTAAAAAGATATATTTGTAATAAAAAACCGGCCAAGTGCGAGTCGGACTCGCGCACCGAGGGTTCCGTACAAACCTGCAATGTCAACAACATTTTTTCACGGGTTAAAGGCAATTAGATCTAAGTATTTGATATGAATTTCAACTTGATAGCTCTACGCGTTCATGAGGAAAAAAGTAATAAGTTTATATTTATTAAAAAAAATATATATTTTGTAATGTAACTAAAAATTTAAGGATTTCGGAATTTTTCCTTTATGTGTGCTATAAAACGTTGCTTCATGCCAAATTTCAAGATTCTAGGTCGACTGGAAGTACCCTTTAGGTTTTGATTCCCTTGCGAGTACTTGCGAGTTTCAAAATATGCAGCTTAAATTGCTGTTTCTTTTGATTGCGTTGACATAGAAGTTAGATTTTGTTACAGCTTAAAGGTATTATAGACCTGAGTATTTGGTATGAATTTCAATTTAATACCTCTACGCGTTTATGAGGAAATGGGTAGTAAGTTTAAAATTATTAAAAAAAAATATATTATGTGATGTAACTAAAAATTTATGGTTTTCGTAATTTTTCCTTTATCTATGCTATAAGACGTTGCTTCGTACCAAATTTCAAGATTCTGAGTTCACGGGAAGCACCCTGTAGGTTTTGATTCCCTTGCAAGTGTCGAAAATTTGCGGCATAAACGGCTGTATCTTTTGATTGCGTTGGCTTAGAAGTTTGATTTTTTCACAGCTTCAAGGGACAGTAGACCTGAGTAATTGATATAAATTTCAGCTTCATACCTCTACGCGTTCCTGAGAAAAAGGGTCTTGACAGACGGACGGACGGACGGACAGACGGACAACAAAGTGATCCTATAAGGGTTCCGTTTTTTCCTTTTGAGGTACGGAACCCTAAAAACTATTTACTTTCAAAAAATCTAAGCAAACAGAAAGTTGGAGGCAAAATTAAATATGACCTAGATAAGATAAATTATGTTTCATACTTCTAGCTTCAAAAATGGCGCATATCCTTACAAATTTTAATCTTTTATCCCTTATTTCAGCCCCTTAGCTGTACAATTTCCAAAAGTCCTTCTTTACTGGTTGTTTATGATATAAAATAATCCTATAGGCCAAATTTCGCATCTAGCTTTCATAGTTTCTTCCTGGCGATGATAGGATCAGTCAGGCTAAATACATGTATCTACTTTAATATAACCCATTCTGCCGCCTATGTAACTGTTGCTTCGTAATGAGTTGCGATAGAATACTTTTTCATCCTTGTATGAAAACATTTGCGATCGAATACGTTTTCGTCCTTGTACGCAACTGGTTCTCGAATAAACTGAGGCTTCATAACCAGATGCAATCTGATACTTTTTCTCAATTCACAATATAAAATCAAAGCGTTTTGTTATCTAACCTATCAATTTTTTTTTAAAGAAAATGCCAGGAAGTCCAAACAATATTTGGAAATTGATGAAGAAATTAATAATGCACTCATAAGCAGCCTATATACGTCCCACTGTAGGGCACAGGCGTCTCAGAGAGAGAGTATGGGCTTAATCACCACCGTGCCCACTGCGATTGGCGATTTCAACCTTGAAATCGCCAATCGCAGTGGGCACAGTGGTGATTAAGCCCATACTCTCTGAATAGCTCAGACACCCAAGCTTCCTCACAATGTTTTCCTTCACCGTTAGCGAGTAGTATTGCTACTATAACTTCACAAATATACATTTACATAACTTACAAAACAAAGTCATAGCTACATGCCCGCACTGGGAACCTTGGGAATCGAACCTGGGTTTCTCGCTGCCTAGTACAATGTTCTACCCACTGGGCTATCACCGCTTATAACGCACTAAAAAAGCTAAAAGAAGGAATAATTTCTGTAGGGCATTGTCTCAAAATTATTTGTCCTTATGCTTTCACATTTAAGTACTTAATTTATTTATTTCATGACAATAAAATATTTTATATAAAGTACCAATTCGTTTATATGTAATTGCCCTTGAGACTTATTTAAGTATACCATTGTAACATATTATTTTACATGCAGGTCTATTTTATAACTCAGATGGCAATTTTCTACTTTTTAACACACTTCAAAAAAGGAGGTTCTCAATTCGAGTGTATGTTTTTTTTGTATGTTTGTTACGCGATTACTCCGCCGTTTATGGGCCGATTTCATTGATACTTTCTTTGATCGTTTTGAAATAGGTTCGAAGGCGGTTTTTTTCTTTAGAAAGTTCAATTATTCTATTTCTACAAAGTTTCGTTCGTAACTGGTTTCGTGCATGGATAAAAAATTATTCGATCGGAACCGGTTACGAAGCACCAGTTACATAGGCGGCCGAAAGGAATGTAACGTGGAGGGTTAAGGATACGTTTTGATCACTTACCCCTGATTTTATGGTCAGCTCTGATCCTATGGCCTGCATCTTGACTCACTAAACTTTCTTCCCTTTTTTTGTTACTTTATTGTATTATTTTTCATATTTTTTTGGTTGTTTATCCAACAGTGTCAAACTTTGTCATTTTGACAGAGGTTTCAACGTCATTATACTTTTTTCCTTAATAAGGTGGAAATCAAAATGTTCAGCGGCCAGTGTTTCTTTGTATCTTTCAAGGAGATTAAATTTTTGGCTGTTTCCTATCTAAACCATTGTGTGTTCGAAGTTTCGTGTTGTATGACTAAACGAGCCCTTATAATCTGTGTTTCTAAGAACTAGTATCCAGAGCCGTTAAATCTATTATAAAAAAAAAAAACAGGTTAGTCTCATAATTCTGACAAATGTATTTTATCCTAAAGAAGAATTATCCAAAATTCAAGTATAATGTAATTCCACTGTGAGTCAGCATCTAAGCAAGTGATTACCTGAGATTCCCAGCCAAGGTTAAGGTCAGAATTCTTATTAAAAGTTTGCAGCCCTTTATACAAAAGAACTTAAGCCTATTGTTTACTTATTGTTTTGTGTTCAGAAAGTCTTATCTTTTCCTATAGGGACAAGCGGCTGGCCATGTTCTATCACAATAAAGGGAAAGCTATGTTGATCGTATGCCTGGGGACGGCCGCCGGCCGGTCTAACTGTATGTCCTGGCATGTTTTTAGGGTTCCGTACCCGAAGGGTGCCAAACGGGACCCTATTACTAAGACTACTGTCCATCTGTCTGTCTGTCTGTCTGTCACCAGGCTGTGTCTCATGAACCGTGATAGCTAGGCAGTTAAAATTTGATGATGTATTTGTGTTGCCGCTATAACAACAAATACCAAAAACAGAATAAAATAAATATTTAAGGGGGGCTCCCATACAACAAACGTAATTTTTTTGCCGTTTTTGGCTCGATATTAATAACGGCAACAGGTAGACGCTTGAAATATTAACATAATATTTAGTTCTATATTCGCTTCAAAAACTAATAATTAAATTAAAATAAAATATATATTTAAGGGGGGGGGGCTCCTTTTCTCGATCTTTGTGTCTAATGTTGTATAGATAATAGTACGGAACCCTTCGCGCGTGAGTCCGACTCGCACTTGGTCGGTTTTTTTGTATACGCGATGTAGAAACAACAAACTGGCAAACGCAGCGTAGGATCGAAAGTGTTCGAAAGGGTCGAAAAATCGCTTCACCTAATTAATGGACGCCTCCTAAGCCCATATTCAGCGCATGAGTTCTTGGTTTCAGAACAGGTATTTGAACTCTGTATAATCTACGGGTTGCCGTTTGCCGCTGAGTCCGGTGTCCCATGGCTCGTGTCTACCCAACAGCTTATGCTGAGCTTATGTTCGATTGTCAGACTGCGTTGAAAATCATACAGATAGATACAATATTCATTATCAGCGCTGTTTTAGGATAGATGTATCCAACAGCTTTATGCTGAGCGTATGTCGTGCCCGATTGTCATGCATTCCTGCTGACAGAACCTTGTCTTGTGTGAACCTGTAGAACATTAGTTTTGTTAAGATTAGTTTGAGAAGATTAGTTTTTGAGAAGATTAGTTTGTTTTAGTCAAGTTCCGTCTACATACGTATAATAAGATAAGATAAGATAAGATAGAGTTTATTCATAAAATCGTAGGTACCTATAAAGTGTACATAACAAACCTGCACCTTCTGCGATTTGCACATATTGCGACCTGCACCTTCTGCGATTTGCATTAGTGCACATTTTGCGACTTCGAAATTGATTGAGAAAACAAAAGAGCATCAAACTTTTTTTATTTTATTGTGTCGAAAAATAAGTGGGCTGCCAGTATTTTCTTTTTCTCTATCCAAGGAGTTCATATCCTATTCTCACTACTTATTGAACACCCCTCTTACACATAACTGTCCAATACCTGGCCGACTAGGTCGGCGAGTTCATACAGTGGAGCTGTTACGTAGTGAGACGGCCTGGCGGCCCACAGCGGCGACGTTGTTGGTTGTTAGTCCACCGGCCATTCTGAGGCCTGACTGCCAATCTCCAAGTTAGTTACCCTAGAAGTTAACATGGCTTATACTAAAAAAAAACCTGCATCCAATGGCTTTTACACCAAAATATGTACTAAAATAATAACAGTATAAGCCATAAGTACCTATAATTAAAAAAAAATCTTTTACTACAAAAATTAAGTAGCATTAGTGTCTTTCACAGCAGATTTTAACGAAAAAACTGTGAAGCCTGGTAAAAAATCAATGTACTAAAAGCCTTTTAAGAATTTGTCAAAATGAAATATACAGATCATTGAGAGCTTGAACAACTCAGTAAGTGTTAAAGAGAATTTGTATAGGCCTGGCAACTCACCGGTCTCCGCACCTTAACTCTAGCGCGATCGCGCTCGCTGCTCTGCGTCAGTCCTTGTTGGGCGTTTTCCAGGCACCACAAATTATTCTTTAACGTCCATAGGGCATAATGAAGCTCGTTGGCACATTTAAGATCTTCGACTTTGAAATGATTACGTGTAAATCACGAAACAACACATAGAACGCAACTCCTCTCACGTTTTTATTTTCACCAATGTCCAAAAGTGTGCCATGTCGCCGATAGGGGCGCGACGATCACCCGGAAGGCACCAGTGCGAGTATTAAGATTAGATCACGGATCGTCACCAGATCAAAAAACTTTTATTATCTAAAATACGCGAACCATTCCAGAATGTGTTGTTTGTAAGAAAACAAATAAAAATAGAATTTAAAACTCTATTACAGTACAAAACATACCGCTCACCTTAAAAGAATACAATTCTTTTAACAAATATGAAATTAACCACCTTATAACAAATTCTCGAATAAAAATAATTGAACTTCTGAGTTCTCGAACGCAACAAAAAAAAAACACAAAAAGGGAAAAGTAAAATAACAATTTGCTGGAAAATTACAATTACTTATTGAAGAGATAGAGATTTAAGCCGCTAATCGAACAAAAACAAAAACAATTTGCAAACTTACAGCATAACTACCTACATATTGTTTCTCCGCTATGCAATGAACTTAATAAGAGAGTTGACTGTTGTAGCTTACTACAATTTTTGGTAAATCTAATATTTGTACACCGTTGTTTAATAAGAAATAATGGAGAACTCTCCTGCCGCTCACCATGAGAAACGGTGGGATGATCAGAGAAAAACACATCAGGATGAACTTGAGGACTTGAGTTAATATGCCATTCACGCATCTCAAGGCTTATTGTACAGTGAGGCGTTTCGTGATACGTCCCGAGTTAGAGCGCCAGAATTCAATGGGAATGAGATCGAATATTGTCCTCTAACTTCACGAACCACTTCTTCATTCTTCTCGCATATAGATTCAAATGCCCCTTGGTATGAACTAAAACACGAATGGATGGGAGCGGCGTCCGTAGAGTTCATCGAAATATTTCCGAAAAGCACATACCCGAATATTGTATTCATCGCCGTTGGTGAACCTGGTTCACCCGCAATAATACCCCCCAGAATCACTTGCGACAACACATCGGCACCTAGAAGCAACTCCACAGGATTTGGAGTGTGAAAAGAGGGGTCCGCGAGCACCAAATTTTGTGAGTGCTCCCATTCTGTTCTAGGCAATTGGACCGAAGGCATTTGTGCTATAAGCTTAGGCAAAATCAGTGCATTGACCGGAATCATTGTACGGCATTGCTTGGTGGGTGCGACCATCAAACCGACTACACCCTGAGGGTACACTGGCTTCTCGTTTCCTATACCTAGCACAGGTACGTCCACCTTACTACGCGCCACACCTAATCTCTGCGCACAATCTTCAGTAATAAAACTTGCTTGACTCCCTGAATCAATTAAACACCGCAGTGTCTCACGCTTCTGTGTATCTACATACACATCGACAAGCGCGGTAGACAGTAACACTGTTTGAGTATTTGTAAGCGGGGCACTGGACACAAAGCCTCGAGTTGAATTTGCCATTGAAATCTGCGCCTCACCCGCCGTTGTGGTGGGCGCAACGGAATCTTCAGTTTGCATGGAACTAGACTCAGCGCCAGTGCCTTCCTTTTCACGAATGGCCGGTCGACTTTGTTGCTTAGGAAAATGAATCAAAGAATGATGTCGCTTACTGCAGTAGCGACAAGTGAAGCTCGACCTGCACTGTCTCACTCCATGACCCACACTCAGGCAATTGAAGCACACGTTTTTCTTTGAAATGAATAAGTTTCTATCATTTGGAGATAAGTTTAAGAACTGCGAACATTCAGTCAAAAGATGGCTACCCTTACACATGATGCAGCATTTAGCTTTATCTAAAGAAGGCTCAGAATTGTTTGCCCGCAACCCTGGCGTGATGTTAGCCACAAACGATCGCCGCGGCGGCGGCGGCGGCGGCATCGGCACAGCTCCACTGAAACCCGCGGGTACACCATGCGCAGCATTTTCCTTCTGAGAACTATCGAATTGTCCACCAGAAATCTCGGAAGCGGCTAACTCTCGTTCTAGAAAGTTTATTAGCATGTCTATTGAAGGAATTACATTTGGTTTCAACAAAGATAATTCAAATCTTTTACGAGTAGAAGAGGAGATTTTTCGCAACAGAATGCTTAGCAACACAAAGTCCCACTGGGCTGTAGGAAACTTCATTACCTCGAGTGCTTTTATATTCTCTTGGTAAGTATTTAGCAATTGTCTGAGAGAGAGAGGGCCCTCATCAGAACAACTCTCAATATCTAAGATCCGCTCAAGATGCTTTGTCGCGATCGCACGTTTGTTTTGGTATCTCGAAATAAGAATCTGCAAAGCCACATGATAATTGTTATCCGTGATGGGAATGGATTTGATCAAATTGAAGGGCTCGTCGTTCAGGGTCAGTAACAGGTACCTAAACTTCTCAGCATCTGTGTAACCACTGTTAGTGTGCACTAACGATACGAATAGGTCATGGTACGATGGCCAATCTGTAGATTCACCCGAGAAAGACGGCAAAGGTAATGTTGGTAGTTTGCTGTTGTTGCTCGGTGGCGGAATGGATTTCAGTGAACTATTCATCATACTACGATTAACGCGGCGGCTCTCCTCATCCTCTCTCTTCAATCTAGTAACATGCGTCTGAATCTCGTAGTAACTGTCATTGAAATCACTACGAATCTTTAGTTGTTCCTCTTTATTAAAATCTTTGGTTTTGATCAAAGCCTTCTCTATTTTTGTTTGTAATTTTGAAAATTTGCGTTGTAAGGCAACTAAATCGGTAGAGCGAGATTTAAATTGCAACTCATCAGTATCAACCAAAGACAATACTTTTTGAACCTCATTTAGAATAATATCTCTTTCGAATAAATCCTGTTCGTCCGCCATTCTCACGAAAAAGTTTGTAAGTTGAAAAACTTATTTGAAAATTGGAACACGATAAAAAAACAATCGAATGCTCTATCAAAGACGAAAAATGGATGACAACAATTTCTTTTAGACAATGAAATAGAATGAACACGAAAACACACTCTGGAATGATATAGAATCCGGCTCGAATGGATCAAATTTTATGTTAAAGAGAATTTGTATAGGCCTGGCAACTCACCGGTCTCCGCACCTTAACTCTAGCGCGATCGCGCTCGCTGCTCTGCGTCAGTCCTTGTTGGGCGTTTTCCAGGCACCACAAATTATTCTTTAACGTCCATAGGGCATAATGAAGCTCGTTGGCACATTTAAGATCTTCGACTTTGAAATGATTACGTGTAAATCACGAAACAACACATAGAACGCAACTCCTCTCACGTTTTTATTT
The DNA here is from genome assembly GCA_947308005.1 of Yponomeuta malinellus. NCBI lineage: Eukaryota > Metazoa > Arthropoda > Insecta > Lepidoptera > Yponomeutidae > Yponomeuta > Yponomeuta malinellus. Next base: position 3,010,432 of record OX371016.1, on the reverse strand, counting down.
TCACCAATGTCCAAAAGTGTGCCATGTCGCCGATAGGGGCGCGACGATCACCCGGAAGGCACCAGTGCGAGTATTAAGATTAGATCACGGATCGTCACCAGATCAAAAAACTTTTATTATCTAAAATACGCGAACCATTCCAGAATGTGTTGTTTGTAAGAAAACAAATAAAAATAGAATTTAAAACTCTATTACAGTACAAAACAGTAAGACTGCATTCAAAGTCCATTTTCACCAAAAATGGCTTACTACGATACTTCATCCTCAAGGGGTCGATATTTTACGAAACAAAAAAATCCATTTCTTGGAATCGTTAGTAAATCCATTAACATTCATTGACAGTAATAGTCATCGAGGTAAACACGTGGTAGGCAATAAAATAGCAAACAAAACAATACAGACAGCAGAGGTTCCTTTCGATTTCGGCAACTTAAAAAGCGTTAATAATAATAATAAATGTTTATTGCTTTTTAAAGAACAAAGTATTGTTTCACGATTTAAAATACAATACAAATAAAAACCGACTTCAAAACACTACAGCACTAAAAAGTAAAACAAATAATTTAAGAGAATACCGTTCAATTACAAGTATGTATAGGTACATGTGGCAGAGAGAGCGAGCGAGAGAGCGTTCGCCAATGCGAGGTGGGCACGTGTGGTGATTAAGCCCATACTCTCTCCCTGAGAGAAGGCCTGTGCCCTACAGTGGGACGTATATAGGCTACTTATATATACATGTAGGTATTGTAGAATTATAATTTCGGAGTCGGTGCCCAACATATAATATGTGCTGGTCATGAAGCGGGGCACCGACTACAAATTATAATAATATGTATGGGCTACAAAAGTGTGACATTTACCGAACTGTGGCAAAGATGGAATAACCTTGTAGTGGTTTGGTTCAATTAGCTACTATTTTAAAAAGCTTAGATAATAAACAGTTGTATGGCCTATCATTACACGTATTTAGGTACTTAATTTAGTATCAATCAGTCGTCATCATTAGTTGGTCTTAAAATTATTGGTTATTATCAAATTACCTCTAATTAGGTGCCTGCCTGGTTAGTAATCGTTTATTATTACGAAGCTCAGGTTGTCTGGAGAATTTTACAAACTGACTCCCGATTAACGGCTTAAATGGTGTCGACCCATTTGGGGACGTTTGTGTAATGTACCCAAATTTTCCGTATTTTTTTGTTAATCTTGAGTTTGAGAACGCATTGGCCACAAAAAGAGTATCGGTTTGCTGTCCACAGTGATGGATTACAAAAACTTATTATAAAGTGATTTTATCTGGGGGCTTTATTTGTCACTTTCGGCAAACTGGTGACTTGCTGAGGGTAACCAATTTATTATTATACATTTTTGTTCATAAATCATATAAGTTTATGAAAGCTTCACTCATCAAATATGCTATTATCTCAGATTTTCCATGAGTTTTGACAATAGGAAGGTTGATAAACATACCTGTCCCCAAATGGGGCCAATAGGCCGATTACTAAACTCTTTTTTTCATATGGTAAACCTAAAAAAAACGATCTTAGAAGCTATCGCCGTCCAAGAAATTGAAAGGATATAGATCTTTTTCTCTAGACTAATACGCCATTAAAGTTGATAGCTAAGTAGCTTTATTTCAATTTATGTGACTCGATCCCATTCTGAGAAAAATTATCCGAAACATGTCCAGCCAGCTTGAGCTTTATCTCAATCTCCAGAACGGAAGTGATTTCCATGACTCCTTGCATATTAAATGTCTCTTAAAGGCGTGACGGTCACCGAGCTAAAATTTTTGGGATGAAATGTAAAGTACAATAAACTAGAGCCAGCCAGATTGAAGTTGCGTAAAAACTTCTCGCTGACACATCTGATTCTTTCTTCTCTTATTCGAAAAAGGCTCTTACAACCTGGTTGAATTATGGCATATTTGTTAGACGTCTTTAATCACTAACGTTTTTAATTGGGTTAATCCACGGTTAATCCTCGAGGATAGCGGAACATCCGCTCTAAAGGGGCTTACACAAGAGAGTTTCTCGCACGCGAGTGGCCATTTCTTCTAGGCAATAATATCGTAGCGTAGTGTAAACAAATGCCCCGAGCTTTGCCTCCGCCTCTCGAATACAATTATCGCTATTTAAACTCTTCCAGGCCCCGAGCCTGTGTAAACAAACTATACGAGTTTCTCTTACGAGTTTCGCCATTTAAAAACACAACTTTTTATTTAGTCTAGTAATATCAGTGGTGGTACTATAACGTCTTCGGAGGTGGCACAGGGTATACAAGTACAAGCTCCGAAGCTCTAATGAGATACCCTTATTTATATGCCTATGAAAAATTTTGGTCACGAATGGCGAGTCTCGTCAAAATCAGTACAGAGTGATTGCGATTCTCGCCCGAGGTATGTTTATTAGTCTTAGTTTGGTATCCCCATAGTATTGTTACATTTCAGCCTTACCAGCGGGGTGCGGGGCGGCTTTTCCCTTCCCCTCACTCCTTGCATCCCCGCTAATCCCGCCCCGCCCCGCCACGTCTGTACCCCGAGACGCGAGCGCGTGTTGTTTTCGGGCTCAGAAAGTCGGGATCGCTCGGGAGACGAGCACTATGTTGTGTTGTGACTTACGATAAAATAATATGGTGACTTGAGTTACTCGGACAGACTTAGTGATAACTCGGACAAACTCTTGGTGGTAAGAAGAATATAAATTAATGGTGTTATTTTATTTAAAACACGAATCCATAAAACACTCCTCAGAGGCAGTTTAAAATAGTCTGTGGTAAAGGGAAAAACGTGACCGGAGTACAAAAAAAAAAAAAAAATACAAAATTTCTGTATTTCATGAACAGGATGCATTTGACAGGAGTTGGGACTCTCTTGTTAAGTTAAAACCATTAAATTAAAACCACAGTAACCATTAAATAAACTATCTCTGAGAGTGTTTTAGAGGAATCGTGTTTTAATAAAATAAAACCGTGAATCTTCACTGATATATTTTACATTGAATAAATCTTTTTTTAAGTGCGGATGTTCTGATTCGTAAATTTTAATCTATTGAGGGGTACCTAGTTCTACTTCTCATGCTTAACATCTTTCGTTCTACAAGTTCTTGTTTCGCTAAAACAGAAAAAAATGCTTAGATTATTCGCTGACATCTGAACATTTAATGGAATGACGTTTTTATACGCTTGTAAAACAAAAGTTGTTCAATATGATAAGTACTTACAAGGATGATTAGAATCGAAACAAGGATGAGTAGAATTGTGTTTTACAAATCAACGGAAATAGCATTCACAACTATCTAGGTTCCTGGTAAAAAAATAAAAAGCTAATGAGTTAGGTACACGGTGTTAGTTTATAAATTTTAAACAGAATGAGGAGTTGCATAATAATAATAAATTAGAATAAAAGATAAAATAAAGAAGTGCTCTATAATTCGCCAACAAAATGCCAATCAGTTTGGCGAATTATTTGTTTTCGAGAAACATGTATTAACTCTATAAATAAATTAAAACAAAAATGGTTTGGTTCAAATTTTTTTAAACATCTTTAAAGTTAGAAAGAAATAAATATTTGAGTGAGTACTCGTAGGCCAGTCAATAGAATGATTCTACGATGCAAAAGGTGGTGCAGTAGTTTTTTTTATAATTTTATCTCATGTAGGTGAATGGGTGAAACTAAATATATGTTACAGCCAAAGTAATAAATCTGGATATTATACATAATGACTGGTCATTATATATAATGTCTACTCAGTTTAGATAAAGTGATAATTAACACAAAATTAATCACATTTACTAGCAATTTTATTTAATATCATATTAATATCATAATGTAGGGTACCTATGACTTTTCCATGCACCAACCTTGTTTAAGTTTGACACAAAACTAAGTTTTTTAGTGAAATATTTTTTTTCGCTTTTATATAAAAAAAAGAACTAACACCCGAAGTTTCAGGATGGAGCGGAGCGCAGCGACGAACCTATTTTTGCTTATGTGTACTGACCTAACAAACAAAATGCGAAATATAAATTTAATCAAACAATTATTTGCTATATAACACTTGCCAAAATAAAACGTTAGCATAATAATTTATTACTTTGTCTAGTGAATTTGGCTTTTATATATAATGACCAGTCATTATGTATAATAGCTATTTAATCACTTTGGCTGTAACATATATATAATTTCGGAATATTTTTTGGTTTCTCTCTCATAACTTCTATCTTAGCGTGAAATTACCTTGTAACAAATTAGAGAGCATAACATTTAGCTTGTATAAACACACTTAATAGTTCGGCCAAGAAATATGGTAGAAAACTGTAACCAAAAAATTAACGGCCTCATTTATAAAAAACACGATTCCTCTTAAATCAATTTAAAACTCTGTTTATTTTATCTGTGGCTATATCTTTTCCTTGTAAAATCTCCACCACAGACTGTTTTAATCGGCGTTTTTGTAGTGTTTTAAGGAATCGAGATTTTATAAATAAGACCGTACGTTTTTCCTCAACTAACTGTAATTAAATAGTAGTTTTAAAGCGTCTCCAGCTTCGAAATGGTCACTCTTAGAGAAAAACTTATTAGATGTAAGCTATAGAAAATCTAATTCTGCGTAGGTATATTTAATTGTGCACCGCATGTGTCGAAATCGGTCAAATACACTCTTCGCAATTGGCAATCTCTCAATTTCGTACTATTGACGTTTGAAAATAAGATTAGAGTTATAATTACCGTTAGTTTACTACTAATTTCAATATAATTGTAATATTAAAATCTTACCATTGAGGCATCGGAAATTATGAGTTCAAATTCAAACGTCAATTGCAAGAAACGCCGACGCAAACTGAGAGTTTGTCAGTTGCAACGAGTGTACTTGACCGAATTCGACAAATATGGTATTCAGTATACGCAGAATTTTATTCTCTACAACTTAAATCTATAAAAATGGTAGATACATTGCCGATTTCCAAGCTGGAAATGTTTAAAAACTTCTATTATCTAGTTACTTACAATTATGGGGCAAAACCTCGTTTTTTGGCCATGTTTTTTTACTATATTGCTATACCGAACTTTTAATTTTTGTTGCTCATTAGATGCAAAATTGTATGTTCTCTAATTTGTTACATAGTTACTTTTCGCAAAAAGCACCGTGTAGAAGTTATGAGAGAGGAACCAAGAATAATCTCAAATTTTCGAGGTTTAGTAACTGTAAAAAGTTGTTCCGAAATCATAAAACTACTACCTATACCACCTTTTGCATCGTAGACCCCTATTTTGAACTTCTAATGACTGGCCTATCGTCACACTGAACACCTTTCGTTCTATAAGTTTGCTTAGTTCGTAAAGAAAATACGATATTCAATACAACATTTCAAATGTCATGAAAAATCTACAGCGATTGTTTTTTTTACGACACAAGAACTTGTAGAATAAAATTTGTTCAGCAAGAGGAGTAGAATTACTCCTCAAAAATTAAAAGTCTTCACCGTATACGGCCCTTTCTGCAACAGCTAAAGTTTCGTATAGGGTTACCAGTTGAATTGGTACTCAATCCAAAAGATCTGCCCTCATTCGTCCACTGCTAGAAATAGGCCACTTGAAATCAAATAAAATAATATTTTTTCACTTCTTTCTGTCCTCGGCCATTCCTCACCCAGCCGCTCCCGGCAATACACCTCAGGTCGTCGGACTACGAGCTGGCGTCTCATATTGCGTTTGCCGGTTCATGGTCTCCACTTGGAAGCCTATTACCCCCCCCAGCTATCTCTCCTACGTAGATTGTTTTAAAACTAAATCTGTCTTAAACTTAAACACTATACATTATCAGACCACTCGGGCTCCATCTCTGCTCACCATGACTAAGCTCTTAATAAGAGCGACCTTGTCGATCTCACCCGACAAAAAATCAAGTTAGTGATTCCGGAATTAATTTGATAATCTGTAGTGTTTACGAAACTTTTAGTCTCTATTTTGGTTTTTGTCAATCTAGATTGTATTTATTAAGATGTTAGCATCTGATTCGTGAGTAAGAATAGCCAGCTAAGCATTCCTTTGTATTCTTCATGGTCCTAACTCTGCTATTAAGAATTACGTCTCTCTGAGCTCATGCCGCAAACACGGCCAGCCCAGTTCCACTTCAGCCTAGCAGTCATCACTCCAACATCTGGAATGAATTCCTGTCAACTAAATTTTGATCTGAAATAATCCTTAATTACTTACGAAGTTAGAGACCACTATACAAGTGCAAAAACCAAAGCCCGTCCCCATGTCGTGTCGATGTCGGCCGCATGTGTCCGGGCTTTTTTGCGCTAATATTGTAGTCCTTACCTGAAAGTATTTATGGTTTATTTTGGTTTGTAACGTTGCGCCCTCACGTCGCCGCCACGATGTAATCTAGATAGTTCCTTATGGTTTTTGATCGCAGTCTATTTTCCTCCAACCTAGAATGCTGCGCTCCATTGCACGCGGCCAAACCTTGAGTTCGGACTTCTGCTTTTCAGTTCCTTACCTTAGAGTCGAGTATTATCTGGTCCCTATTTCATAGAAATACAATTCATGGTTTACTATAACTATTCGATTCACCCACAGATTAATAAGCAGGAAGGCTGGGCTACGCACATGTACATGTACATCGAATAGTCATAATAAACTATGAATTGAAATTGAAATTGAAAAAAAAAAATTATTTATCACATCAAATTACATTTAAAAAAAAATCATAATAATATAAATAATTCTAAGCTTAGGGATATTGATAAAAAGGGGTTTGCTCGGCATGGATGTTGTGTTAGACACAACGCTGATTTTCAGCAAGTCCCTGTTAAATTTTCGATATAATAAGAATTAAATAATAAGAATTACAATTAGAGTTGGACGTGTCTATAAAATTGAATAAATTACAAATACACTAATGAATTCATTGAGTTAAATATAGTTTAAATTAAATAATAATTATAGTTTAGTTGATGATATTGGTGACCGAATCTCGAGTCTGAACTTCTGAAGTGGTGATGGGCGGGACACCTGGCGAGACGGGAAGAAGGCAGGTGGAACAGGGCAGTAACGGAGTGGCGGCCGAGGACAGGGCGGCGGTCGGTCGGTAGACCAACAGCCCGATGGTCAGACGATGTGACCAGGTCAGCAGGGGGCCCGTGGATGCGAATAGCGAGAGATCGCGAAAGATGCTGTGATGGGGAAAAGGCCTATATCCAGCAGTGGGCAAAGGTGGGCTGATGATGACGATGTAGTTTTATGAAACGCTGCCCTGGCGATAGAAAATCGACCTTGACTGCGGAGGTGTAAGGTCTAAACCAACTTAGTAATCTTTTCTTTCCAGGATAACATGGAGTCCCACGTCCTGAATACGTACCACCAGGCCCGCTACCGTATCCACGCTCTAAACAGAACGTCCACAAGCGAGTCCTATTCCTCAGAGAGTAGCTGTAACCAAAACAGTCCGGAATACCCGGAGAAACTGGGGGAACTGGCCGAGGAGTGGAAGGGTAAAGCTAGCAGTGTGAGTACCTTAACCTTTTAGTGTTTCGTTTTTATTTTGATTTAGCTGTTCGGGTGTAAATTTTGATGGGCATTTTTCCGGGATATTTAGCCTATGTGACACTCCAGACTATATCTATCTCTATGCTAAATTTCATCCGGAATATACGAATGTTTAAAAATAATACTGCTTACCATTTAATGCATTTATATTACTGTTAATGATAACCAAAACATTGTTCCTTGTTCTCGTAACTATTTAAAAAAATCAATTTATAGTAGATACAATAAAAAAACATAAGTTTAGAATTGTTTACATTCGACGATAATGTCAGCACAATGTCATCAGTGTAAGAGGACACTGTTTCGTTAGTGCAGCGAAATTCCTGACGCAAACATACTCGTAGCACTTAAAGTATGTAATAATCAAATCTATCTGTTGAAGACAAAGATAATGATATTTAGTTATTTGTGAAACGTTTTATTTTAAATATTCAACTTAGGGTGACCTGCGCCAAATCACTGGATAAGTAAGTAAATAGATAAATACTTATCCAGGGATAATCAGATAACTCTGATGTGCAATGAGGAGTTTTAATCCAATCTAATCTGATTGACAGGGTTGACAGTCATACACTTTGTATGTGAATAGCTCTGCAAATGTCATGGTGCAAGACGTTTTTGACCTTATTCACTGGATAGAGCTTACCCATGGATCAACAGATAGATATTCCTAAAAACCTATTTGGAGGCTAAAAATTCTACCCATGCCGGGACTTGAACCCGCGACCTCTGGCTAACCGTGCCAGCGCTCTCCCAACTGTGCTAATGGGCAAGTGCAGGCATCAGTGAAATTTCGAGACTCTTTACAAACTTCTCTGTATTACGTACAGGCGGCGACATCTGGATATTCCATATTCATAGATAGATATTCCTGTCAGATCGCGTTGGCATAAGCCAGCCCTAGTATATAAATGGGAAACTTGCGTCGAACTTAAATTGGAGTTACATTGATTTTATACCATAAGACACAGAAAAACTCAGAAAAAATAAAACAAAAAAAAACAAAATTTTCGTGGTTTTCAGGCTACCAAAAAGTGCGAAAAAGCAAGTTACTCTAATGATAAAAAACTGATTGAATTTAGTTTCTTCACTAAATGCAAAAGTAAACAAACGTATTTTACAGCGAGCAAAGTGTAATGATCTTTTATCTAAAAATCTAAAGAGTAAAGAATATGTAATAAAGCATATTCTTATCTTATTTTGTCTAAATCAAATTGCGTCACTATAGGTTGATCCATGTAATTCTTTGTGTATCCATCCATATCAACCCAGTGTTGGACGTAATTTGCCGCAAAAATAATACCTCTCCGAGTATGTACTTATTTATAAAGGATACATTTATTTGAATCCGAAATATGCGGGCAAAGCCAGTAAGAGGTGAACATTGTGGCCATTGTGACTGATCACATAGAAAATGTGACTTATTGAGCCGTGAGCCGTCACCATTCCTACTGGGCTCTCTTACTAAACAATAGTTATATTATTATTACTTGTAACAAAGAGAAAGGGAGATAAGAGCGTCTACCTAAATAGATTAGAGCGCAAAAACCTTTAAAACAAACAATGCAGTAATAACTAGCAAAAATCGGGAACAATCAAGGACAAACAAAAGACAAGGGACAAAAGATTCAGGAAACAATAAGTCATAAAACAGGATTACCTTGAACAGATTCTGCGTACAAATGAGGTCGCAAATCCTGCATATGTGCTAAGGAGATTTTCTATTAAATTAATCTTTTGTAAACTTAGAACACGGGGTGGTCTTAGAACAATAAAAAATATATTGGTGTGCCATCTCAGGATGACAGATAGTCTCAGGATAGAAAAAAATTATTTGTCCTCAAGTTCAAACATAGTAAGGCTCAATAATGTAATATTCTTGTGTGCAATAAAGTAACGGGTGATTCATTTGGAGGTACTTTTCTGAAATATAAAAAAAAAATAATAAAAACCAATTTATCGGGTAATTTTTATTATTATACAAAGGATCTATTCTTTACATTTATTTTTTAAAGATTATTTGATTCAAATGTTTTCCGTAATTCCGGTTAACATAGTCCATTCTATCGTTCCAGTTTTCGATGACGCGTCCGAGCATTTCGATTGGTAGGTATTTGGCGAATAACGCGAGTAGTGTTGGCTTCCAGTTGCTCAATCGTACCCGGCTTATCCATATAGACTGGACTTTACATAGCCCCAAAGGAAAAAGTCTAGGGGTGTGATATCACAGGATCTAGGCGGCCAACTCCCCGCTCTGAAGCGCGAAATTAATTGTTCACCAAATTGTTTACGCAATAAAGCCATGGTTTCACGTGCTGTGTGGCTAGGGGCGCCGTCAGTTGTTACCAAATGTCCTGGAGATCACGGGCTTCAATTTCATGAAACAAATAGTCTGTTACGAGTATTTTTGTTGCACACTGAATCAATACAAACCTAACTGCAAAGTGGTTTACTTGGGGCTGCAAGTGATGTAAATGCTTCGGCCAGATGTCGCTGCCTGTACCTAATACAGAGAAGTTTGTAAAGAGGCTCGAAATTTCGCCGATGTCTGCACTTGCCCATTAGCTCAGTTGGGAGAGCGCTGGCACGGCTAGCCAGAGGTCGCGAGTTGAAGTCCCGGCATGGGTGTAATTTTTAGCCTCTTTACAAACTTGCAGTTAGGTTTGTATTGATTCGCCGTAGGTTTGTATTCAGCGTACGCCATTAGTCTTGGGTCATTCACTAACTCGACACAAGAGATTGGACACACGTGTGTCCAGTTGGTTAAAGTAAAAATTTGTATCATTTATTATGTCGTCATCTGGACACGCCAACATTTTTACCCAAATCTATGACAAAATACAGTCACGCAGATTAATGTTTTGTGGCACAATCATCATCGGCCACTAAACGTTCCGCTGCTGGGAACGGGTAATTTTGTATTTTGTCACCATCGGGGTCGGGGTGTTGCTTTAAAAAAAACTCTTAACGAACCCCTACCTAGCATATAAATGAATCTAAATTAATTTAATTTATACAAGCTATATTAGCTCTAATAGAGACTTGTTTTTTCAGACAAACGTGACATGCAAAGTCGAAGAAAACTCAAGCGAGTCGAGCTCAGACTATGATGAGGTTCCAGAGTCCGTTTTGCCCAAGCATGTACCCACAGAAGCCACAAACCAGGCCCAGTTATCAGAGCTAGCCAATGACGGTTACTATCCTGACGAAATGATGGCCGTAGACAGCGATGATGATTACGAAATAGTCGTGGTTGACGAGGCTCCCAGTCCTAATGGACCGATCATACAAGTCTATGCGGTTGATCCGAATTTAGACCTAGAAGTTTCTGAGGATGAACAAGACTTTTCAATTCAAGAGGAAGCGACGCAGGACGATGATGTCGATGACTTGTTTTTGAGAGAGGAAAGTCAGGAGAATTATGTGCGCGAGCGACATGACAGCTTAGGTATCAACTTAGATGAACCAGTAGTAACCAATGTTGATGAGTACTTTATTAAAGAGACAAAGGAGGAGAAAATTCTCGAAGTTAAAGATGAACCCGTCGTCCAAGATGTAGACGAATACTTCATCAAAGACAAATCTCTGGAACAAATCACTGAATTTCCAAATGTTGAAGAGTTCTTTATAAAAGATCCAAAAGTGGAGAAAGAACCTGTAAATCTGAACTTGGTTGAGGCTGTGCCGGACGTTGAGGAGTTTTTCAACAAAGTTGTAGAGCAGCCAGAACAAAAAGAAGTAGGGATTAGTGAGGCAAAGCCCGAGCCAACGCCGAATGCCGCAAAGGATGCCGATATCTTGCCTCACATTGAGCATATAAAGAGGTTTCTACTTGAAGACATGCCCTGTCCGAAAATACATGCTAAGTCGATGCAAAGATCGTGCTCCCTGCCACATTCACCGGCACATTTTTCGTATCTTGATGCCGATGATGCTAAAACCAGTCTTAGTTTCGAGGATTTAAATCTAGATCTGTCCGACTTCACGTTTGAAGAAGGAAAAACCTTGAAGAGTATTGAACTCCCGATAGATGAGGACACAAACACAAGCGATGATGACCCGCGAACTTTGACAGAAGAAGACGTCAATAGTTTCCTGATTACTAGCAAACCTGGTTCGGAGGTGACTGAAGAGCCTACAGATGACTTAAGCCAGGAAGATATGGAAATAGACGCCCCAGTTGAATCTAAAATTGATATCTCCTTGACGGTTTTCGAAAATCCCAATGAAAAGCTACCTCCAAAAGCCTCCACAGTTCTCGATTTTTGCATAGAAAAGCCAGCCAACCAAGTTAAAGTGAAGAAAATCAAACCTAAAGTGGAAGTGGATGATTTCGTCGACGTGGAGTCGTTGAACGATACAGTGATACCGGTCTTAGAAGCAACCAATGTTAGTGCCCTCTTAGAACAGTTCGAAGCTACTGAGAAGTTCAACACAAATGTCAAGAAGAAAGTGCCGATAAAAATAGAAGCCCCTGCGAAATGTAAGGTCGGGAATGGCTTGCCGAGCGGGGTGCGCTTGCAAGACGCCGCGGCGCAGCTAAACAAGAACAAAATGCGACACATACTGGTAAGTACACGCCGCTTTGGCCCTTATTACCATCGTCTTTCCAGAATATTATCTACCGTATCGATTTATTCCAGATGTCGACCCCAACAAGCAGTAGTTCGGTCAAAAAGACGAGTCAGCCCGTGCACTCGGACCACGACTATTGCTCACCGAAGAAGCGCCAAAGTCTCTCCGCCTCGTTGAAGGGTGGCCAAAGCCTTCTCAAACCCGAAGTGCTCTCAAGTAACAGTAAAATTCTAAGTTCGCGGCACCGATCTTGCAAAAACAAAAACGTGGTGTACCACTTAAGTAGTGACGACGAAGACAGTAACAGTGCTGCCAAAAATAAGAACAGTGTGAAGCCAAGCGTGAAGGCGTCCAACCTGTCCAACCACAGGAAGAAACTCTCGCCTGTTATACACAATATAGCCAATGTTAGTTGTAAAGAGAAAGGCAACGTTTCTGTGATGTCAAAAAACGCTTCCAAAGCAAGTGATAATTGTAGTCAAGGTTCCAGTGGTAGCATTAAGTTAACTATTAAAAATAAGTCTAAGGTTATACTTAAAATTGACTGTGATGACAAAAAAGACTCTCAGAAAGTTATTAAGAACAATGAAAGTGTTAATCATAGTGTAAGCAAAGTTTTGGACGTTGAAAACAAACCTGCAAAACAAGAAAACAATGCAAAACTAATAGTAAGTGACAAAAAAATCGAAACCAGCAAAGTGAAAGCCGAAAACATAGTCGTGAAAGAAGAAACCGGTCCTGTGAAAGAAGATTTCTACACAGCTCTATTCAAAAACAAACAGGACATACACATAGCCCTTCCAGAGCCCGTGATAGTCAAAACCGAGGGCAAAATCGTAGTTAGCAATGAAAACAAACCACCAAATGGCCTCACAGCTACGCCAAAAGTGGAAGCAAAACCTTTAAAGAAGAAACTGAACTTACAAGAATACAAATTAAGAAGAGAAGGTGTAAATTCCAACGGCAGCTCAAGAACAGTAAGTCCGGAAGCTATATTCCCTGACATACAGATCCCGATCAACTTTGAAAAGACACCCAAAGAAGTAAAAACCCAAACGGCACCAATTGAGGTTGTAATAGCTACCGTAAAGCCAGAGGTGGAAGCCCCAAAGCTGTTTGACCCTATAAGAGATGCCTCTAGAAAGATCCTTGCAAATACAAAGAAGCAGAAGGCTGAAGCAACTAGAAAAAGGGATGAAGATATAGTCATGAGTAAGATACCAAAGGTGGAGAACTTACAACTACAACCGCTCATAAGTGACGCTGAAATGCTGAAGATCGTTGGCATGGCGGGGGCTGATGTTGCGCCTTTAGTTGCAAAGCCAAAAGTTAAATCTGACTATGTGGAAATTGTTCTAGTCAGCGTTGGAACGAATACAGACGAAGCCATATTAAAAAAGCTGAACAAACCCGAAGAAAAAAGAAAATCTCATTCGCAGTCGCCGACCGACGACAAATCGAACAATGACAAATTGATCAACTTTAGGATAAAGAAGTCCGAGAACGTGTTGAAGCAAAACGTGTTTGATCCCGTCAAAAATGATGCAAAGAGTCCGAACGAGAACAGAAACGTTTCGCCGAATAAGGAAGCAAAAATCGACAAAGAAAGGTACAAAGATATTACGGCAACGTTGAAAAGCGTAGGCAAACACGTAGATAAGAAAATATGCGGCAATTCTCTGTTTGCGAGCATACAGGACGTCGTCATGAAAAAAGCTCCGGACCAAAAACAAAAGAAGCCAGAACAACGCAATTCGACTCGAAAATCATCATCGCCAGTCGAGAAAAAGTCTTTCTTCAAACCTAACACAATAAAAACAGCAATAGTTCGGGAATACGACCCTAAAACTGAACACGGGGAAGACAAAATCATACTGCATCTGGAGAAGAGCCGATCAAAACCTTTGGTCTCCAACATCGACATACAAACGGACCCAATCCTCGAATTCAAAGTTTTGTCCACCCTCGAGTCAAAGCCGAATGACGGCAAAATTCGTCCACCCAAATGCATAAGAAAGAGGACCGTCTCCGACATGTCTGTCTCGAGTGAAGACAGTCCCAACAGACCGCTAAAGGATAAAGCCGAGGAGAAGAAAATCGAGAAGCGAAAATCGGAAGACCGAATCAAACATTCGCGGTCTCGAGATGGCCGCACGCGCTCCCGCTCAAAATCGAGATACCGATCGAAGTATTCGAGGAGAAATCGGAAGCACACTTCGAGTCGCAGTAGATCTCGGTGCAGATCTCGCTCAGTCGAACGCTATCGCTACAGGCGGTCTCACTCTCCCTACCGACGGTCTCCCCATAGGTCCTCGAGGTCCCGGAGAAGGGACTTCCGTCATAGGTCCCGGTCCCGCAACTATAGGTCTCGGACGCGAAGCCCCGTAGCCAAAAAGGGCAAGATCACTCCGGAGACTGATAAGAAAGAACTGACGCCTAGAAAGCCGACGGTATCGGAAAGCTCTGACACGTCTAGTAGGTAAGTTGGCAGAGATGCGGTGGATGGTTGGGGTGGCGCGTTTCGAATAGTTTTTGGCTGTAATCTCCAACTTTAGGTTGGTATTTTGGCCTGCAGACGATGAGCTTGTGCAAGTACAAAAAATGATACCTATTAAAAAATATAAAATGAATGAAAAAAAAAAAGTGAAACAAAAGAAAAAGTAAAAATTAAAACTACAAAAAAGTAAAAAAAAAGAAAATTAAAAGGTATAAATATATTGCGCAAGTACTGGCGCGATAAATTTCCTTGGGTAATATTGTGTTCATTTTCGATACGTGCCAACCTAATTCTCTATTAACTATTGAACGCTGAAATTAACAGTAAAACCAGCCAAGTGCGAGCCGGACACCGCAGGAAGGGTTCCGTACCATTATCTATACAACATTAGAGACAAAGATCGAGAAAACATGGCAAAAAATCTCGTTTGTTGTATGGGAGGCCCCCTTAAATATTTATTTTATTTTAATTATTTATTTTTGAAGCGAATATAGAACTAAATATTCCGTGAATATTTCAAGCGTCTACCTGTTACCGTTATTAATATCGAGCAAAAAACGGCAAAAAAATACGTTTGTATACATTGCTCGCACTTGGCCGGTTTTTTTTGTTAATGCTCTATCGTAAAAACGGTAATACATGCAGGCATCAAACTTGGCGTGATTGTGGGACTTACTATGCATATATTGTAACGACAAATAATAAAAAGCGCGAGTAAGGACCCCTCGGTGCGCGAGTCCGACTAGCACTTGGCCGGTTTTTTAATTATATTTTATTCACCAACGTGCTAGTTTTTGGTTAAATTAATAGTGCGATTATACGTTTCAACTAAATACAACGTATTTCCTTAAATGAAAACTTACATCGATCTTTTTGTATGTTAACTTTTACTAGTTCACATACATACATAAACTCAGGCAGGCAGAGACCTTGGCTTGACACTAGTTCCTTTTTTCCTCTGTGGCATTAGTATTTTTTCTGTTAGATAAAATAAATTGAAACTTTTTTTTAAATAGGTAACACTAAAATAGTGCCAACTTTGACATGGCATTATGGTAGGTACCGCACATTGTTCTAAAAGTGCTTATGTACTTATACTGAGCCGCTTTCAGAGCAGCTCTGAGAGCTTTCCGAAAATTGGGTCTCAGCCTGCTCTATACCCATTTAAGTCCAAACCCGTCTCTAAAGCCCCCCTTCTTTGCAGCTCGAGCTCGTCAAGTTCATCAGGAACTAGGGGCTCCCGCAGCCGCTCCAGGACCCCAGCCCGGCGTTCTGGGACCCCCGGTCGCCGTTCTAGGACCCCAGTCCGCCGTTCTAGGACCCCGCCGAGTCACCGCTCCGGGAGCCGGTCGCGTAGTCGCAAGCGGTCCAGCAGCCCGCCAGCCGCACGTCGCGGGTACTCGGCATACGGCGATGAGGCACGGTGAGAGATTAAATTATTTATAAGTGTAAAATTATTTTTAAATAGGAATAATTAATGCCGAAAAAGTGCAATGCATTTAAGAAGAAGGAGAAGAAGAAAGACATTATTTATTATACTATTAAAATGTGAAAATTACTTTGCTAAATTCCGCTACAATCCCACAAGCACCATGCGGTTAGTTAATGCACCGCCCTCCCTCCCACTTTTTCAAGCAGAAGCAAGACACAAACACACCACTACCGACAACAATACTTGTGTGAAAAAATGCGTTGCGTTTTAATGCTATTATAGATTTCCACAAGGTAACGCCTGATTCCATACAATTTATTATTTCAATGCCAACAAAACTCATCACACAAACAAAATAAACAGATAAGTAACGTAATATCCACAACAACAGAAAGGAAACTAAATACGACAGACAAAACAAATAACTAAAACAGATGAAGCCTGTGGTGTGTCTAAGTTGCCACAAACGGCAGCGGACTCAACGTTGTGCTGAGGAAGTGATCCCTCAGCCTCAGGGCTGATTTTCAGTCAGTGCCTACGGTAACTCATAATTGTATTAGGGAGTGCGTGCCGTGGTGCATTTAAAAAGAATTAAAACAAAATGCAATAACATACGTACAATAAAAAAAATATCGTCATAAAATACTTATACAGTTACATATACGTATTATATGTAAATAAATATGTAAGTACGTATTATATGTAAATACGTACTTTAAAATTGTGTGAAATATTATGCTTTTGTAAAATTTCAGGCATACTTTTTTTTAATGATGCGAAAATTTTAACGTCATTCCAATAAAGATTTTGTGAAGATTAGATTTCATCATCATCATTCAGCCACAAGAAGTCCACTGCTGGACATAGGCCTCCTCCATGGATTTCCAAAAAGACCGGTTGGAAGCGGCCTGCATCCAGCGTCTTCCTGCCACTTGGATGAGGTCATCTGTCCATCTTGTGGCTGGTCGTCCTACGCTGCGCTTGCCGATATGTGGTCTCCATTCGAGAACTTTTCGGCCCCATCGGCCATCAGTTCTGCGTGCTATGTGCCCCGCCCACTGCCACTTCAACTTACTAATCCGCTGGGCTATGTCGATTAGATTAGATTTATTTATTATTATTTTTTAAATAGCAATAGGATTCTTACAATCTTGGAAAAAGCAGGGATTTTTCAATATTTTGAAAACAATTCCCTGCGACTTGGTTCCTCTATAATTCGCTAGACCGTTGACTGATGGAATCGATGACTCATTGCATCACTGAGTTTTTATTTAATTGAATCACTTACTAATTGACCAATTAGTCATCATTGCTCCATTGATTCTTTGGCTCGTTATTTCATTAATGTGTTAATTAGTTGAGAGATTGGTCTATCGCTCCATTGACTAATTGACTTGCAGCGTATTAGACACCTAAGTAGAGTATGACAGCACCTTTATGGAGGGCTTATCTGACTTTGCCTTGTCCTATGTTGTATTTATGTGACTTGTTTTTCCTTTTTATTTGTTTATGTAACTGGTTATGCCTTTTTTCTTGTGATGTGTTAATTTGTCCCAATAAATATTTTTCTTTCTTTTTTTATATGTACTCTAAGGCAGACCTCCTCTCAGAGAGGTTATGGGCTTAATCCCCGCCGATTGGCAATTTCAAGCGCTACGGAATATGAAAACCTCATTCGTTCAGGTTTCTCTAGGGACTAAAAATCATCAAAGACTGTTAACAGCTGTCAGTGGTTGTTTTTTTTTCTCTGACAGCTGTTAAGAATGGATTGATGGGCTACCAGACGGCTGTTAACGATAGATTAATGTTTCTTTTATGTAGCCTATACACGTCCCACTCCAAGGCACTGGCCCTCTCTCAGAGAGAGAGTATAGGCTTAATTACTGCGCGTGGCCACCGCGGATTGGCAATTTCAAACGCTGAGGTATGTAAACACCTCGGACACTCAGGTTTCTTCACGATGTATTCCTTTACAGTTAGCGAGATTAAGGCTGTTCTTACGTGAAGCATGCAGTCTGGCTCGCACATTTTAACGTTTTAAATTATCGTAATAAAATGACAAAATTTTGATAAATGTGGTCTGAGGGTTGTACATAATTAAATTACTGACATTATATATATATTTTGCTTTTCCTATGTTTCGAAAAGTTGTTTCCAAAATTATTAATTTTGGAATGAATTTTTCTCAATTTAAAACTTAGTACAGGATAAGAAGCTTGAATGTTCGCAATTTTATTACCTATCAGACCACATGTATCAAAAGTTAACTCATTTAATAAAGTGATTAAATTGTGCGAGCGAGACAGCACGCTCCACCTAAGAACAGCCTTAATGGTTAGTAAACGGGAAACAGTGGTTTACAATGATGTGAGACCGGCAGCGGAGGACGTTTTAAAAAACTATTTATTTTAATTAAACATTTATTTAAACTCTACAATAGCTTTTAGATGCTTCTTTCTTCTGAGGGCCGCCCGGTCATTTAATCAACTCTGTAGTGTAAACAACAGCATTGATTTATTCTGCGACAGTATAAGTATCGTACGTAAATCTATTACCTCGGATTTCTGTAACTCTTTGCAATCAATTCCCTGACCGTCGAATATGGATTGACTGACCGTTACCTACTTAATTACATCTATTATTTGTTCTCTGTTGTACACTGAATTACATCTGAGACCATGAATGTGTATTGACTGTCTATTTATCTATTTGTTTTGAAGTGAGTGAAATATTGTCTCCTGTGTGTGCTTAGGCATTTTGTACTATAATATTTCTACCAGTGAAAACTTGTCATTGGCTCTCTGTGTCTATTTCATTTGTAATGTATGTTTTTCATAGCTGTAAGTTTTCCTATTATAATAAAATAAAATAAATAAAATAAGTACCTACTACTAGTTAAAATTAAGGCTTGTCCGTTCTGTTCGATGGTTGAATGGGGAACGGAGTTTTTTGTCCATTGTTTCTCCAAAATGATCTGGATTTTGAAATGGACACCTAGTTTAACTTGTAACGTTCATTAAGTCGCAGTTTTGGTGCTACTTTGAATAAATTTTGATTTGATTTCATTTGAAACGCTTTAGTTTTATGGAAACTGTAATACAAAACCACTGTGGCTCACTTCACTGGGGGAACAGGGCAGCTCCATACATAACACGCGTCATATCTGTGTTTCCAGTGAGTGCAGCACCCCGGTGGAAGAGCGCCGCATAGTGTTCGTCGGGAAACTGGAGAAGGATGTGACTAAGTCGAGTCTGCGGGCGATGTTCAGCAAGTTTGGCCCCATACTCGAGGTCACGTTGCATAGCAAGGAGGATGGGTGAGTTGTAGCATGGTTAATTAAAGAAAGGGAAGGGAAGAAAGTTTGAAGAAAGAAAGTAAAAGATTCCGTGTGGCGCCGGATTAAGAATAGCGTCACTCCATTTCCTTCCGTAGAAGGTGACCAAGGATATCAATTACTAGGAGACGGGCAGCAGCGTCTTCCTGAGATTCCATCCGCATACTGCGATCGCCAACCCGCCTGCCAAGCGTGGCGATTATGGCAAAACCCCTCATGGGTATGAAAACCACGAGGGAGGCCTATGTCCTGCAGTGGGCGTCAAATGGCCGATGATGAAGGGAAGAAAGGGAAATCATTTATTTGTGCTTAGAGACACTCACACTGTCCCTCTTTTGTCTTGAGTAAAATTCGGTAGTTGTTCGAAACAGTAGTTATAATGCGCAAAAAGTTACAATAAAAATTACAACGGCGCGGACGCAGGCTCGGTATTTTTGACAGAGAGAAAAATTATGCGTGACGTATAGTGATGCGACTATTATAGTGATGTGACACAACCGTAGAATGTCGTAGTGAACACACACATAAAACATTAACCCTTATTCGACCATAGGGATAACAGTTCCCACTTTAAATTGAACCTTACCTCCTTGAGATAAAGTCCAAAACCAATGAAAAATTTATACTAGCTATGGCCGTTTAAGGGTTAAGTATAGTCGGCCTCGCTCACATAATATAGACGGGAATATTTTTGTCTAACGACATATTCATCATTGCACTAGTGTCGTAACCATCGGAACGGGGTTCTGTTATTCGGAATAAAAATTACCAACGAGAAAACCTCAAGGCTCTTAATAGATACATAGATAACACTTTATTGTACATAAAAAAGGAAATTGCACAGATATTTATCTGCTCCGACAAATCTTCCACATCGGCCTGCGTCTAGGGACGATCAATTTTAAAAGCCTGAGGCAAATATTCTATTTTATTTCTTTATGGACAAGGAAAGACATTCAAAAACACAACCAAAATCACTGAAACCTGTGAGGTTTATACGTGATTTTTTTGAGTACACTCTATAATACGAACCGTATTTTATGTGGTAGGCCTACATTGGAAAAGCACCCTCCAAGCTAAACTTAATAACATACAAGTTCAGCCTAAGAAGTACCCCTTCAATATAAGTCTACTGTTAACGGGTTGAGCTTCCAAATCACATAATACACTAGGTGGTAGTACGTTTAAGATAGCAGGTAGTAGGTAGTCTGTAGTACGCGTACCATACGCATTCCTGTATCTAGGTATTACAATAGTAGGCGAATACAGAAGATGACGCAGTTGCGGAGAACGACTTCTCTTTTTTAAGTTAGTTATATTGTTATTTTGTTCGCATATTAAAGTTAGTTTAAATTTATCAAAAATATCGATTATTTTACAATAACTGAATAATCCAGAATCATCATCTCTAGCTCCTTATGCTAGGTGATACAATATTTTTTTATAATTGTGCGTTGAATTTTATAAATCTTTTCAATATAACTTTTGCAGGGGCCAGTCCCTTTCATAGAACATTAAACTACCCCCCTTGTTTAAGACTTTTGCCAGTCGGATTTTTTGTTTCGTTTAATAATGCCAACAGAAATGTCTGTTTACCAATCAGTGGATTCCTTCGCCTTCCGTGGCCATCAGATGTCGCTACTTGGTTCTATAGTATATAGTATTTTCTGCGGTTAACACGAGCACTAGACGTAATAAAAACTGAATTTGCACGGATTTAACTGAATTTACTCGATTCATTTTTTTCATTTTACAATTTTCCGACATTTCGTTACCTTTGCAAGTCCCTTGGTCTCGCTAGGTACTTGGTTCTTTTAATAACGGCCAGAATAACAGTTGTGTAATAGCTAGTTGATTCTTTTTAAAACCTAGTATTATCTTTCTCTAGCGTAAATGATGTTGTCCCTTACTTTACTTTATTGAACCCTTACTATATTGTATTCCATATATTTGTAAATACAGCGGCGGACATGCTTCGGCCAAATAGGGGATGTATTAGCGAAGGGCAAGATAAAAAGTACCCGAAACCGGCGTGCGTGCATGCAACGGTTAATGAATGTGGAGGAAGCCAAACTGATCTGTCAGGATCGTGGCAAGGGGCAGTCCCTGGTCTCTGCCTACCCCTCTGGGATACAGGCGTGAGTTTATATATGTATGCATGTATATTTGTAAATCATTTAATGTTTTATTTATTTATTTAATACGGAGATATTACAGAAACATGCCACTTATTCTAAACTTAGATGATAAAAATATGTACTAGGCATGCATCCAAAAACATATCTCACTAAGAACTTTATTATGAGTAAGTTTAAGGTGAGGGCGTGTATTGAGTAATTCATGAAGAGTACATGAATTATTTTACAGCAATAATATGTGACACAACTTATAGAGACTAAATTAAAACTTAATGAACGGTCATGTGGGGTCCTGAAGTGAGTGCACAACACAATATTCAAGTCTTCCGGTTTCTCCCACACCAGCAAACCGCCAATATCAACAGCATGTCGTATCACTTAATGTATCAATCAATCAGCCCTTACTGGTTCACTGCTGGACATAGGCCTCCCCCAAGGCACGCCACTTCTTTCTGCTGCTAGCATTCTGCCCCAGACCGTCAGTAAACAAATCCGTTGTATAAAAAAAAAACGGCCAAGTGTGTGTTGGGCCACGCGCAGTGTAGGGTTCCATAGAAGGGGGGACGTAAACTGCTTTACAGAACGAACAACTTCATCAACGTAATTTTTTTCAATGGATTTTGTACGAAGTTTTCTTGTTAAGTTTGTTGCCTATTACTCGTTAACTTGTAAAGCCTACTTAGCCGTGATAGTTTTCCTTTTAAGTTCATTTTATGTGCTATTACCCAAATTTTCCGTTCAACCAGGAGAGGGAGGCCCTACTTGGACAAAAATTAGCGTTTCAAAGCTTAATATTTCGCAAACGGAACCCTAAAAAATATCTTCCTACACCCACTATATTTTCAAACAACCAATCCAACGATACCCCACATCATGGGGTAGGCGAGGAAAAAAATGCATTCCTTATTTAAATGTAAGGGGGTAGGTACCCTACATTTTTTTTTAAGATTTATACTACCGTTTTGGCAGCTTTCTCATACTAATCGTCTTTGAGCTAGGCCGCGGACAGACGGACGGGTAGACGGACAGTCAGACAGACAGACGGACGGACGGAAAGTCAGACAGACAGACGGACGGACGGACAGTCAGACATGGCAAAACTATAAGGGTTCTTTGTCGACTACAGAACCCTAAAAAATAATTGCAGTTCGTTAGTCTCGCTAAAAGTCCAGGGAAAGTTTATATGGTGAGAAAATATGGAGATGGAGAGAAACTAGACAGAATTATTGTATAACTATTTACTTATTCTTTACTCAGCCTCTATTGTGTCCCGCTACGGGGCAAAGGCCTCCTGGTTATTCTCCCTAATAAAATAGAAATTCCTTCCCCAGATGTCGCTACGGCTTCGTGACATTCCAGCGCGCCCGCGACGCGTGGTCCGCTGTAGAGGCGGCCGCCTCCTTCCCCAACTACGACGTCGGCTTCGGCGGCCGGCGCGCTTTCTGCCGGCAGCGGTACGCCGACTTGGGTGAGTTGAAGATACCTGCCCCCCCCCAACTACTCAAACGGGAAACTTGTAGTCAACCGCACCTTTAAAGCCAAGGTAGGCTACATCAGTCATATGAGAGCACATGACCGACGCTCTCCCCAGCCGTATCAGTCGCCGTGACCGAATCCCGTCGGAGAGAATCATTACCATCATCATCATGACTCAATGATTTATTGCCACAAACATGCTTACATAACAATAATAGTAGTTATAGACGGAGAACAGTGCGTGTGACAACGATACTATTTCAGCGTTTGCCGTTTCTATTCGAAACAGCGCTATTTTTCGAATAGCACCTCCACACCGAATAAAGAATGAAGTAAAACAAGATTTACTATGTTTTAAAATCTTTTATTGAAGGGTCTGGAGAACAAAATGGCCATGCAACCACCCCATTGGTAGTTAGTCCAACTAACTTTCCAAATCTTATCTCCCCAGATGGCCTAGAGGCGGACTACAGCGAGGGATACCTAGGCCCGCCTCCTGCGCCGGCGCACCACGACATGTCCTTCGAGCAAATGCTACTCGACATGAAGCACAAACTGAGTCAGCGCAAGACTGAAAAGCGCGAGGAGAAACCCTGACAGTTACCGAAGAGTTCCCTCATTATAAGCCTCGTGTTTACCGTCTGTAAGTACGTCCTGGGCGGGCTGTTTCTGTGAACGCCCTTTCGGCTAATAGATGGCTAATTCAAATGTCCACATTTAACGAACGCGTCCCTCGTATAACGAGCCTTGTGTTTACCGTCTGTAGGTACGTCCTGGGCGCACTGTTTCTGTAAAGGCTCTTTCGGCTAATAGACGGCTAATTCAAATGTCCACAGTTAACGAAAGCGTCCCTTATTATAAGCCTTGTGTTTACCGACTGTAGGAACGTCCTTGGCGGACTGTTTCTATAAACGCCCTTTCGGCTAATAGACGGCTAATACACAACCGACTTGAAGCCGCTAACAGCTCTTAACGGTATATTAACAGATTGTACGAGTAATCGGGGGTAAGTCACGATGGAGGCCAAATACCTCTGTAGCGAATGCTAAGGTATTGTTTATGATTTGTTAAAGGAGACAGCGGGAAATGAACTCTGATAAACAAATCATAAATACGACTTCACTTCGAATTTCGTTCGGATCAAATCTCCAACTAAACTAAAAGCCAAAAGATCATCTGGGCTTATAAAGAACAGCTTCGAAGAGTTAGGAATGGCCCGCTTCGAACTGGCATTATTTTTTATTGTACGTGTCTCGGCGCTCGGCCTCATACTTGTTTACGAGGCTCGGCCTTCGGCCTCTGTACCTAGCGCTCGGCTTTCGTTCGCGATGAACGGAAGAAATCGTACTAAGTACGCAAAAATTACCCTAAGTACGACGCAGCAGCTTCTCGTTAGCAAAATTGTCCAGTTAATCCATAAGTTGTAGTAAAAAAGGCTTCCAAACTGGAGTTAACAATCTGTTTTTCTTCGTCGCTTAATTAAAACTAGAATTTAAGTAAGAGATCCTTTAAAAAATATTATGTTGCTCACTACGTACCTCTAATTGTTTTTCTCTTATAAAATGTTTAGTACAATAATTCTTTTAACTCATACCCTGTCGCACCAACGACTGCTGCTTCTGCCAAAGAAATGTCCTTTTGGCAATTATACTAGCCCGACCAATAAAAATATACTCCGTTTCACGTGTCGAACTCCCAGGAAAACAAATACTCCCATCTCAAGCGAAACTATAATTAAAGACGGTCCGCTGCATAGGGTAGGTTTACTTAATGCAGTGGCTATTGAAGGTCACGCGCATTAACCAATGGGCGCACATGGACGATTTTCTTTGGGAGCTTGTTTCGTGGAATGGAGTATAGATAAACCCTTCTTTCGCCGTCATTTTCGTAACATTTTCACCTTCTACAGTCAATTGTCTATACTTAATATTTCTATACAAAGTGATTTGACAACTGCAATGCAACGAAAAGTGTAAACGTTGGAGAAAAGTAGTTAAGATTTAACATGATAGTTCTCCAATGTTGATAGGAATTAACTGTCATACAATTATGTTTGTAGAAGTACCAGCATACACATATTTATCAATTCAACGAAAAAACGGTCAACATTAAGGCATTTATCGGTTAGTACGGTTCCCCGTAAAATACTCAATGCATAGAATGAACGAAACTCACTTATATCATTAGTGTATTTTCCGGAAGAGGAGTGAACTAGTTGTCAATAAAATGTTTAGTGGGGGCATCTTCGATATCGCCAAAACCAGTTTAAGGTATCTACGACACCAAAAATTAACCAATCCACAGCCCATGTTCGTCCACTACCGGACATAGGCCTCCCACAAGGCAGGCCACTTCTTCCTGCTGGTCACTCCTGTGGTCTCCACTCTAGAACCTTTTTACCCTATCGGTTATCGGTTTTTCAGCAGATGTGACCAGGCCACAGCCACTTCAGCTTGCTAGTCCTATAGACTATGTCAATCACCTTAGTTTTTAAGGAAAATGTATGGAACAACTGATTTATTTTTACCAATGGCATGACTTTGTTTTCTAAGTTACGTACATTTGTGAAGTTAATACCACTTGCTAACTCAAACTGGGAAGTTTTCTAAGTTACGTACATTTGTGAAGTTATACCACTTGCTAACTCAAACTGTGAAGTTTTCCAAGTTACGTACATTTGTGAAGATATAACACTCGCTAACTCAAACTGTAAAGTTTTCTAAGCTACGTCCATTTTAAAAGTTTACTACTCGTTAACTCAATCTGTGAAGTTTTCTAAGTTACTTAAATTTGTGAAGTTATACCGCTCGCTAACTCAAACTGTGAAGAAAAACATCGTGAGTATGTGAGGTGTTCACCTCAGCGCTTCGAATTGCCTATCCGTGGTGATAAGGAATGTACTCTCTCTCTAAGAGAGGGCATGTGCTCTACAGAGGGAAAAGCCTCTACCTGCCTATAGGATTGGAAAGGATGTTGAGTTCATACTGAGTATGCAGATTAATTCTCTATTATATTACAGCGGTTGGTGTTAATAGGGTTTAGTATATCATTGTGTATGTATGTAAATATTAGTTGTTAGTTTTTAGTTTAACTACTTTATCTTTAGATTATCCGTACAATTTTTATGTCTTGTTCGAATCCGTCTGCCCTCTTGGTGAGAATGTCATTGTGTAAGTTAATCTCAGTTTATTGGTTGGAAATTGAGGTTAACTGAGGTGACATGACCTAGTTTCTGGATTGGAAAAAAAAAGTTAAACGTCTCAATTGTATTTGGGACAAGTGAGAAGTGTTCATCTGATCTAATATTAATTTCAATATTTGTTCATTTTCACCATCTGAACTAAACATGTAGGTGCAACTTTGACCGAACCGTTAAAAGGTTTTGCTTGACGTTTAACTTTAAGAGCTATTTCATCTTTTCAGAAACTGGTTCTGTGTTTGTTTTACTAGGGATCATGGACTTTACCATTTTTGTTGAAACGTGCCGAAATATTATATTATGTTGTTAGATTTCTGTTGCATTAGTCTTATTACTGTAAACATAAGTAGCTTCGGTAAATTGTGTATAAAGAAAAAAATTATTATTCGTCTGTAAGGAAATTAAAATAGTCTTTCTTTGTAAGTAACCAAAAAATATTTATAGAAGCTTAAGTGCTATTCCGAATGTGAATTTAAAATTACTAATACAGGGTGTGTATAGTAACAGAATGCTCTAAAATCGTTGATTATTGGTTGTAAGGTAATATACCCTGTATAATATATTCTTTCAATGAGATTTTAAGTGCCAATTTCTTTAATTTTTCCGACCAACTTTGACAGATCTGTAAATAGCATACACGTGTATGTTTGGTTATTACGTTTCGCTCAACTTAGTCTAGTAAGATGTCAAGTAGAACAACTTTCGCTCCGTTTATTTTGGTTTGCCACTTTCTAACCTTAGCCGTAATCTGAACAATAATCCTTGGTGAGAAATGAAATAATAAATAAGTTCGTTTGTTCATTTAACGTATCAAGATCAAACATTACGTCCGGGCTCTGTACGAAACCGAGGCCAGCCCCGCTCCCCCTCTGATGTTACTTATAAGTTACTAGGTGACTCAGCAAACGTTGTTTGGCCATATTAATTAGCCTAACGACCTATTCTCACGCCTGTCAAATGTACTGTAACGATTCCTCTTTATAGTAGCTGGCTGGCAGAGCCTTCTCTTCTTATTTTGAATATTTTGAAGGGAATTGTTACGTTTTGTTTTAGATGTCAGTCGATCCCCAGCTAGGCTAGGCGATTGATAAAAAAAAGAGTAATAAAAGAATATATTGCGTATTAATAAAATAGCGTATTACAGTACACAAAAAAAAAAAAACATAAAAATAGGTGAAGACGTTGCGGAGGAGTTCGATAACAAACACTGTGACTACAGATTTTTATATAGTAGAAGATTTACTGAACAAGAACAGAACGTTTTCAAAAGTAAACCTTTTTAGACTGAAAAGTCGTTTCGGAAAGTGGCCGGTTAAGGCTGCTCTTACGTGGAGCGTGCTGTCTCGCTCGCTTTTTATTATCCTGTACTAAGTTTTTCATTGAGAAAATTTGATTCCAAAATTAATAGTTTTGGAAACAACTTTTCTGTATTAAAAACTACGTAGGTATCGGAAAACAAAAATGTATGTAAAATGTCCGTAATTTAATTATGCGTCAAACCCTCAGACCACATTTATCAAGACTCGTTTTATTACAATTATTAAAAATGTTAAATTTTGCGAGCGAGAGAGCATGCTCCACGTAACAACAGTCTAAGTAGAATTTAGCATTTCACTCTCTACTAAGAGCCTAGTCAAATGTTGCTTCATTATAGCTTGAGTTGTGATTGTATTTATTATTCTGTCTAAATTTAAGACTTACATTACGCAGTTTTCATTGTAAAATAGATCATGTATCGACTTTCAGATTTATAGTAGTCCTTATTACAAAGGCTTAAGTGACAGTATCAAGTAACGAAAAAATAAAACTACAAAAATGTTGACTGCCAGTTTGTGTTACTCGCGATGACATACCTAATCATTGAGAAGTTATAATGGAATAAAGGAACAGAGAATCATACATGTACCCTAAAAAACCTTCCACTTCTGTTTGTTAAGTCAGTAATGTGAAAACTATATGGATCCATTTATTGACTGCATACGTCACTACAGCGTCACTTATTCTGCCTTCACTAAGAACTACTATGGTTTTATAGTATCACACGAGTGTTATAAGACCAAGTTATGTACAGTGTCATACACTACTTTATCTACTCACATACTATAATACATAAAATTATATTGCAAATAAAACGCTGAATATCAACAAATTTATTTTCCATTCCATGAACTCGTGGTAACATTTATTATAGTTGCTCCTAGATTTCGCCGGTAACAGGTTCATAGTCATGTTTGACTACTATCCTCACTTTCAGACATGTTTTTACACAAAAACGAATTTATTTTACAAACAGAACCAAACTTTGTTTAAATATTGAAAAGTTTTTTTAAATGTAAAATGTTGGCGCTAAGGCGCAAACATCGATTGCGTGTTGCGTCGCCGCGGACTCTTTCATTGAAACCTTATTTTTAAAAGTAGAGGTTCAACCTTCTTGGTCCAGCTGGAGGTGGTATAGGTGTATCGCTATGATTAAAAAGTTATATTATGATACAGGTGTCCATACACGACCTGTATCGTAATAAAACTTTTTATTTTTTATTTTTGTCCTATGCCTAATGTTTGTCATAAGAGTTTTATAATATTTGTATTATAGTATCAGAGTAGATAAAACAAGTTTAGCCTCATACACCATTAACGTTAATGTCGTTAGCGACCTCTGGCGACCCAATCAGAAATCATTTATGCACAGATTAATGCAAAGAATGTATGCACCGTTGCAAATGAATGTATGCACCAATGCAAAGACAGATATTTGGGCCAGTTTCTGAATTAGGAATTTCAGTAAATAGTTAACTGAAGTGGTGTCTCTCCGAATTTCTCAGAAAAGAGCGTGACAGAACGTTACCTAAGTATCTACTTAGTGAAATTCTCAGTTCAGAAACCGACCCAAGGTTTATCTACGATCAATTAGCCATCACTGACAGGGCCGCATATGTAAAACTACAATTCATAGTTGATTATGACAATTCGATGTACATTGCGTAGCCGATTAGTACACATCAAAAGACTATTTACCGAAATGAAGGGATATTAATTAATTTTACATGGCAATACCAATCGCCTGTCACCTTGTCGTTTGCTGTCTAACTAGGAACCTGTTAGCGCAGGCAAACTGGGCCGAGTTTCATAAAACTAAAATTCGTACCTAGTTATAACCAGTCGACAGTAATTGAATCGTGTGATTTTAAAACGACACATGTCCTTTCATTACAACTTTGCAGGGAATAGAAAAAACTGTTTAAATACTAATATGTACAACAGCAATATTTTAGCACATTATATTGATTTCTGTATGAATAAACTACAATTTTTTTTCTAATGTAAATCAATAGGTAGGTGTAAATAATTTAATAAAAAAAAAAAAATGGGCAAGTGTTATTTTAAAAACACATGTGACTTGTGTTGTTTTAAAATCACACGATTCAATTGTGTCACTCCCATGACTGACTCGTCATTGGCAGAATTAGTCGTCCTAGACGGGACCGATTCAAGTTGCCACTAGGGGAAATCTGCAATTCGTAGGTAGTTTATGATGGCAATTCGAGGTACCTACATTGCGTAGCAGTCTTCCTACTCGTTAATTTGTGGGTTATCGACTTTGCAATGTACGTCGAATTGTCAGAGTAAACCATGAATGGTAGTTCTATGAAGCAAGTCCCTAATCGTAGATGATCTGTAAAAATGACAGTCCAAATTGAGTCCTATTGCTTTAGATTTAGAGTGTGTAAGTCGCATGATGATTTCCGTCAATTTAATCAATTCATATTAGAGCTACAGTAACTACCGCCCAGTGTGAAAATTCGTGAGTAAATTGGTAACATTCATCTCGATAGAAAAGTGTTGCCAGTGTTAATAATGCCACGGGTTGCCATAAGCACCGCGGTGACATTTTTTTTTGTAAAGTTTACTATGATATTTTTCTAGCTATTAGGAGAATTCTTGAAAAATACTCCGTAGACAGTTTAGGAATTGGCTTCGTTTTCAATCTGTTTATTTCACTAGTTTTGTTAAGCGCCCTGATGGATTATCGACTTTATTCTTTTCGCAATAAGGTTGACATACCCCCTAGCTTCAGTAAGTTAATCATCTAGCTATTTATTATAGAGTAACGATAGTGAAGTCTGTCCCAATGGAATGTCGTGAAGAAGGCACGTTCTGCTGAAATGAACAAACAAAAAAATCTGCTTAGGTAAAATATTCTTTTTGTCATCGTTCAAAATGCAGATCAGCAGTGATTTGTTTATAAACTTCAACGTAACATTGTATTGGGACAGACCGTAGTCGCGGAACCAAGTGATTTTGTTAGAATCTAGCATTTTTTTAGTAGTACATAAACGTAACATACAAAATGTAATTGTATATTTTAATTACCTACAGTGAAATTGTTTTATACGGATGTTGAGAGAATAAAGTATTTTGAACACTACGCTATGTTTCACTTCGTTTCTAACACCCAGTGATAGTTAAAAAACTAGATGTCTAACCAGCGCTAAAAAAGTGACCCCACGTTCAATTGTGGGATGGTGGGCGAGGCCTGTCAATTGTGTTACCAATCGAGTTAGTTGGATCCGTCCTTCTGTCCGTCCGTCCGTCCGTTTGTCTGTCTGTCTGTCACCAGGCTGTATCTCATGATCCGTGATAGCTAGGCAGTTGACATTTTCACAGATGATGTATATTGCCGGTATAACAACAAATACTAAAAACGAAATAAAATAAATACCTATTTAAGGGGGTCTCCCATACAACAAACTAATTCTTTTGCGGTTTTTTCTCTTTCTTTGTGTCTAATGTTGGATAGATAATGGTACGGAACCCTTCGTGCGCGAGTCCGACTCGCACTTGGCCGTTTTTTATTTATTTTAAGACGGTCGCGTGTGTTGCTTTTCATAGATACTAAAGAGCTAGAGCTGGTCCCATGGTGAGTAAATAGTTGTCCAACATAAATTTGTCAAGATGTTAGTGGGATCCATTAAATCATCGGACTCTTCTTTTGCTTGAAGTCGGTTTTACAAATTTTTACTATACTAACTTATCTTTGCAGTTGGGTTGTACGTTTGGGAGAGCATTGTTTTCAACGGCAAAGTTAACTTCCCCGGAGTTATCTTAAAAATATTTTTACCCCTCCGGCATAATATTTCCTACTCGCACTTGTGCTGGATGCTCGCGCAAATTAGCAACCAGTTAAGGAAATGCCGCGGGGTTGTATGTAAGTACCAACGGGAGGTACGGTATCACACTGTTAGCATAAGAAAGGGACCGGTCAACTATTTGTTTCTCGCTTTTACAATAATGCCGTCTATATTGTGTGAGAGAGAGGCAAATAGTTATCAATAGTAATAAAAATAATAATTTATTAGTTAAATGCAGATAGTAGGTACCAGTGGCGTAACTATACTATCTGAGGCCCGGGGCAAAAGAAGATTTCGAAAAAAGTTCTTATAAAAAAGTTTTCAATCAGTAGTAGTAGGTACATACCCAACGCCGGAAAAAAGTAAACTATCCATATAACAACATCCATAGTCAGTAGTAACAAGGAAGTAAAAATTTACCTATGTTACTATACTTCGATAGCCAGTAGTATCTAATACGGGAAAAAAAAATTACCTGTGTTACATACTACTGGTAGTAAGTTTGGTAGTAACACGGGAAAAAGGGCAAATTCATTGGATGGGGCCCTCCCAGTAAAAATAAAAAAATATATATAATGGTCTTTAGTTGTAGTACATATAGCATCTAATAGATTTGAAGTTTTAGTTTATTTGTTGGGGGTTACAACAGGATGAGTAGAATTCTACTTAAAATTCAATGGTACAGTGAAATACACAAGTGAGTAAGGTAAACTAACACATCCCTTAGAGAATTCCACTGTGAACACAACCTGATTGCAGTTTGCGAAGAGCAATGTTTTGATTTGTGGCGAGCTGCGCCTCGTTTCATAGAAATACAATTCACGGCCCTCAGTGACAACCCGGTACACATCGCGAAGTCGATTAACCCACAGACTAACGAGTAGGTAAAGTCAGCCATTATGATAAAGTAATTGATAATAAAATAGATACCTACTTAAATTGTAATCGCAACCCGTGTCTCAGCACTGTGGTGGTATCGTAGTGAAAAATAATTACCACTGAGAGTATGGGCGGTGGTAGGGTGGGTCAGAAGAGCACGCAACGCACATCGAGTCGCCGCAACCACGAGCCGCAGCTCCACGAAACGCGGCCCTGGATCAGCCTATTTGAACAGTAGGTTGAATAGTGAATAGTGGCAGTACACCACATAAGAAAAAATTCTACTGTATTCATATATAAACATTATATAAGTAATTTTTACAAATTTTTGCTAATAATGTTAAGTTACTTCTGAGCTCGCGGCCTCGTAGTTCGAGGGCCCCAGAGTTTATGGGCCCCACCCTATAGTTCCGCCACTGGTAGGTAGCTTTAGTTATCCAGTCCTTTTCTTAGGCTAACAGTAGGTATACTGTAAATGGTAGTACAGTCAACTGAAACTTTAAACACGTGCTGTAACCAGTTAAGCCGGGTCTCCTGCTCGTGTTGTATAATGAAACAATCGGTTTTCAATGTTCCAAATTAACTTTTTATTTTGCTTCCCCTAGCAACGAACATTTTTTGCGCAAAGAAAACAATGTTTTGTGTAATGTTTCGTGATAAAACACGACCAGGAGACACGCCTTTAGCTCTTAGCACTAACAAAATTAGCCCAAGAATGTTCCTTAAAGCATAAACAGATGATGTTTCATTTGGCGTTTGGACAAGTGTTAAGGTTGTGGTCGATGGATGTGCGACGTCAGAGCCACCTAGCGCCCATTTTCTAAGACCAAAAAAAGGAGGTAGGTACCTATTCAGCATTTGTAGTACCTATTAAAATTAATATAAATACCTAGCAGCTTTTCTCATAAATTAAGAAGTACATGGCTTGGCTACAAATTGGGCCTGAAGGCAGTGGGTAACATTTTACATTGACATTCAACAAACAGAATGTAAAATTCTTTACGTAGAAATAAAAACAATGATTTAATTTGAAATCTTTTACAAGAAAAACAAAAAATTGCGTGAAAGTGCATTTATCGTAACGTATATTTATTCTGAAAAAACATACCCCGTCACTATTTTATAAAACGAAAATTCCATAGCGAGAGCGTTACCAACGGAAAGCGGATCTCCTACATTTCTATGTAGGTGGGTAATCAACTTTTCCGATCCAGTGCCGGGAGAAATATCGCAAATTGGCCGCTAATTTGTGCATCCCCGCGGGCCGAGCCGTTCCATTGTGCGCGCTGGCTTGAGGAAGTTGACTGCCGGATGCCAGTCAGGGAGGAAAATTAAGTAGGGCTTAGCAAGAAATAGCAGAAATTAAAGAGTTACCAATTCGTCTAGATTTTTTTATTTAAATCAACAGTCATTTCACAGAAAAAAAGGTGCGTAAGTTCTAATACCTACGCAGTACCTACCTGTTGTCTGTAATACAATTGCATATTATGGCGAAAATTTTAAAAGATTATTTACCTATTGTGAACGTAACAAAAAGTTCCAAATTCTTAAAATTAAATTTATCTACGCGAACCCTATTTACCTACGTATGAAGGGATTGCATATTTTAAACAAAGGCAATAAAAATGTGCCGTCGATGAATATTGTTTCTGTTTAAGTTGTTGATTCATAAAAATGACAGATGAAAAAAACAAAAGGAAAACATAGAATTTGATATTTTTGATTTTATGACGCTTCAAACATTAAGTGACTCAACGTACCTACATATACTTTCATTTAGCTTTCGTCTGGATTTAAGTAAACAATACATTTAATTTATGTTATGTCCTATGTGTTCTGAGTGTCCTATGCAAGGTGTAGGACGACCAGCCACAAGATGGACAGATGACCTCATCCAAGTGGCAGGAAAACGCTGGATGCAAGTCGCTTCCAACCGGTCTTTTTGGAAATCCATGGAGGAGGCCTATGTTCAGCAGTGGACTTCTTGTGGCTGAATGATGATGATGATGACATTTAATTGTATGGGTTGATACTTCTTGAATTAATATGAGATGAATGAATGATCTAGGACGAATGGGCAACTACCTAAGTAGATAAACATTTATACCGTATTTAAACAATTTCTATCAACGTTTTGTTTCCATGCAGAAAAAAAAGCGCGACTGTGCGCATTTTTGCTCAAGCTATTTGCCGGACATAGTACAAATGCCAAAATCTTATTTTACAAGTTTTGTTTGTTGAATTGAGAAAGGAATGATTATGTTGCGCTGGTTTGGACACGGGGGGGAGGATGAAGGAAGAATGATTGACGAAACAAATATATCGAGCGAATGTGTTTGGAAGTGCCGGTAAGGGACGTTCCAGGCGGACGTACTTCGACCAAATGGAGGATGTAGGTATTAGCAAAGGGCAAGAAAAAAAGTACCCCACTGGCGTGCGTGCAATGCAACGACTAATGAATGTTGAGGAAGCGAAAGTCATCTGTCAGGATCGTGGCAAGTGGCACTCCCTGGTCTCTGCCTACCCCTCTGGGATACAGGCGTGAGTTTATGTATGTTTGTTTGTTAAGCTAGTGACTATCAAAACAATCCTCAAAGGATGGATGTGTGTATTTTTTTATTATCGTAAATAAACGTTTAAACGGTGGGTTTAAAGCGTAGCGGTAGAACGCCGGCCTCACATTCGGGAGTGTAATTTTTGTATCTATAAAATAGATTGTCTCACACACACAAGTACCTAGTGGGGAGCTGTCAATCTGTCACTGTTTTTTTCTGTTCCGTGGTCAGTGCGCATGCATGAGAGGGTTCGGGAAAGGTTAGACGATTAGTAGCGAGATGCCTACTATCGGCCTTAGTCTATCTTATATTTCTTACTTACAGTATATAGCATAATGCCAATATTTTAATGAGTCAATACATATCATCGCATTATGACAAACATCGGGATTTGGCGAAAATTATTCAAAATAGACCAAACAGTCGCATAATGACGACTTTCGTTCTCACCAATGTTCGTGCTTCGTGTAATGCCAACTTTGTTTGATAGTGAGCCAGTGATAACTGAAGGAAATAAGGAGTCCTACAGAGAGGTCGTGGGTTTTAATCCCCACATGTAGTAATGACTTTGTTTTCTAAGTTAGGTACGTACATTTGTAAAGTTGTAGTAGCAATATCGAAAACATCGTAAGGAGACGTGAGTATTTGAGCCTACGTACCTCAGCGGTTGAAATTGCCAATCCGCGGTGTGTACGCGTGGTAATTAACTTTTCGAACCCCAGCGTCAACTCCGTTTGACAGCGCGATTTTGCACAGGCGCCCAGCGTCAACTCGGATGGACGGCACTTTTCACCCTACTTTAAACCATCGTTGCTTGTTTTAAGGTATATTTCGACTTGTAGAATGTGTGAATGAATGAAGGAAAATTTAATAACCAATCAAATGATGTATGATACTCTATGGTACATTTGACAGATTTCGACGTTATTTTAGTTTGAAGTTGGCGGAACCACGCATGAACGACGCTCGCTTTTCTTGCAATATATTACTTGTGTTTATTGTTGGAAAATGTGTTGTAAGTATTATTTCAATTCTAAATAGTGTATATTTAGTGTTAGTGTATAAAAGGGTAAGTTTATAGTAGTCCATAAGTCAGAAACTTGAATCGAAAAAGGGGTCAGTACGACAAGGAGGTTAGCTATACAGGTTTAGTGTTTTATTTCTATAATCATGAAAGTATACTTGTTATTATTTTCGCTTCTGTTTATAGAAAATTTCATCAGGAATCTATTGGTGTAATTAGTTTTTCAAAATAAGTTTCATTATTAGCACATTTAGCTTGCAAATCAACTTGAGTAATTCTGTCGCCGCCATGTTTGTGAAAAGTTACCAAATACAGCGTGTTCAAATTTTATTTTATACCTTCAGACCCCAGCGTCAACTCCGTTGGACATCACTTTTTTTTCATACGCGCCGAGCGTCAACTGTAGTTTTATATATATTTCAGCATGCGACTATAAGTAGTTTGAAAAAAATCTGAAAGTCGATATTTTGTTCAAAAATTTTGAAGTAAAGTCATCGTTTTTTTTTCTGTTGCTTAGCTGACTTATATATTTACCATTTTTTTTAGACTACCTTTGACCAATATGGAGCGAATATATGTCAGATGAAGAAATAAGGACCATAGGCGAGTATGAGGTATGGTATGATTTCTAAATAGTATAATAATATGAGTAAAGAAAAAAAGAATAATTTACCTTTAGTGCAGTTCGCATATTTTATGGGTTGTAATAATTATTATGCTTGTTGCTAGATCGAATACATAGAGGATGATCATGAATACGCCACGAGGGTGCAAGAGGTGGAGATAGCGCCGTCGGTATGCATAGTATGTTTATTTATTTACCTTGCCTGGTTAAATAAAGTCTGTATTCTATTGGTATTAAACTCGTTTTCATTCGGCGACGGGTGGCGCTTTTTAAGGAATTATATTTCTCGTTTTCCTATACCACTTTACTTGAATAATTGAAATAGTAGCCGAAAAAAACGATTTTATTTCAATCTTTTCACTGTATTTTGATTGATTGTCTACAGAAAATAAATAAAGGACAAATATATTCTAGAAAATTGTAGCATTTTATTTTATTTATTCGACAAGAACCTACCAATAACAGTAAACAATAACGATTTATTTACCATTTTCAATTATCTTGCTTTTCTTTTCATTTTGTACATGAATAAACGCTGTTTATCTAACCGTTGAATTTTATTAGTAATAACGCGTACGAAGTTGCGGGCAAAAGCTAGCATATAAAATTCATTGATATTTTCACTTATTGGAACATCCTGTAGTGTGAGTATCAAGGGGCCCAGCGTCAACTCTAGTTGCCGTTTGACAGTTTTGCGAAATCTACGTGAACGCCCAGCGTCCACTCGAGTTGACGCGCAAAATTTTGCAAAATACCTCTGGGCTTTAGAAGTTTTGAGGTCTCAAATCCTGGGTTTCGAAGGGTTAACCTCCTCAGTCCTGGCCTTGAAAATAACAATCAAAATCCATTGTTATTTTCAAGGTCAGGACTGAGGAGGTTAAGGCCATAGTCTCTCTCTGAGAGAAGGCCTGTGCCCTACAGTGGGACGTATAAAGGCTACATAAAAAATGCTAAAAAAATTGTAGTAACTTAACATCCAGCGATGGGCCTAGAGACCATTCCACTCATATCTGCGCCAACGGCTGCTTTGCATCTGAGATGGAAAAAATATCGCAAATTGGCTGCCAATTTGTGCAGCGCCCGCGGGCAGACCGTCTATTGTGT
The DNA here is from genome assembly GCA_947308005.1 of Yponomeuta malinellus. Classification (NCBI taxonomy): domain Eukaryota; kingdom Metazoa; phylum Arthropoda; class Insecta; order Lepidoptera; family Yponomeutidae; genus Yponomeuta; species Yponomeuta malinellus. Next base: position 2,972,913 of record OX371016.1, on the reverse strand, counting down.
CGCCAGCTGGGGGTCGCCCTAACTTGGAGCTGGCAGCCTCTGACGCTTTGCGTCTTGTTTATATACTACCTACGGCCTTATTTTAGACTGAATGAACAAGACTATTTTATTCGGCGTCTATCGAGTGTTTTAAGGAATCGTATTTTTATAAATAAGACCGTTAATATTGAACGTCAGCCCTGGATCTACGAATTTTTCGACCCGGTACAAAAACTTGACATTGTTACCTTCTGCACTAACTACCTATTAAATGTAATATTGTTTTTCTGGCGAACGCCCTAAGTTCTATTCTTGTGATGTAAGGAACGCGTTCGCGAATTTGGTGCCCCCTTGGGGAGCCCCTCCCGCCCCCCCCTAGATCCGGTCCTGTTTAAGATAAGATAGGAGTATTCTTTATTATACACCGGAAAAACAACAAACACAAAATATTTCGAAAAGTACATAAATGTATACACCATAACGTATATTTAAAAAAAACCTATTTAGGTGGAATTTTTAGCCTCCAAATAGGTTATGCAACAAAAAGAATTTAACCATAATAGAATTAATCTCAATTATTTTTTTTTATTTTTTTTTAAAGACCCCTAGGCTACATTCTACTTATCTATTAATTTATAGTTCAGTACCTAATTAAGGTACTACGCGTCAAGAGACCCGATAAAAGCCGAGAAAGTTTTTATTTAGACCTCGAATCTAAGTAAAAATAACGCACGAAACCGTCAAAAAGGAGAATTAAAGCGAAACGAGAAGCAAAAACACATGGAAAAACTCTCAAAACAAATAAACCCTACACCAGTGATGGCTAACCCATGGTACGCGTGCCATAAACATAAACATTTACATACAGGCACATACCTACATTGCTTCTGGCTCCACACTAGGATACCCTGTGTCGTAGGAACCAGAAACAGCGACATCACTAACATGTAAACATCCAAGACCTCGGGTTTTTTTTGTCCCCAGCCGGGATTCGAACCCGGGACCTCTCGCATGGTAGGCAGATGCGCTACCGCTGCGCCACAGGCATGCCATTAATGGGCCTAGAATCTAATAAACACACGGTGGTTCAATAGAATGATAGTACAATAGCTATTATTTGCCTCTGTTGCCTCGTTGGTCTAGCGGTATCACGTCTGATTACCATGCCGGAGGTCGTGGGTTCGATTCCCACTGGAGGCCACCGTACAAATGTACACATGGCCTCCGTCTGGGTGTATTTCCATGTTTGTCATGTCTGCCTGTTTACTAGGATACTGCACAGGGTATCCTAGTTTGGGACCAGGACAAGTGATTTTGTTGTGTGGAAGATATTATTATTACGTAGTCTATCAAACAATAACAGTATAATGTCATGCCAATGGTAGGCATAACCCGCGCAAATTAAATAGGCATCTTTCGCGAACTAGATATAGGTACCTGTCTTCAGTACATTTTCTATACAATTAAAAAAACATTGTTATGGTGGTCTGCCCCTATATTACGCTCACCAAATCCAGAGCGATTCCAATCGTTTAACTGTCAAATTAGTATGGAATTTGACAGTTAGACGATTGGAATCGCTCAGGATTTGGTGAGCGTAATTAGGCCACTTATCGCGCTATTTAGAATTCTACAGATTATGTTTCCTTTGCATCTATTAAAAAAAAATCGGGTAAGCCAGTAATTGCGGAGTTGATGTAAAAATCTCAAAATTGGATTGATTTTGTCAGGAATTAAAAAAATTATTGAGCTAAGGAAATTAAATAGACAGACTAGCCAAAATGATTACAAATACCAGTACCTAAACTATGGAATCGTGGACATTAATTCCAGTCACATTTAGGTGTCTGAAAAAGCTGCTAATATTGGCTAAATTTGGTCAGACAAAGTTGTTAACCTATTACCTATTTATATAATAAAAGAAGGTCGGATGAGTTACATCATTTATAACACGAGAACGTCTGAACCGATTATAATGATCTTCGATTGTTTCCGTCCCGAATGGCAAAATAACTACTACGTACAACATGGGAAAAAATTAGGAAAAATATATTATGATGAACTATTTTCTCATACATTTTCAATAAAAAGGCTTTTACTGGAACATTATTATTTACAAAACATTACACCGGGTGGCATTTTAGTCACCTGACAAACTTTAAGGGATCTTTCTACTCGTCAATACGAACAACTTTTACTATGGGACCAAATAAATCAGCTGTTTCATACATTTGGTGCAGTACTGCTTTTATCTTATGTATGAAACAGCTCATTTATTTTTTGCTTTGATTCGTTTGGTCCCATAGTTGTTGTTTATATTTATGAGTAAAAAGCCCCGTTAAAGTTTGGCAGTTGACTAAAATGCCACCCGGTAGAAAATATTTTACAAAAATCAGCAATGTCACAAAACTTAAATGCTTGTTGTATAGCGAAAATACATATATGTTTTTTAGATTCTATATAACCAACATAACAACCCTAACAACAGGCAAAATACTCGTAAGAATTCACAAGAGTTTCGTCTACGATGTCAAAGTAAACAGTCAAGCCTTTTTTGACGATATCTCGAGAACGGAACATTAATCGTTTCTGAGGCGGTACGAAGTTCGTCGGGACAGCTATATAGTTTTTAATAAAAATGGGCACGCACTCCCACAAAGGTTCACCGTCCCTGCCCCGCACCTACTTAAGCGAGCTAATTAAGGGAGCCCAAATTTACCGGCAACTTGCGCGACCGCTACACGTAAATAGTTTCAGAGCCTCGCCGGTGAAGAACCACCCTTAATTGTGTTACCGTTTAGCCTATTGCGGGACTTGTAGCCTTCGATCGATCACCAACCCTCGTCCCACAACCCCGAACTCCCAAGCCTTATTCCCTTCGCCGTTAGGCAGCAAATGGCATGTCAACATGGTGATGTGAAGACGGTGGCGTCGGCGGAAAAGGACGGCGAGATAGGGTGGGGGCCGGCTGAAATGTAAGGGGTGGATTTCGAAAAGAGACCCGCCCCTGAACTCGGGGCGAGTGGCAGTCAGCATTGCGCTGGGGCAGTAGACGAGCGCCAGCGAACCGGTTTGCGCCGGTGTCAACCGGTTTGTTTCGCTCGCCGGATTTTTCGGAAGAATATCGTCGGGAAAGTTGTTTTTGGATTGATTTTTTGTGTTTTTAAAGAACAGACGGACCTTCAGTAGTTTCTGGACTAATCAAATTAATATACGTTTGGTAAAAAAAGTGTTAGTTATCTCGTGTATAAGATAATATTGGATTTAGGTACATAGTTATTTTGGATTGCCCGCCGGAGTGTAAAGTGCATAAAGATTTTTTTCAAGCAAAACAATGCGGTTATAATGTGGCAGTGATAGTGCCGCTTTGTATTCCTTCAGGATTATGATTTTTTGGTGAGTATACATACCTGTTTTACATTATAGCATTACATTAACTCACGCCTGCATCCCGGAGGGGTAGGCAGAGACCAGAGTTTGCCACTCGCAGCGATCCTGACAAACCTCTTTCGCTTCATCAAAATTCATTAGTCGTTGCATGCACGCACGCCGGTTTCGGGTACTTTCCATCATTCCCTTCGCTAATATACCCCTATTTGGTCGAAGTATACTTACCTATTATTTTGTTATAATCCCACTAAATCATATGCCGTAATAAGGCTTATTTTGAATCTCAGTTATAATTTTGACAGGCGATGGAGAGATAAATAACTAACCCCCAGTTTCTATTACACTAACACGCTGTTAATCTACTGTTAACAGCTGTCAATTGACCAAAGTGCATACAAAAAAAAACCACTGACAGCTTTTAACAGTAGATTAACACCTTGTTAATGTACGAGAAACCGGGGTAAGTGTGCAGGGCCACTTTGGTCATGCTACGAGCGACGGACCTAGGTAAGATCATTTCTTCGGTAATTTTCAGTACTATCTAAACTGTAATGTATTGCTTTTAGCTATCATTGTCGTCTAAACTAAGTTGAATACAATTAAGAATTATTTCAGGTTATGTACCTAATTATTTGGCTTACAAAACAGATCACAATTAATGAGATATTTTTTTTCAAGAATGAAAAATATAAATAAATAACAAAATTGCGACTGCGACGGTCAGAATCGCCTAAATCGAGATAATATTTTTGTCGGGTCTAATCGCTATTGTTTATTAAGTAAATTAATGCCAAGACAAATATAATTAAAAAATATATACTGAACTACATTCTCATCTAATCTTATCTACATTATAATACATGTAGATGTACAAAACCATTATTTTATGAGATAACTCGAATATTGATAAACGCATACATACATTATAAGGTGTTACGTGCAAGTTGTGATGTAATAGTTTGAGTCCGATTTGTATGGTGCGTTTTTATACCACGAGACAAGAATGACTTTTCGACAGGTCACATTATGAAAACTACTTACTTGTCGTAGAGAAAAAAAATTAACCACGTTTATTTACCTTTTATATTCTCCGATTATATTAAAACATTTTTATGCAAGTTCTCCATTCACTAAAGAACTAAGGTGATTGACATAGCATGTAAAATTAGCAAGTTGAAGTGGCTTGTAACTCATGAAAAACCGGTAGAAGATGTAATACAAAGCTTCTCGCGTGGAGACTACGAACTAGCAAACGCAGCGTAGGACGCCCACCAGCTCGCTGGATCGACGATCTGAGGCAGATTGCTGGCAGCGGCTGGATGAGGATGCCCGAGGACAGAATAGGACTGGCGTGCCTTGCGAGAGGCCTATGTCCAGCAGTAGACGAATACCAACGGTCAATTGAGCTAAATGAGCCTTTAATTATGACTAAGTGACATTTCTCATTTCATGAATTGTAGTTTAAATTTTGTTTTTTAATTAATCTTAATTTTAAATTAAATCTAAAGTAAATTGTACATATACATGTATATAATTTTAACGTTTTAATTTTTATAATTTTTAAATGTAATATGTATAATGTAAATAATGTTTAATGTTTAATGCAATTAAATACGCAATAGTTTTAAGTGTAATGTAATAATTTTTCTTGCAATAGTAAATAATTGAAAATAGTTAATTGTGACAAAAAACCGGCCAAGTGCAAGGCGGACTCACGCACGAAGGGTTCCGTACCATTATCTATACAACATTAGACACAAAGATAGAGAAAAAACGACGTTTGTTGTATAGGAGCCCCCCTTAAATTTTTATTTTATTTTAATTTCATTATTCTGTGAATATTTCAAGCGTCTGCCTATTTCCGTTATTAATATCGAGCAAAAAACGACAAATAATTACGTTTCTTGTATTGGGGCCCCCCTTAAATAATTATTTTATTCTGTTTTTTTTTGTCGTTATAGCGTCAACAGAAATACATCATCTGTGAAATGTCAACTGCCTAGTTCTCACGGTTCATGAGATACAGCCTGGTGACAGACAGACAGACAGAGAGACGGTCAGTAAAGTCTTAGTAATAGGGTCCCGTTTGGCACCCTTCGGGTGCGGAACCCTAAAAGAAAGAAAGAATCCTTAAGAATATCTCTGAAAACGTTTTATCTTCGAAAAACGGAAACCCTCATAAAAATGCCAAAAATTACAACTTAAAACATCCAACCATTTTACAATCATGTATAAGTTATTTAAGCAACTCATCATAATATACTGAAATACATTGCTGTTTTATGTTTTCAATTAATCATACTTAGTAGATTATTACTTCTGTTAAATCTGGAAACTACTTTAGAGATAATTTTTTTCTACAATTTTTAGCTGAATTTCAAATTCAAATTGTTTATTTCATTATAATTTTACAAATACAATTCAGGGACTGGACCCTCCTAGTAAGTATAGAAATACCTGTGTCAGGAGGGCGCGCTCTTCGACAAATATGCAATTATTAATTAAAATAAACGTAACGAATTTCAGTGCCTGCTGCTTTTTTTCTCTCTTTCTTTTTTATCTAGTTAACTAGCTGTCAACTTTATGTTTATTCGGTGGCCTTAAGAAGTACAGTCGACAGCAGCTCGAACATTAACACTTTTAGAAGAAGAAGAAGAAGAAGAAGAAGAAAAAACATTTATTATAAAAACAGTGCACACGTCACAATAAAAAAACAAAAAAGCAACAAAGAAAACATTTCAACAAAAATGTTATAAAAAAGAAAGGAAACGGCGTGTCACTGCTGCTATAAATGGCAACTGACTCAGCAGTATGCTGAGGGTCAAGCCTTGAGCGCTTTTAGTTACAAAATCACCGGTAATCCAATTGAATAAAGAGCACACATGTAAAGTTCTATGTGCTGTTCACTGTACACAGCGCGGAAAAACGCTGAAAAGGAAAAAAATCCATTTGACATGTAAAGAATTTTAACCTAAACTGAAACCGGCGTGCGTGCGTGCAGCAACTAATGAATGTCGAAAGACGTCTGTCAGAGTCATGGCAAGTGGCAAACCCTGGTCTCTGACTACCCCCGCGACACAAGCGTGAGTTTATGCATGTATTTTGAAACTACGGAACAACGGCAGAAATGCCCTGAGGCCATAAAAACCGAACTAATTAATAAAAACTTTTTACATATCAATGCTAATGAAATTACAAAGTAAAATTCTAAATGACCCTTCCGAAGATCACCGTGCGTCAAACCCGCGATTACTACGCAGGGAAGGGTTAACTTTAGTGTCGCGTCGTAAACTTTACGGGGTATGTATGGTGCCAAGATGCTATCTGCCAAATGACCAGCTGTCGGAGGGTTACAATCTTGTTACACGCGTTTTGGGCTTAGGGTTAGGATGTAGGAGCGTGACAGAAGGATTGGGCTAGTGGGTACATTTGACCCCAGTTAGTCATCTTTCTATAGAAAAGCTGTAGATACCTGGGGCAGCGATTTTTACTTAGTAAAAATTTGTTCTTCCATTTAGTTCAGGATCCCTAGCAGGAGTCCAACCAAGTCCAACTCAACACACTTGTCTGTCTGGTTGTTATTATTTGTATAGTCGCCGAAATGTAAGAAGCCCGTTTTGACAGCTACACAAAATTGCATTTTACTTTGGATTTACTCGAACAAATACATAAAAAGACACATACTCTGGCATATTATTTAACGCTCGAAAAAAAAGAGATTTTGTAGCCTGAAAAGTTACTCATGGTTTAGATTTTTAATGTTTTTGATCTCAAACTAGGTTAGATTCTATGGTTTTTGTAGCTGTCAAAACGGGCTTCTTATATTTTGACGACTTTAGTCATAACTCATAATACTCGTATACAATGCAGAGTCACACCACGCTTGACATTTGTATGTATGTATTGTATTATGATAGAGCAAAAACAAAAATAAAACCCTTTAAATACACGTTGTTTTCTAAAATTATATAAAGTAGTTTTTTTTTTCGAAAAAATAAAATTAAAACAAAACATTTTCAAAAGTTGTAAAAAAGGTTGTTGCAAATGACTAACAATAAAAATTTGCACCAGGAATTGCGCATTCTAGAGGTATAAAAAAAGTAAGAATTTATCTGTATTTATAGAATTTATTTTGATGGTTTTTTTGAAGCCTTTGTAGTCGTTTAAATTATAGATTACAATGAGCTCACGCCTGTATCCTGGAGGAGTAGGCCTAGACCAGAGTTTGCCACTTGCCACGCATTTAACGTACACTTTTTAATAAGTTACATGTAAATTATTTTTTCATCCCCCCATCTCGGAAACAGTATTTTTGCTCTTCGATATTTGAGTGCAAAAGCCGTTTTTATCCGCTAGGTAGAGGATAAAGTAAATCGAATTTAGAACATCGAGTGCACTAAGTTTGTAAATTCAAAACACCATTAAACCTATTTACTTCTACCTCCATGGTGTCGAATTTATTATACAAATTTTTTTAATTTGTTATAAACTCAGACTCGGAACCTCCTTTGTGTTTCTTTACATTTAGTCATTTCCTCGCTGAGGTGGGATGAAAAGTTACGTGTTGCACTCGAGTGCAAAGATTTTTCACCTCGTGCTCTTTTGATTCCCTCACTAACGCTCAGGATTCTAATTTTCGAATCACTCGCTGCGCTCGTGATTCAACTTTAGAATCCTTCGCTTACTCTGTCATCAAAATTGAGCACGCGGTTAAAAAGCAATTTTGCACTCTTGTATAACAAATAACTATTGCGCTAACTTTGCAGTCAACATTACAAGCTTTGTTTTATTCCTCTGCACCATGAAACAAAATGTATTCGTTTTATAAAACTGAGCCCGTTCTTCCGTCCCTGTTCTTATTTTCAATTAGGGTTAGAGAATGAAAATGTTTCCGTGGATTTCGTGGCGATAATCAAAATGGAGATTTCTATCTTCGCGTCATGTTTCATAGTTTCGGCTTTTCTCTTGTGGGTGATTAAGATTATTTTAGTGTGGTAAAGTAGGTAAATAATAATAAAAACTTCCACACTACACAACCACTTGTCCAGGTCCCAAACTAGAATACTCTGTGCTATGGTAACCAGGCAAGGACATCACAAACATGGACAATGGACATAGCCATGTAATTACGCAATGTTAAGACCGTACTAATAATTTTATTTGCTCTTTTGTATTTTCTAATGACTCACGAGGACGATAAAAAAACCTTTGGCCTTTGCATCTACGTAATGAGATGATTTATACAGCGTCCAGTGGCACTTTCACTCACACTAGATGGGTGAAGGGACCACTCGGACGCTGCAGTGCCTGGGACACTCTTTTTTAGATGGAGTAGGCTTGCCCAGCACCTATATCATCCTGGCAGCTTAGTCGGCCTAGTCCACAGGAACATACATTATCATCATCATCAGCCATTTGACGCCCACTGCAGGACATAGGCCTCCTTCGTGGTTTTCTCAACCATGAGGGATTTTGCCATAATCGCTTGGTAGGCGGGTTGGCGATCGCAGTATGAGCTTGCAATCTCAGGAAGACGCTGCTGCCCGGCCCCTGGCTAAACATAGTCATACATTAAACGGATCTAACCCCGATTATTTATTAGGTAAAATTTAATTACCTTAAATTTCCTACGTTTCGGCAACGTTGCAGCTGCCGTGGTTACTAAGAGTGACAAACTAGGAGTGTCTTGAGGGTAGACCACCTACCCTCATTACAATAATTGACTGTACTCACCACCTCAGTCTACCTGTGATCACGGCAGCTGCTACATTGCCGAAACGTCGGGAATAATGAAATTTTACAGAATTAATAATCGCGATTAGAGCCGTTACATTATACCTATTTATTTTCTCTTTTGTTTGGAAGACAATCTTGCTATGGGCACTCAAGAGCGATCTCAGGGCGCTTTTAATACTTACTTCCCCAAGAGTTATCACATCACTATTACCGTGATGATTACACCTTAGAATATATGACGTCCTTGAGAAGTATGTTTGGTGTAATTTCGTATTCACAGCGCAGGATAAACAGAAGCATGATTAGGGAACGTTGTGTACTGAAAGAAAATATCACCAGAATTTTATTGAGAAAACCAATAAAAAAACTACTTTAAAAATCGCAGTAGAGACAGTAATCAATTGTTGTCTACCACGTCAGGCAATATCGATTACATAATGGAGTATCAAGCCACGCATCGTCGGCCAGCCTACACCGGGCTGATTCTGAATCATATTGTGTTACCAAAGCCACCTGAGGGCGTTTTTGTTTGACAATATTTTGGTTAAAACACGCTCTCGGTTGCAGTTGTTTTCGCACGGATTTTATTACCAGAAATCGGAAATTTATTTCAACGTTAAGAATTTTACTTTGAGTATGATCAATGTCAATTTAGGACGTATTGTAAGCGGCCTTCGGGTCTATTTGTAAGGGAGAAAAAGGCAGCGAAAAAAACTCTACTTTAAATACAAATACAAACAAATTTACTGTCATAAAAGTGTACATAGATAATGCCTCGTCCACAAACTAGAATACTCTGTATTGTGGGTAACCAGACTTCACCTCAAACATGACAATGTTGACAACTCTGACCATCTTTTTCCTTTCTTAGCCGTACCACAACCGCGTGACACTTCACTGAGATTATAAATGTCCCCATGGCACAACTGGTAATGCTGAAGGGAATAACAGTTCCCCAAGGCACTACTGGCATGGCTTGGTTATTTCACTGGGATTATAAATGTCCCTATGGCACAACTGGTAGTGCTGAAGGGAATAGCAGTTCTCCAAGGCACTACTGGCACGGCTTGGTTATTTCACTGGGATTATAAATGTCCCTATGGCACAACTGGTAGTGGTGAAGGGAATAGCAGTTCCCCAAGGCACTACTGGCACGGCTTGGTTATTTCACTGGGATCATAAATGTCCCTATGGCACAACTGGTAGTGGTGAAGGGAATAGCAGTTCCCCAAGGCACTACTGGCATGGCTTGATTATTTCACTGGGATTATAAATGTCCCTATGGCACAACTGGTAGTGTTGAAGGGAATAGCAGTTCCCCAAGGCACTACTGGCACGGCTTGGTTATTTCACTGGGATTATAAATGTCCCTATGGCACAACTGGTAGTGGTGAAGGGAATAGCAGTTCCCCAAGGCACTACTGGCACGGCTTGGTTATTTCACTGGGATTATAAATGTCCCTATGGCACAACTGGTAGTGCTGAAGGGAATAGCAGTTCCCCAAGGGACTACTGGAACGGCTTGGTTATTTCACTGGGATTATAAATGCCCCTATGGCACAACTGGTAGTGGTGAAGGGAATAGCAGTTCCCCAAGGCACTGCTGGTAGTGTCACGCGGTTGTGCTACGGGTGAGAAAAGATCTTTTCTCAAATCATATTGGATGGCAAATCCGTACTGTCGACAGTACGTCTTCATTTAGAGCCGTCGCCTACGTAGACTTAAAAACTCGACTCAAACGCGATTAACGCAGCGCTTCCGTAAAAATGGAAGCAAGACATATGCACAGCTATGCTGCAGCGCGTACAAACGCTCATGGTCGTAGTGGCCGATGGCGTACGTGTTATGAATTAATATATTTCTATTTCATGCGACGTTTAAAAGTTAAACCAATTACGTATACTCATCCCCCCCCCCCAAGCGTGTGGCGTTTCGCGACCATACGCGAAATCATACGCGAACCCGTGAAAGCGGAAACGCGTTCCGCGGGTTCGCGCCTTGTTAACTAGTTTTGGTCGGTTTTTTGGCCCGCGTCAAAGAGCCTGCGAACGTACGAAAGCTGCGTGGACATATCAGACTCCTGTGTACCCAATTCCAGACTCCAGTAAACACTGCGAATGTGGAGCCAAGAAGAGTTCTGGCGCGATTCATACAACATTTGAATATTTCAAGCGTCTATCTACAGATACGTTTGGAGCCGTTATTAATATCGAGCAAAAAACGGCAAAAAGATCACGTTTGCTGTATGGGAGCCGTCCTTAAATATTAATTTTAATCTGTTTTTACTATTTTTTGCTATAGCGGTGACAGAAATACATCATCTGTGAAAATTTCAAGTTTCTAACTATCAGGGTTCATGAGATACAGCCTGGTGAAAGACTGACGGACGGATGGACAGCGGAGTCTTAGTAATTGGGTCCCTTACCCTTTGGGTACGGAACCCTAAAAAACCCTCAATTCCGTTCAAGAGTGCCTTTAAAATTTGAAGAGTTCCCTCGATTTCTCCAACATCAGATCCTGTCTTGATCACCATGTGAAATCTACCCTTTTAAACAAAAAAAGAATTTTCCAAATCAGTCCAGGCGTCTTCGAGTAGATAATCGGGGACAATAAGTAAAAAATAAAAAAAGGCGACGAATTGAGAACCTCCTTTTTTTTGAAGTCGGTTAAAAACATGACGTAGCCATTTCTGGGCTGTACTGCAGTGCAAAGTTTTCCTTTTATAAGTTGGTCGCCTATTAATCGTTAACTTGCAATGCCTACTTAGCCGTGACAGTTTTCCTTTTAAGCCCTACTCGGCCGAAAATTGCAATAATTAAAATTTCGCAAACGGAACCCTAAATAAAAAAATGATCTTCCTACATCCACAATATTTTTAAGCTATCAAACGATTTCCCACCCTATGGCGCAGGCAAGAAAAAAAAATTGCATCCCTAATTTAGGTACAAAATAAAATTCCAGAGATTATTCTACCGTTTTTAAAGAGATTATTCATATTTTAATAGATTTTTGTTTCGTTTTTAATCGATGTCCAGAACATTTTTAGATGCCTAGTTGACTGTTTTAGCTCTCATAACATAACTCTCGCACAACATCTCAGGGAGAAGGCAGTGGCTGAAAACCAGCGCTGCCCGGGACTGATCCGGGTCAACACCCGCTGCGCCACTACCTTTTGCCTTATTTTATGTCATCACTAGTTAAGCCTTACTCTGTTTTAAGTTTTTTTTTCCGATGAGGCAATAAATACTTTTTTATCTTTTTATCTTATCTTATCTTATCGTTTGTCTGTGCCAAATTTTACCTTTCTCGTGCTAATCGTCTCTGAGCTAGGCCGCGAACAGACAGACGGACAGACAGACAACCAGACGGACGGACATGGCGAAACTATAAGGGTTCCTTGTCGACTGCGGCACCCAAAAAAACTCTACCTTGTTAATCTGCGTAGCCCACGGGGCACCAGTAAGGACATCACTCACTGCCGGCAGTGTAACAAGCCACACCCAGCGGTGATAAAATGAGGCTCGGTTAAAACGCGACAGTTAAAATTAAAATAACCGCAGGCGTGACATTGTGACACCTTTGTACATGGCTGTGGGAAGGATGGATGCGCTATATGAAAAGAAGTTTACTTTTGAAGAATAAAAAAACCCGAACAAGTGCGAGTTTGACTCGCCCACCGAGGGTGCTTTTCCCTAATCTAAATACTAAATAAACTTAAAAGTTTGAAGATTTTTTCCCGTACTTGTAGTATAAGACAATGTTACTTGCCAATTTTCAGAGTTCCAGGTCAACGGAAGGTACCCTATAAATTTGAATTCCCTTGAGTGTCGAAATATGCGTTTTTGCGGCATAAACGGTATTGTCTTTTTTCTTTTTTTTTGGTTTTTCAAGATACTGGAGACCTGAGTATATGGTTTTAATTTCAACTCGATACCTTTACGCATTCCCGAGATAAAGGGTCTTGCCATAGACGGATGGGTTCCGTTTTCTCCTTTTGAGGTACAGAACCCTAAAACGAAAGAATAGACATTTACCTCCGGTTTCTCCACAAACAATCTGTTAGTCCACTGTCAACAGCTGTAAGTTGGCCAAACTGCATATAAAAAAAAAACTGACAGCTGTTAACGATTGACTGCCTCGTTGGTCTAGCTGTATCACGTCTGATTACCATGCCGTGGGTTCGTTTCCCACTGGGAGCCGCTGTACATTTATACAAATGGCCTCAGTCTGGGTGTATTTCCATGTTTGTGATGTCCTAGCCTGGTTACCATAGCACAGCGTATCCTAGTTTGGGACCAGGACAAATGATTGTGTTGTGTGGAAGTAATCATGATTATTTATTATTAAGTATGAGCGTACGAGAAACCGATGGTTATTATAACAATACGACACATCACAAGTAAAAATATAGAGAAATAATAACATTGACCCAAAAGGGACCATTATGAAAAATACAAAAACGGCCGTTTTCGGCGTATACGCTATGTCTTGTTATATGTTTCGTGTGCGATAAATTATTCTTCTCCTTCCTGTGCGTCTGCACTAATTAAGGTTGCCATCAGCCCCCCAAATTCTACTTAATTTCTTCCTGTGCCTCTCTACACTAATTAAGGTTGCCGTCAGCTACCCAAATTCTACTTAATTTCTTCCTGTGAATCTGCACTAATTAAGGTTGCCGTCAGCTCCCCAAATTCTACTTAATCTCTTGCCAAGCTAAACAGGTCTTCGACGCTGACTACGTGCTTCCTGGTGCTTCTAAGCAGCGACTTCCTTCTTCTCCCTACAAACCTCTTTCCCCCAATCTTGCCCATCATAATAACTTGAAGAAGTCGTGTCACCTGTCATGTCACGGAACAATATTGCTCTAGATAACTAATTTCAATAAAGTATGACAATATAGGATCGTCAACTACCCTTCGATTAAAAATGATTACCATTTAAAATATTAATACTTACTGTGTTGTTAGAGTAATAAATATTACCATTATTTGACTTTTAAACAACACCTAACAATTGTAAATTTGTAGTTGTTTTTAAATTTTTATTTTTTTGCTAACTTCATCACCTTATTACTATGGCAATTTGTGTGTAAGTAACGAGTATCTATCCCAAATGCTTTGGGCCATCTTTTCTTGCATGACTGTCACTCTGCGATACGATCGAAAAGCCAGTGCAGGTGACAGTTGCCAATTGGAAAACAATTTGTACTTTAGGATAGGTGTCTCATAGTAAAACGGATTTTTTTACCAATAAATTATTTGTATTTTTATTTGATTACTAAGTTGATGTCTAGTATTGCATATTAATTTGTTGTCTAGTATTGCATATGTAATGAAATTTGAATGTTTAGTATTTTTTTTTGATAATAATTATTCCTAATGGAATACGAAATAATTATTTTTATACCTAATGGTAATTTATACATGCATTTTGATCGCATTTTAATAAAGGCTTTATTATTATTAATATACTAGCTGACCTGGCAAACTTTGTTTTTCCATATTAATTAGCCTACTACCTATTCTGAGACCTAACAAATATAAAAAAAAAATCATAAAAATCTGTGAAGCCGTTTCGGAGGGGTTCGATAACAAACAATGTGACGCGAGATTTTTAATATATTAGATAATCCATTTGCCACCTCCATACCTGTAGGACCTCCATGTGTCAACTAAAGTTGATTGTTTTAAAATGTAGAAGTACTATAAAATGTAAAGTAGGTACTTAGTGTTCCACATGCACCGAGCTAAACTGGAAATTAAATGTAAGTAATATCAGTTATAAAGTAGGTACATTCATTTGGGAACTTGAAAGCCAAACCGTCAAAAAAAAAAACTTTGGTAAATCTTCAATGATTTGATAACAAGTTTTTAGTCATTTGTAAATGTGATGGTGTTGGTAGTTCATATAACTAAAATAAAACAAAATTATAAATGGTTTTAAAATCTTCTTCTTCTTAAACCGCTGTTCCGTACCTCAGAAGGAAAAAACGAAACCTTATAGGATCACTTTGTTGTCCGTCCGTCCGTCTATCCGTCTGTCCACAGAGAATTTAATCACTACGTCTGTCTGTCAAGATACTTTATCTCGGGAACGCGTGGAGGTATTCAGTTGAAATTGAAATCATATACCCAAGTCTACAGTTCCTTGAAGCTGTGAAAAAATTAAACTTCTAAGTTAACGTGAAAAAAAGATACGGTCGTTTATGCCGCAAAAAGCGTATATTTGGACACTCGAGGGTATCAACATGTTTAGGGTACTTTCCCTTGACCTAGAACTATTCAATTTGGCAAGTTATATCGTATTATACTACAAATGGGCATTTCTCCACGGGCTCCGAACTTGACGGCCCGGCGCATAACATGTCCAGATTATCAAAATATACCCCTGCAAAAAATACTACAGTATCCTCTAGGTCCTCGTCTACCTGGAGAACATGCAAACTTTGCTGAAAACCGTTTGCAACTCACAGAAAAAAAATCTGAAATGGCTGAAAATGACCTTCGGTGGCTTGTCCCCAACCCAAAACTTGACAATTTACAATTATTTTTGTAAAACTCAGACTGTTTTCGGGGAATGTATTTATGTTCACATATTCTCAGATAGTTAAAGTACCTCTCATTTAAATACCATAAGAATCTAAACAATAGCTCGCCTACAATAGCAAGATGTTTGAGTGTCCCTTGCTTCTGCCTGAATCCGGTGGCACTTATGAACCAAGCGTTTCTTCGGTCGTAGATTACTCTAGGAATTCGCGGTGTGGATGAGCCATTTTGTCAGTCACGCCGTAGCACCCGAGGTCAACGGACGGGTGATTGAATGAAAGTCTTGGGAAAAATCAGGGTAAGTAATTGATTCTTGAGATTTGGTCCAGGGCACACTTTGACTTCGGTGGAGGTGTTATTGGAAAGAATACTTGTTGACTGTAAAATCTAGTGCTTACTGTATAATTTATCTCAGTGACTAATTTCTAGTGCCTTGAGCTGGGGTTGATACGTGTTGTTGTTTAAGAGTGAACTTGAAAAAACATATCTTTTCTGATTTCGGTGTGCCTGATTTCGGTGGCTTTTTGAGCACCGAAGTCAGAAAAACTTCCACCGAAGTCAAATTTGCCTGATTTCAATGTATTTCGTTCGACTGTAGAGAACCGAGGTCAGATTCCTTACATGTAAGTTTCAAGTAGGATATGCGCATTTTTTTTTAAACTAATTGCAACATTAGGTACATGCATTAAAAGAAAACATCGTGTGGAACTATGAATAGTTTTACACGTGTAGATATTTTCTTTACTGTTAATAATAACGACAAAAATACATGTGTTGTTTCTGTCATAATTGATTTCAGTTAGATCGTTAGTTAACTTGAAAATGTGAAACATGTGTACCTATTCGTGTGTACATGTTTTCATGTGTATATGTGTGCTTATTATGTCTGTATTTGTGAATTATGTGAAAATGTGAATGTGTCAACAATGGCAAGTTAAAGTACCTACAAGAAAGAAAGTGGGTGTACATTTCTTTAACATAGTTTTCTTATAGTTTGTGGTCAGTCGGTGTGTACGTTTATGTAGGTATATACAGTAGGCTCTACATCAACCTACTCTACCTACCAATCTATTCTATTTCAGCTGACCATGGAGCAAATAAAGCAAAAACAAGCTGCGAAAAAAAAAACAGGAACAAAAAGAAAGAAAGAGATTGAAGGAGCGTGCTAGGAAAGTAAAAATCAAGAGTGATCCAGTCCTTTATGAACGACTTAAGGAAAAAGACAGACAGCTTTACTTAAAAAGGAAGATGGAAGGGAAGATTGTAAAGCTATCTTTACCTGTACTTTGTATTACCTCATAAATTAAGTATAAAAGACAATATTTTTAAGAAAGATATATTTTTCTTAGTAAGTTTTATCTTTATGTTAAATAAATATTTTCCGAAGACTGATTTAAGTCTGAAAAAAATTTATGGAAAGTTATGATTGTCGATTTTTTATTTATTTGTACAAACCGTAGCATAAAAAATAATAATAAAAACATATCTTTGAATGTTTACACAACATTTTGTGTTGAATAAGTCCAAAAGACTATTTTGCTAAGTAAGTTTTATAATAAGGTTATCGACAATGTTAAACAAATATGTTCATAAGACTGATTTAAGTTTAAGGAAAGTTTTGTTTGTAGAATTTTTATTTGATTATTATTAAAACACCTTTTACCTAGGTACGTAGATTATTTTATTCCATTTTATGGCATTTGAAGTTAAGTAATGTTAAATTCGCTTTTCATGAAAAAAAAACGTTAAAATGGAATAAAATAAAGTCCGGAAATAAAATTCGCATAGTATGTGTAATTTTATTAAAATCATTTATCTCTTTCATAACTAATTATGCCATGTTAAAACCAAATAAAGGGTGTCTCGAATTGCTTTTTGTTTTTGGTGTAGTCACTTTATAAAAACAAGGCTATACTGAGACAAAAATGTATAGTTTGACTTTATTGCGAGTTTTGATAAAATTTTGCCACTTTTTTTTTGAAGGATTATTATTTTTCGTTCTAGAATAGTTAGCTAGAAATAGTTACCTACTTACGCAATTCGTGTTAGATTTTTAGCGCTTGCATGACGAGCTGACAGACTGCCAGATGAGAAAAACTGACTGAAAAAATGTGATTTTAGGTAAAAGAAGTAGGTACTTTAGAGCTTAATAATGTATGAGAATTTCAATAAACAAGTTGATTAATTATATCTGCCCGGTTTTTATTTATTATATCCTCTTTTAATTACTAGACAATGCCTAACATTAATGGTATCAAATTGTGACTTTGGCACGTTAAATGATTCTCTGGTCATTTTCTGATTCCAGTTAATTATTTCCTGATGTCGATGCTTACAATCTGATTTCGGTGCAGGTAGTCAGATTTCGGTGTTAGTTTTTCTGATTTCGGTGCTGGTAGTCTGATTCCGGTGTACAGTTTTCTGATTTTGGTGTAGTCTGATTTCGGTGATTTAAATTTTTCTCTTTATAACCGAGAATCTGGCTACCCAAAATATATCATGATTTATAGTTTTTAGCCCTTTATCCAAAACAATCGATAAAATTCCCGAAAGACGAAAAAAAAAACGACCACCGAAGTCAGCCATTTTTGCCTCTTCTGGAGAAATACCCAAATACAGGGAAAAATCTGGAAACTATCTATTTGCAGTTAAATCATAAAAAAATTGTCTGTGAAGTTCGGGACAAGCTCGGAAAAAACTACGAGACTCGATTTCTGAGCTATTTATAACATGTAAGTACCTACAAATTTGTACGGAACTCTGGGTAGGCGAGTCCAGCTCGCATTTATCAAGTTTTATCGTATTTTTGAGTTGATCTCATAATTAAGGTTATTTGAATTGATACTCCTCAATTAATAACTCCCTTCAGTTCCACCAGACCTTTCTGTTCCTAAAACACCCTATATAATATAAGGGTTGACCAGCTGTCGTAAATACCTACTGCCTAACCTATTAAATGAGGATAAATATAACACTTTCGCATGATAACCGGTTATAAATCATTGTTACTCATTTTATTGCTTTCACACACGAATTTGGCGGCAATTTATAGGTACTAGGTACTAGGTAAATGAGTTATTTATAGGCCTTTTACAACTATGCCAGATGTTGATATAGCGCCGTACTTTATAAAGAACATGTACTTTATAACTGATACCACTCGCAAACGTGGAGAAAAACACCGTGAGAAAACCTGAGCGATACCTCAGCGCTTGGAATCGCCAATCCGCGGCGGGCATACGTGGCGTATAAGCTCATACTCTCTTTCTGAGAACAAGAAGGCAGTGGGACGTATACAGGGTGCAAAAAACTACTAATCTTATGTAAGAATAGATAGATTATATATAACTCTTTATTGCACTCCAGTAATTTACAGAGATAAGGTAAATACTTAATGTTATGTTATGTTACTTGTTATGCCTTTTTTTCTTGTGATTGTAAATTTGTCCCAATAAATGTCTTTCTTTCTTTCTTTCTAATATATAGTTTTTAGTAGCATACAATCGGCGGTCTCATATATACGGCGGCGGCATACAACCTCAGGATGGACAGGACTGAAAGAAGATGAGAGTGGGTAGGTAAGATTAGCAAGCTGAAGTGGCACTTGATGCCGAACAGCCGAAGAACCGATGGTCGATGGGGTGCACAGGTTCTCGAGTGGTGACCACGAGCTGGCAAGCGCAGCGTAAGACGCCCATCAGCTCGCTGGACCGACGATCTGAGGCAGATGGCTGGCAGTGGCTGGATGAGGATGGCTGAGGACAGAAGGAAGTGGCGTGTCGTGGGGGGGGGGAGCTGATTGGTTGATCGAACAAACTACGAGGGTTCTTTGAGATAATGTTAAAAAGCAGATTCCGTAGTCCTACAAGGGACCCTTATGGTTTCGCCATGTCCGTCTGTCTGTCCGTCTGCGCCCTAGCACAAAGACCGGTGGCACTAGAAAGCTGTAAATTGGTATGTGTATACATATTATCACGCCGACAAACTTAAAGAATAAAATGTTGGATTTTTTTTTTCTGTACCTCCCGTAATATGAAAAGTGGGAATGATTTTAATCTCGTCTAGCCAGCCCTTTTTGCGAAATATTAAGCTTTAAATCACAATTTTTTGTCTAAGTAGGGCGTCCCGTCCTCTGCTGGCTAAACGGTTGATTGTAGAAACGTAAAAAAAATCAGGGTAGTAGCACATATAATGAACTTAAAAGGAAAAGTATCACGGCTAACTAGGCCTTACTAGTTAACGAGTAAAAGGCAACCAACTTATAAAAGTAAAATTTCGTACAAAATCCATTGAAAATTACTTCGATGAAGTTTTTAGTTCTGTAAAGCAGATAAAAAACCCTCTTTCTACAGAACCCAACATTGCGCGTGGCCCGACACGCACTTAGTCGTTTTTTCACGTAAAAAGGCACGAGCGAAATATGGCGGCTTATTCGAATTCCTTAACTGTGATAGCGGTTCGTCTGTGGAATGCTTTACGCCTAAATATTCGCCAGGCTCCATCTGTCGACGTGTTTGAGATTAAAGTTCAAGAGCATTACTTTGGACTTCAATAGAGAAATCCCGTGTCTGTGCAGTTATATTATTGGGCTATAGGATTAAGAATAGCGTCACTCCATTGGCTTCCGTGGATGTCGTAGAAGGCGACTAAGGACATAAATTACCAGGAGACGGGCAGCAGCGTCTACCTGAGATTCCAACCGCTTACTGCGATCGCCAACCCGCCTGCCAAGCGTGGCGATTATGGCAATACCCTTCATGGTTAAAAAGGGATACCGCCGTTTAGCCAAAGTATTTTTCGCCAAATTTTACTTCCCAATAAACTTATGGCATCAGTTTCATTTCCCAAATGAAACTTTAGCAAGTTTTCATTTCGCATTTTATTCATTTGGTCAAATTACCATTTCGCATAATTTTATTGCGTCAAGTTTTATTAAGACAAACGTTTATTATGCTAACGTTTTAGAAGTGGGTTAGGTTAGAACTGCGACCCCCACAGACACGAACTGTTACCAGAAAAGTGTGTTAGGTCAGGTTAGAACTGCGACCCCCACAGACACGAATTGTTACCAGAAAAGTGTGTTAGGTTAGAACTGCGACCCCCACAGACACGAACTGTTACCAGAAAAGTGGGTTAGGTTAGGTTAGAACTGCGACCCCCACAGACACCTACTGTTACCAGAAAAGTGGGTTAGGTTAGGTTAGAACTGTGACCCCCCACAGACACCAACTGTTACCAGAAAAGTGGGTTAAGTTAGATTAGAACTGCGACCCCACAAAAACGAACTGCGACAAAAACCGAAAGTAGGTAAAATGAATTTTGACCAAGTATTTATTTGGTAAACAATAACTTGCCATAATAACTTTTGCTAACTGTTTATTTGCTTTAAGTTGTTTTGAGAAATGTTTTTTTGCCAAGTGATAATTTGCGGAAAATAGTTTGGGAAGTAATACTTTGGGAAACGATTTTTGGCAATACATTAGTAAACCGGTTAAAAACCACGATGAAGGCCTATGTGCTGCAGTGGGCGTCGAATGGCTGATGATGATGATGATGATGATGTATGAAAGTAATATTTATCATTTGTATGTAGGTTGCAATTAATATTTTGTTAGTATAATATCATATTTTATTATCTTTATATACTTTATTGCACACAAGAAATTTAACAGGACATTACATAAGAAATTACATGTACAAAGGCGAGCTTATCTCTGTAAGAGATTTCTTCCAACAAACCTTCGGGTATAGGAATATAGTATAGTATAGTAATTACTTATGTGTAGTTAAATTATAATAATCTTATGTAAGTTTATCAACCACTATGTATTTATTTTTGTTCTACTCAATGCGGATCATAAGGTTTAGAATACAAAATGAACTTTCCGATAGTTAGTCATCTGGTTATGATGTCTTTCAAACAATTTGACCACCATTTTTCTCTGGCACTACCCCCTCCCCACATCAACGTAGTTTAGCTGGAAGAAAACTCTACCTAGTATTAAGCTCGCCTTTGTACAAAATTGTTTTTTAGTGCAATGAAGAATTTTTCAATTGAACTAATTTTGTTACAACCTGTATTTTATAAGTTGATTGTGTTGTCTTGGGTTATTTATTACTGTGCTACAATTTCATTATTCATTAGAAAAGTTAAAAATTTCGCCGATGCCTGCACTTGCCCATTAGCTCAGTTGGGAGAGCGCTGGCACAGTTAGCCAGATGTCGCGGGTTCAAATCCCGTCATAGGTGGAAAGGTTTCATGTCCTCAGCATGGATTAATGCAAAAAAAAACACTTGAATTAAAACCACGACTAGGTTTTAATTCAAGTGATCATACGCGAAAGTCAATACCTACTGGCAATTAATTGGCTAATACCACTAATACGGACCTAATGTTTGCTTGATTGTACTGCTAATTTACTGAAACGTTCGTAGGAGTAATCACGATTGTGATAACAAAAGGAGTCTAATTAGGAGCGATTAACACGTTCACTGACCAATGAACACTGTTTATACAGGGTGTAACAAAATCCCCATATACTTACGTAAAAAAAAATGGTAACCTTATCACTTACCGTAAGGAAGCCTGAGTGTCGTCCACGTACCTTAGCGCTTGAAATTGCAATCCGCGGTGGGCACGCGTGGTAATAAAGCCCACATTCTCTCTCTGAGAGAAGGCCTGTGGCCTGAAGTGGGAATTTAAAGGCTACTTAAAAAAGGGATATAAAAACAACCGGTTTTACGCGTCATTACGAATAACTTTTAGTATGAGGAAACCTTTGATCTCGCAAATAAAGATTAGCTAATCCGTACAATTTATCTTTCGCGATTTCTTAGAGTAAGGATGAATGAATGAACTAGTGAATAAATTAATGAACGAATGAACCATCGAACGAATGAATTTTTGTATTGCTAATAACACCCAGGTAATATCATATGCAAAGATACAATTGTACGTAATAACCTAACGGTAAAAGATGATCATAGACATCGCCATCTAATCATAATCATAACTTTTTATTGTCATAGGCATTTGTACAAAGCTGTTAAGTTACATTAAATTGTGTGTAGGTGGTTGGATAAAATAAGCAATTTTTAGTAACAGCAGAAAGATGACTGGGACTACCCTACATGCCAGTTAAAACTGTGTTGCGGCAGAGTAGCATTCGTCGTCCTTTACGTGACGTGTATGCTTACAAGTATCGAACTTCACAACACAATAATACATGCAAATATGGTACAAAACCGTTCGATAACAAAAACAAGTCATATCTAGTGAGTGGTAAAAACAGAAGGATGACAGTTTGACAGTTTGTCACACCTTACGTATGACAGTTTTGAAGAATGTTTTTTTTGTGATGTGTTTTATGAGAAGCAAACTCTTGCCCCAGAAAAATCTTATAAGTGTTGCCCTGCCCCCTACTTTAGTATTTAACTACACTACCCACCCAGCCATTATCCACAAACCAAAGGTTGAGTGGTAAAAAATGTTAAGGGTACTATTTAGCATTAAGTACGTCTTTGTACTAAACATGTTTTTCGTGCAATAAAGAATCTTAATACTTAATTACAATAATAATAAAATCTTGGGATGTAGGTGTAACTGCTTGTTGGAAGTGATTTAAGTAAAGGCACTGAAGGAATAGTTTTCAGTTACTGGCTTAATAGCACATTAACTTATGATGTACCTACAATTTACCACGTCAAGTCCAGTGTTCTGCTCAAGCACCTTGCCGACATTATAATCTTCAAATGATTTAGTAAAGCGTCTAGATTGCCTATATCGGGGATTTTGTTACACTTTCTATCAGCATTGTTTAATTAAGTGACTTAATTACGAAGATACATTCACGCTAACTCTTTTTGGCAACAGGAGGCCAATGGACGAGATTAGCAGAGGGCCGGCAAGGTTGGCAGAACGGTAGAGGCTTATGCCCATTGCCCAATACTGGGCGTCTTTCGTGGGCTGTACAGATAGACATAGATAGATATAGATCTACGCCAGATGTTTTCGGCCCTTAAGGCCGGCTTCTCCAAGCGCACGATTTCTATTTGACGTATTGCGCTGCACGAGCGATCATTGTGTGAAACGTAGAAGTTTTTCAAATTAGAGAAATGAACATCTAATTAATACAATTTTGACGACCGACTTCACTATCACATTGAGTGATTATTATTATTATTAAATTCTTTATTGCATAGAAAACAATTTTTATACAAAGGCATACTTAGATAGATAGAGAACACTTTTTGCACAACCTGGAGAAAGAATTAAGTATAAATAATTTTGGATTCACCCAACTAAAATTAAATGCATCGAAAGTCAGTATAGCTCAAATAAAATCATGTTCGCGATTTTTTTGACAAAGTAAAGTTTACTAAAATTATAACCAACGGCCCTAGATAGGACATTGAAAAGTAATTATAATATTTTTTTCAGAATTTATGCTAATCATTGAGGGTAAAATGTATCTTAAAACACATTTCAGGGGTACGGTCGGAGAAATTAGCCATAACCCATTTAAGATTCGCTGGACCTTGCAACACACTGTATGGCAATCCATTACGGACAGTACGTAAAACAGCGCGTTAATTTAAACCGAGGTTTCCGTAAACGCCGGTTAGTTCGCCGGCGAAATGTGCGCCGACCGCGGGCGGTTTGTTAAACAAAATGGCGGACGTATCAAGCGTTAAATCGCCCCCGGAAATGTTTTGGCTCAATTTGTAGATCCCACTTCGCGATACGGGAAAAATCGGTATGAATATTCATGTTTCTGCATTGATAGGTTGTGTTGGAAAATAAGAATATTTTTTATTTGTAAATAAATTTTATTATTATTCATGCAGAGCGGTTATAACTTAGCGGTAGAACGCGGGCTTCTCATACGAAGTTATAGTGGCCATACCACTCGCTAACGGTAAAGGAAAACATCGTAAGAAAACCTGAGTGTCACATTGTTATGTTTTACTTGGATTATCTAATAAAACATCGGAACACATTACACACGGTTTAATGCTCGGAAACAGACTGCCTACCCCCATACATGTTTACGATATACCCACTTACAAACACTACAAATCCCTCCACCGATATTTCAAAACAATTACCGAAAAATATGAAAACAACTAAAACTTATACATAGGGTTAGCGTTCCTTGAAGATCGAACCTGTGGCACAAGGTTGCCTGGTTCGGTGAACCGGTTAACAGATTCACAATCCATGAACGGTGTGTCATCAGGACCCGAACAAATGTCATCCGGACCGAGTGGTGCTTCTGTGAACCTTTGAGCTACCTCCCCAATATCTACTTCCTCTACCACCTCCGGCTCTGGAGGAGGTTCGGGTACTGATGCCTCACAATCATAGTAGGTTAAACCATCATCTTCGGCCTCGCCTCCTTTATACCGCAATAAATGATCGACATGTTTCCTAATACTAATATTTAACTCTGGTATGTAAACTAGGTACATCCTATTACCGATTCTTTCTTTAATGATACCTTGTTTCCAGACACTTTTGTTTCCGTAATTATAATAATGTTTTATAAGCACTTTTTCACCCACTGTGAACTTCACTTTCCGCTGTCCGCCAAATTGATCACATTGTGAGGTCTGTTTGGACAAAACATTCTGGTTAGCTTCCGATGACAACAACAAATGCGAGCCGGTGGGCGAGTCGTGCAACAGATCGAGACGACCGCGTAAACATCGGCCAAACATTAATTGTGCGGGCGTTAAACCGGTTGTGCTATGTACAGAGTTTCGGTAGCTGAATAAAAACTTGTTTATGGTCTTTTGAATTAATGTTTGGTCGTGGCTTTGAGTTAACATGACTTTTAAAGCTTTCTTCATAGTTCTCACGCTATTCTCGGCCTGGCCATTGGATGCTGGATGGTACGGCGCGCTAGTTAAATGATTAATTCCGTTAACTTTACAATAATTTTCAAATTCTGCTGACACAAAATTTGACCCGTTATCCGTCACCAAGGTCTCCGCCAAACCATATCTACTGAATGTTTCCGTTAATTTTAGTATAATAGTTTTCGTATCGGTTTTGGTCATAACGTAACACTCCAGCCACTTTGAATGCGCATCTATTATTACTAGAAATTGATTGCCGAACAAAGTAAACATGTCGAGATGAACGCGTTGCCACGGTTTCTCCGGGTACGGCCACGGAGCGAGCGGTGAGCGGGGCGGAGCGGATCGCAGTGCATTACAAACGGAGCATGACCCAATCTTTTCTTCTATGTGAGTGTCTATATTAGGCCACCACATACGCGCTCTTGCCTCTGTTTTAGTTTTAACGACCCCAAAATGCGAACTATGAAGTTCCTCCAGAAGCTGTTCCCTATACTTGGTAGGTATTATAAGTTTGTGCCCACGTAAAACGCATTCTTTCTCTAAGGAAAGTTCCCACCTACACATATAAAATGGCCTTAAACTGCCATCGTTGCACTTTGCGGGCCAGCCGTGCTGAATATAATCCTTTACCTTACTCAGAATTTCGTCCCGGCCCGTTTCAATTTGAATGTCTTTCATAGTAACTGGTTTCAACATCGAATCTGTTATAAAGTTTATAAATAACCCTTGATTAATCACATCCGAATCCTCTTCCCCCACGCAGTTCCTAATCGCGCGTGATAGAAAATCTGCAACATTGCTCTCGCTTTTTACATACTCTATTTCAAAGTTGTATGCTGTCAAGAATAAGGCATACCTTTGTAATCGATTTGCGGCGAGTTCTGGAACTCCCTTCTTGCTGCCAAAGATTGTAATAAGTGGCTTGTGATCTGTTCTTAGTAGAAATGGAACCGTGCGCCCATACAAGTAGTGATGGAATTTCTTTATGGCAAAAACTATCGACACCGCTTCTTTCTGTATTTGCGCATAATTCCGCTCCGCTTTAGACAGTGAACGTGATGCATAAGCTATGACTCGCTCTTCGCCGTTGGGCTGTCTCTGCGCGAGCACTGCGCCGAGCCCGGTCGGCCCTGCGTCTGACGTCACTATTGTCGGGTAGTCCGGATTATAGTGCGCCAAAACCCTCTCAGACATTAACTCTTCTTTTATCTTGAGAAATGCTTCGTTTTGCTTGTGGCCCCATGCCCACTTAACACCTTTTTGCAATAACTCATGAAACGGAGACAAAACACTGGAAGTGTTAGGAACGAAACACCGGTAATAGTTAACCATTCCAAGAAAAGATTTCAACTCGCTTACATTTTTAGGTCGCTCGCAGTTCTGAATAGCCTCTATCTTTTGTTTTGATTTATGCAGCCCGTTCTTATCAATTACAAAGCCCAGGTACTCCACAGAGTCTTTAAATAACTCACATTTATCTGGTTTTAAACGCAATCCTGCATCTTGTAAACGTTTTAATACCAATTCTAATCGTTCAAAATGCAGTTCCCTATTACTTGCGGTCACTAAAATGTCATCGAGGAAAATACATGTACCTTCAATGTCTCCTATCAAATTTTCCATAGTTTGTTGAAATATAAAAGGCGCGTTACTTAGTCCGAAAACCAGTCGGTTGTAACGGAACAAACCCTTATGGGTATTTATGCATGTTAAATCTCTTGAATCATCCAGAAGCAGCTGATTGTACGCTCTGGACAAATCTAATTTGGAAAATTCCTCCCCTCCGTGCAGTTTAGCAAACAAATCTTCTATCCTCGGAATAGGGTAATTGTCCATATACAAGACTTTATTTAGTGTTACCGAATAGTCGCCGCAGATGCGTACATTCCCGTCAGGGCGTAAAACAGGGACAATCGGGGTAGCTACTTCTGCATGGTCCACTTTTTCTATAATACCTAGATTTTCTAGTCGTTTTAATTCCGACTCGATTTTTGCTTTTAATGCTAACGGTACGGTCCGTGGTTTGAAAAACTTTAACTCTGCGCCCGGCTTTATTTTAAGTTCAATTTTGTGTTTATTGAAGGTACCCAATTCATTTGAAAAAAGTTGTTTATATTTTTCCCTTAACCTATTCGCAAAATCCTCCTGTGCAATATTATTAATGCTACATAATTGTAAATTGAAAGCGCTAATAAAGTCGCGTCCTAATAATACCGGTTGATCTGTTTTGGTGGCAATAACAAACATATCAATCGGTTTTGTGTTATCATTATAGCTTACTGGTAGCGTTACGCGACCCAGTGGCAAAATCTTTGACTCATTATAGCAGTTTAACACTACCTTGGACTGTTCCAAACTACAATTGGTTTTAAACCCTGCTTCAAACATTCCACTAGGCAAGACAGAGACAGCGCTCCCGCTATCAATTTCACATGTAATATTTTGTCCCGCGATCGAAACAACCTGTCGCATCGGCTCGCCATTTAGAGATTTAATATTAAATAAATCATAGTTATAGTTACCCTCCATTACGTCGCTGTCATCGACCGCCAACAAGTAATTGTTTTTCCGATTTAATTTACACATTCGTTTCAAATGTCCTTTCTTATTACAATTTTGACAAGTGTAGTTTATGAAACGACAGTCTTCCTTTGAATGGTTCCAATATCCACACACCGCACACCGTGCCTTATTGGTGACACCTTGAGCCGCAGCGCCGCCGCCGCCGCCGCCGCCGCCGCCTCTGCGCAGTGAGTAAACGGGTTGAGCCGCGCTCTGAGCCGATACTTGCGTTTTCTGAAGTGCCAGGCGCGCGCAACGTACGCTCTGCGCCAGGTCCAATGCACGGTTAAAAGTGAGACTATTTACATTCTCTGAAAAAAGCTTCTCTTTCTCCTTCACATTCTCTAATCCCAACACAAACCGGTCACGTAAAGCCGTGTCGAGCTCGGATTTGAAACCGCAGTGTTGTGCCAGGTTGCGCACTCGAGCCGCCCACTCTGCTAAATCCTCGCCCGGTCGTTGTTCAGCCTTGTAAAAAGTATAACGTTCCGCGAAACTGCTCTTCTTTGATACAAAATGTGCGTCCAACAGTTTTATCAGGCCGTCATAATTGTTACTATCTAAGCCGGTAGGGTAGGCTAAATCCGTTGCCACTCGGTAGGTATCTTCTGCCAGAGCTGTTAGTAATAAAGCTTTTCTTTTCACTCCTGCTTTGTCGTTTTCTTCTGTTATATCATTTGCCAAGCAATACTGGATGAAACGACTTTTAAAAATTCCCCATTCTTGAGCACGATGATCAAAATAGAGGCTGCCGCCGAACATTCCATTTGTGCCACTCATTGTATTTTGTTTCTTTCAAAATACCACTCTTAGCTGTCAATGCAATACTTATTTCACCGTTTTGCACACGTAAGTAATTATTTCGTCGCCAATTTGTTATGTTTTACTTGGATTATCTAATAAAACATCGGAACACATTACACACGGTTTAATGCTCGGAAACAGACTGCCTACCCCCATACATGTTTACGATATACCCACTTACAAACACTACACACATACCTCCGCGTTTAAAATTGCCAATGCGCGGTAGGTTCATACTCTCTCTCTGAGAGAAGGCCTGTGCCCCTCAGTGGGACGAATATAGGCTACATAAAAAAGGGGATTGTTACTGTATTTTAAAATCTTAAAAAATCTTTCAATTACCTTTTTTCATTAAACAATTTCATTGATTCTTTCTTTTTTCCTTCCTTCCTTCATTGGGGGCAGGCAGAGACTAAGGTTTGCCTATTGCCACAATTCTCTCCAAGAGTTCTCATTTGTACATTATACTTATCATTTTAATGAAAGAGAGGCACTAGAAAATTAAATTACAGACATTTCAGATGTATTTAAATATCTATTTAAGCACTTACTTACTTTACTTTTTGAGAGAGAAACGAAGTTCAGAACTTTTAAAACCATTTTTCTCTATCATAAACGAAATAACGCCCTGTTTCTCGTAGACTATTAACTATCCACTGTTAACAGCTGTCAGTTGGGCAAAGTGCATACAAAAAACTGACATTTTGTTTCTAACATAAGTAAGAAAATAATAATAATTTGAATGATCAATAATTATTTCACAATTGTGTCTATATCATCATCATTATCATCATCAGCCACTCGACGCCTACTGCAGGATATAGGCATCCCTCATGGTTTTCATAACCATGAGAGGTTTTGCCGTAATCGCCACATAATCGGCAGGCGGGTTGGCGATCGCAGTATGCGGCTGGAATCTCAGAAAGACGCTGCTGCCCGTCTCCTGGTAATTGATTTCCTTAGTCGCCTTCTACGACATCCACGGGAGGAAATGGAGTGACGCTATTCTTAATCCGGCGCCACGCAGAATTATGCCTATGTAAAACCACAATAGTCTTTAAAACTAAGGAACAAAAAATGTTTATATTCATATAGGACAAGTTATATTGATAAAGAGTATAGTTGCGCCAGTAAAGCCTAAAAAATATTCCTATTCCAATGTTAGTTAGGGCGAGGCGTTCCCGAAGGAACCCCAAATCAAAAGCGAGTATGATGGAGGCTTATTTAAATGCAAAAAAAACGGCTGCGTCTGTAATATGATCATCTGAAATCCCAAGACTTTTTCCGCTCCTCCGTGGGATAGAATCGTTTATTATTTATTCGAAGTTTCGAACAGGCACGGACTCCCTCCATCACGGAAGAATTACGAAGATAGAAGGCCACGGCTCTGTTTCATAAAACCACGATAACAAATAACAAATTAAATAACCTCCAAACAACACAGTCACTTGACTTGATCCCGAACTAGGATACCCTGTGCTATGGTAACCAGACAAGGACATCGCAAACATGGACATACACTCAGACAGAGGCCCCTTGAACAAATGTACGGCCGTCCTTAGTAAGAATCGACCCACGACCTGCGGCATGGCATCAGACGTGATACCGCTAGACCTATGTGGCAGTCAATAAGATGGTCTTTCTGTGCTCTTATATCACGTCGGGTATAAGCCTAAAGCCACTGGGACACTCTAAGCACGAGCTAAGAACAATAAAGCACTTTGTGGGATGAATTATAAATACCCCTTGCGTCTTTAGTGGGGTAATGGGACGAGCCTTCAAGCTGTAGCGTGGACGAGTACTTATTATACAGGGTGAAGCTTTCGGGCCGTGACGTGGTAATGAATGAAATCTTTGAGGGCCGCAGAAATAGGATTTATCGTTCTTATTCGCTGAATATAGGATAAAATTTATTCATAAAATCCTAGCTATAAAGTGCACCTACATAAGAATTCAATTAAATAAAAATAATAACTAAAGTTCATTTCAAAGTTTTTAGAAGATTTTTTTACGTTAACAGCAGCAATTTTACTGTCGGCACTCAGTGTGCACGGAGTTTCGACGTGAAGATAGGCTACATAAGCCATCTTCGAGCGCACCAGCGCTACATCTCTGATTAGGGGTCAAAGTGGTCGCCATGGCCGAAACCGGTCGGAACAATCATCATCATCATTGTCGGCTTGTTTGTAGTTACTATCTGGTAGATTATAGAGCATTTTACAGATCATAAGGTAAAGGTACCACTACTTAGATATAAGAAATTATTTGTGTTCTCTATCTATCTATCTAAAGTTGGAAACCTCTATTTTAAAGTACATTTAAATATAACCTTAAACAATGTTAGGCCCGCACTTCCGGAACTTAGTCCAACTCATCCTTGTATTCCCCACAAAGACTAAAACCGACTTCTTCTCCCGCAGCTAACCCCAAGATGCACTAAGGCCGCCATGGACTCCCCCACTTCCTCGCAGGATGAACGCGACATCGAGGTCAACGTGGTCTCCGGGGCCAGCAGTCCAGACATCACGGCATCGCCGCGCAAGGATGGCCGGAAGAGCCCTTACTACGACCTAAAGAAAGCCAAGGCGTCAGAGAGTACGGAAAAAGCGGCGGGCAGTGCGCCCTATACCAGTTTTTCGATATCATCGATACTGAACCGCACTGAGCCGAGGAGGGAGTCGAACGTGCTAGAAGCGGCGCTCGCTGCGCACCATTTTAGTAATGCAACAGACGCGGCGATGCTCTCACGGTACGTAGCTTTGTACTTTATTTAACAATAAACATAATATATTTCTACAAACTTAAGAGCTAAAGTAATAATAGTATGTAGTATAAGTAGAAAAGGTCCTTTTGTTTTAAGTTACTGATGATATATTTTTGCTTATACTTTTACAGTCACTCTCTTTTGTGAGCAAAGTCAAAGTCACTATAAAAACAAAATGTTTACTTAATAAACGTCAAAGCTGTTAGTTTCACAATTAATGGATTATGCGGAGAAGAAGCTAACAAAGAAACTCCACATTTATTCTTTTCAAAACAGGTTTGCTTAATTAACAGAGTTTTCAAATTAAAATTACACTACACTAGATACAATCGTTCCTGTTAACATTATTTAAATACCAGACATCCCTGTCTTCCAAATAATCCTTAATGTTATAATAGGCTTTTTTGCACAGAGTATGCTTAATACATTTTTTAAACCGCGTCGGTGGTAACTCTAATATATCTTGAGGAATCTTTTTGTAGAACCGTACACAGTGCCCCATAAAGGATGTATTAACTTTTGCAAGTCTAAAACGTGGAAATGACAATTTATGTTTATTCCTAGTATCAATATTGTGATGGATTCCAACATTTTCGAAATTGCTGATGTTTCAGCTCTCAAAAAAACCTTAAAAATACCGGCCAAGTGCGAGTCTGATTCGGACAGGTTCCGTACCATTATCTATACAACATTTGAATATTTCTAGCGTCTACCTGTTGCCGTTATTAATATCGAGCAAAAAACGGCAAAAAGAAATCCCGATTATATATATTTAAAGGGGGCTCCCATACAAAAATCGTGATTATATATTTTATTCTGTTTTTAGTATTTTTGATGTAGCGGCAACAGAAATACAGCATCTGTGAAAATTTAAAACATAAGCTTATTACTAAGATTCCGCTGTCCGTCCGATCGGACGGAAGGACGGACAGCGGAATCTTAGTAATCGGGTCCCTTACCCTTTGGGTACGGAACTCTAAAAAGGGTAAAACACCTGGGGGCACGGAATAGCACTGCACCCTATACGAGTTTCTCAATATCTTCGATACTGAGTCGGATTGAGCCAGGATAGATAGAAGTTGAAGCGGCGCGCTCGCTGCGCGCCTTTTTAGTAATGCTGCAAACGCGGCTGTACTGTCACGGTCAAGAACATCCTTGGTCACGGTACGTATAAGTACTTACGCTGACAGCAAAAAGTTAAATAAATAGATGAATAGAGCGATAGTAAAAATCCTCATGACGCGCGTCGGAAAAATGTCTAGAATAGTTATCGTACTATCTATCATTCACTGGACTAGGATAAATAAAAGTGTCTTCTGACAGCAACACTAAGTGAGAAGTGGAATTGCTTACTCTTTTCCTTAGCGGATTAGTGAACTAACCTCATTTGTTATGCTCAAATCACGATGAAAAGCCTGCCACTTCAGCAATATTAAGGAATACCTAGTCACTTCAGGTTTTTAAATGATTTATTTTATTAAGGAAAACAAACAGTTGCAAGTTATATATTGTTAATATAAAAAACCTGAAACGGCTTCACCGATGTTTATGATTTTTTGTATAAATTTGGTAGATCTGAGACTAGGCCGTAGGATAATTAATATGGCGAAACAACGTTGGCCGAGCCAGATAGTATTGTTAAGCTATGTTACTCAAGGCACAGTATAACTGTGCTCAAGGTAAGCGAGTGATTAGACTAACGCTCGGTTTCTCGTACTCTAACAGCTGACAGTTGTCGTTTCGTAAGCAATTTTTCCAACAGACAGCTGTTAACCGTCGATTAACAAAATGTTAATGACAAAAACTGAATTAGCACGGATATTTACTAGTCAATTTTTTTTTATTTTACACTTTTCCGACGTTTTGGTACTTTTGCAAGTGCCGTTGT
Source organism: Yponomeuta malinellus (assembly GCA_947308005.1). Taxonomy (NCBI): domain Eukaryota; kingdom Metazoa; phylum Arthropoda; class Insecta; order Lepidoptera; family Yponomeutidae; genus Yponomeuta; species Yponomeuta malinellus. The sequence continues at coordinate 2,939,381 of OX371016.1, read as the reverse complement.
CTCGGTAGACTAGTGCTCGTGTTAACCTTAGAAAATACTAAAATTTAATTCTACAAGCAACAGGGGGTAAGGATCGAAACAGCAAACCCTGGATGGTTCTCACCCTTTATTTTATTTATTTCTTTTATTTATTAGCGACACAAAACAGCAATACGTCTAGTTGACTCGCCAAAACATGTGTCGACAGCATGCGATGATTACAAAACTTAATCTAATGTTATTGCAGAACTAGAACCATGTAGGATGATAAAAAAAAGAAAGAAAAAACAAGCTTAAAACTTTAAAAAGGCTTCAACCAACGGCGAACCCGATATTCATACTTTCACTGTTTCTCTTTTCCATTAGCAACTTCCCATCATTTGCCTGGAAGAAACCCTCGAACCCACGACCTCCGTTTTGGTAGCTAAGCGTCTTAACGGCTAGACCAACGAGGCAGTATAGTATAGGCTGCTTATGTATACTAAGGCCGCCAATTGTATTCTGTATCTTTGTACTTTATCCCTGTACTTTAGCCCAATTTAAAAGGAAATTGCACAAATGGCTAATATAAAAATGCTTCTACTCAGTTGTAGAGTAAAGATATTGACATAAAATAAATCTAAAAAACAACAAGGAATGTATAGGACATTGTAAACATGATTTTGTACATATAACTATCTTGTAAATAATAATATATTGTAACATTTTATTTCAATTTAATTCAAATTTTGTATGCGTAAGATCTGTGTGGCGCCGAATTTAGAATAGCGTCACTCCATTTCATTCCGTGGATGTCGTAGAAGGCGACTAAGGAAATCAATTACCAGGAAACGGGCAGCAGCGTCTTCCCGAGATTCCAACCGCATACTGCGATCGCCAACCCGCCTGCCAAGCGTGGCGATTGTGGCAAAACCCTTTATGGTTAGAGAAAACCATGAGGGAGGCATATGTCTTGCAGTGGGCGTAAAAATGGCTGATGATGATGCCTAAGAAGGTGAATTGTGAAGGAACTTATTTACGAGTATATCTTACCAGATTTAACTTTATACCTTTTTTCGTACAAATAAACAATTTCTTTCATTTCATTTCATATTTTACATGGTTATGGTGGCGGGGAGTCGCTGGATGGGAAAACCATGAGGGAGGCCTATGTCCTGCAGTAGGCGTCAAATGGCTGGTGATGGTGATGACATGTTTTTATGCAATGTGCTCTGGTGTACAATAAAGAATATTCCCATCTGATCTTATCTTAACCCTACCAAATACTGCAAGTAGCCACGATCGTTTTATTGTTAATCGGAGACGGCCGACCAAAACCTATCGATCGGCCGCTCAACTAATGCCCAACTCTCCCATAGATTGCTCACTAATGACTATATCGCCGGTTAACTCCGGTCAAAACCGGTAATCTACAACAAGCTCCTTTAGGCGTTCACTTTAGTTTAAACTTGGCTTATCTGGACCACACTGTGGCTGATCGGTCCGTGGTATGGGCAGCGTTTGGACGGATATAGCCACTGGAACGTGAAACTTTACTTACTTGACTGTCTAGCAAAATTTTTAGGATAACGCGCTATCAAAAGAAGGAATTATGTAACTAAGCATGAAGGAATTAGCTCCTAGGAAATGTGGAGTCCAGGAAAATTTTCAATGAATACAAGCGTCTAATAAGTTATTTAAGTCAGATTAACGATATATTTTCATTGATTTTTTTACTGTGAGTAAATACTCGTACTACTGGCCATTTAATTGTACCATAGATAAAATGGCCGATGAAATCTGTTAGTAACATTTTTATTGCAAGCATAAACACAAATTGATTTTAAGAAACATGTAGAAACTCTTTAATAAATACATTTAAAAAACCGGCCAGGTCCAAGTCGGACTCACGCACGAAGGGTTCCGTACCATTGTTTATACAACATTTGAATATTTCAAGCGTCTACCCGTGGCCGTTGTTAATATCGAGCCAAAAACGGCAAAAAAATCACGTTTGTTGTATGGGTGCCCTCATTACATTTTTTTTGTATTTGTTGTTATAGCGGCAACAGAAATACATTATTTGTAAAAATTTAAGCTATCTAGCTTTCACCGTTCATGACGCCGTTCATGACGCAAGATGCACGGAGTCTTAGTAATAGGGTCCCTTACCCTTTGGGTACGGAACCCTAAAAAAGAATGAAAAACGTCTAAACTACAAACATATTATTACGAGCGTCTTAATATCTGCCTTATTATGGTTCAGAAAAACTTACCAGTTGCTCTTTGGAGCTTCAAAAGCGAAAACGTGTGCTGGTTTTAATCAGCTACCTTATCCAAGAGCCGATGTGTACTTGCTTATATAATGTTTTACCCTAGTTGATCAAGTTTTCTTGCCCAAATGCACTTGTCGACATAAACGAGGCACAAAACTGTACGCTCGACGATCTAGCTAGATTATGATGTGGCTGGGACATAACCGAATCTCAATGTCACACAAAGTAGAACTACTATTATGACGAAGACGAAGAACGACTCACGGCAGTTTCATGTATGATACATGATTCGATACAATTTATGTCAAAAATCAACTAACTTGATTACTGCTAGCTGTAGGTACTGTGCTTTTCCGGAACATCAATTTTTTTTAGTGATTTCATTACAAAAGTATAGTTTTTACATTATGCATAAGACGATATTCATAGTTCTAGGTCAACGGAAAGTACCCTATAAATTTTGAATTCCTCGAGAATGTCGAAATATACGTTTTTTGCGCTAAGGCCGTAGTTTGTTTTTACGTTAATTCAGAACTTTGATTTTTTCGAAGCTTTAAGATACTGTAGACCTGAGTACCTATATGGTTTTAATTTCAACTCGATACCTGCACGCGTTCCCGAGGTAAAGGGTCTTGACAGAGAGACGGACGGACAACAAAGTGATTCTATAAGGGTTCCGTTTTTCCTCTTGAATTACGGAACCCTAAAAAAATTTAAACTGTCTTTGCCAATGACTTTGTTTTCTAAGTTACGTATATTCGTGAAGTTGTAGTAGCGATGTTTTTCTTCTTCGATAACACTCGCTAACCGTGACGGAAAACATCGTAAAGAAACCCGGAGGTATTTACATACCTCAGTGCCTGCTACGTAAAATAGCCCAACTAACAGGCAAGTGCGGAAATCTCAGGTCGAACTAGAACTGTCTCTGCTTACATCTAATCGTAATCTCCAAGTGCGAGTCAGACTCGCGTACAAAAGATTCTGTGCCATTATCTATACAACATTTGAATATTTGAAGCGTCTACCTGTTGCCGTTATTAATATCGAGCAAAAAACGCCAAAAAAAGTCACGTTTGTTGTATGGGAGCCCTCACTTAAACGGTTCATTGGCGTCTTAGTAATAGGGTCCCTTACCCTAAGGAAGCAGCGAAAAAAACACACTCTTCAAACAGACCCATCTCACGCCCTACCGTTATCCCGTGATTACTTATCCCATTTAATCAGACCCAAGCACCTTAAAAGGCACCCCTAGTAGTTTGCGGCGCCTTAATACGCCCCCCTGATAAGGGAACAGGGCCTTTATGGCCCCAGTGATAGGGAAGCAAACGGCCTGCGGAGCGGTTGGAGTAAATCAAGGGTGATGCTTGTAAACACGGGCGTCGTTTCTGGGCAGGCTGGTTGGTTTAAGAGGAGGTTTTTTCGAGACATTGACTTTTATATTGAGGCGTACGCCTGGTGTAACATAATGTAAGATAATAATGGAGTTACTACCGACGTGCTTAAAAATGTGTTAAGCACACTCTGTACAAAACATATTAAGGATTATTTAGAAGAGAAAGATAATGTATGTATGTAATACATAATATATAAACTCACGCCTGTTTCCCAGAGGGCTAAGCAGAGACCAAGGACTGCCACTTGCCACGACCCTGACAGATCACTTTCGCTTCCTCAACATTCATTAGTCGTTGCATGCACGCCGGTTTCGGGTACTTTTTCTCTTGCCCTTTGCCAAGAGAAAGATTGCATTATTTTGTTGCACTAACCCGTGCTGAGGACAATTTTAAAAACGTATTGGCCTCTGAGCCAGAGGTCGCGAGTTCAAGTCCCGGCATGGGTGGATTTTTTGGCCTCTAAAAAGGTTTTTAAGAGAAAGATGTCTGGTGTTAAATAGTAGAATAATGTAAAAGGGTATGTAGAGGACGATTGTGTCTAGTGTTCAACATATTCACGAATAATAACGTTTAAGATGGAAACCCTGTGAATTAAGTTAATATATTTTGAAAAGAAAAAGGAGTTTTTTTGTTAAGTTCTACTCCACGTAATCGATTAATTCTGAAACTTACAACTTTGACGTTTATTAAGTAAACATTTTGTTTTTATCCTTACTAATACTATAAACGCGAAAGTTTCTATGTATTGATGGATGTTTGTTACTCCTTCACGCAAAAACAGCTGAACGGATCCGGTTGAAATTTTGCACAGAGATAGATTATAGTCTAGACTATTTTTATCCCGGAAAAATACACATCAAAATTACCACGCGAACGAAGTCGCGGGCAACAGCTAGTAGTCAATAAATGCAAGCTCTATGTCCAGCAGCGGACGAAAATGGGCTGAGTGATTGATTAAATCAACGTCTAAAATATTTGGGTGCGTAGAATCTGATCACGCGATCCGTTATGGCTATTTTTATCCCGGAAAAATACACATCAAAATTACCACGCGAACGAAGTCGCGGGCAACAGCTAGTAGTCAATAAATGCAAGCTCTATGTCCAGCAGCGGACGAAAATGGGCTGAGTGATTGATTAAATCAACGTCTAAAATATTTGGGTGCGTAGAATCTGATCACGCGATCCGTTATGGGTGAAAACTGTTCCCGCACTCTGGGTGTGTTCTGATCTCGATATCAGTTTCACCTTCAAAAAAATAAAATAAAAAGTTGAATCTGATCTCGTGATCCGATTCCGCCGACAAAAAAAAATAAAAATGTTGACTCTGATCACACAAAGTTTACAGTGGTAGAAAGACAATAAATTCGATGCTATATATTGTTTGTTTTCAAGTAATTTCTAACAGCATAAATCCAAATTCGATCTGCAAAAAAAAACATATTCATATACCTCTGAAAGTATAATTTTGTATGTTTGTACATAGATAGATAGATAAAACATTTATTTGCGCTTTGAGACACATACACAAATAGTTAATTACCCTAAAATTATAGATTTTCGACAAAAATAAATCATAACATTTAATAAAAATTGAATTCTCAAATTACATCTACTTCTCCAGTCCATCCAAAGATTGTGTGGAAGAGATCACTTTTAGTGATAAGGCCGCCGTCTGTGCTATCAGATTAAGAAATATCTGTGTTATTTCCCTTTTTATGTACAATAAAGTGTTCTCTATCTATCTATACGATTCTTTTACCTCGGTGGCGCTAGTCTTATTCCCTGGAGCCCCTTAACCAGCGCTGCGCTTGTTTAAGCTTCCGACGTTTTGAGCGCATCATCATCATCATCACCATTCAGCCACAAGAAGTCCACTGCTGGACATAGGCCTCCTCCGTGGATTTCCAAAACAAACCGGTTGGAAGCAGCTTGCATCCAGCGTCTTCCTGCCACTTGGATAAGGAAATCTGTCCATCTTGTGACTGGTCGTCCTACGTTGCGCTTGCCGATATGTGGTCTCCCCATTCGAGAACTTGAGCGCATGGCGTGTTGGAATTTCAAATTCGTTTTCTAACAGAAAAGTAAAAACAAAAACGATTACGTTCCTTAGGAAGAAGAATTGGTAATGAAAGTTGATGAAGCGAATGAGTTTTGTCGGTATCGTGGCGAGTGGCAAACCCTGGTCTCTGCCATCACCTCCGGTATACGTAAGTTTATTGTAATGTACTTTTTAGGGTTCCGTGCCCAAAGGGTGCCAAACGGGACCCTATTACTAAGACTTCATTGTCCGTCTGTATGTCTGTCACCAGGCTGTATCTCACGAACCGTGATAGGTAGGCAGTTGAAATTTTGACAGTTGATGTATTTCTGTTGCCGCTATAACAACAAATGCAGAATAAAAAAACATAATAAAATTAATATTGAAGGGGGGCTCCCATACAACAAACGTGATTTTTTGCCGTTTTTTCTCGATCTTTATGTCTAATGTTGTATAGATAATGGTACGGAACCCTTCGTGAGTGAGTCCGACTCGCACTTGGCCGGTTTTATTTTTATGTAGCCTATATTACGTCCCACTGCAGGATACAGGCCTTCTCTCAGAGAGAGAGAGTATGGGCTTATTTACCACGCGTGCCCACCGCGGATTGGCAATTCCAAACGCTGTCTGAACACCTCAGACACACACGTTTCCTCACGATGTTTTCCTTCACGGTAAGCGAGTGGTATTGCTATTATAACTTCACAAATATAATGTAACTTAGATAACCAAGTCATTGGTACATGCCGGGATTCGAACCCACGACCTCCCGAATGACAAGTAGGCGTTCAACAGCTCCGCTACCACCGCTTGCGCACTCTTACGTACGTTGTACTTACGTAGTACAAAGTTGCAGCTATGCTTGGCTAAAGTTTGTCTCAGCCTCCCGTCGCCTACTTTATGTCCCTTCTCTCCGTCAGCCCTTAATTATTCCCGAAGTGACGTGCGACACTGTCCTCCGCTGTCCTCGGCGTGTAAACGATCTGTCTCGGCCTCTGCACCGCCTTTATCCCTGTTTACCGCCGTTTTGTCAGTGTTGTTTTTGCGTATTTTATTATAATAAAGTGCATTTTTCTTTTTCTTTTCCTCGAAGAGGGATTGAAAGGGAACGATGCTTTTTATCCGTGATATTGCATTCGATTCAACTAAGTACTTGGAGTACTTGGGAGTAGAATATCTAAAAAACCGATTTAGAGGCTAAAAATTCCACCCATGCCGGGACTTGAACCCGCGACCTCTAGCTAACCGTGCCAACGCTTTCCCAACTGAGCTTATAGACATATAGATTTCAAGCCTCTTTACAAACTTATCTGTATTACGTACAGGCAGCGACATCTGTCCTTAGCACGGGCTAGCAAACAAATGAATATAGTAGAATATCTACTCCCAGTTTCTCGTACACTCGGTTAATTTACTGTTAACAGCTATCAGTTGGCCAAATCTGTAAACAATAGACTGTTAGTGAACGAAACCTGGGGTTAGTCTTGTAATATTTTTTTTTTCATCTGTCTCGTGGAATTGGAAAGATCCTTCAAAGTATGTTGGCATTATTTCTAAGCATTTCCTTTTCCGTGAAAAGGCTCGATGAAAGAGTTTTACCGACATTGGAGTTAAGGACTCGATATTTTCCTGTACTCTTCAATTAAGGGGAAGTCGATTTACTCTGAAATCCTCTCTTTTTACATTCAAACGTTATAAGCGATCCACGCACAACTTTTATGGGACCATTGTTTTGACGAACTTGACTATTTTATGTATGTCTACACTAATATTATAGAGGGGTAAAGTTTGTACGTTTATATGTTTGTTTTGTATGTAGGGGGTAATCTCCGAAAGTACTTATCTGATTTAAAAATTCTTTCACCAGTATTCAGAATGGAACTCCAGGGTGGGCATCAATTGTCGGGCATTGCCAATGACAAAATTGAATGACAATAATAAAGAGCAAAAGAAAAACCGGACAAGTGCGAGCCGGACTCACCCACCGTAACTAATCTACTAATCCTGTACAAATTTGTAGGTACTTCATAAGCAGCAGCCTATATATGTCCCACTGTAGGGCACAGGCCTTCTCTCAGGGAGAGAGTATGACAGAGTATGGGCTTAATTCACCACGCGTGCCCACCGCGGATTGGCGATTTTAATTCGTTGGTACTAACACAATTATAAATAGTTCAGGAATCGAGTCTCGCAGTTTTTCCGAGCTTTTCCCGAACTTCAAAGACAATTTTTTTTATGATTTAAATACAAAAGTCTAGTTTCAGATTTTTTTCTGCACTCGTAGTATACATTAATGTTACATGCCAAATTTCTAATTTAAATTTTGATTCCCCTCAGTTTGACACTCTCAGTGTCGAAATATACGTTTTTTGTGGCATAAACGGCCGTATTTTTTTTTTACGTCGACTTAGAAGCTTAGAAGGAACTGTGGACCAGAGTTTATGTTTTTAATTTCAACCCGACATCTTTACGCGTTCCCGAGATAAAGGGTCTTGACAGACAGACGGACGGACGGAAGGACGGGGAGACAACAAAGTGATCCTATAAGGGTTCCGTTATAGGAAACCCTAAGAATTAAATGTCACTATGTACAATGAAACCTCCTATCGATGTGAACCTCTGCGATGGCGTAGACAGTTAGTTTACGAGAACTGGGTATGCTCTGAGTCTCTTTGTCGAGTTTCTTTGTTAGCTTTCTCTCCACATAATCTACCTATTAACTGTGAAACTAACAACTTTGACGTTCATTTAGCCAACATTTTGTTTTTATCTTACTTACAATATTTAATATTATAAATGTGAAAGTTTGTGAAAATGTTTGGACGTCTGGAGGTTTGGATGTTTATTACTCAATCACGCAATAACGGCTGAACGGATTTACATGAAACTTGGCATACACATAGACAAAGACCTGAATTCAGATAAAGATAAAGATAAAGATAAGATAAAGATTTATTTATTTGCTAAAACATGTGTCAGTCAAGATACATAAGCATGCATTTTGGATAATAAATAAGAAAAATTCGGATCAACATGTTCTACTGTTATCAGCGTACAAATTTGAGTGGCGGTAAGTCAGGACACGGTTTCAACCATTCTGATGTTAAAAAAAAAAAAAACTAACATTAATTTAACTTGCATTATAAAAATTCAATTATTAACATTTCAATTACATCAAGAATATTTAAATAATTACAGTGGTCAATATAATTAGAATTTGTCATTGAGAATGTCATTTATAAATTTCATCAATAATATTTTAATAATAACAGCGGTCACTACTTTAACTGGAATTTATCATTGAGGAAGTCATTTACACTATAATAACATTTATCAACTAATAATGATTTGAGCTTATTTTTAAATAGGGAAGTATTTAATTGTTTATAGCATGTTGGTATTTTATTGAATATGATAGGCGCCATACATAGGATGCTTTTGCTCAATAGCGCCGTTTTACAGGAAAAAAGGCGCAGTCTTTCTGTGTCGCGTCTATCACGAGTCACTGTTTCAGATAAACGTGGGAATAAATGAGGGTTGGTCTTCACAAAAGTAGCTACTTCTATTATGTATAATGACGGAAGTGTCAGAATTCGGTGCTTAGTAAATAAAGGCTTACATGTCTCGGTTGTCCTAATATGAAACATAGCACGTATACACCGTTTCTGCATTTTAAATGCTACTTCTTTATTAGTCGAATTACCCCAAAATATGATTCCGAATCTAAGAGCAGATTCTACAAGCCCGTAATACGCCGTGAGTAACACATCTGTACTGACTACTGGAGATAATTTATGTAAAACATATGCGGAAGTACTAATTTTTTTAGTTAATTGATTTATGTGTTCTTTCCAGTTTAATTTATTGTCAATTGTCAAACCCAAAAATTTTGCAGTTTCAACCTGATTTATCCTATTATTTTTAAAAATTAATTTAATGTCATTGTTTTTAATTCTTTGGCTGAAGTGCATAATATTTGTTTTCTTAAGATTTATTTTTAAATTATTGTTGTCGAGCCAATTTATTATCGAAGTCAAGGAATTGTTTATATCTAATTCATAATTATCGTCTTTATATTTAATAGTCACTGTGCTGTCATCGGCGAATAGGGATATTGGATTATTAGTCGATTTTGGTATGTCATTTATATATATAATAAATAAAAGGGGGCCCAGTACACTTCCCTGTGGCACACCGTGAGTAATTTTACGCGAATTGGACCTGTATGACACTTCATTCTTTGTTTTGCAGTTCAGCCTTGATATCTCCGTTATTTGGTGTCTATCTGTCAAATATGATTGTATTAAATCTAAAACATTACCTCTAATTCCGTACGCTTCAAGTTTTTTAGTTAGGATATTGTGGTCCACATAGTCAAATGCTTGTGTCATATCACAATAAATCGCACTGACTGGAGATATCTTGTCCATTTGACACATAACATTTTTTAGGAAGTCGTACACTGCCATATTGATTGTTTTATTTCGACGGAAGCCTTTTTGTTCGTGGCATAAAATATTATTCTTTTCTAGATAGTTGTTTATTTCCTTGTAGTAATATTTTTCAAATATTTTAGAAATTATTGAGATTAAGGCAATTGGCCTGTAAAACTCCATTAGTTCTTTGTTTTCTTTCTTGAATAGGGGTTTAACAAGCGTAAGTTTCAAATCCTTTGGGAAAATGCCCATTAATATACTTTGATTAACTATATGGCTTAGTGGGTGGCATATATATTTATTTGCAGCCTTAATTATTCTTGTTGAAATGTCATCCACACCCACACTATTTGTGTTTCTAAGGTTATTTATGATTTTATAAATATCGAAGGGTGTACTTGGAGCCATAAACATCGAGTTCATTTGGTGATTAATATTACATGTCACTTTATTTCCAGCGCCTAACACTGGTTCAATTTTATCAATAAAAAAGTTATTAAATGCTGTGGCTATGGCTGCAGGATTTGTTATATAAGTGTCATTAACTTTTATTTTTGCAATGGTTTCTTTGGGTATTTTAGGTCTTGATTGACTGATTATTTGCCACATTGTTTTCGTCTTGTTCACAGACGATTTTATTTTATGATTGTTTTGAGCACGTTTTGTAAGGTTTATAATCTTTTTTAATAATTTCGTGTAGTTGACAAGATTTAATTTATTCATTGTATTTGGTTGTAAGCGAAATTTCCAAAGTAAATCTTTTTTCTTTTTGCTGCATATTTTGATACCTCGTGAGATCCATTTTGGCTTAGTACATACTTTTATTATGGTCTGTTTTCGTGGAAAGCACAAATTATAAAAGAAATTGAAATTCTCTATAAAGTTTCTGTAGGCCGATGTTGGATCAGCAGCGTCGTAAACGTCAGAAAACGATAAGTTTTTTACGAACCCTACAAATTTTTTTATATTTTCATTTCTGAAGTCTCGTCTCATTTGGCGCCAGAATTTTAATTTTAAAGTTTTTTTGACTGGAAATTTTATTAGACAATGCATACTTGATATCTCGGTAATACGTTCCCGTGGGATAATATTTATTTTAAGTTTAAAATAGATGGCGTTGTGCAAGAATCGTATAAACGGATTCTGTGGCGGTACGAAGTTCGCCGGGACAGCTGGTAATATCATAAATGTGAAAGCTTGTGAAGATGTCAGGATGTTTGTTACTCAATCACGCAATGATGGCTGAACGTATTTAGAACTTCGGTGTGGAGATAGTTTGAATCCAGGGGTAGGACATAGGATACTTTCATCCCGGAAATTACTCGGACAAGGTCGCGGGCAAAAGCTGGTAATGAATAAAAATATTTGAATTGAACTAAATTTCGATTGATCAAATCAGAAATGAGACAATCCGCTAAAGAACTAAGGTGACTGACAACGCCTATAAGATTAGCAAGATTAAGTGGCAGTGGGCTGGTCACAAATGCCGAACGACCGATGGTCGATGGGGTTGCAAAGGCTCTTGAGTGGAGACCACGAACTGATAACCGAAGCTTAAGACGCCCATCAGCTCGCTGGACCGACGATCTAAGGCAGAGTGTTGGAAGTGGCTGGATGTGGCCAAGGACAGAAGGAAATGATCTGCCTTGGGAGAGGCCTATGTCCAGCAGTGGACGAGTATGTGCTGATTGATTGATAGTGTACGAGAAACCGGGTGTCATTCTTTTACATTTACTAGGTAAATGTTAAAATGTGTGAACGAGGCGGACGCTAGAAGTAAAAGTAGCCTTAACCCCTACTAAAAATACTACTGCAACTTAGTTTTCAAAATTAGTCACACACACACGCGTCTTCCAACGGCGGCGTCAAAAGCCCCACAAAGAAACCCTAAAAACTCTGACAATATTTAATCTTCTCATCGCGCTTTAATGCTCTTAACACTTCCCTTTGCACGGAGAAATTCAATATCGCCTTAAATAATAAACAATAAATAATAATACTTAAATAGCTCGAGGGGCGGCTGCGCCTTGAGCTCAACGTCTTCGGGGTGGTAACATAACAGCAAAAAGTAATAAGGTATGAAGTATGTAGGTATGGTTGTCGATTCAAAAACGATTTTTCTTTATGTAGCCCATATAGGTACGTCTGCAGGGCACAGGCCTTCTCTCAGAGAAAGAGTATGGGCTTAATTACCACGCGTGCCCACCACGGATTGGCAATTTCAAGCGCCGAGGTATGTGAACGCTTCAGACACTCAGGTTTCCTCATGATGTTTTCCTACACGGTTAGAACACAACTTAGAAAACAACGTCATTGGTACATGCCGGGATTCGAACCCACAACCTCTCGAATGAGAAGTCGGCGTTCTACAACTCCGCTACCACCGCTCTTGACCAAGACCTTACCAAGATCGCTCTAAGATCATTTCTATAGTAAGCTCTTTCCGAGATGTCTGAGAGATCACTACTAAAGCTAATAACTAACAAAATTAGATGTTTCATCGTGCGACCTGGGGGTCAATAATCAGTTTGAAAGTTTGGCTAGATGAATGTTTGTCACTCAGTCACGCCAGAACGGCGGAACCGATCTGAATGAAACGTGGCACAGAGGTAGATTATAGACTATAGTCGCTGGTAACATCTAGTATATATATATATAAAACAAAGTCGGGATAGTTACACCAATTACAGATTAAGAGCGACTGGACGATTTGTATGACATTTCATTTCTTGGATTTTTTTCGCGATTTCCAACTTTTTCCTATAGTAAGTGCTATTCACTTAGAGGAGTAGGCGTATTTTTGGATATATATGAGGATTTTATTGCAACCTGAATAGTGACAGATGTTTTGCATCCTTTTTTAATTATTGTTATTAAAATTCTTTGTCATCATCATCATTCAGCTACAAGAAGTCCACTGCTGGACGTAGGCCTCCTCTATGGATTTCCAAAAAGACCGGTTGGAAGCGGCCTGCATCCAGCGCCTTCCTGCCACCTGGACGAGGTCATCTGTCCATCTTGTGGCTGGTCGTCCTACGCTGCGCTTGCCGATGTGTGGTCTCCATTCGAGAACTTTTCGGCCCCAAAATTCTTTATGGTAACAGAAAAAATGTGCAATTGGCGGGCTTAATACTAAATAGTATTCTATTCTAGCTAGCCAACAGATGACGTCGAAAGGGTGGGGGTAGTGCCAAACGGTGTACTGATATTTTAATGTATGTACTTACCTAATTCGTTTTCAAATTAAACAATGTAATAACATGTAGAATAATGATACATAGGTATTGTATACAAAGATAATAAAATAAATAATTAAATAGTTATTCCGTTTTTACTCTACCAAAGCGAAACAAAAAACTCAATACGTGATTAATATAGGTTTATTCTCGGTTTCAACGTGAAAACGTGAAACTTCCTTGAGTTTTATCAACCAAAGCGACCGAAGCCACGGGCAAAAGCTAGCTAGAAAATGATGGCTAAATAAGTCAAGGGGTGTCTGCGCCTTAAGCTGGGAGTATTTGGGGAGCGTCAGGCCACTCTGGAACGTCGTAAATAAATAACTTAAGGGGCCTTAAGAATTACCCCAAGCCAGAATAGGTGTATTCTTCTTTGACCCATGTGATCATTCCTTGAGATATTTTTACGAAAATTATCTGAAATACATTTTTTGCTGCATAATTTGTTAGTTAGACGTTCGTCGCGAAATAACATACAGGATTTGGATGAAATTTGAAAGAATGAGATTGGAGTTTTTTTTGTAAATTTTTTCTCCAAAACAATCTCGATTTTGAAATGGACTTTGTTCAGATTGTAATGTTAATTAATTCGTAGTTTCTGTGAAAATTTAGATAAAATCTTTTTGAATTTGGCTTCAGATTTAATATCAATAAGATACTTTCTGAATCGTCTGAACCATACGTAAGTACCTACAGCCGCGGACAAAGGATATTTTATTGTACTATTTACAAAAATGAATACGCAAGAGTGTTAACGCAAGATGTATTTTTGTCCAGCAATGCTTTGGTAAAATAATTTTAATTATTGTTATCTTGTAACATGACACAACTTAAACTCACTCCTGTATCCAGGACGGGTAGGCAGAGATCAAATGGACCAGAAAACATCCTTTTTCGTTTAAAAATAAAGTTTTAAGTGATTAGTTTGAGTAAACGGGATTTTATAACCATACCGTTTTTTATTCATGGAACAAAATTGACGTAGTTTGTGCTAAAATTATAAAGTACATACTAATGTGTGGAAACCTTTTATATAATTCATTAATGAAATTTCCGTAGTAGAAAGAAATAATATTATATTACTTTCGCCACCTTACATTGCCGCAAAAGTACACACATAAAGGACAAAGAAGAACATGGTTAAGTATTTAACTGTAGACTCGTCCTTAGACATCGCGATTGTTCATTTTTAATTTCAGACAAAAAGATTACAAACAAACATTATTAATCAAAACGAATAAAATAATTTAGTTACAAAAAGACAAAAATGTATTCAACGCTTCTCGAATCAAAACATCCTGCTATAAATAGGTAACGATCATTACTTAAACTTTTGGATCAAAACGGAACCTCCCGTTATATATTATACCGTCTTAACTTAGGGTGAAGTATGTACGCGGGTAGTTATCGGTTTATGGCCGATTTGAGATGAGGGTTTTTTTTGTGCAAGCTCGGCGAACAAAGATGGCTGAGGTTTTTTGGCAAATTATGTCGAGTGTGTATACAGACTGCTTCAGGCCATAAAATCCGGTGACAGGGTACTAAGTAATAGGCATTTTACGTGTATGGTAGATGATTTATACAGCGTTTATTAGCTGGTAAATAAGTGAAGTGTCCGCTCAGATGCTATAGCGTCTGGGAGATAGAACTATTTTTAGATAGAGTGGGCTTGCTCATCACCTGTATCTCTTAATAGACAGAAAAACAATGCCGACATACGTGGAGCCAAATAAGCGGGTCTCCACGCGATGATTTCCTTCACAGTTAGAGAGTGGTATTGTTATTACATATGTAGTATACTGAGTGTATGAAATACACATTAGGTCGAGACATGCGGATTATTTTTTGTTTATAAATCAGCGCCTTAATGACGTACCCTAGGGAGGATTGCACAAAAGCGTTTCGTTATATCACTAAATGTGAAGAACTGAAAATACCTACGAAAGCGTTCTCTCAAGACGCTACAATAACGCCCAACGACAATCTCCGACAAAATTGCAGCGCATTTATCTGCCCTATCCACTAACTTCGCGACAAAAGAGTCCCGCGTCGCTTGCAGGACACAACTAAACGCTTTAGCCCGTAAAGGCAAGTACAACACCATTATTAGTACCAGCCATCTTTCAGAGCAGAGTGTCGGGCGACGCGCCGCGACAAAAAGACAACTTCCGCCCGCATCGATTTTTATACCCCTAACGCGGGGCGGGGTCACGCAGCCAGCCAATCACAGCGGAGGGAGCCAGCCAATCAGAACGCTCCATTTTCTTTTTCGCCAGACGGCGGCTGTAATGGAATTCAACCAGCAAGTTTGCGCCGCGGCTGGCGGGCGGATTACGCGGCGAATGAATGCAAATTGCTAATACTGGCTGGTGATATCTTGTTTTTCTCTTCGTATTTTTTTATTACGTTGGCAGTAGGGCTTTTAGAGTGCTTGGAAGGCGGGAAGTTTAGCCAGGATAATTAGATGTGATATTAGAAATGAGCTTACGTAGCTATTTGCTTAAAAATATGGCGAGATATCCCCAGTTAGTCTCTTAAATTCTCGGTAGTCTCATAAAAAATATTATTTTCTGATTGTAGACGAATGATATTTTTGTTTTTTGTAACAATACTTTTTAAAATATAAATAAGTATTTTTTATATGGATTTATTTCTTAGTCATATGTTTTGCTTGGTTATAACTTGACCTGATGTGTTCGATGGACACATTTCTGATTTTATTAGCGAGGGAAGGTCACTTAGAATTGAATTAACTTTAAGTTAATAAATAACTATCTAATTAATAAAAATTAAAAAATATAATTTTGTAGGTAAGTACTTTGAATTAACAATTTTTTACTTCGCGTATCCATGGCAAACTAGTTCCGACTGCCTGGAATTTTGTTTAAGTTATAATACGTAAAATCAGGGATTTGAAATACATTTTTGATATCCTATACTTTATTTTTAATTAAAAGTGTCACCCACTAAAATTACGAATATTTTATGTTTCAGTTATACTATCTAGTGATGTCTTACCCCCAGTTTCTCGTACACTAACACGCTGTTAATCTACTGTTAACAGCTGTCAATTGGCAAAAGTGTATAAAAAAAAATAAATACTGACAGCTGTTAACAGTAGATTAACAGCTTGTTAGTGTACGAGAAACCGGGGGTTAGTGATGTACCCAAAGGCGGCGTGCGTGCATGCAACGACTAATGAATGTTTAATCAGCGAAAGTGATCCGTCAGGATCCTGGCCAGTGGGAGTCCCTGGTCTCTGCCTACCCATCTGGAATATAGGCGTGAGTTTATGTATGTATGTATGTATGCATAATGTCTTAGACCATATTTATGAAAGTCTTACTCATTATTCTAACATCTTTATGTTAGGGGCCGTTTAAGTATTACGTAAGCGGATTTATTACAACTATTTACCCCCCTCCCCCCTCGTCAGCAAGACTAATGAAAGCTCGCCCCCACCATGCAAGGGTATGCATACGTAAAAATTAGTATATGCATATTTATTTCAATGTATTCAAATCGTCAATCGTACCGAAACGAAGCAATACCTATATTGGTGGAAGAAATTTAGACAAGTGAATAGCGTGCGGTAATTCCCCTACTCGGTTCTAACACCGAGTACCGAAACGTATCCATTATTTTTGGTAATCCCTGAAAATGCGTTTCTTTTTCAAGCACAGACAAGGGAGGCAGGGATTTTGAAATTTTGTAGAAAAAAAGTAAATAATAAATACCTATTGCTGACGTAATCACCACCCAGACTCCATCACCCCCCATGTCACAAAAATAAGCAAAGTTAAGAAATGTGGTGCTTACGTAATACTTGAATGGCCCTTTATATTTATGTTAGATTAGATTGTACGAGCGAGACGTATCATCATCATTCAGCCACAAGAAGTCTTCTGCTGGACATAGGCCTCCTCCATGGATGTCCAAAAAGACCGGTTGGAAGCGGCTGGCATCCAGCGTCTTCGTGCCACTTAGATGAGGTCATATGTCTATGTTGTGGCTGGTCATCCTACGCTGCGCTTGCCGATATGTAGTCTCCATTGGAGAACTTATCGGCCAATTATAATGATACAATAGAATAGAATACATACATAAACTCAGACGTGTATCCTGAAGAGGTGGGTTGAGACCAGGTCTTACCACGGTCCTCTCAAACGTCTCTCGATTTACAACATTCATTACCTAGTCGCTGTTCGCATGCCAGTTTTGGGAACTTTTTATATTGTAGAATAGAGTGATAAGCTATAAACTGCCCATAAACGTCCCACTGCAGGGCAAAATCCTTTTTTCAAAGAGATAGAGAGTATGGGCTTAGTTACAAAGTGAGCTCACCGTATTGCGAGCATTGTTTCAATATCATTTTCAAGTGTTAAGCGCTGGAATAGAAGGCCTGTAAAAATCTTTAAAAGTAGCTACTAGTACTCTGCCAAGTGGGGAATAGTTGCCAATGTAACAGCAAAAAGCCGGCATTTTTTATTGTCAGGGCAAAATATCGATAAAAAAATAAAGCGCCATTGAAAGTGCGCGTACCTAGATGGCGGATCTTTGCCTGAGTGGTTTTGTAGTGAAGGGTCAGTTTCATATCGACATTTGTAGGTGAAAAATATAAGTATGTTAATAAAATACAGGTATTTTTATAAGACAAAGAAAATAATTTTTTTATAAACCAGAGCACAATCTAGTTAAAGCCTTGGTGTCATTTATAAAAAACTCGATTTTTTTAAATGCTCTGGAAACACTGACCATTTTTTTTTAAAAAGCACGATTCCTTAAAACGCGATAAAAAATTGTCTGTGGTGGAGATTTTACAAGGAAAAGTCGTAACCACAGATTAAATAAACTACCTCTTAGGAGTGCTTTAGAGGAATTGTGTTTTTAGAAATAAGGCCGTGAGACTTAAGAAGGGAACGATTTTACCACAGACTATTTATACTGCGTTTATGGAGTGTTTTGGGGAATTGTGTTTTTATGAATAACACCGTTCATCCTTGTTTATGCAGCGCATAATGCTAACTATTATCTACACGAGATATATGAAGTGACCTCTTAGAAGCTGTAGTGCCTGTGACATATTTTCAAGCTTGCCCAGCACCTATACCATCATCTCAGCTTAGTCCGCTAAATTTCATAAGAGAAATCATGTCAATATGTGCAGAGTCAACTAGGCGCGTTCCTTTACGTTGTTTAATAGAAATTCACAAATATACTTAACTTACAAAATCCAAGTTATAGGTACACGCCGGTATGCAAACCCATGACCACCCTAGTGAGAAGGATTCTACTCATATGCTGCCACAGCATTGTGTTAGGTTATCGGTGACTTTAAATGGATAACGCAAAGGTGGATCACCTTTCTACAAAAGGGAGATCAGTCAAGGCTTTCTACAATAATTAAACACACAAATCACAGATAAACCTATACAGGTTTCAGGGAGGATTTTTTGTTTGTAAAAAATTGTATTTTGTGAAAGGTCTTGAATAAATAGTGTAAAAAAATAATAATTCGATAATACCGTTTCATAAGAAAAAACAAACTTGAACAATAATTTTAAACAAACGTTTTTCGCGATTTCTCAAAAACTTACTTTTTTGAGTTAAGCCAGTATTTCATTAAGCGTGCGAAATGCTACCGAGCGTCCTCGAATCTTCTATCGTACTTGCTACGGACGCTTACTACGAACCGCTACGGTGCTACGTGCGTAGCAATCACTACCAATGCTACGCCTATTTACGTAGGCGATCTAATGAAGACATTATGCGCTTAGTTTCAGTTTTCGTTTAGTTTTTTTTCCCATTTTTTTTATTTCACTACTTTACGCGCTGATTGCTTGATAATTCTTCGTGCCTACTTGAGCGTACCCTTTAATTTGATCTAATAAGTCATTCATGACAAAAATTAAGTTGTTTTCAAAGATTTTTTTACTGTATTGAATCCTAATCCATATCTTTAGTTGACAATCGTCCACTGCTGGCCATAGAGCATGTTCACTCGTTTCAGTCCTCGGCCATCCTCAGGCTAGCTAGCATCTCGCGATGTTTTTGTCAGTTCATGGTTTAACCCTGAGAACCTTTATACCAGTTGATGGCATCCACTGGTTCTTATTAGGTACCAAAAATATATTAAGCTTATTATCTGAGATTATCTGACAAAAATAATCCGATTTGAGTTTTTTCTTCACTTTAGAATCTATCTGAAGGCCTATGTTGTACCTTGAAGTTCAACAAATAAAATGTAAATTCTTTATGTAAAATGTAAATTATTGCATGCTTGCATGAATATTCATACGCCCAGACGGGCAACACATGGAATGCACTGAAACTCTGTATATAAAGATCTATTTTATTTACCCATGTACATGAATAAACGATACTTTACTTTACTTTACGTTCACATACATTTCTGAATTTAATCGACATCATCATCCTTCTAGCAGATATAACCAGCCAGTGACAATAGTTTTCGCACCAATTTATCGTCGAAACTGAAAACAATCGATAGAAACTCTCACACCCGGCAATGCCGTCACTAGCGAGTGACACTCCCAAGAGCGTAGCGCAGAATCCTCTTTGTTCGTGAATCGATACTTGTTTATACAAGGTATTTCAAAAAGGTCGGTGAAACTTAAGGGGCTTATTCCAATCGTCAATTTAAAATATAACACAATACATCTAATATAGAAAAATCTCGTGTCACCATGTTTGTTATTGAACTCCTCCAAAACGGCTTCACCGATTTTTATGAAATGTTTAAGTTTGGTAGATCTGAGAATAGGTCGTAGGCTAATTAATATAGCTGTTGTCACTGTAATTATTTTGTAGTGTGTACATTATAGATTATTCTTAACTTGTCTTATCTTATCTTTTAGAAAAAACAACATTTGCCGAGTCAGTTATTATTTTGTATGTAATTTTTCATGCAGTGCCCTTCTTGTAAACATTTTTTAAGTTGAATCTACTTAAGCGTTATGTAAACGTAATAGTTAAAAATGTTGTTAGTAATCCTAAATAAATTAAATACGAACGACTACGCAACAACAAAATATAATAATTATTAAATTTATTTATCTGCAGGCCGCTTCCAACCGGTCTTTTTGGAAATCCATGGAGGAGGCCTATGTCCAGCAGTGGACTTCTTGTGGCTGAATGATGATGATGATGATGATCTGCACTCATGTCGCAAAATTCGAATTATGATCTTAAAAGTTGATACATAAGGCTTAGAGTTATTTCACAGACAACTGTAAACATATAAAAAATAAATTACTATACAAATTTTGTTTGATTTCTGCCAACCTATGTCGTAAAATAACGTTTTTGTTATTACGATATACTTCCGGTTAAAATGATTCTTGCAGTAAACTTTCTGCAGGTATGGCTGTATGTAGGTATGGCTCCTTTGCCTATCTCAAATGGAACAAATAAAAAAAAGAAAGCGGACCTGCGCAGTTTGGATTTTATTACCGTCATTGTTAGTTAACAAGTTTTTGCTGTGCGACTAAGAAAATAGAAAATAATTACCTTTCTTGTTTACTATAGTTTTATTTATAAATGAGTGAAGACAAAGTAGTATATGCAACTGCATATAAAACGATATTAGAATACTCGTGTTCTAATGAACCCGATGTTCTGGTGAAGTGATAAACCCACTCTCGTATTCTGAGAATCTCTTTTATATGACAGTTGTATAAACTACTATTTTGTACCAGAAAAAAATACAATTGGTAGGCTTCATACTAAGAGCTATCACCCATGACAACTTTTAAATCCCGTTTTGTGAAATTTTTGAGAAGCAATGTCGCATATCACATGTTTACCGTTCAACGGAAACGTTTACACGGAAGCGATGCATACGCGCGCGTACAGCGCGTTTGAATAGCGTTTTAAAGTCGCCGAGGGCGAAGGCTCTAAATAGTATTTTATTCTAACGAGGTTGGAGGTGGTCCAAAGCTGTCATTTGTTATTGAATGTAACTAATTGCTTATTTGTTATTGCCCGTTCTTATTGCTTTGTTTTTATGTGCAACATACGAGTATTTCTTTCTTCTGTACAATAAAGTATAACATATATACTTACAACTTGCAGTATAGAATATTGCTAAATTTAAAGAAAAAAATATTACAAAAGAAATAGAACAATCATATTATTCATAGATATGGTTGTTAAATTTAGAATAATATTTTTTTTAATAATAATCATTATTTCATTAACAATTATTTCAACATTTTTTCTCTAAAATTATTTTGATTTTTAAATTTAGCTTGTAACGTTGATTAAGTTGCAGTTTCTGTGTTACTCTATTGTATCATTATAAAACACTTTGATTTTTTTGTTATCTTAAATATGTATAGACGACTTACAGATGATATTTGAATAAGAAAAACCAGCCAAGTGCGAGTCGACTCGCGCACGAAGGGTTCCGCACCATTGTCTATACAACATTAGACACAAAGATCGAGAACAAAACTGCAAAATATCATGTTTGTTGTGTGGGAGCCCGTCTTAAATATTTATTTTAATTTAATTATCTATTTTTAAGTAAATATACAACTAAATATTAACGGCAATAAGCCTCTACTTATTGCCGTTATTAATATCGAGCAAAAAAACGGCAAAAAAATCACGTTTGTTGTATGGGAGCCCCTTAAATATTTATTTTATATTGTTTTTAGTATCTTTGACAACTGTTTAAACTGTCTAGCTGTCACGGTTCATAAGATACAGCCTGGTGACAGACAGACAGACAGACGGACATTGGAGTCTTAGTAAAAGGATCCCGTTTTTACCCTTTGGGTACGGAACCGTAAAAAATTAATCAGTATTCTTAAACGGCAGATACTTTCAATATTTCTAAGTTGATCTCATAATAAAAGTTTGTGCTAATGATTAGAATCACCCCTTAAGCGTTACGGGACATTCCTGCAACATTCAGTTGGTATAGGATCGATAGTCGCAGTAAGTGAGCGCGCTTGTTCATCCCACAATGGCCACCTGCGCTGATTGTGCTACGGATATTTTTACTTTTGCTCGCGTTTCGTCGATTTTCTATTGCTTTTAGTGAGGAGCATTTGTGTTGGGGACGATTGGAAGCGATCGGTTTTAAAAATAGCCCGTTGGTTGGTAGTTTCAAATTTAATTTCAGAGTCCGTTCTGTGCGGAGTTTCACTAAGGTTTTTTTTTTGCACGTTTTCGTTTCCTATAGTGAGTCTTCTTAATAATGTCGATTATGCTTTAAACATAATAGTATTTTGGTATTGTTGTTAATAAAAGCCTTCTAAACTACCAGGGCCCTTATTGTGAAAAATGCGACATTATCGGAAGTAGCGAGATGGTTGCAAATTCTTATCTCAAGATATGATATGACATCATTTGGCTAACAAAGAGCCATACAAATCTAGCGTTCGTTACTCAAGTGGCAAGAACTTTTGAAACTATTCAAAAAAATAACCGTATTTGTTGCTAGATTCGAGTGAATTGTCGAGCTGAAACGCGACGTTGACGACCCTTCCGAACATATCGCTGCTTCAAAGTAAGGGCCCAGGTGTGAATGGTTTTCTTGCAAAAAAGGCGTAATTAAACAATTGCGGCCTTTCGTTGAACAAATATTCCTACTTTACAGTCTCTGAGAATAAATTACTACTGTAGAAGGGCGTAGTTAAGAATTAGCTACATAAGCCTTAATTATTAAGTTACGCCTGTTCAGCTCAGGAATGTACCAATTTTATCAATTTTTTACTAAAAGAAAGGGTAATCTGCCGATAGCTAACAATGTTCTACGAAAATGTCCTGTAACCCAATAAATTGTGTGATTTTTTGTTATACTTGTAAAATCAACACCATCATTAGTCATTAGAAATTCTTCAAGAATAGTTTTTCACTAAACTTCAATTTACTCGAACCATGTTCGAGGTAGTTGCAGCCTTTCTTCTTATCGCGGCACTATGGTACTATACATTCAATATTAACAATAATACGGGGTGGTCTAAACACTTAGGTCCAAGAAAAAATTTTGATTCTTCACAATCAGGGGTATCCATATATATCCCATGTATGCATCCCGATTTTTCTTACTTTAGGATTTATGACTTTTTTCCGTATTTACAAAAAAAAATCCGAAAAATTTGCTTATTTATATTAAGTTTTTTTGTATTTTTTTCACAATAGTCCTCCTGAATTGTTCTTTTACGCATAAAATATTATAAGCAAAAACTTCGGATTACTCATTAAATAAAAAAAGCAGCCTCCAAAACATATACGTCCCACTATAGGACACAAGCCTTCTCTCAGAGAGAGAGAGAGTGTATGGGCTCTCTAAGAGAGAGAGAGAAAGAGAGAGAGAGAGTGAGAGAGACAGTAAGGGCAAAAAAATCATAAGTCATAAACTAAACATAATCGGGAACTTACATGGAGTATACCCCTGATTGCGGGGAATCAAAATTTTTTCTTTGGACGGTTTCCAAACGGGAGAGTGAGGGTTTCGACCAACCTGTATAATGATTACTAATATCTATAAGCAATGCATGCTGAGTTGGTGACCCTTTTTTGTTGTCACGGAGGGACAATGACGTCATTTTTTTCGTTATATATATTTTTCTCATTCTTGTAATTAGGTATATACATTATGTTATTTTTTACGTGTATACTTTTGTAGCAATGTTTTCTTTCTTTATTTTTAATAACAGGTTTATCTTTTTAAACTGAAAGATTATCTACTTATTTACTTAATATGAGAAACTGCTTACAGTTAAACATGAGCGTGAGATTACTAGTCGCGACTTAGGACTACCATCAGTAATGCTCCCATTTGGCACCACTTGGGGGTAACGTAACCCTACGGTAACGAGGGTAAACCGATGAGTATCTTTACCCCTAAATTGTTTTTGTTTCAGACTGGGCCTGATATCCCAATGGGGAGCGCTGGCCGGCCGGTACGGAGGTTTGATGCCCGGAGCGCCCTGGTACTGGGGCCAAAGGCCCCATGAACGCAGCCCACAAAGAGGTGAGGGAAATTACCTCTGAAATATTTCTAACAATATAACATAACATAATATCACGCCTGTATCCACGAAGAGGAGACAGAGACCAGGGATTGCCACTTGCCACGATCCTGATAGATCACTTTCGCTTCATCAACATTAATTAGTCGTTGCATGCACGCACGCCGGTTTCGAGTACTTTTTGTCTTGCCTTTTGCTAATGCATCATATTTGGTCGAAATATGTCCGTCTAGGACGTCTAACCAGCCCTTATACCCACATTCGCTCGATACATTCGTTTCGACAATCTTTCTTCCTTTATCCTCTCCACATGTCCAAACCAACGCAACATTTCTTTCTCAATTCTAGTCACTACATCCTATTTCAGTCCACAACGTTATCTAATAAAACTATTGCGTATGCTGTTGTTTAAAGTAACGCCACACATAATTCTCAAGGACCTCATTTTCTACTTGGTAAATAGTTCTATAGGTTAATTGTAGTGTTTAACGAAATAAACATATTTATCCGGAAATTTTTAATTGGTTTTTAGCATATTATTGCCATTGTGTTATGCTGAACGACTTGGGTCGTTTTTACGTTAAATGATTCGTAGAGCATCCAGTGGCAACTCCTATCTACACTAGAAGGAGGAACGTAAAGCGAACGCTCAGACGTTGCACTGTCTGGGAATAGTACATTACGATACTAGTGCGAAAAGTAGGAAATTCGCAACGAGTGGCGATAAATTAAAACACGATCGAAGGGAGTGTTTTATATCGACACGAGTTACGAATTACCTATTCGCACGTGTATCGTACAACGTTTTATAGTACATACGGCCCTTTGAAGTTTCGACATAGGCACGTAAAGTGCTCATTATCGCACTAGTGCGGTAATGTAGCACCATATGTCCTATAAATATTTTTAGATGGAGTGCATAGCTTGCCCAATACCGCTATGCCGTTTTCTCAGCTTTGCCAGCTTAATACTAAATATAGACTAAACTGAAGACGAAGCTTAAAAGCAATATTTCTGTGTCTATGGTTTTCAACATACCAATCTCTACTAAGCATTGGAACAAACAGTCGTTTGAAATTCAAAATTCGAACACCCACAGGAGGGAACCAGCAAACCGTCGAATGAATCACAACAATTTAAATCTGGAACTAATTTCACAAACGGGCGGCTTGCAATCACTCAAATCCTTATTTCTATAGCATTCGTGATTAAATTCCTTTGTTTCCGATAAAGTTGTTTCGGAACCAAAGGTAGACAGGACTAGTTCAATCTGGTCTCCGTTTTCGTGTATTAACTGGTGAGTCAAGGGTCAAGAAGATTGGTCGTGCGGTGCGATATTGATTTTCGAATCCGTACAGCTAAATCCTGTGTTACCGTTGCTTCGCTATTTACACAATGCTTACTACAGCTAAGTGGTTTATGAATGCGCGTTCAATGTTCAACTATTCCGATTTAGATTGTGTTACCCAAACAGGAAATTTACAATTACCTACAAAGGCACACCCAAAAATTAAGGTCATTGGAAGTGAAAACTTCTTTAGGGGTCATTTTACCTACCTATTTAATTTAATTTTAAATTAGGAAACTTTTTATTATACCTACCTATTTTACCAATCATGGATTGATTGCTGGACATAGACCTCCCCCAAGGCACGCCAATTCCTTCTAACCTCGGCAATCCTCATCCAGTCCCATTCAGCAATCTGCCTGAGATCGTTGGTCCAGCGAGCTGGTGGGCGTCCTACTCTGCGTTTGCCAGTTTGCGGTCTTCACTCGAGAACCTGTCGAGATGGGGTGTACCTGTCGACCACCGGTTCTTCGGCATATATAACCAGCCCACTGCCATTTTGTTATTTTACCTCATACTAAACTTTTTCTGGTGGATGAAACTGACCTATTACGGGTTGGTGACGCTGAATCGGATGTACTCGGCTTCAGTCGGGCAGTGAGGCTGAATCGAGTATACTCGGCTACAGCTGTCCATCATCAAAAAAATATTTAAAAATACTTTTTCACATAAGTATATCGTGTGTTCTAAGCACACACTCTCTTTATTTATCAGACAATCTCCATACCGTGGTATTAATATTATGTTTTTTATTGCCTCGTCAGCCTAGTAGTAAAGTTATTGGCTACCAAGACAGAAGTCGTAGGTTCGATTCCTGCTGGAAGCCGCCGTACTTGGGTTTGTGCAAGTGGCCCCAGGCTGCGTGCATTTCTACGCTTATGATGCCCTTAACTGGTTACTATATCACAGAGTATCCTAGTTTGGGACCAGAACACGTGATTGTCGACCTCGCGGCGCAGTGGTAGTGCATCTGAATCCCGGCTGGGAACAAAAAAAAAAAACCCAGGTCTTTGATGTTTATGTTCATGTTTATTGTAATTGTTTTTACACTTAAATATAACAGCATGATAACATACGCAACGTTGTCATGCTGTTATATTTAATTGTAAAAAGCACCCAAATCCGGCGTGCATGCATGCAACGACTAATGAATGTTGATGAAGCGAATTACTAAGTTCTTGCGAATCTCGCAGATTTTTACGATGCGACGTCGCATCGCAGTTTTGTGTACGAGCCCACTCACTGTAATTAACCTCTTCGAATAAGAGCAAAACCTATGTAATGTAAATATTTCTATAATTTTTATCAGAATGTAGAGATCATAAATGTATTTGCCAACTTATATATTCAGCTAAAATCCACAAATAAACGATTTTGTATTTGTATTTAGTAGCTTAGTTTGAGCGGTGGTAGCCTAGTGGGTAGAACATTGGTCTCGGAAGCGGAGACCCAGGTTCGATTTCCAGTGCGGGCATGTACCTATGACTTTGTTTTCTAAGTTATGTGCATTTGTGAAGTTATAGTAGCAATACCACTCGCTAATGATAAAGGAAAACATCGTGAAGAAAACTGAGTGTCTGAGCTATTCACATACCTCAGCGATTGAAATCGCCAATCCGCGGTGGGCACGTTTGGTGGTTAAGCCCACAATCTCTCTCTGAGAGAAGGCCTGTGCCCTACAGTGGGACGCATGTAGGCTGCTTATGAAATGAATGAGCTTAGTTTGTGTTATCCTTAATACGAAGTAAGCTACTAAATACAATCTACTAAATAACGCTACGATATGATAGTGGATGTTTTTATGCACTGAGTGACAGGCCGTCACTTCCGTAGGGCTTCACCGGACGCATCAGATTGCAGCATAATCGATTCTCTGGCAATCGATTACGACTCGAGTAACAGTGTGGTTAAAGTCTAGGTCCCTAAAGAACATGTGGTAGTGTCTGTACCGTACAAAAAGGTCTTTTGCCACCGATTTGCTACTGAACTTACAACTACAGCAATATCTGTCAACAGACGACAGATATTTCGGTCAGATCCTGAGACATCGCTGAACTGAACTTATGTACAACCAACAAAAAAAAAAACACTTTTTGTTTCTATACGTACTCCAGTTTCTAATACCTCTTTCAAGGTAATAAATTGTTATAACACTTACACATGAAAAACCAAGGGTTTTGTTAGGGTTTTCCAAAAGTTATTTAATGCTGCCATTTTCGAAGGCAAAACGCTACAGGCATGGACCAGAGGTGTGGTGATACTTTTCTTTAAGAAGGGTGATAAAATCCTATTGCATAATTATAGACCCATCTGACTTCTGAGCCATGTCTATAAGCTTTTCTCGACGGTCAATACGAATCGTCTCACACGCAAGCTCGATGAGTTCCAGCCCCCCGAACAAGCCGATTTCCTAAAAGGCTTTAGTACGTTGGACCACATACATACGCTGCGGCAGATTATAGACTGAGGAGTATAATCTGCCACTATGCTTAGATTCGATCGAGATATGGGCGGTACTTGAATCTCTCCAGCGGTGCCAAATCAACTATCGCTACATCGAAGTGCTGAAGTATTTGTACAAAAACGCCACAATGCCAGTCCGACTACAGGATCAGAATACGAATGTTATTCAATTGCAGCGCGGAATGAGACAGGGAGATCTAATATCCGAAACTGTTTACAGCTGCACTTGAAGACGTATTCAAATTTCTGGACTGGGAAGGATCTGGCATCTAAATCACCGTGATGTACTCACCTCCGTGTGGCGCCGAATTAAGAATAGCGTCATTCCATTTCCTTCCGTGGATGTCGTACAAGGCGACTAAGGAAATCAATTACCAGGAGACGGGCAGCAGCGTCTTCCTGAGATTCCAACCGTATACTGCGATCGCCAACCCGCCTGCCAAGCGTGGCGATTATGGCAAAACCCCTCATGGTTATGAAAGCCACGAAGGAGGCTGATGATGATGATGATGATGAATGGTATGTGAAGTAACAGATAAACCCAGAACCCAAACCTGAATGAAACGAAATATATATTAGATCGAACGACTGCTTACGTTTATGACTTGTCTGCCAACAAACATCGCACCCCAATATTTTTATGGCTTTCTCGCACAAGTTATTCACGGGGTCACACTCTGACAAATCACAGCTTTGGCTCAGCTATTGCTGTGGCTTCCATTTCAGTACAAATCAACACATTTCTATTGAGTATTGGATTGTCTGTTGCTTAATCCAATTTAGTGCCGATCGGAGGTTAATCTATCGACTGCCCCAAGCCTAGTTACCTAAGTAGCTGCTTACAAAGCTAGTGGGCTGTAGCCCTAATCTGATAATAAACCACATATTTGCACTGTGGATAAGAGATTGAAGTACTTATTGTTTTTATTTGCACCAACTACCCATCTCTCTTTCTCCTTCGGCAACCTTTCCATCATAAGCGTGTCTGGGAGAAACTGTTAACAGAAGGTTAACAGATTTTTTGTCTTCGGGAAACAGGATATCATAGTTTTGTCTATAATTATGATTTTCTCATGTTAGGTAACGTCTTAAACTTTTCAGAAATAAATGCAAAGAACGATTTCTTATGCATATGGAGTCCGAATTTCAAAAAATCGATGACACTTTATGCCACATTTGTTTGTGAATCCACGTCATCCTCGTCATGAAATCTGTCTTGATTTGTCCAGCCATAACACCGTGCAGCTATCACGCTTTGTTTCTGTACCATTTAAAGATCAAAAATTCATCTATAACCCAACCTCCTTGTTGCAGAAGACTCTACGACCAACGAGGAGGGCTCAGCGGGGGGCTCCCCGCGCGCGCGCAGTCCCCCCCGCGCGCCCACACCGCCGTCGCCCTCGCGCTCCTCCCCCCGCTCGCCGCGGCTCCACCCCGCCCTCTACCCTCAACAACACGACGTCCAAGACTCGGACCCCGACGTAGACGAAAGCGACGATTTTGACAAAGACGAGAAACGCGACCCCAATCAGTCACTTGGCAAAAGAAAGAAGAAGACCCGCACTGTTTTCTCGCGATCCCAAGTGTTTCAACTCGAATCTACGTTCGATATGAAACGATACCTCAGCAGCTCCGAACGTGCGGGCTTAGCAGCCAGTTTACACTTGACGGAGACGCAAGTGAAGATATGGTTTCAGAACAGGAGGAATAAGTGGAAGAGGCAGTTGGCAGCTGAGCTGGAGGCGGCCAATATGGCGCACGCAGCGCAACGTTTGGTTCGCGTTCCGATACTTTACCACGAGTCGAGACCGCCGACTTCTATGCCGCATACTCCGATGCCTTTACATCCGCAGTATTCGAACGATCCGAGTGTCTACTTCCAGTCCCAAGCGCCTCAGCAGCTGCAGGCGCTGCCGCCATCGCCTGTGACGTCACGCGCGCCGCTTTCCAGCTTAGTTTAGTGCCAGCTGGACGCCACGCGGAAAGGCGAGGCCGATGATTTTTTGAAATGTGGAGGAAAAAACCCCAGTGAAATAGGACTAAAGAGGTCCGAGACTTATAAATGATGCTGGCCGGTATCGCGAGGCGCGTGGCTCAGAACTTCACTTGAAGATCCGAGATGTAAATGCGCTTTTGAATAAAAGAAACAAACGCATGACAAAATTACCGAATTTGAAGAAAAGAGGTGGAAGAAAGAAGTTTAATTAAAAAAAAAATTAGCTTAGATTAAGTTGCCAGTGTGATAGTGCAAATAACATGGATTTGTAAAGTGGAACGTTGTGAGACTAGTCAAGTACGGAGGAAAGAAAAATGCCAAAAACATTAATAATTTTATAAATGTCTAGGTTTCTCAGGAACGTACAAAAACCATTATCAATGTAGGTAAAATTGTTTTTTCTTTTGCTGTATATTTGTGTACATAAATGGGTAGAGACTTTGTGATTTCTACGTTAACTACTTAAGTACATTATCACCATTATATTTATTCGAATTAATATTGTAAATAAACAAATAGACATGTAAAAGAACTGATTATGCTTCGTTAGTTATGAAGAGTTAATTTTAAGTCCTAAAAAATATTACAGAGCGGCCATGGCGCCTACGAGTGCCAATAACGTTTTGTTCGATATTTGTATCTACATAGTGTTTTTACTGTATGGCGTTAGCAACATCTAGTTTTAGAATATTTCTGACTCCAGATAGCGGTGACGTCACACGTCTATCACTTTACACAAATGTCAAATGAAACATCGTCAGCCTTCTTAAGAAGGTCGAACGTATACTTATTGTACCTACTTATCTTGTTAAAAGCATTTTTTTAAGTGTCGAACTTTACTTATTTCTTAAATAAAATCAAAGTCTTGCTGTGCTATAAAATTACGATTATTTATTGTTTGATTATTTATTCTCTTTTGTTATTGAAAATTTAGGGTTAAAATAAAAAAAAATAAAACCACAACATTCCACGAAACGGAGATCTTTCTCTTACGTTGCGAAACGATTGTTAAATAAATTCCTATGATTTTTTTCATATTTCTATCTTTTTCGTGCTTGCTCTTCTATTGCTCTGTCTCTGCCTTGTTGTAACAAATAAAAAATGTACTGCGTATTGACAAAAACAGTAAATCTGTGAATAATACGTGTTTTAAAATGCTTTGTTTCAAGCATGCTAATCATGACGACGTATGTCGTATTTCTGTAAAGAGAGCAATACAAGGATCATGCTAAGTCTGCTGACCTTTTTGCACAGTCGACAGTATATCAACCTTTACCCATATGAGCGTTGCACCTTGCGACTAAAATATAATATGTTGTCGATCATATATTTTTTTTAAGCCACTATTTTAGCTTTTTGTTACCATTTGGGAGATGAAATTACCTATCTTTAACAAGGCGGTATGGGTGAAGGCTATTGATGTACAATGGACGGGAATACTGCCAATGTGCCCGGTCAGAAATGTAACACTAACTAAAGCGCGCACGGCCCTAGCTGAGCGGACGCCTCCCGCGTATTGTTGGGCGAATCTACTCAAATTGTCGCAAATTAATAATTTTTCTCAACAAGCTCTCACAGTTCTCGGCACAACAGAAATGTACTAAATATAAATTTATGGTTTTTACAATATGTTAAAGTGTGAATAAAATCCAACTAATACAGAAAAAAACGTTTTTTAACACCTGTTCCGCTGATAACGATGAATTGTGACAATTACGAGGATAATGACGGCGACAATTTCGAGTAGATTCACCCTGTTAGTAAAAATAGCGCTGGCGGGTTGGTTTTGTTACATTCCTTCTCGGGAATTTTGGCAATATTGCCGGGCACGGCACACCAATAAATGAACATTTCACATTTAGGCTGAGGA
The DNA here is from genome assembly GCA_947308005.1 of Yponomeuta malinellus. NCBI lineage: Eukaryota > Metazoa > Arthropoda > Insecta > Lepidoptera > Yponomeutidae > Yponomeuta > Yponomeuta malinellus. The sequence continues at coordinate 2,907,358 of OX371016.1, read as the reverse complement.
CTCTTGAATATTGTAAATAAGTAATTCTAAGTTGCCATGTCGCTATCGAGAAAATCTTGTGTCATAATGCTAGCCAACGTTCGGTGTCCGAAATGCTTCTATTCAGTGGTTGACTGAACCAAAGGTCGACTGGAAGAAGTCTTCTTTAGTTGAGTAGATGCATAAGTCTTTTAAGTTTTTACGTTCAATTTACAAAATGTTGTTAAAATAACCCAAAACCCTTATTTTTTACCTCTTGTGTGGTGTTTAAATAAATGCTTTTTACTATTACTTCACTTTTACCTTTCTCCAGTATCGGCAATGAAAGTTCGTTTGTTTACTGGATTATATTATTGTTAAAAAACGGTTCACACATTTTGCGATCTTTTAAAAACGGATAGTATACGTAAAGTTTTGTTCGTAAAATACCGCAGCCTATTACGATTACGTAGATCTATATAGCGCAAATAAAACATAATATTTTATGCATTATAGACCAAATAGGGAAGGGTAAGATAAAAAGTACCCGAAACCGGTATGGGTGCATGCAACGACTAATGAGTGTGAAGGAAGCGAAAGTGATCTGTCAGAATCGTGGCAACTGACAGTCCCTGGTCTCTGCCTACCCCTGTGGGATACAGGCGTGAGTTTATGTTTGTATGTAAATGAGGTCCTTGAAAAGTATGTCTGGTGTTACTTTGAATGACAGGATACGCAATAGTTTGCTGAGAGAACGTTGTGGACTGAAAGAGGATGTAGTGACTAGAATTGAGAAAGGAATTTTTCATTGGTTTGGACTTATTGTGGAGAGGATGAAGGAAGAAAGATTGACGAAACAAATATATCGAGCGCATGTGAGTGGAAGGTCCGGTAAGGGACGTCCCAGGCGGACACTCTTCGATCAAACAGAGGATGTATTAGCAAAGGGCAAGATAAAAAGTGCCCGAAACCGGCGTGCGTGCATGCAACGACTAATGAATGTTGAGAAAGCGAAAGTGATCTGTCGGGATTGTGGCAAGTGGCAGTCCCTGCTCTCTGCCTATCCCTCTGGGATGCAGGCCTGAGTTTAATGTATGTCTGTCAATTATTGGCTTGCTGAAATAAAGAAAAAGAAATAAATATTGTGGAAAAAAAGCAAATTTAGTTTATTTCTAGATGTTATTTTCGTCACAATATGTCAAAACACATTAATTTAATGACATTTTCAATATACAAATTTTTTGAAACTACATTATTTTATAGCAGCATTTCCGACACCGGACGCAGAACTAAAGAATAAACCTTGATCTTAACGTAATTAATGTTATTTATTGAAGTAGTTGAGAGATTTTTGTCTTTACCGTAACTGTAATTAAATTAACTAATTATTATTATTATTATTGCTGAAGTAAGGTGGAAAATAAAACAAATTATTGCTAAAAGTTGCATTCTTTATTTGAAACCTGTAACTTAAGACAAGTTGCGGCCTCTAACCTGACCTTATTTGTAATGTAATAAAATAAAGAAAGATAAATAAAAAATACAGAAATCCAATTCTTGAGCATAAAGCTTGAGCGCCGCCTGTTAGTAGTTAATGCTATCGAATCGGTATAAAGAAGTTATGAGGGAACACAGAACCTGACACACACACACACACACACACACACACACACACACACACGCACACACACGCACACACATACTTACATTAATACATATATCTTGCTTTTGGTCTCCGCCAAAGTCGGGTAAAAACTAAAAAAATCTCGAGACTTCAAGACAAAACAGTAAATAATCAAAAGCTTGTAGGTATTTACTGTTTTCCTCATCAAGTTATCGTACTTGCCGATCGCAAAACGGTAATGTATAAAAATACGGGGATCTAAGTGTCGGCGCGCGGGCGGCGCGTGCTATGCCAACAGGCCACTTCCGGTGAGGTAAGACCGCGCTTCCGGTCACGAAATGGAGGGAGAGCGCGCAAAATTAAGGTTTACCGTGGGAGAATTTGACTGCTACGTTGCTTTAGCGGCTTACAACGAGTTATTGAAAGGACATGTTTTTTTAATAAATATAAGTACAATAAAAGTAGTTCATATCATAAAACAATTTCCAATTCATCATCATCAGTCATTTGACGCCCACTGCTGGACATAGGCCTCCCTCATGGTTTTCTAAGCTTCCCGGTGTTGTGCCGCCCGCATCCAGCGACTCGCCGTCACCTTTACCAGGTCGTCAGACCGTCTAGTGGGTGGGGGGGGGGACCCACGCTCCGCGGTCGCCAGGTCAGAACATTTTCGCCCCTACGGCCAACAGCTCTACGAGCTGTGTGCCCCGCCCACTGCCACTTCAACTGAGCAATTCTTCGAGCAATATAAGTAATTGTAATTTCCAATTAACATCCCCCATTATTGTTGAAACTTTGCCGTGGCAAATTTCTGTTTCTGAACTAGGCAGAACCTTTGTTTTAGTAAACAGCGCTGCATCCCACGCGTAGAAAAGGCGCAATAAAAATAAGGTTTGTACCTTTACAGTTTGTAAGTATTCCCTGTACTATTATGCCATCATCATCATCATCAGCCGTTTGACGCCCACTGACAGACTGAAGACATAGGCCTCCTTCGTGGTTTTCATAACCACGAGGGTCGTCGCCATAATCGCCACGCTTGGCAGGCGGGTTGGCGATCGCAGTCTGCGGTTAGAATCTCAGGAAGACGGTGCTGCCCGTCTCCTGGTGATTGATTTCCTTAGTCACCTTCTACGATTTCTACTACTATGTATTCTGTGGTATTACAGCCCTGTCACGCTAGCGAGTGACTTGAAAGCGATGCGATTGCGCCAGATATTGAGCGGCGAGCACACCTCGAGCCGTAAGTATTACGTGTATTATTATTTATTCTATAGTATTACAGCCCTTCACTGCAAGCGATTTGCGAGCGACTTGAAAGCGATGCGATTGCGCCGGCGCTTGAGCGGCGAGCACGCCGCGAGCTCGCTGCGCAATCGCGTCGCTTTCAAATCGCTCGCAAATCGCTAGTGTAATAGGGCTCATAGAACATAAGGAACTTTCCGATTAGGTTGATCTCTGTAAGAAAAAATATAAATTTCTAAACTAAAGAACAAAAACATGTATAATTGTGTAGTCTGTTGGTTTGGTAAAATAAAACAGACTTCAAGCAAAACCGGCCAAGTGCGAGTCGGGATCCCGCACGAAGGGTTCCGTACCATTATCTATAGAACATTTGAATATTTTAAGCGTCTTTGTAAGCGTCATTAATATCGAGCAAAAAACGGCAAAAAATAGCGTTTGTTCCATGGGAGGCCTCTTAAATATTTATTTTATTCTTTTTTAGTATTTGTTGTTATAGCGGCAGTAGAAATACATCATCTTTGAAAATTTTAACTGTCTAGCTATCCCGGTTCATGAGATACAGCCTGGTGACAATCGGACGGACGGACAGCGGAGTTTTAGTAATGGGTACGTATAGATATGTCGAAAATAAAAAAAAAAACTAACGTAAAATAGGTAACTTATGTTCAAAATGCTAATGATTGTTTCACTTGTATTCAAAATACCAAAAGCTTAAAATGTTAAATGGATATGTTACTGAAGTTGTTAGGGCTAAAACCTGAAATTCCTATGTACAAAGTTCCTAAAATTTTTTACATCACAGTTAATTGACCAACATGAAAAATACCGGTCTAAGTAGTTAGGATATGTATGGTTGCTTGTGAACTCATGTAGCGGAACGAGCGAAGCGAGCGGAGCACTATATTAATTAGGTACTTTTGTATACTACTGTCGAAAACAATGTACAATTAGATGTTTGTCAGGAATTGCGCATTTTTCAAGTTAATTTGTATAAACTAATCCCCGGTTTCTCGTACGCTAAAAGTCTGTTAATCTACTGTTAACAGCTTTCAGTGGTTTTTGTATTCAATTTTGCCAACTGACAGCTGACAGTAAACGGTAGATTGTTAGTGAACGAGAAACCGGTGGTAAGCCAAATATTATCTTAATTATAATCAAAACACACAGATATCGTCGACCCCCAAAACCAAGATATTAATTAAATTAATCCAACAAGAATTTCTATAGGACCCGCAATCGTATAAAACTGAACATCCGCAACTTTATCGGCAGAAACGTTACCGTATCACGAACACGCCATTACCATAAAGCAATTTGGATTTTATCGTTCCGTAATAGAGATTACATTGGTTTATCACTGCTATTCTCTAATTACCTTCTTGATAAAGGCTTTTTACCCCACTCAAGCTATTCTCTACCTTAGGCGTAGTGAAAACACAGCTGACTTTCCTTCGAAAGTCGTAAAAATCAACAACCGGTCAGGTGCAAGTCGGACTTGTGCACCGAGGGTTCTGTATCACCACGCAATATATTCTAGGGGTCGGCGGATAAAAGCGCATAAGTCCAAAACACAAAGAATTTTGAGGCAGTAAAAAAAAATTATTACAATTTTCCTATCTATATTCTTATTACAATTTTCTTATCTATATTATATTAACGGGGAGCTGTCAGCAAAGGATGAATTGAACATGCATGTGGTTTTACAAAAGTTAGGCAATCTGCTGTTTTTGTTGCTTATGTTGTACCGAACAATAATTTGTTAATTAATTTAATTTGTTACTTTTGAATAAAGTTCTTTTTACTTTATTTATTTACTTATTTAATGACAATTTGCGTTATTTGCTTTATTCCGCCGACACTATAGTTGTGTTACACATTTACAAAACATGACTATGCATTCATTCATTAAGTTATAGCTAGATAGATAACACATACCATACCAACTGTATTTTAACATACCTTTTTTATTTATATTTTCAGTTCCGAATAATCGGTTTAAGTCTGATTCACATCTTGATCGGTTTTTATTATTGTTGATACAGGGTTACTATAGATATGCCAGGTATCAATGAATCAATCTGCCCACAATTGTCCACTACTGGTCATAGCCAGCAGGGCTGATCGATGGCTGGTTTACGAGCCAAAGGTAGGAATATTCATGGTAGGCAATAGATGCCAATCCGCGGTGGGCACGCGTGGTGATTAAGCCCATACTCTCTCCCTGAGAGAAGGCCTGTGCCTTACAGTGGGACGCATATGGGCTGATCATGCTATAGATATATTACTAGGCACATTCGTGTCACTCCAAATTTTACGCTTGTTATACCCACGATCACAGAACATATTTCTCTGTTCTGTGCCCATGACAGTTGACAACACTTTTTTTTAATTACTTGTTAGGATATCTACTAGGTATAATATTATATTCCGTAAAAATTTCAACTGCCTACCTAAGTATCATTCAATATACAACATATATGTTAGACAGCCGAACGGTCAGATAGACAGAAAAAAAATTTTGCATTACTATACTGTATTATTGTTCAAGTCTCAAATGTAATTCTGTTAGACTTGGGAATTTCAGATAATAATTGTTCACAGAGTTCAATGACCGATTTGAGTGCAAACGTTTAATTTGGTGACAACTTCAAAATAGGAAAAAAATATCAACTGCGCTTCATGAAATAATTGTAATAGTGGCCCCTTTTTAGGGTCCTATTTAGGTATAGAACCCTAAAAAGCTTTAGTCGAATGGCCAGTCTAACTAAGGCGTTATCGCAAAAACTATTAAGTTCAATTTCAAGTGGAACAGTACGTATTAGTTACGTGTCGTGCGAATACTAACCGAACGAGCACAGGCGAACCAAGGATACTCTAGTATCCTTGAGGCGAACATAGCAAACGCTAACAGATAACTTTTAAGGCTGCTGTTACGTTTGAAATCCGTCTCGTTTAAATATTGTAAAATAATAACAGTACTTTCGGTTTTGTAGTCTTAGGCGTCTCTGGATATGAAATTACAGACATTTTAGGCAGGTTAGTTTTTTATACTTATTTCAATATTATTATAAATTTTTATTTCATGTAGATACATGGCATCCATATTGTGTTAGTATGAACATAGTAAATAGTAAATTTTCATTTTTTTATACTTAGTTTTCGACAAAGAAACATGGTGTAAGAAGTTTATAATTTTTGTATCCAATTATCTCCACGACAAATAAGTATATCTAAAAAAAAATATTTTTGTCAAATTTTCATTTAATATGGTCGGAAGCGGTGATATAATTTTATTAAACCCATATAGTGCCTACACATTTATGTTTTACTTGATAAAAAAATTGACCACTAAAATTTTTATGAACTTCTTACGACATATTCCTCTATCAAAAAGGCTAACAAAAATATGTCCAAAAAGTTTCTGAATTTACTTTCTAGCACCGCTTTAGACTACGTTTGTCAAAAGTATACAAATTTATACAATTACTGAATATGTTGGAATGTGCCAGCATGGTGGATGGTAGAGAACCAGCCATCAGTTTATTTTTTCCATTTTAAATCCTTAGCGATCGTTCGTTCCCCGCTCGCCTGGTCTGCGCCCGCCATCGCAGTGCACTCAGGAATCTTAATTTAATTAAAATTCGGAACGTTTTTATCGTCGAATCGCGCACGCTTCGATTGTTAACGGCCAGGAGTGTCATTCCACCCCTGGATAAATTATCACTGTTTTAAAAAACGGTGGTTTAGCTTTTTTTGCTTTAGCGGTGATCAGCTGTTCGAAGTTTAATTTTGATTGACAGAGAGTAGCTTGGCAAGAAATACTTATTAGAAATAAAAAAATACGAATTTATTTGGATTTCTGGTTTATTTGTTACACTTTATGGCTCAAAAAAATATTGACATAAATAATTACTTAAATAACATGATGTGATAGAAATTACGTACAAAGGCAGTCTTATTTACTTTCTTTTTACTTCAAATTTTCTCACTTCAATTATATATATAATTTTTTCCATACTCGAAAAAAAGGAACAATTGGGGTAGTATTTAGATAAATGATAATATTTTCGTTCAAATTAAATGATGTTACATTATCTTACAGTATTTACAAATACAAAAATAAAAACTAAACTAAACCTAAACCTATTTTCTAATTCAAATAAAGTAGGTATTTGAGCCAGATCGCTGCCAGCCGGTCGAGTATCGAGAAGTTTAAACCTTGCTGAACAGCGAGGTTTAAACTTTGTTCAAAGTAGGCATCAGCCTTCGGGTCTTACAAATAACAAATATAACGGTCGTGCGTCTTAAAGTTTCCAATTTTTGCAAAAATGATCTGCAAAAGAAGATATTGTAGGGGCAGTGTGACGGCGCTACTCGCGCGTTTTAATTGTTAAAAGTCGCGACTTTCCAGTAAGTACCTATATTAACTGTCAAATGCTGACATTTTAGCGCCAAAACGTGATCTTTTTCCACTACAGTATCTTTTTTAGACCTTTTCTTTTTTACATCTTAGTGAACCTAAGACCTTAGAAAACCTAGGACTAGGTAGCATTAACACCAAAACGGCCGTGTTTGGAGCCCCTTAAATATTTTATGCCGGTGGAGCCGGGTCCCACAACTGAACCAAATCATCTGCGTTCAAATACCATCTCATTATCAAACTATTCCAATTCATCATCAAAAAACTATACTTAATTAAACAAAAACTAAAACTTCCCCAAAAACCGTCATCCCTTAAACGCCACCGCAAATATTTCCACACAACATTACTATCATCGCCTCAATGGTCTAAACGGGATAAACAGAATGGCCACAGAAGGTTGGATCGAAGCAACTAGTGTCCGTAGGTTTACCCTGTAACCTACACGTTATCCCCGAGTGTTCCCCGGGAAATGTTCCCGGTTTGTTTTTACCATTAATTTAAATTTAAGGTACCATTCATATGGTTTTAAGGAAGAATATTAAAGGAAAAGCTGTCGAATAGATGAGGAATGACAGGTCTGTCAGCATCGTGGCTAGTGGTAAACCCTGGTATCTGCCTATCCCGACTACCAAGATGTTGTTTTGATACTAAGAGCCAAAAAGGCGCAGGTAAAAAAAGTCTTTTTCCCCTATCGGGTTGTATATAGTGATGGGCAACGAAGAATGAGAACTTAAACTGGCAAGATAGTGTGATTTTTTTGAATTAAATAATTTACAGTAATCTGTGTTTGTAGATTACCGAGAATAACATATTATTTATTGCAAATTATAAATTAGAAAATTGTTGCAAAGGCGAACTTATCTCTAAGAGAAATCTCTTCCAGCCAACATTAACATAGGGTGTTCAAACTGAGATAACGGAAAAAGGGAGAAATATTTATAACCACAAAAATAAGTAATAATAAGATAATATACTTACATATATATACTTACTTATACGTACATAAACCTATTATCTATGACAGGTTAGAAACATAGTGCTCTTTTAATCTCTTCTTGAATGATGTTATAGATGGACTCTCTTGAATAAAGTTAGGAAGCTTGTTCCATACTTGCACAGCTCGGACGGTGAAAGAGTTGGAAAGAAACTTTGCGGAATAACTGAGCGGAATTAATTGAACAAAGACATAATTTACAATTTATAAGCGAAAATTCTCGGAGAACATTCTCCCCAGCCGATCTCTAGAACAGTCGACAGCACATCAACCTTTACATACGTCCACTCTAATCAGACGCCTATTTAATTAGCGCGGGTTATACCATTGGAATTCATCCGTGTGGTGCCGGATTGAGAATAGCGTCACTCCATTTCCTTCCGTGGATGTCGTAGAAGGCGACTAAGGAAATCAATTACCAGGAGACGGGCAGCAGCGTCTTCCTGAGATTCTAACCGCATACTACGATCGCCAACCCGCCTGCCAAGCGTGGCGATTATGGCAAAACCCCTCATGGTTATGAAAACCACGAAGGAGGCCTATGTCCTGCAGTGGGCGTCAAATGGCTGATGATGCGGGTTCCATACCCGAAGGTTGTCAAACGGGACCCTATTACTAAGACTTCACTGTCTATCAGTCACCAGGCTGTATCTCATGAACCGTGATAGCTAAGCAGTTGACATTTTTACAGATAATATATCTGTGTTGTCGCTATAACAGCAAATACTAAAAACAGAATAAAATAAATATTTAAGGGGGGGCTCCCATACAACAAACGTGATTTTTTTGCCGTTTTTTCTTGATCTTTGTGCCTAATGTTGTATAGATAATGGTACGGAACCGTTCGTATGCGAGTCCAACTCGCAATTGGCCGGTTTTTTTTGTTGCAAAGTCGACATTATTATTATTGCACACGAAAACACAATATAGGAAACGTAACATAAGAAAATATACAGGCAAGCTTATCTCTATGAGAGATTTCTTCCAGCAAACCTTGGCAATTTCAATTGCCTAGCCATCACGTTTCATGAGATACAGCCTGGTGACAGACAGACAGACGGACAGTGAAGTCTTAGTAATAGGGTCCCCTTTGGCACCCTTCGGGTACGGAACAATAAAAATGTTAAGGTCGACCTGCTATCGTACGTAATTACTTCGTTAAGATAAGATAAGAATATTCTTTATTGTATACCGGACAAAATATTACAGAAACAGCAATAACAAAGGAAAAGACATAATTGGCGGCCTTATTGCTAATAGCAATTTCTTCCAGGCAACCTCATATCGGAGATTTGCCAAAGGAGAAATAGACACGGGTAGTCGGTGCAAATACGAATATTAATACACATACATAATTATACGTAATAATAAATAATAAACTTACACATATCATACTTGAATACTATACATAACTACACGTACTTACACGTACTTACATATATAGTTGGTTTGTTGATGCTAACTGACCGACCAAAGCTTCTGTGTCATTTCGATCAGCGGCGATCTAAGCTCGCGATAAAAGTCGCCACGTGTGCCCTTAAAACGCAACGGTTCGAGCTCGTTCTTTATTTGAATTTAATTCAAATTTGGAACTAATTTATGGTTGTGGTTTTGCTCCCGGGCGATGCCATCTCTTGTCATAATAATTAACTTATGCTTCCATGTATAATTATGTTAATGAGTATTTAGAGGACGATTGTGTCTAGTGTTCAACACATTCACGAGAAATAATTTTTAAGTTGAAAACGCTGCTCAAAAGAATGAATGTGATGTTTCTTGTTAGCTTCTTCTCCACATAATTAATTCTGAAACTAACACATTTCACGTTCATGAAGCAAAATTTAGTTTTGATCACGGCTGTCTCGTTGGTCTAGCGGTATCACGTCTGATTGCCATACCGGCGATAGTCGGTTCGATTTCCACTGGGGGCCGCCGTACATTTGTACAAATGGCCTCTGTCTGGGTGTACTTCCATGTTTGTGAAGTCCTTGTCCGGTTACTATATCACAGGCTATCCTAGTCTGAGACCAGGACAGGTGATTGTGTTGTGTGGAAGTTATTGTCATTATAATGGAAAAAAGTAAAATTGAATTAAATGAAATTGAATTGAAATACAGGCTGTAAAAATCACAAAAATAGGGGTTCTACTTGTCATTACGAATAACTTTTGTCGCGGGGAAAACGAAAAATCACTAAAAACATATCAGTTGCTCCGTACATTTCAATTCCGTAGGTGGTAACCTTAGTTTGAAGCAGCTCATGATTTTTCCGTGATTCCTAAATTGTCCTAAAAGTATTGACTACCTACTTCATCTACTTTGTTATGAGGACCTTGTGGCAAACAAAACAAATTTTGCAGCTTTGCCACTATTGCTATTGGCACTACTACGACAGCATATGACATTGATTGTAATAATACCGTATTTTGCGGTGACTTTAGCTTTCATATTTTAAGTTACTCTTTTTTCCATACTTTGGACTAATCTTTTATTAATTTGTTATGTACTTTTAAGATCCTTGTGAGCACTTATTTTAAGTTTTTGATCCTATGTATCAGGAGTAAAAACACGGAAAATAAATAAATATACCTACTTCGCCAGACTACTAAAACATAGGTCGTGGGTCCGATGGAGGCTGCCGTAGTGGTGGTGTACACCTGGCCTCGGTGTGGGTGTATTTTTATGTTTGTAATGTCCTTGTTTGCTCACCATAGCACAGTGCATCCTAGTTTGGGATCAAGACCAGTGATTGTTGGGTAGAAGTTTTATTACTATTTAATGACTGGCAGTTCCCGCGACTACGTTCGCGTGGTAAAAGGATTGGCCTATAGCCTATGTCCACCCTAAAGGTCCATTCTAAATACTGATGAAAGTATTTTTGAAATATGTTAGGGACACACCCGTATTTGACACCCTGTGTTTGACTATGGAAATAGTGGCAGAGGACCCCTGCCACTATTTCCATATTTGGAATAAAATTCTTAAAGACATACTCACATTTATATTTATACTTGTCACATTGTCAATTAGTGAGCATTACTACTGTAAATAATCCGCAGAAGGTAACAAAATTATTACTACTAAGTCCTTCCCGCCAAAAAAACGACAAGCCAAGATGGCGCCGCTCTTTCTTTCTTTACTTCACATGAAGGTTTCATACCTCCATGTGTATCTACTTATCTAGCGATTTAAAAAATGTGTTAAGCACATTTTGTGCAAAAAGGCTTACTATAACATCAAGGATTATTTAGAAGACAAAGATGTTTGGCATTAAACAGTAGATTAATATTATTTAAAGGACGATTGTGACTAGTGTTCAACACATTCATGACTAATATTTTAAGTTGAAAACTCTGTTAATTAAGTTAAAACGTGTTTTGAAAAGAATGTGGAGTTTCTTTGTTAGCTTCTTCTCCACATAATCCATTAATTGTGAAACTAACAACTTTGACGTTCATTAAGTAAACATTCTGTTTTTACAATGAATAAAAATATTTGAATTGAATTGAATTGATGGCCAAGCAAATTACATTACTCGTAAATTAGTCAAATTGAATGCTCTTAAGTTGTTATGAATACAATAAAGTTTAACCACTATTATTAGGCAGATTTAAGTCCTAAAGCGTCGCTGACAAATGGTATAAGTAATTTCGGAGATTACACCCTATGTACAAACTCAAAAACATACATACATACACATACATAAACTCACGCCTGTATCCCAGAGGGGTAGGCAGAGACCAGGGACTGCCACTTGCCACGATCCTGACAGATAACTTTCGCTTATAAAACATATGAATAAAACCATATTGTAAATTAAAAAAAAACTATTTAGAGGCAAAAAATTGAACCCGCGACCTCTGGCTAACCGTGCCAGCGCTCTCCTAACTGAGCTAATGGGCAAGTGGGTAGTTGGGAGAGCGCTGGCACGGTTAGCCAGAGGTCGCGGGTTCAAGTCCCGGCATGGGTGGAATTTTGAGCCTATAATAGGTTTTTTAAAATTTTCATCAGCACAGGTTAGTGCAACAAAAAGAATATAATATTATAAACTTACAAACTTTTCCTGTTTATAATATTAAGGATATTAACAGTAACAGATTAAGGTTAAGAGATGTCCGCAAGATGCTTTTCCTTCTTGGAGAGTATGTTTCCAAAGCAGTGTAGATAAAAAAGGATTAAAACGAAGATGAACTAACTATAAGGCGGTTTTCTTGTGCCATCCTGAAGACCGCCCTCAACCCATGAACACCGCCCCCCCCCCTGACAAATACAATAAAAATAATATCCCATTGCCGAAAACGGACCAAAGTGGCCTTAAAGCCACGGCATAGAGTCTATCAATTATTAAATAGAACATTAGCGAGCAACAAAGCAATAAGTGCCGATGGCTGGAGATGGCACTCAGCGATATTAGAAGTGGGTGAAAACGACTATCATACCTGTTAAGGAGACGTCTCTATCGAATTTATATACCATGAATTTTGAACGGTCTTAAAGCCATAGCATAATGAACGTGCCTTAACAATAGCTATCGATTGCGCTAAAGCCTGTTTTTTAATTCGACGCAAAAAATACTGTCACTTTGACGGGTGCCGGGGGCGTAAACCATCACAACCTCTTTACAGTTGTTTATGTACTCTAGTGGACATCAATACAAGTTTATTTTTTAAAGGTCGTGACAGATGAAGGCTATAAATAATAATACCTATATCGCGCGATGTCTTGTTCTATATATACTAAATCCGACCGCAGTCGTGTGTGGACGCGGGTTGCATGTCGGAAATTTTTTTTTTTGGAAAAAATATCGCATGTTTTAACGCCGTCCTCTGTGATGGCTATAAATCTAAGGTTCCAATGAAATCTATGCCAATATAAAACTCTGTTGTCAAAACAAAAGTAAAGAGATCTCTAATTTATGCAATAGAAATCTCTTTTACATGTTGCATCTACTCATGTGGACTCGAAAAAACTAGCCAAAAATGTCGAAATCACAAGAAACAACAAACACGGAAACACAGCTTTATCAAAGTTACTATATAATTTATTGCAGACATTATGTTGATTCTGTCTTCTTCATGACAATAATTTAAAAAAATTCTCGAGTGAGCTCGGATATGACGAGTCTATGGGTAGGTCGTTTATAGTCTATATACCCTCGAACTCGAGAAAGCGTGTTTACAATTTTGGTTCTGAGCGCAGAGTTTTACGCCCAGTCTTAACAACGAGTTATTGAAATAACTGGATGATCGTTTCTTTAGCATCGTTAATTAAACCACTTCCAACAAGCAAAAATTTAAAATGGTCAGCTTTATTTCGAGGCGGTGGCTGCTGAAGCGGCGGCTAAACTTAAATATTGCCAGTTTACCCTACATTATTTGTTCGTCCCTCTGACTGTGGGAGCAATGGGGGGTATGGTGGGATGAGGGAAGATATTTCGTTAGGGAAATCGGTCGGTGCCTGAGGAGTAGTGGGTATGACCATCGTTCTAGGGCATAACTGATGCAAAGGATTTCCCTGGCGGTGCAGCGAGGGAACTCTTTTAGCGTCATGAGATGTGCACTACAAGTTTCAAGATAAATTGAGACTTTCGCTTATTGGAAGTGGTTTTAACAGATATATGATAGATAGATGAATTATATATTTGCACTTGCTCTTTGATTTCATTATTATCGATACTGAAATTTTTTTTTTGGATTCGCCTTATTTTAATAACACGTTGAGTATAAATCTGAAGGAAAATAACAGAAGTTTTTTTATAAGTTATATTTCAGAAAGATGGCATTATACATGAATTAGAAGATAGTGTCGACGACCTGAGAATTGTAGAAGAAGATTGTGGAGGAGGCCAAGACTACTAAATATTGTAGCGTGAGTGAGTGAATGCGTGAGTGAGTGAATGAGCGAGTGAGTGAGTGAGTGAGTGGTTGAGTGCGTGAATAAGTGAGTGAGTTAAGGAGCGAGTGAACGAGCGAGCGAGTGAGTGGGTGAGTCAGTGAGCGAGTGAGTGGGTAAGTCAGTAAGTAGTAGGTATTTATATGATTGGTTGTTTCTGTCTACCCCTTAACTGAGGTCTACATTTCTCGATGGCAAACACCGTTCGGGCACGACATTCGCTCGTTAAAAAGCGTCTAATATCAACTGGACCGCTCAAAAGCTACGGCTCCCGCCATTTGATTGTACTCTGAACCAGTAACCATTCGTCTGGCGGGAACTATAAAACGTCGATAAAGGCTGAGGTAGAGGGTTTTACTCTTTATTTGCAAAATATAACTGAGTTTCGGTTTTAATGTAAATAGGTAGGATTAAAATTTTTCAGCAGCATAATTATTTTAATATACAATTTTATAATCTACATTAACTAGTGCAATCAGCATAAAGATATTCTTCCAATAAAGAACCTGGAAACTACGGAAAAAATCACTTAAAGACGGATAAAAAACAACCTTAAATAAATTAAAACAATACCGTGTCTCCAGACTGATTACAAATTAGATTACTCACCCGTAATCATCATTATCAACTAGGGGTCTATGATGTTTTATCTACAATTCATTATAAAAATATCTCTTCACAAGCAACATTGGTCAATGTTTCATTTTACAAACTATTGTTTTGACAATGAAATCCAAATACAAAGGTTCATTTGATATGCAGTCATTTGCAGAAAATGCATTATTTATTGTATCTCTAAAATACAAATATACATGTCAACATTTTACAGATAACAAATGAAACATTTTGCAATACCAATTTAATTCACTTTTTGAAGTAACCTATAACAAATAAATTTTATTTCGTCAGAAGCATTTACTGGTAACGCTCCGCGTAGCGAGATCGCAAGCCTAACCCAGCCTAACCTATTGTTCCCAGGCGAGCATGACTTTTTTTAATGCGGGGGGCTTCGCCTCCGAACCCCCACCGCAAGGGGGCTCCACCCCCCTCACACCCCTCGTATCCTGTTTTCTGATTTACGTGAACTGTATATCCTAAATCATATTGTGTTAAGAAAACCTAATGCTAATCTTCTGTTGCCAAATGAAAATGAAAAAATTACTTTACTTTATGAGATGTTTTGTGAAACGTTTTTATATGGAATGTCGAGTTGTGAAATGATACATTTGCATTACTTTATTTTTTATTTAATTTAATTTACGTTGCTTATTATCTGAAAATTTGTTTAATAACTGTCGGACATTTGAAGGGGACCCATCAACTAGCTGTCCAGGCAAACTTCGTACCGCCACAGAATCAGTTCATACGATTCTTGTTACATACAATAAATAAATATCTTGGAGTTTGGCTTGAGAAAATGTTACGGTAACAATAAAATATTATCCTATTACCGGGATATCAAGTATCCTACGTCTAGAGCATTCGATCCCGGATTAGTAAGTAGGTATGAAATTATTTTAAATAACAACTTCCATTGAACCTGAACGCGCTTTTTCAGCGTCCGCATACTTATGCAACAAATTAAGACGTACTCTCGAAGACGAAACGTTGGACGCGCTATTGTTTCTTCGATTTCATTTTCGCAAGTTAAACAAGTAATCTAATCTAATGTGCATAATGCATTTTCTTATTTAGGTAGTTACAAGTACCTACCTAAATCACCTGTATGATTGAGTTGACTTATTTAAGCCCGACTTTACCAAACTCGAATAACTCTTAACCCGAGAATAAAGTGTCATTTATTGTTATCTTTAGAACATAATTTTCGGGTTCAGAGTTACTCGAGTTTGGTAAAATCGGGCCTTAGTTGCTTTACATTAACTAATGAAAGAAATAAGAATGTTTTATTTTCATTTCAAAGATTTATGTAGAATTTTATTGCTTTGTTATAGTGTCTATGACCAAAGTGATATTTTAGTGTTGATTGCTTTATTTCAGAGATTCAAGTAAGTATAATTTGATTATTATGTAGTAAGTAATATAGTGATGATAGATTTCTGTGACCAAAGTCTGAGTACAAAATAGTTTTTTGTTAATGAAACTTTATCTGTAATAATTTTATCTTAAGAGAGTCGATTTATTTCGTTTTAGAATTTTGTTTTTGTTTGTGTGAAATTCATCATCATCATCATTCAGCCACAAGAAGTCCACTGCTGGACATAGGCCTCCTCCATGGATTTCCAAAAAGACCGGTTGGAAGCGGCCTGCATCCAGCGTCTTCCTGCCACTTGGATGAGGTCATCTGTCCATCTTGTGGCTGGTCGTCCTACGCTGCGCTTGCCGATATGTGGTCTCCATTCGAGAACTTTTCGGCCCCATCGGCTATCAGTTCTGCGTGCTATGTGCCCCGCCCACTGCCACTTCAACTTACTAATCCGCTGGGCTATGTCGACCGACGACTTTCGTTCGTCTACGAATCTCATCATTTCTGATTCGATCTCGTAGAGAAATTCCGAGCAAAGCCCTTTCCATAGCTCGTTGCGTGACCTTGAGCTTTCTTATGAGGCCCATAGTTAGAGACCACGTTTCAGTGCCATAAGTCATCACTGGTAACACACACTGGTTGTATAATTTTGTCTTGAGCGATTGAGGTATATTAGACGAAAAGACTTTTCAAAGTTTCCCGAATGCTGTCCAGCCGAGTTGGATTCGACGATTGACCTCTTTCACGAAGTTGGACCGGCCTAGTTGGACTGTTTGTCCTAAATAGACGTATTCGTCCACAACTTCGAGAGTCGTGCTCCCCCATGTTATTGGGGTGGGCACAACACAGGCGTTCGACATGACCTTCGTTTTGTCCATGTTCATTTTAAGGCCCACACGTTGGGAAACTCGACTGAGGTCTTCGAGCATTATGCCGAGGTCTTCCATCGTTTCTGCCATGACTACTATATCGTCGGCAAATAGAAGGTGCGTGATGTACTCGCCATTGATATTGATGCCGCGTCCCTGCCATTCCAGAAGCTTGAAAGCATCTTCCAGTGCGTTCGTGAACAGTTTCGGAGAGATAACGTCTCCCTGTCTCACGCCTCTTCTCAATGGAATTGCCTCCGAATTCTGCTCCTGTACTCGGACCGACATGGTGGCGCTGTTGTACAAGCACTTCAGCACCTCGATATACCGATAGTCAATCCGGCAACGCTGGAGAGACTCGAGCACTGCCCATGTCTCGATCGAATCGAAGGCTTTCTCATAGTCCACAAACGCTAAGCAGAATGGCAAATTATACTCCTCAGTCTTCTGGATAATTTGCCGCAGCGTGTGGATGTGGTCTATGGTACTAAAGCCCTTTCGGAAACCGGCTTGTTCGGGAGGCTGGAAGTCATCAAACCTGCGTTCGAGACGATTCGTGAGGACCCTCGAAAACAGCTTATAAACATGGCTCAGAAGCGAGATGGGTTGGTAGTTCTTCAATAGAGAGTTATCCCCTTTCTTGAAGAACAGCGTCACCACGCTTCTGTTCCATGCTTCTGGCGTTTTTCCTTCGAGCACGACGGAATTGAAGAGCTTCTGAAGGACTTTAAGTACTGGTGTTCCACCCGCTTTCAGAAGCTCTGATGTGATTCCGTCCTCTCCTGGTGCCTTGTTATTCTTGAGATGTTTCAGGGCCATCCTAATCTCGTACAGGCTGATGTCCGGGATGTCTTCGGTATAATGTCGGGTCAGTTTGGCTCTCGGATCTTTGTTCAAACTGCTAACAGGTTTTGCAACTGAGGTG
Source organism: Yponomeuta malinellus (assembly GCA_947308005.1). Taxonomy (NCBI): domain Eukaryota; kingdom Metazoa; phylum Arthropoda; class Insecta; order Lepidoptera; family Yponomeutidae; genus Yponomeuta; species Yponomeuta malinellus. The sequence goes on along the minus strand of OX371016.1, from coordinate 2,889,445 downwards.
TATAGCTGTCCGTAGAAACTCTCAATCTCCCTCAGCACCTCTGACCTGGTCGACGCTATACTGCCGTCCTCTCTCTTCAGCTTCGTCAGATGGCTTTGCCCAATAGACAAGTCTTTTGCGAACACTTTGGAGCCCTTGTTCCGCTCTATAGTCTCTTTAATACGTTCGGTATTAAAGGACCGAATATCGTGCCGCATAGACTTTGAGATATGTCTATTGAGCTGCCTATATGACTTAGCATCCTCGGAGGACTGCAGTTGCAACGCGCGACGTTTAGCCATGAGGTCGAGAGTATAGTTTGAGAGCTTTTGTGGTCTACTCGTACGGTTGGGTCTATAGAACCTCGAGCCCACTGAACGGACAGTTTCTACAAACCTGTTATTGATCTCGTCCACCGATGCGGCGCTCTCCAGGCACTCAAAGCGATTTGACAATTCGAGTTGAAAGTTCTCGGGGTTCTGGATATGGGCACGAGTAGGTCGGAGCGTGGACTTCATGAGACGAGACCTCTCAAGTTTGACATTAATATTCAATGTGCCTCTTACTATTCGGTGATCGCTTCCGGTTTTCACCATGATGATCACAGAGACGTCATTGAATATTTGTCTCTTGGAGGTCAGGATGAAGTCTATCTCGTTTCTCGTGGAACCATCGGGACTCAACCAGGTCCATTTCCTGTGAGGTGGCTTCTGAAAGAAAGAGTTCATCATAAAGAGTCCCTCTTTCTCCAGGAAGTCTGCCAACCTTTGTCCTCTCGGGTTCCGTTGCCCATAACCAAATTGCCCCACTCTCATCTCACCCTCGCTTCTTGTGCCCAGCTTCGCATTGAAGTCCCCCATAACCACATTAAAATAGGTCTCCGAGGTATGTATGCCCCTACTAATGTCCTCATACATCGCCTCTACCTCCTCATCGGAGTGTGACGAGGTCGGTGCGTATACCTGAATGACCTTCAGCGAATATCTCTTAGATGTTCTGAGTATTAGGTACACCACCCTGCTCGACACACTGTTGATGGCCAAAATGTTCTTTACGAGGGACTTGTGGACGAGAATCCCGACACCACCCTGGGACTGTTGCTCGCCCTCCCGGTAGTAGAGCAGGTTACCGGATTTCAGGGTTATCGTGTCCTCGCCCTCTCGACGGACTTCAGATAACCCTAGGATATCCCAGTGTAACCTACCCATTTCCTCTTCCAGCTCAATTAGCTTTTCGTCTGTCCTCAATGTGCGAATGTTGTGTGTTACCAGGGCCAGTCGTTTTCGTTTTTGGGGGTGGCAGCCAGATCTCTGCCGGAGATTCTTAGCACCCCTTGCTCCGCCGTTACCGTGGCCGCTACCGTAGCCAGGAATAGCGGAGCCTCTGGGGACTGGGGGCCTGGTTTTTTGGTGTATTGCCATGAGGGTATTTGCCTTACTCGCCACGCTTGGCATGCGGGTTGGCGAGCGCAGTATATCCCATTTTCGCAGAAGGCGCTGCTGCCCACCTTCTGGTAATGTGTCCCTTAGCCGGTTTTTACGGCACCCGCGGGAAGGGATGGGGGGGTACTATTCTAAAGCCGGCACCCCACGGCTGGATTATTTATGTGAGATTATTTATTTTATAATCCTTGATCTCCATCGTCTGTTTTCTTTAATACAGTTGATTTATTTAGTTTAAGGAAGTGTTTTTGTTTGTCTAAGACATTTATTTGGTAGTTCATTTGATTACTAATCAAGACTGAATTCCTATAAACATTTGTATTTTTTCTAGCTTTTAAAAATCATTATCAATCCCGGGATAATCCCGGGATCCCGGGAAAGATTGGCGAAAGGGTCCGGGATCGAATGCTCTACCTACGTCTCAATTCAGATGTTTGTCTATATATATATGCCAAGTTTCATGTAACTCCGTTCAGCCGTTATTGCGTGATTGAGTAACAAACATCCAAACATTTTAACAGACTTTCACATTTATAATATTACTAGCTTTTGCGGGCTTCGTTCGCGTGGAAATGTTGATGTGTATTTTTCCGGGATAAAAATAGCCTATGTGCTAATCCAGACTATATCCTATCTCTGTGCAAAATTTCATCCGGATCCGTTCGGCTGTTTTTGCGTGAAAGAGTAACAAACATCCAAACATACATACAAACTATAATATTAGTAAGGACGTAGAATAGGATATGTACTTAATACTAATAGAAAAAAACCGTATATATATATTTTGTATGTTGGAGTTTATTATTAGGAAAGTATAAATAGATAGATAGAGAACACTTTATTGTACATAAAAATGGAAATGTAAAGTCTATATGAAACCTGAAAATAAGATCAACAAAAATCAATACTATAATAATCAATACGTTTTATATATATTTCGGTCTAAAAACGGCCGCTTGGGGGCCAACAGTCCGATTTCTAACAATAATTAATAACTCGAGTTTGGTCAGACTATAGAGCGCCATTACGATACGCTTGGCACGTTATTCTCCCATCAATTAGGGATGTATTAAGTTATTAATTTTATCGTAACAGTTTGCGTATATATGACTCCGCTAAAAGCCATTTTGTAAACGATACATAGTTATATGGTACATAGATATTTATTATTCTTATTGGTACTTGCACCGACTACCCGTATCCATTTCTCCTGCGGCAAAGTCGCCAATATGAGGTTGCCTGGAAGAAATTGCTATTAGCAATAAGGCCACCAATTCCACCTTGTCTTTTGTAAATGCTGTTTCTGTAATTATTGTTCTCTGGTGTATAATAAAGAATATTTTCAGCTTTCTTATCTTATCTTATATTATCTTATCTTATAGATACTTAGGCATCGTAGTAAATGGCAAACTCTGATCCTTGCCTGTCCTTTCGCGATTCAGCCACGAGTTTATGTAAGTATGTAAAATAGTTCTTAAATATGTCGTAGGATCTGATCTTTTGCTAATGCGGATATCCTAGGATATTATCATCATCAACCCATTATGTCCCCACCGAGGGGCACGGGTCTCTTCCCTGAGGAAGGTATAGGCCATACTCCACCACGGGGGCCAAGTCCGGATTGGTGGAGGCTTGTAGACTAGTGGCTCGTCTACTGTCTGAAGTTGTCAAGCCGCCCTAAGGCCTCTGACTTGGCTTAACGACTGCCATCTATCGACGGCAGCCGGCACCAACAGCTAGGATATTAGCTAAGAAGATATTAAATAGTAGTAATTTTTTGAATTTGTAGCACTATTTGTGAATAAAAACGTCGTGAGGAAACGAAACAGTTGTTTATCGCAGTATTATTAACTTAATTCCGGAATCAATCACTACAATTTTGTTGTCGGAAGAGTCCGACCAGGCTTTTCGCTTTTATTCGAAGAGACGAGCAACCGACGGCGCGAGCTCCGTCTCTACACGTCATGATTAAGCGCTTTGTTTAAGAGCGAAAGTGGGAGTCTTCCGACAAAACAATTCAAGTAAATGATTCCGGAATTAAGTTATGTGTACTGCTTACGAAAGTTTTGTTCCAAAAAAGTATGTCTCAGCGCTTGAAATACATTAAAGCCAATCAAAGGAAAGTACATATAAAAAAAGCTCTACAAAAACTTCACGTATCGTATCGGTACTGATGAATTGGATAGTTTCTAGCAAAACGTTTAGTCAACGATTAGACAATTAGCTCAAAGAGGCAAATGTTAAATAACTAAAACGAACTGACACTGGACTGCGGCAATTGTCCGATGGCGCAAATTAATTAATTAACACTATCAGCATGACATATTGACGCAATTAAAGGTATGAATTACACTGCCGGCTATTACACGTGCCATTAACGCGTATAATTGTCATCTACAGGGTGATTTGGAATTCGTTCACCGTATTTTGGGAATATTCTTTTCATTGTGAAAAACAGTATTATTAATGATTTATCAGTGATGGGAAAACAATATGTTTGTAAATATTCGTGATTTCCGAACTTTTTCTCCAAATCCTACCTTTGGCTCCAAACTGTGAATCCAAATTCGAAGTGGTAGAACCATAAGACGCTCAAACCGTAGTTTTTTTGGATCTATATTATGTAATATATTATTTACATATTTCGTCTTGATATTATTTGTTCTTGCTTAAGTGAAGTAATGAAGGGTAACAAAAAAAAATCTTTTTTGAAGCGTATTTTTTTTCAAAACGTATCATATTTTTCTAAAGCACGGTTAGAATGTCGGTGAACGGCGGAACGGTGACGGTGAACTAATTCAAAGTCACCCTGTAGTGTCGCAACATTGGCAGAAGATCCGGCTCTAGAGTCTAATACACACATAGTTTTTCAATAGAATGATATAAGCACGGCCAGAGTGGTAGCCTAGTGGGAAGAACATTGGATTCGGCAGCGGGAGACCCATGTTCGATTCCCAGTGCGGGCATGTACCTATGACTTTGTTTTCTAAGTTATGTACATTTGTGAAGTTATAGTAGCAATACCACTCGCTAACGGTGAAGGAAAACATCGTGAGGAAACCTGGTCGTCTGAGCTATTCACATAACTCAGCGCTTGAAATCGCCAATCCGCGGTGGGCACGCGTGGTGATTCTGAGAGAAGTCCTGTGCCCTACAGTTGGACGCATATAGGCTGCTTATGATGACGGCCATAGTTGTTATTTGTCCTCTATTTGGTGGTCTATTAAGCAATAGAATTACATTGTCACTCCAATGGTATACCCCGCGCAAATTAAATAGACATCTCTCGCGAAGAAGACCGAATCGCGCGAGGCATCAAGTTAAGTTGCACAGGTTGTACCATTAGAATGCGATTGGTTACGAGACTGCCAATAGTGTCAATGAAAAAACCATTTCTACACTAATATGGCTCTGTTGAACAACTATTCATTTTAGAGACTCGCCCCTCTGTTTAGTTGCCACTCTGTATAGTTGTACTACTTAATTGCCTCATTGGTCTAGCCGTATCGCATCTGATTACCATGCTGGAGGTCGTGGGTTCGATTCCTACTGGGGCCGCCGCGTACATTTGTACAAATTTCCTCAGTTTGAGTATATTTTCATGTTTGTGATGTCCTTGCCTGGTTACCATAGCACAGGGTATTCTGCCAGGAGACGGGCAGCAGCGTCTTCCCGAGATTCTAACCGTATACTGCGAACGCCAACCCGCCTGCCAAGCGTGGCGATTATGGCAAAATCCCTCATGGTTATGAAAACCACGAAGGAGGCCTGTGTCCTGCAGTGAGCGTCGAGTGGCTGATGATGATGATGATGAGGGTATTCTAGTTTGGGACCAGGACAAGTGATTGTGTTCTGTGTAAGTTATTTGTTTATTCAAAGAATATACCTGAATCCTGAAGAGATCTTTCCTGCAAAAACTCGTAGAAGGATGTACAGAAATATGAAGACTATTTGATAGGCGTTAATACAATTGATCTCCTTAACGGCAGCGGTCTAGAGACATTTTTTTATTTGCATAACTTATTGTAAATATCTCACGTGTTGCTTGTGCTAAATACCTCTTTTGTGACAAGAAAAAACAAAAGATGGATGACAGGACAAAAGAAGTTAACTAGCAAGGAGGTATTAAATACTTTTTGGAAAGCGCACACAATACATTTAAATACGAGTACGAGGTGATAGAGCATTTTGGTTTAGTTCCTGATTTTAATAGATACAATATTACTGTATCTTATCAACACAAAGTTTTGTTGGATTCTTCATAAATGCTCAAGATTTCAAACATAATCTTGAAATCTTGATGTCTATCTAAAGTATCGTCTCTGGCTCTCTTTTTCTCGCCCTTAATGTCGACTGGTCTTCAAGAAATTAGATCCATGTTAAACGTTGCCATCGTTTCTAATTCTTCAGGATATCCCTTCAACTTTCCCAACTTCAGGCGCTAAATGTGGAACAGATTGTGCAGATTTGATTTATTTAGTGAATAGCCGCAAAGTTGAAAAATATTTTCTTAATGTGACCAGAGCAAATTTCGTTCACTTTTTACGCTTATCTTCGGCCAAACGCAGAGGTAATGTTCGCATACATTTTAATATCATACCATAAAAATGAATAGGTACATTATACCTTTAATTAATTCCCAGTTGCGGCAAGGTAACAGGACCACCCGAAACTTTATACGGCCGAAAAGATATCATGTACGGAGCAAATCGATTAACGCATTTTCGGCCGCATCTGCCGTTCGAAATTTGAATTTAATTACAAGTTTTTAAAAACAAAAACAAACAGCGGGTGATGGAACTGGCTATTAAGCCTCGCGCGTGGCTTGTTGTTTTTATGAAAAAGATGTTACTGCCATTGTCACCGGAGTTTTATTCTTTTTTTGAAAATCATAGAGCCAGTAGTATGACTTTATTTTGGCAACTTACTCATTCCTTAGGATGTCTTCGGCGTTTATTTCCGACGAAGTTGATTGGATTTTTAACTAGGTATCTCCTTCGGAATTATTGGGACGTTATTTTTTGCTAATCGGTAAATTATCCCTCACGTGACAAGCATTGCCTAGTGTCCCCTACACTCATATCACCTTAAATGTAAAAATTCACATTTTATATATTTCAAAATGTACAACCAAACTCATGTTGTGTTGATAAAAAAAAAAACATTCTTTTTAAATTGTTCGTAGCTTAGTGATCTCAGATGCGTAATTGTTTTATGGATTACAATAATTTTTATGGCTTGGCATCAATAGGTTGGATCGAACTGAAATATGGTAAAAAACTGTCAGTTTGTGTAAATTATCTCTTAACATGTTATTAATGCTTCCGATATTGTATTTGGGCCGGGCCCCACTCTTTGTAAGTAATTATTTGAGAGCAATGTCGTGTTGCTTTTATCAGTTAACACACTTTCGTTATGAAGTTGTTAATTTGTTATCAAAGGAATGAATAACTCCTGTGGTTTTTTTATCGAAGACAATTCTACATACTACTTAAGTATACTTGTCAGATAATTACCCTTTGATAATTTTTTGTTGCAATATCACCCTTATACTAACTGATTAGAGTAGATTGACTAACTTAGCTTGTGTAAGTTTGAGTACAGTCTGAAAGCTAATAATAATAACAAAAAAAAGAACTCAGCCTACACACCGGTACAGGGTTGTTTTTCCAATGCGAAATTCCTAAAACTGAAACGTCGGTAAGGGCCAGCGTTGCCAGACGTCCCGTATTTCCAGGCATAATTTTAAACGCCCCGCCGGGACAGCCTCTGTCCCGTATTACTCCGGTAGTACTCCGGATTCGATAAATAGTGAATTAATTACCGTTTTCAACAATAATTATAGCTGCACCGAATTTTACAAGTATGTAAAATCAAACAAAGATAATATGTTAAAACTTACACGATCTTCTTTAAACTAGTAACAGCGGAAAATACGTGTTTTTCATTTGTACCGGGGAAAAATTTAGAATCCCTTTTTTTTTGCTAAAATGAGCATTAGTTCCTTACAGTATAAAAAAATCTGACAACCCTAGTAAGGGCGCTTAGTGCGTGTGTATTTCTATGTTACCTGGTTACCATAGCACAGGGTATCCTAGTTTGGGACCAGGACCAGTGATTGTGTTGTGTGGAAGTTATTTATTTATTTATTTATTATACACGGGTGGCACGTGTATAAGCGCCCTTAGATTTTGTCATTTCAAACAACTTTTGTTCTACCACTTTTGAATTTTCTTTTGATTAATTTGCCATTTTTTGAGAAAAATTTTTTAATGATTTCTTGTGCTTACTCTACTTTTTAGTGGCTTTGTTTGATAGTGAATGCTTTTAACCACTTGTGTACATATAATTGTTCTATGTAAGACAATAATTTCCAGAAGGCAGTGACATTAGTAAAGCGCAAATTTACAAAATTATGTAAACGCTGATATTTCTAAGAACAAAAGTTGTTCTGAAAAACAAATTCTAATCGGGGTGTTTCAGGAACTACGCTTTTTAGAAATTACCCTGTATAGAGTACATTCAGTGTGCATACTATATATAGAGTACGTCCACTGTAGGCCACAAGCTTTCTCTCAGAGAGAGAGAGAGAGTATAGGCTTAGTTATTTATTTACAAGCTAGGTAGTAGGGACTCGCTAAGGGATTTTTTTACAGAAGCTAACATCTTAAAATTTGCTAGACGATACATTTATGAAAATATTATGTATGTTAGAAAACATCATATCAGCAATTTTGAAAATATTGGTAGCCATCATGATGTTGATGCTAGGAATAAACATCGTGATTTCCACGTTTTAGACTTGCAAAAGTTAATACATCTTGTATGGGGCCAGTGCCCCACACGGTTCTACAATAAGATTTCTCAATATATATTAGAGATACCACCGACGCGGCTTAAGAAATGTGTTAAGCATGCTCTGTGCAAATTTTTTGACTTTGCCAATTCGCGGTGGCACCACGGAACGCGCCAACCGCCGATTGGCAATTTTGAGCGCTAACGTAGGTATCGGAGCAACTCTCGTACTCGGATTTCCTCACGATGTTTTTTGACAGCCTAATAACAAACAAATAATTTGTTTTGACAATAATTAAAGCGGATGCCACACCTATATTCCCCGAGCACCTAACTACTCCAACTGCCACCAGTGTGGCTAGCATGCACTTGATAAGACAAAAATCAGCATAATAAACTAGTCACCTTAGCACCATTTGACAGCTTATATTGTACTAATAGCGACCGACGCCAATATTTCAACGAAAGCGAGTTGTAATCAGAATAAATAAAAAGTTATTGTCATAATAAGGTTTATCAAATGTAGCATCGACATAGAGATATTTGTTATGTTCGTTCTGAGTTTCAAAATCATTCGTTAACAATTAAGTAAGAAATAAAAAAACCGGACAAGTGCGAGTCGGACTCGCGCAAGAATGGTTCCGTATGATTATATAGATAATGGTACAGACGTTCGACACAAAGAACGAGAAAAAACGGCTAAAAATGACGTTTGTTGTATGGGAGCCCACCTTAAACATTTATTTTATTTTAATTTAATTATTTTCGAAGCTAGAATATAGAACTAAATATTCTGTGAATATTTCAAGCGTCTATCTGTTGCCGTTATTAATATCGCGCAAAAAACGCCAAAAAAATTACGTTCGGTGTATGGGAGCCGTCCTTAAACATTTATTTTATTTTGTTTTAAGCCGAGAAATAGAACAGTAATTTTAAAAGTTATGTGGATATTCTTGTCTTTTTTAAAGTCACCGAAAAATTGCTTCAGGTGATTTAACACAAGATAATCTTATATTCTCTCCGTGTGGCGCCGGATTAAGAATAGCGTCACTCCATTTCCTTCCGTGGATGTCGTAGAAGGCGACTACGGAAATCAATTACCAGGAGACAGGCAGCAGCGTCTTCCTGAGATTCCAACCGCGATCGCCAACCCGCCTGCCAAGCGTGGCGAATATGGCGAAACCCCTCATGGTTATGAAAACCATGAGGGAGGCCTATGTCCTGCAGTGGACGTCAAATTGCTGATGATAAATCTTATATTCTTTTTGTTGCACTAACCCGTGCGGTTCAAGTTCCGGCATGGGTGGAATTTTTAGCCTCTAAATAGGTTTTTACAAGATAATCTATCAAACAGTGCCAAAATGACTGGCTTATTAAACAGTGAGCTAGGCGTACTGGATCACCGGACAAATGTTTATTTTATGTAAACTGCGCCACGCGCGCCAAATTAGTCAAATCCAATTAATGCAGTTAGAATGGAGCTTCACAATTCATTATTTATGTAGATAGTAGATTAAACGAGGTTCGGTGGGCTAGTGTGTACGAAGGTCTGTATTATTATTGCTTTAGTTTTTTTATTGCTCTAGTTAAATTAAACGTTTATTGTGAACAATAATTGTAATACTTGATACAGTTATTGAATCCAGCCTGTGCCTGGTTTTTATGTTGCCTATATACGTCCCACTGCATGGCACAGGCCTTGTCTCAGAGAACGAGAGAGAGAGAGAGAGAGAGTATGGGCTTAACTACCACGCGTGCCCACCGCGGATTAGCAATTTCATGCGCTGAGGTATGTGAACACCTCGGACACTCAGGTTTCCTCACGAAGTTTTCCTTCACAGTTACCGAGTGATGGCTGTGCCTGATACGAGCTATTTATTATTTCCAACGATGTTGCGAAAATCACAAGAAAACTACCTTTGAGTTCAGATGTACAGCTTTTCGGCCAATATTCACAACACTTTTTAAGGGACTCGACACCCAAATCGTACAAAGAACCTTTTTACCTATTCAAACTTCTACATCTCACACTATTAACAACAACAATGCTCGATAAAAAGATAACAATTTAAAAGCAAACGTATGGCCTTAGAAGACTTAACATTTGAGAAGGTGTCAAGCGGATTTAGATGCCATTTATGCATTTAAAAACATTCGGTTCGAATTTCAAAACGAATCGAATCTATGTACAGGCGAACGAAACTAAACCTAGTCGGTGCGTTGCACTACGGAGTAATATTTTTCGAAGTATTGGACATTTGTTGGTGATTTCATTAACAGCAAACGATAAGTTAAAAAAAGATGAAGTGATCAAACAAATAGTTGATTAATACATTTTAAATTATGTCGCTTGAAATGCTGTTCGATTTGACGACCTCGTGGCGCAGCGGTAGTGCACCTGCATACCACGCGAGAGGTCCCGGGTTCGAATCCCGGCTGGGGACAAAAAAAAACCCCAGGTCTTGGATGTTTACATGATTGTGATGTCGTTGTTTCTGGTACCCACGACACAGGGTATCCTAGTGTGGGGCAAGAAGCAATGTATGTGCCTGTATGTAAATGTTTATGTTTATGTTTATTTATTTAAGAACTTAGCTGAACGTCAATTGCACATTCATGATTTTAATTAAATACTTTGGTTTTACTATAAAGTGTTCTCGTCTATCTATTTAAACTTTCGTCGTCCTGTACATGATCTCAAGTGACACCTCACTGATGTTTTGAAATTGGAACGCCGCATTGCAATCTGAAACTACAAATTACGATTTAGAAAAAAAGTAGGGGCGCTTTTTTTCTTCTCCGTACAAAAGCCGTTTATTTTTCCTTTTGTCCTGTATTAGTGCCAGCGATTTGGGCGTAGAATTCCTTTTTTGAAAAATGAATAGGTAAATAGTGTCGGGTCATATTGCAAAGCTTTCAAATGATAGACTTTGGGGGTAAGAAAACACGTCGCTATTTAAAATCACACTCTATTTGCTTTAGTTTTAAGAGTGGATTTACGTTGTGAACTTGAAACCTTGGGTGGGTAATATAGTTTGAATGTGCAAAACGAATGAATGTGAGAGTTAAATGGTTTTTTAATGTTTTTCAATCCTATAGGTCTCTTGCCGTCGGTTTTTTAATTATTGAGGATTTCAATAAGTATATTTTACCTAAGTATGAGTCGGTTTCTTCAGATTGCTTGAGGAAAGGAGGAGACAGTATTTACTCAGAGAAATAAAGTAAACGCCTGTGTGGTCTCAGGAAAGAAACCGAAAAAAGTAAAGCCTAACGGTCTTATTTACAAAAAAACACTCCTCAGAGGCACTTTAAATAGTCTGCGCTAAAGGGAAAAACGTAAACTAATAATGGAAATCAGAAATCAATAATTTATTTCAACGTAATGAATTTACATTCTGTTTGCTGAATGTCAATGTACTATGTTACTATGTTAGCCGCTGCCTTCGGGCCGTATTTGTAGTGGAGAAAAAGACAGCGGGAAAAAAAAAAACTCCACTCTGACCATCTTTTCTCAAATCATCTTAAACTTATACATCAAAACCTCTATGATATGATTCCGTGATAGCCACCAATAACTTTAAAAGCCAAAATAACACTTCTTACAAAAGTAGGAAAAATATTAATGCTGCGGCCAGACACGAACAGCACCCGTTCACGAGCATAACGCAGGGGTCAGCCATCACCAGTCTCAACCATTTTAGAGGGAGATAGGGAATGGATAAATAAACGTGGTATTGTTTTTCTCCGCGACTAATGCTTTTTGTAATATCACCAGTCGAAAAGTCAATATAGGCACGTGGTACTAAAACGCGCCAAACAAATCGATCTTAGACTATGACGTCACTCCATAACGTAACGCCTTATATGTATGAAGCGCTTATCAATATTTGAGTTAAAATAATGTTTTTATGCATGTAGACCCTTATAAGAACACATTCAGAATTCATTCACAAGACGAAATCTAATAAGTCTTATGTTATTAGAGTAACTTTATTTTTCGCATATTTTATTTTTAAATTTTTCCTATGTTTTTATAAGGTTTCTACGGTGTAAAAGCAATGTTACTCGAATCTAAGTCAGACGCAGTTCCCATTGCAGTGGCGCGGTTTTGGAAGCGAGATGTCTAAGGAGGAGCCGACGCGTTGGACACGAAAGATGGAGAAGAAGATAATAACAGTGGTATTGAACAGTAGACTGAAATATATCAAACACTCAGGCCACATTCATCAAACGTATGCTCATTTTATTACAATCACTAAAAATGTTAAATTGTGCAAGCGAGGCAGCATGCGCCACGTAAGGGCAGCCTTAAGGGGCTCCATTCAGTAACACTTGCGCCAGGAATAGAAAAAAAAATCATGTCTTTTTTAACCGACTTCAAAAAAGGAGGAGGTTATCAATTCGACGCGTATAAATATATTTTTTTTATTTGGCTATGTTCCTCCATAGCTCCGTCAAATAATAGGGATTAAAGTATGAAATATACGGTAGTCGTTAAGCCAAGTCAGAGGCCTTAGGGCGGCTTGACAACTTCTGACAGTAGACGAGCCACTAGTCTACAAGCCTCCACCAATCCGGATTTGGCCCCCGTGGTGGAGTATGGCCTATACCTTCCTCAGGGAAGAGACCCGTGCCCCTCGGTGGGGACATAATGGGTTGATGATGAAAGTATGAAATTGCCGTTTTATTGCAATAGGTTCTTTGAATTGACATAGAATCTTCATGGTTTGAGGTTTTCGAATGAAACTTTTTTCAAATAGTTTCTATGATGTTCTTTTTTTAAAAAATGTGAAACATTTGAATATCGACTTTCAATTGTTTTTGTTATTCAATTTTGACAAGAAAGATGGATACTGCGAAAATTCGAGTGATTATGAGGCACCCATTTTTCGTATTTTTTTATTTTATTGATTTGACGCAAGTGAGTCAATATTGTGGGTAAGGTAACGTTAAACCATGCCGCTAATTCCTGGGTAGTTTGAATAGGGTCGGCTTCCACTATCTCTCTTAATTCATCGTTATTCACCTGTGTGGGCGGTCTTCCTCGTGGCTCGTTCTTTAAGTCGAAATTTCCATCACGAAAGCGTTTAAACCAAAATCGCACGGTGCGTTCATTAGTAGACCCCTCTCCAAACGCAGCATTGATATTGCGGGCTGTTTCTGCTGCGTTAGTTCCGCGTCGGAACTCGTATTCAAAAATCAATCGAATTTTCGCAGTATCCATCTTTCTTGTCTAAATTGAATAACAAAAACAATTGAAAGTCGATATTCAAATGTTTCACATTTTTTAAAAAAAGAACATCATAGAAACCATTTGAAAAAAGTTTCATTCGAAAACCTCAAACCATGAAGATTCTATGTCAATTCAAAAACCTATTGCAATAAAACGGCAATTTCATACTTTAACCCCTAATATTAACCGATTTTGACAATTTTTTTTTGTTTTTATTTTTTATTACAGAACCTTTTTCAAAAAGTGGCAATCAATCTCCCAATCATGTTAATAGAGATTTTTAGGACATATTATGGCTGAGAACCGGAGGCGAAAAACCTCAGACTAGATGGCCTGAACGCCAAAACGGCCGTTTTTGGCATAACATAAGCAGCCTATATCCATCCCACTGTCGGGCACAGGCCTTCTCTCAGGAAGAGAGTATGGGCTTAATCACCACGCGTGCCCACCGCGGATTGGCATGAATACTATCTATTCCCAGGTTTGTGATCTCATGGGTCCCAAAAATCCCCATTAACATGATTGAGAGATCGTTCTGACAATTTTTGAAGAAGGATCCGTAAAAAAGATATAATTTTTACGTACATTCTAACGTTTTTCGTCATACGAAAGGATACTTTGTTTTCGGAAAACATCGTAAGGAAATCTGAGTGTCTGAGGTGTTCACATACCACAGCGTTTGAAATTGCCAATCTTGGGTGGGCACGTATATTAATTAAGCCCATGCACTCTCTCACTCTCTAAGAGTAGGCCTAGGCCCTGCAGTGGACGTATAACAGAGCATACATAAAAAATGGATACGTTTTATTCCTATTTGGTCGCCATGTCCGCTAGGGGCGTCCCATACTGGCCTTTCCCCGCAAATTCGCTCGATATATTTCTTTCGTCACTATTTCTTCTTTTGTTCGCTTCATATGTTCAAGCCAACTAAATAACAGTAAGTACAGTGGTGATTAGTTAGTTTGGATAAGCATGTCCATGCCCAACGAAAATGACTCCTAGTGTAGTATGATAGAGTTGATAATTGAATAGAGTTGATAGTTCCTAGTTTAATAGCCAGGGACTATCAGCAATGTTTAGAAATTAGGGGTGAAAATTGTCACCTCTATAATTTACGGTGACATTATTATTTTAAGTATTGAAACATCTGTCAGGGATTATGGGGTACAATTAAAGGAATTTCTTTAGTCATTTGTTTAATTGTGCTTCAAATTTTTAGGCTTTTAATAAAAGTGGATTAGAAGAAGGGGTGTTTGGTGTTTCATGCGTGCAGACAGCATATTACCCTTAAAATAAACATACACCTTTCACCTTTATGCCAGAGACTTGCCACTTGCCACGATCCTGACAGATCACTTTCGCTTCATCAACATTATTTCGTTAGTCGTTGCATGCACGCACGCCGTTTTCGGGTACTTTTTATCTTGCCCTTTGCTAATACATCCCCTATGTGGTCAAAGTATGCCCCTGGGACGTCCCTTGGCCTTAAAATTTTGTTGCAAATTCGCCCGTAACTTAACTGAGAAGAATGCACAGATGTAAAGGTTGATGTGCTGTGGACCCTTCACAAGTATGATTTAGAGAGAGAGGAGAGACGGTATATACCCCTATTTCCATATTTAATTTCATTTAGCTTTAGAGAAAGAAAGACATTTATTGGGACAAAATTAACAGACCACAAGAAAAAAAACCGGCCAAGCGCTAGTCGGACTCAATATAACAACATTTGAATATTTCAAGCGACTGCAAACCTGTTGCCGTTATTAATATCGAGCAATAACGAAAAAAAAAACACGTTTGTTGTACATATCTGTTGTATCACGCCCCTCTTAAATATTTATTTTATTTTGTTCTTAGTATTTGCTGTTATAGCGGCAGCAGAAATACATCATCTGTGAAAATTTCAACTGTCTATCACGGTTCATGACCCTCACCCTTTGGGTACGGAATCCTAAAAAGACATAACAAGTAACATGAAATGTAGTCTAGTTTAGTCTGAATGTAAACAAATCGTTGATGGAAGTCGTTAAAATACGGGAAGTAATAATGTCTATCAAGTTCATCCTAGGTCATTAATTTGAGAAATGTAAAGCCCCATTATACATTTCTTGCGAATGATACTCGTAGTATCAAAACCAAAAAGTGTTTCTGGGTGTTAACCAAAGTTGAATGCAACAAAATATATCTACACTGTGGGGGGTGACTGCCATATGAGAGAGGAAGATAATTAAGAGCTCTGTGGAGGCACAAATTAAATATCAGAAGGTTGCTTAAAAGGTGAAAAGTCTGTATTCGAATATTACACGGACAAATTTGGTTTACACAGGAGGTTAAACAGAGATAGAATTTAGGATATAACCTCTTCAGTCCTAACCTTGAAAATAGCAATGGTTTCCAATTGTTATTTTCAAGGTCAGGACTAGGAAGTTAAACAACTACCTGCACTTCTAGAGGTTTGGGGGACGGCTTGTCTCTGAGAGGTTCGGGGGACGACTGGCTGTCACAGTCATCGGTCTTCCGCGTTTGGTCGTTGCGCTATGTTGCTAAAATGTTGATTCAGCGTTCGGAGTCCCTACAACACTAATAGTGGAAACTTTCAGAAACCGGTGGTGAGCGAGTCGGAAACTATTTTAGTTCTTCATAGAGAAAAACACTAAGGAATATCTTGTATAAGAATGTATCAAGATCTAAATAAATAATAATAATTAGTACATTAATTTAATATTGTAAGTTGCACTACCTTATAATCTTTTTTTCAAAACTTAGGTCAGCTTGTAGATAATACTAAGTAGCATTAGGCTCGCCTATGTGCAAAGCTTTTTATGCAGTGCAGAACAGAACGTCAAAAAGCCCCCCTTCCCTAACAAGTAATAAAGAAAATGTAACTGGCCTAATGCGTCACGTTATTGAATTAATAGGCCGCTATCGGCCTGACGTTAATGACGACCCGAAACTTAAAAAAACAATTATTTTTCACCGGTCAGCGGCGGCGGATATAAATTGGGGATTCCTTGACGTGTGCCATAGGGAGTGAGACAACGAAATGTTTGAACTTCGACTTGGTTACCGATACGTGACGAGTGCTTTTGGTGTAAGTGCGTAACAAAAGCAGAATTGTAGAAGAAGACACTGTTATTTATAAGGCATGTTCTGGCTCAACTCTTACTTATTTTTTTTTATTTCTTGAAATTAGTCTAAGCGTTTTGCATACTAGTAAATATATATACCTACCTAGAGGCAGAGGCTACACTATAGCTGAAAAGTATATGTGTGTCAAATAAGCATAATTTAATTTCATTTTAAATTTCATGTCATTTCATTTCACAGATAAACCTACACAGGTTTGAGTGAGGGTCTGCTATATTAAATATGTACTTTGTGAAATTTATTGAATAAATACCTAAAAAAAAATATTATAGTTTTTGCTATACTATGTATTCTTATTCAAAGTTATATTCCAAAGCCTCGCAAATCTATAATTATGAATTTTCATTTAAATAAACGTTTTTAGTTAAGTTCATTTTACTTTAAGAAGGAAAAAAAGAGAAAGTATTAGAGGAAACAGATAGAAACTCGCGCTAGTAAGCAGATCTCGATGATTTTTTCGTAGATTTCATCAACAGAGCGTTGGCAACTAAAGCTGCTACAAAGTCACGTATCCCAGTCAGGAGGCTATGACCAAAAATAAGAAGAAGCAATGTTTTCAGAGAATGTTCATTGAGCGCAACGTAACATTTTTGCATTTTTTTTAAATTTACGAATTCGAAGTCGCCCTGTCAAACTTTTTACCAGCAATTTTACTACCAACTTACATGCACTACTAAGATTACTAAATACCAACAGTATTTTTTAAAAACGTATTATTTACACAGAATCAACAAATTATCTACTAAGTCAGCCCGTTTAGCAATCTAACCGCCACATATCAGCTAAAACAAAATTAATCTAAGCGCACCCCCGCCTAATTCGGCCGACGGTCACAACACGATAAGTCCAAATGTTTAATTGTAATTTTATTCAAATAAAGTTATAGGATGTTTCGCCGATAATGCGATGGACAGATAAGGGGCTACCATTGTCGAGGCGATTAGTTTGGAGCTTCGAGTGCAACGAACTTTCGTAGCTTGAGTAAGCAAACGATCTTGTTTCTGTTGAGATCTAAATCTAAAAAGACTAATCGGTCTAATTGCGAATCTAAATCTAATAGAACGACCAGCGCCAGTTACATACGGATGTTTTTACTTTGTTCATGTAATTTTAACAAGTGGTAGAATCGCTACGCTCCCACCGCGGTCATTCAATTCAATTGATATTCGTACACAATCTTGATTCTATTCGATAATGTTAAGTTACATTAACAAAGTAAAAAAATCCGCTTGTAACTGGCGCTAGTCGTTTTATTAGATTTGGATTCATAATTAGATCGATTAGTCTTTTTAGATTCAGATCTCAACAGAAACAAGATCCTCTCATTCGGGAGCTAGTGAGTTCGAATCCTGGCACGTACCAATTACTTTCTTTTCTAAGTCACGTAAATTTGTGTAGTTGTCACAATACTGCTCGCTAAGGTGAAGAAAAACATCGTGAGGAAACCTGAGTGGCTGAAGTGCCAAACTGCGGTGGGCACACGTGGTAATTAAAGCCATACTCTCTCATTCACAGCGAGCAGTAAAACGTGAATAGGCAACATAAAAACAAAATCAGGAATCGAGTCTCGCAGTTTTTTTCCGAGCTTTTCCCAAACTTCAAAGTCTATCTTTTTATGATTTAATTTTTTACAAATGTATAGTTTTCAGGTTTTCCCCTGTACTTGTAGTATAAGACGATATCACTTGCCAAATTTCATAGGTCTAGGTCAACGGAAAGAACCCAATCAATTTTTATTCCCTTGAATACACGTTTTTTGCGGCATCATCATCATCATCAACCCATTATGTCCCCACCGAGGGGCACGGGTCTCTTCCCTGAGGAAGGTATAGGCCATACTCCACCACGGGGGCCAAGTCCGGATTGGTGGAGGCTTGTAGACTAGTGGCTCGTCTACTGTCAGAAGTTGTCAAGCCGCCCTAAGGCCTCTGACTTGGCTTAACGACTGCCATCTATCGACGGCAGCCGGCACCAACAGCTTAACGTGCCTTGCGAAGCACGGAACCGCTCGGAAAAATGCCACTAGCGTTAGGCATAGACGGCGACCCATCCATGCACTGAACGCGCCCTGTGTTGCTTAACCTTCGTGATCGTTTAAGATCACTCAGGCTCACTCATTTTTGCGGCATAAACGGCCGTATCTTTTTTTTATGTTAACTTAGTGGTTCGATTTTTACACAGCTTCAAGACACTGCAGATTTGAGTATACAGTTTTAATGTCAACTTGATACCCTCACGCATTCCTGAGATAAAGGGTCTTGACAGACAGACGGACGGACGGAAAACAAAGTATCCTCTAAGGGCTCCGTTAAGGTACGGAACCCTAAAAATGAAATATCAATATGTACAATGAATATCGATGTAAACCATAAAAAGAAAGAAAATATCGGAATGTGTACGACAATTAATCGGGTAAGCTATTGCAACATGGTTTCCATAAGCTACGTCACCTTCAAATATCTAGCGCGATGAGGTTAGGCTCAAATAAGTGCTGAGATGTGGAAATTTGCAATCATATTATACTAGGGGGATTCACTAAATAGTAAGAATGAATAAGATGCAGTTAACTTTTACGAAATGTTATTTTATTTTTCAACACAGACACCTTTTTGTTTTATACACATAGCATAACTTTTTTCTAAACCTAGAATTCCTTTCTTAAAAAAATCTTCATCTTGATTCTCTAAAAAACCATGTACTGCGGCGATCACCGCGTCATCATCGTCGAATTTCGGGCCTCTTAGATATTCTTTCAATCTCTGAAATACATAAAAGTCACTAGGAGCGAGGTCTAGAGAATATGGAGGATGTTCTACCAATTTGAAGCAAGCATCATTGATGGCAGTCATCGCAACGTTGGACCTGTGCGCTGGAGCGTTGTCTTGATGAAACAAAACAACGAGTTCGCCACGCCGTTTTTCTCGTATTTCGTCACGCAAGTTTTTGATTTGTTCTGCGTACCTATTCCACGTAATAGTGGCTCCATGACCGAGGTATTAAATCATCACCACTCGGCCGGCACCGACCATAAGACGCTCAAAACATATATTTTTTTGGATTTTCATTACTTTTCGTCTTGATATTGCTTCTTTATGCATAAGTGAATTAATTTTGAGTAGAAAAAAAAATTTTTTTGGACACGTAAACAATAGTTTTGTTCTGTTTTGTTTTGTTGTACAATATGTTTCTTAATCATGTTTTGAATGTCCCTTTAAAGTACTGTAAACGAATTCAATATCACCCTGTAGTAACCAACCGCTGTGTAACTTATCTCGGTGCCGCGCGGGATTCGATCTTCTTCCCGAGAGATGCCTATTGAATTTGTGCGGGTTGTACCATTGGAATGACTTCTGCTATTACTAAGTAGACTACAAAATACAGGCAAATTATAGCGTTATTGTCATGCCAATATAATTCTATTAAAAACCATGTTTATTAGACTATTATTGACTAATAAACATAGCTTTAATAGAATTGTAGGTGTGTTGCTAGTGTTGGCGTAGATATTGAAGACGGAGATGATCGAGAGTAATTATATTTATGTACAAGAGAAAACTTTTAGCAAAACCGACAGGATTCTTTCACAGGCATCTAACCGTTGACGCTCGTTGCCATGACTACGTCCGCTGCACGAGCCAGGTATCCGTGGCATGGGTGGCGGAGAGGTCGCCACAGAATTATATTAGCATGACATCATTCTGTTTGGCTGGGTACCCAGACCCAGATTGTGTACGAAAATTAATTTAATAGAATAAAGACAACGGTGCAACAGATACTACAACTGGCGGAAACAAAATATTTCACACATTTTCATCACCCGCTCCGAAATCCGGTACTAATAAAGTACCCTACAGAGGGGGCGGGAATCGACCATAAATAAAATAAAGCCGTCCGCGCACGGCGCAACTAATGAATGCATAACTGATATTTACGCATTTCATCTCGACACTGCGCGCCTTCTCGTTTAGGACAGTGGGTTAGGATGTGTTTTTATTACCAAGGGTTGGACTCAGGGAAAACATCATTTAAAGGTGGAAAAAATTCTATTTCGTTAATCCTACTCTCTTGATTTGACTTTCTTGATGTATTAGCAAAAGGCAAGATAGAATTACCAGGAGACGGGCAGCAGCGTCTTCCTGAGATTCCAATCGCATACTGCGATCGCCAACCCGCCTGCCAAGCGTGGCGATTATGGCAAACCCCTTCATGGTTAGAAAACCATGAGGGAGGCC
The DNA here is from genome assembly GCA_947308005.1 of Yponomeuta malinellus. NCBI lineage: Eukaryota > Metazoa > Arthropoda > Insecta > Lepidoptera > Yponomeutidae > Yponomeuta > Yponomeuta malinellus. Next base: position 2,868,617 of record OX371016.1, on the reverse strand, counting down.
TATGTCCTGCAGTGGGCGTCAAATGGCTGATGATGATGATGAAAGATAAAAACTACCCGAAACCGGTGTGTGTGCCTGCAACGAATAATGAATGTTGATGAAGCGAAAGAGATCTGACAGGATCGTGGCAAGTGGCAAACTCTGGTCTCTGCCTACCCCTCCGGGATACGGTTAGATAATTTTTAATTTCTTTAAAGAAACTAACATCTCAACTCTTGGAAGTCAATAAATTTATGAAAATATTATGTATGTTCGAAAAAATATCAGCAATTTAAAAACTATGGGTAGCCATTACGTTGATACTAGGAATAAACATAACAGACTTGCAAAAGTTAATCCATCCTTTATGGGGCACTGCATACGGTTCTACAATAATAATCCTCAAGATATATTAGATTTACCAACGACGCGATTTAAAAAATGTGTTAAGCATACCTACTCTGCGCAAGAAAGCCTATAATAACATAAAGGATTATTTGGATGACAAAGATGTCTCGTATTTAAATAAAGTTGACAGGGTCGATTGTTTCTAGTGTAGTGTAACTTTAAGTTGTAAACTCTGTGTAAGCTAGTTAAAACCTGTTGTTTTGAAAAGAATAAGTGTGGAGTTTCTTTGTTAGCTTGTTCTCCGCATAATCTATTAATTGTGAAAGTAACAGCTTTAACGTTCATTGAGTAAACATCTTGTTTTTATCATCATCATCATCATCATCATCATCAGCTATTTGACGCCCAATGCAGGACATAGGCCTCCCTCATGGTTTTCATAACCATGAGGGGTTATGCCATAATCGCCACGCTTGGCAGGCGGGTTGGCGATCGCCCGTCTCCTGGAAATTGATTTCCTTAGTCGCCTTCTACGACATCCACGGGAGGAAATGGAGTGGCACTATTCTTAATCCGGCGCCACACGGATGTTTGTTTTTATATTGAATTATTTTTTTAAGTTTGAGTTTGAGTTGAAACGCAGAGCCTGTGACGTAACTGACCCCCAGCGAAGCCGAATATACGCCGCTACACAGAAAAGTGATAGCAAAAAATTCACGAGCCTTTTTCAAGTCCTCAGTCAGTTATCATGGCAAAACGAATTAAAAAGCGCCTCGCTTTTTAAAACGAGGGTTTCGGCCACACTACGAAATATTTAATACAGGGGGGCTACAGTTATTAACCTCGATACATTACATAGATAAGCAGCCTATATATGTCCCACTGTAGGGCGCAGGCCTTCTCTCGAGGAGAGAGTATGGGCCTAATCACCACGCGTGCCCACCGCGGATTGGCGATTACAAGCGCTGAGGTTTATGAATAGCTCAGACGCTCAGGTTTTCTCACGATGTTTTCTTCACCATTGAGTGGTGCCTTCACCGTGCTGGGCAAGCCCACTCAATCTAAAAACAATGTCCCAGGCACTGCAGCGTCCAAGTGGTCCCTTCACTCATCTAGTGTGAGTGAAAAAAATTAGTGATAAAAATTAAAAAAAAAAATAAAGGCCGTACGGCCTACTGTATGGTACAGGCTCTCTCTCAGAGAGAGAGAGAGAGAGTATAGCTTAATCACCACGCGTGCCCACCGCGGATTGGCGATAATTATGTGAACACTTCAGGCACTCAGGTTTCCTCATGATGTTTTTCGGCTAGCGAGTGGTATTGCTATCGTGGTAAAGATTTTTCTCTTTTGTACAGTAAAGTTATAGTCTACTCTGGCTGTCTACTATTTTTAAGAACCAAGTTAACCACCTGATGTTAGATTTTTCGTAGCAAAGGATTGGAAAAAATGAAATATGAACGGCTTTGCCGGGCGCCACTGCCCGTGTCAGTGTGCCCAATACTAAGCGTAGGGAAGGGTCTTTATCGATGTTTCTGGACCTGGAGACGTCAGAGGTGGTATCGCGACTAGTAGAATGATTGGCTCATATTCGAAAGGCTTAATTTTGATTCCAGGCGTGTTCGTACATACGAAGGTAGATATAAATGCCTATATTTCTATGATAAAATGAGTACATAGTATGGTACTATGATATCGTAGTAACATGTGACTCATTCGCGATTTTACAAAAAGAGTCTGCATGTGAACATAATTATGCTGGACGAATGCATATGCTGCTCATCTAAGCCTGCATACTAGTTTTACAATATTATAAGGACCCCACGTAGTTTTTCATAAATTGTGATGCAAAGAAACACGATATCTTCTACAAATTCTACTTTTCCTTTTTCAGGTACAATGTTTAGTTACAAAACTTACGTTTGGTAACTAAAAATGTATACAATTTCAGTAGTATTTATAAAAGATTCCTTAAAACAATCCTCCAATACAGTTTTTTTTTTCTTACATATATATTATAAAATAAACTTTATTCATAACTCAACAAAAACAAAACTAATTGAAATAAAAAACTGCTATTTAAATTGTTAAATACTATGTGATAATGGCAGATTATTTGCTGCGAACCAATCTATTACATGCGCCCTGAAAACTTAACAAAAAGAAAACCTAACATAAACTCACGCCTGTACCGGAGGTGTAGGCCGAGACCAGGGTTTGCCACTTGCCACGATTCTGACAAACCTCAATCGCTTCATCGACAAACAAAAGCAAGAATATCGATGCCCACACCCAACCCTTTGAAGCGTAGGTACGTTCGGAACAGCATAAAAAACACGTCGGCGAGCACTCCAAATGGGTTGCAAAAAAATGGCGACGAATCGTGCTCCAGTCAAAGTAACGTTATTAGCTCAGCCTTTGAGCTGGAGGATTACAAAGTGTGGGGGGATATTGAGTTGGGCAACTTTACCATACTCTAGGTATAAACCTACCCACATCCTACCTACAAGTACTTATGCTAAACTATGTTTATACATAGTTTACGCAGGGCATAAGATTTATCTTATAGAGAGAGAGGTACAGACAGATAGAAAGAGACAGGGAGGAAGAGTTTCTTACTTTTCTCCTAAAACTTGTAACTTTACCATACACGTAGGATGTAGGTAGTGGTGAATATTGAAGTTGAAATTAAAATTTCACTTTTATTTATTTCAAACATAAAATAAGAGACTTAATTAATTTATAAATGATAAAAATATACAAGTAACTAATTCTATATTTACAAATAAAACACCTGCCCCAGGTCACTGTCCCGCGGTAATGAGCACAGAACGCTGGCGACGTTACCTCTTTGGATGGCCAGGCTTATCCTCTGGCCGAGGTACGCGCCGGCCCTCTGGTCTCCCGATGCGTCGATTAGGCGCGCCGCTAAGTCTTTGAACAGCAGGCGCGCCTCTGGGCCCCAAGTGCCTATGGTTTCGACGCCAAACGGCGCAAATATGTAATTGTTTCCTATTGAACCGTATTTGCGCCGTTTGAGGCTTTCGGCCGCGCCAGCCGCTGAAACAGCGGCTCTTCCACTCTGGGAAACATGAGAGGGTGCCAGCGTGTCAACGCATGTAGCGTCCCAAACTAGCGGCCTCCCATGTTTCCAGGGGATCAATGTCATTCCATCGGGCCTTTTACCATCGTCGCGGATGATGCCTGGAGGTTCCAGCGTGGCCGGAACCCCGGCTGTGGCAAAGGCCCTCCGGATGATGTCATTGAGAGCCGCATGGCGGGAAAGGCGGCCGGCGCTCCGCTGACACGATAGACCATGGTGGCCCAGGCGATCGACGTCGGTACCGCAGGGGGAGGCGATGGGGCACAGTGATTGGGCAACCCAGTCGCAGACCGATGGCGGTGCTAAAAGAGGTGTTGTCCATCAGGGTCCCTATAGACGCTGATGGGTGGGCCTGCAACCAGTAGCCCGCCTCTCGCTCGGACACGGCCAGTAGGCGAGCGCGTTCCACGTCGCTGGTGCAAGAATGGATTAACCTGCTTTAATTATCACTAATCAGCAATATACAAACCTTTTTCCCTAAAAATTATTATTATTATTATTATTAAAATACACACTAAAAATATACGTAGGTAAAGCCGACAAAATGGTAATGGAAGAAGAAGAAGAAGAAGAAAGACATTTATTATACTAACAAGATACCTACATCACAGAAACAAAATAAGCATATAAGTAACATAATATGCACAACAACAGAAAGAAAACTAAATACACAACAGACAAAACGAATAAATAAAACAGGAGGTGACAAAACTCAGCGTAAGTTGAGTAAACACTCGTGGTTTGTAGTAAAAAACTTAATACGACTTCAGTGTAGTATTTTCTGAGGTTGAATTGTCTCAAGGCATTCACATGTCTCAGCGCTTGAACTGCCAGTCCGTGGTTGGCACGCGTGGTGATGAAGCCCATACTCTCTCTCTCTCTCTCTGAGAGCACTATGCCCTACAGTGCGACGTAGGTATATAGGCTGCTTTGTGTTTTAAATTACACTAAAATGATCTTACACAGTCTACTGCTAAGTAGAGACAGCCTTCGGTCATCTGTCAGCCTAATTATCTCACAACAATAAACATCAAATTGTCAACATTTTGAATCCAGAGCTATGATAACATCTGCGGCTCCCAAAGGGGTTTGGCCCTTTTGGGACGATTTTGTCATAGATGGTAATGTAACAGAAGGCTAGTTTCTATGAATGTTAGACTCGCACTCGACCGCTATCTCACTTGATGGTAAGTAAAGACGAGACCTTATTGACTTTCTATCTTGCCCATTTGATCGAAGTATGTCCGCCTGGGATGTCCCTTACTGGTTTTTCCACCCATATTTGCTCGATATAATTAAGATAATAATTATGATAACATAATAATATTATTTATTGTATACCGGAAAAATGTAAAAGAAACAGCAATACCAATTATTTAATTATTTCGTCAATCTTATTTCCTTCATCTTGTCCATATGTGCAGACCAACGTAACATTCCTATCTCAATTCTAGTCACTACATCCTCTTTCAGTCCACAACTTTCTCTAGTCAAACAATTGCATATGCTGTCATTCACAATAACACCAGACATAGGTACTTCTTAAGGATCTCATTGCTACTGCATTAATCCTAATTTATTGATTTCTCCGTCATACCCAAGTCTCGCTACCTTAAATAAGTGTTGTTACCAGCACTGCACTATGGATACCCAAACTAGTTGTTTTGAGAAGCACGAGAGAATACAAGGCACCGTTTGCACAATTTCCCGCTGTGATAATATATCGTTCTAATTAGTTCACCGTTAAGAAAGGCGCTTTATCCACACTACTATTGTAAAGAGGGAAAGTTTGTAAGTTTGTATGTGGGGGTAATCTTTAAAGGTACTTACCCGATTTAAAAAAATCTCTTCACCTTGACCTGTATTTAGAATGTCATCCCTTCAGGGCACAGGCACTGCTCATAAAACTATCGTTTTGTGTGTGTTGACTGTGTTTACACCCCGCGTGTTTGTAAGTATTAATCTAATAAATAACTTTAAAAAACAAATCAAATGAATATTAAACCAGCCACTGAAAAAAAAAGAAAGAAAGACATTTATTGTAACAAGTTAACGCATCACATCATCATGTTATACTTTATTGTACACAAGAAAGAAATATGTTACACATAAAAACAAAGCAATAAGAACGGGTACATAGGCGAGCTTCACCATCAATTAAAATTTCACAGTTCATTATCATCATCATCATCATCAATTAACATTGCACAGTTTAACTGTAGTTAAAAGTAGTTCTTCTGGAACCAGAGTAAAACCTTCGGTGGATAGATGTGGCATCTGTCAAATCACCATTAGGTTGAAAATTTGCGATTTTTCGCGCCATTGACTCGCAGTTGGCTAAATGAAGCGCAGTTGATCTGTTTAGGAGTTGTCAGAGGCACACGCCGCCCGGCGTCTGTCTGTTTGTCTGTCGGTGGTGAAAAAAATGTGCATTGGTGGAGAAAGTAATTTCTTTTCTTAAGATCGTTTCCCAACTGATTCGATTTCGCATAACTACTCGTAAGACCGCAGTGTAGCGTTCAAAATTTCATTGAAAAGTGGGCTTGTTTTAATTTACAAAATTTGTATAAATGTCCTATATCGAAGTTTGTAAAAAACAGTAAAAAGAATCGGAGATACCAAATCTTCATTCTTAAGACATTGTCGTAATTTGCGAAAATGTGATCAATTTATTCTTTTTTCAATGTTCACAATACATCCATTTGCAAACCTCTAGTATATAGGTACGCGTCATTGTAAAATATTTAAAAAATTTAAATCCAACTCGTCTCGTGTTTTTAAATTAAAAACTAACTTTTAAAGGTACTGACGGACGATGTCTTGTTCCATGCTAAATCCAAACGCAGTCGTGTATGGATGTGGATTGTACGTATGGATATTGTATGGAAAAATATATCGCATATTTAATGCCATTGACCCAGGTCTTGGACGTTTACATGTTTGTGATGTCGTTGTTTCTGGTTCCCACGACACAGGGTATCCTAGTGTGGGGCCAGAAGCAATGTATGTGCCTGTATGTAAATGTTTATGTTTATGTTTATGTTTATGTTTATGTTTATGTTTATGTTTATGTTTATGTTTATTGACGGCCATAAATCTGAGGTTCCAATGAAATCTATGCAAAAGAAGTAACAAAACAAAGTATAAAGATCTTTTAATTACTTCATCATAATCAGCCTATATACGTCCCACTGTAGGGCACAGACCTTGTCTCAGAGAGACACTATGGGCTTAATCACCACGCGTGCCCACCGCGGATTGGCGATTTTCAGCGCTGAGGCATGTCAATAGCTCAGACACTCAGGTTTCCTCACTATGTTTTCCTTCACAAATAGCGAGTGGTATTGCTACTATAATCATCTTATCATCAGGCATTTGACGCCTACTGCAGGACACATGCCTCCCTCATGGTTTTTCTAACCATATTTCTGATTGCTACTATAATTTTATACAATAAAAAATCTCTTTCACATGTTACATCTGCTCATGTAGACTCATCGGGTATATCGTCCTCATCATCGTCGGTGTCACTTTCATCGTTGAAATTAATTATATTAATTATAAAACGTTGTGACCAAGAAAGAATGTTCGAAAATAAATGACGTCTTGAAGTATAATCAGCCTATATGCGTCCCACTGTAGGGCACAGGCCTTCTCTCAGGAAGAGAGTATGGGCTTAATCACCACGCGTGCCCACTGCGGATTGGCGATTTCAAGCGCTGAGGTATGTGAATAGCTCAGACACTCAGGTTTCCTCACGATGTTTTCCTTCACCGTTAGCGTGTAGTATAGCTACTATAATTTCACAAATGTACATAACTTAGAAAACCAAGTCATAGGTACATGCCCGCACTGGGGATCGAACCTGGGTCTCTCGCTTCCGAGTCCGATGTTCTACCCACTAGGCTACCAACGCTTACATCTTGAAGAATCGTCTTGAACGTCTTAAAGAATGTGTCAAATATCTAACCCAAGGTTGTCAACACCTAAGTGTTGCCAACCGGCTTACCGCCGCTCCAACTCAACCAAACGGCTACCTAAGTAGCTACACAGCATTGTAAACGCATACCCGGCGGAGATAAATGCCCTCCCACACGCGCGCCCGCCGGAGCGTGCGACGGGCTGCCCGGCCACAATGTGGCTAATAACGCGTGCGGGGACCCCTTAACGTTCCTTTAAGGCGAGGTCCGCTTGTGTGAATGTCGTGTCGACTGTTTATTGTGCCCTTGCAAGTTGAAACTTGACAGTGACGTGGTTTTGTTTTGAAAGTTACCTATCATTAGCAACGTAGGATGAGGATTTGAAGCAGATTGCAGCCAGCCAAGGCCAGAAAGGAAAGGCTGTGCCTTTTAGGTGGCCTATGGCCAGCAGTGGACGAATACCCTGTTTACCATGTTAGGAATGGAATATAAAAAAAAAACTTTTTAAGCACTTCGACAGTGCTGCATGAACGTTCTTCCATAGATTTACTTTTAACAAACAAACAACAATATCATGAAATCATGAATTAAATGAAATGGCGGATGAATTTTGATAAACTTTGTAATTGACTTTCCCTTAACGTTTAAGTTAAGAAGCATTTATAAAATATAATAGCTGCTTATCCTAATTCGTTATCTCAAATTCAGAACGAGTGTTATTGGTAGCCGTTGTTTATGAAAACAAAAGGAAAAGTTATTCTTTATCTTTTCGCTTATTTCTTTCAAATCATCCTTTTGGTCGTACTTAATTATTATTATTAAATCTATAGGTATTGCTCAAAAAAAAGTGTACAGAAGGTGGAATTATTAGTTAAGTTAATTAAAGACTTTGAAAAGACTAAGGGCCGGTTTCTGAATTGAGAATTTCACCCAGTAAATACTTAAGTGACGTTCTGTCACGCTCTTTTCTGAGAAATTCGAGGAGACAGCACTACAGTCTCTAAGTGAAATTCTCAATTCAGAAACTGGCCATAACGGTCTGATTTATAAAAACACGATTCGTTAAAACGCCGATTTAATTCGTCTCTGGTGGAGATTTTACAAGGAAAAGTCATAACCACAGATTTAATAAACGGTCTTTTAAGAGTTCTTTAGAGCAATCGTGTTTTTATAAATAAGGCCATAAGTTTGCAGTTTTTTTTGTTCCATTTTTTTCCAAAATCATTTAGATTTTGAAATGGACACCTAGTTTAACTTGTAACTTTCATTAAGTCGCAGCTTCTGTGCTATTTTGAATAAAACATATTTGAATTTGAATTAAGGAATTTTCAGCAAGCAACGGTTGTAACAGTTATTTTCAAGGTTAGGATTTACGAGGTTATAGTCATAATATGTGTCATAGCCATACATGCACACATGCCAGTTTCCGGTACTTTTTAACTTAATAAGCAGCATATATACGTCCCATTGTAGAGAACTAGCCTTCTCTCATTAAGAGAGTCTTTTTATCTTGCCCTTTGCTAATACACCCTCTATTTGGGCGAAGTGTATACGCCTGGGACGTCCCTTACCGGCCCCACATTCGCTCGATATACTTGTTTCGTCAATCTTTCTTCCTTCATCCTCTCCACATGTCCAAGCCAACGCAACATTCCTTTCTCAATTCTAGTCACTAGATCCTCTTTCAGTCCACAACGTTCACTAATCAGATTGATTTTGGTTTATTTGTTATGTTTGTTCACTAAGGGACAATTTTTCAATAGTCAGATAAAACTTAACTAGAGAATAAATTGCGTGCTATCACTGTCTAAATCATACGACAAGACAGTGACAACATGAGTTTTATTCTCCGGTTAAGTTTTACCTGACTATTGAAAAATCCGGTCTAAATGTAACAAAAAAAAAACATAAATTTACTTTCACATCCACTTGTTTGGCGAGCGTTGTGGACGCATGTTAATAGTATAAGTACCAGAATGTAAAACTAAAACTAAGTCTTTAAGAATGCGATGTACTTTATACAGTTTGTGTCCCTTACAAATAAAATAATCAACTATTGGTTATGCTGTCATTCAAAGTAACACCAGACATACTTGTCGAGGACCTCATTTCTACTGAATGAATCGAATTATCATTATCTTTATGAAACTCGGCCATGGTGTTGTATGCAGGATAGCATAATATGATGGGCCGGGCAGTCCCCCCACTCTCTAATTGCAGAATCGTGTAACGTTACCGAGGTCGGGGCGGGCGTAATTAATTTATATCATAAACGCAAACACACATTCAGGCAAGAGCTGATTAAAGTTTGTTTAGTTATTCAGGTATTTATTTATTTATTTAAGGAGAAAAAACAGAATTGACAAACTTATAGCATAAAAAATATTAGAGTCAATATAGAACATTTTGCCAATTCCTCAGCATTTCCCACAGATAGGTAATACTTAATTATAATAAATAAATATAATAGATACATACACAAACAATCATTAATATTATACATTGGAAGAAGTAAACGCTACAAATCGGTACAGCTCATGAATTTGACAGGATTCTTGTGAACATTTGCTTGCAGCACTGCTTTGACTTATGAAACAAATCAACTTCTTCAAACAACCACAGGTATACCTATATTTAAAGTTGACGAAATATATTTATAAAGTTAATGTGGGTGAAAGGATCGGTAAGGGACGCCCCAGACGGACATACTGCGGCCAAATAGGGAATGTATTAGCAAAGGACAAGACAAAAATATCTGAAACCGGCGTGCGAGCAGGCAACAACTAATGAATGTTGATGAAGCGAAAGAAAGAGGTCCGTCAGAATCATGGCAAGTGGAAAGCTCGAGTTCCTGCCTACCTCTCCAGGATAAAAGCGTTAGTTTATGTACTGTATATAAGTTCCACTTTAGGGCACGGTCTTTCTCTCGGGCTTAATCACTACGCGTGACCGTGACTTTATGTAATGTAATGTAATATTTAATGTAAAAACCTATTTAGAGGCTAAAGAATATATCATACAGATGTAAAACCTAACTGCAAAGTGGGGTACTCGGGGCTGCAAGTGACGTAAATTGCTTCGGTCAGATGTCGCTGCCTGTACGTAATACAGAGAAGTTTGTAAAGAGGCTCGAAATTTCGCCGATGCCTGCACTTACCCATTAGCTCAGTTGGGAGAGCGCTGGCACGGTTAGACAGAGGTCGCGGGTTCAAGTCCCGGCATATTGTCCTCGGCACGGGTTAGTGCAACATCATAACATACATAAGCAGCCTATATACGTCCCACTGTAAGGCACAGGCCTTCTCTCAGGGAGAGAGTATGGGTTTAATCACTACGCGTGCCCACCCGCGGATTGGCGATTTCAAGCGCTGAGGTATGTGAATAGCTCAGGCACTCAGGTTTCCTCACGATGTTTTCCTTTACCGTTAGCGAGTAGTATTGCTACTATAACTTCACAAATGTACATAACTTAGAAAACCAAGTCATAGTTACATGCCCGCACTGGGGATCGAACCTGGGTCTCCCACTTCCGAGTCCGAGGCTCTACCCAATAGGCTACCAACGCTTGTTAGTGCAACAAAAAGAATATAATATTTAATTTACCCAAAACCGGCGTGCGTGCATGCAACGACCGATGAATGTTGGTTGATGAAGCGAAAGAAGTCTGTCAGGATCTCCGCGTTTTGATGTTACGGCCACACTTAAACCCTTATAACTTCTAAGCCATAGTTTTGATAAAATCACGGTCTTGAGAATATGTTTTTGCAATGTTTACAGAATCATTACAGGTTCAGTGTGTTAACTATGTTTGGGTCGCAGTTTAACATTAGATTCATGGTATATAAGTGGACTGTATTTGTTGTATAAAAAATTAAAATCGGACTAATACATCATCATAAGTAATGCATTGCAAAATATTAACAAATGACAACTCTGTAATCCTTTGTAATGTTGTCAAATAAAGTTTATTCCTATTCATCTTCTCCATGACATTTCAATTTTTCAAAATTGTTATTAAGTGCCATGCACAAACCTTCTAATTGTACTATCTCGTGCTCACTCATGCACGTTCGTTTTTAGGGTTCCGTACCCAAAGGGTAAAAACGGGACCCTATTCCTAAGCTGTCTGTCTGTCCGTCCGTCCGTCCGTCCATCTGTCTGTCACCAGGCTGTATCTCAAGAAGCGTGATAGCTAGAGAGTTGAAATTTTCATAGATTATGTATTTCTGTTGCCGCTATAACAACAAATACTAAAAACAAACTAAAATAATTATTTAAGGGGGGGCTTCCATACAACAAACGTGATTTTTTTGCAGTTTTTTTATCTGTGTCTAATGTTGTATAGATAATGGTACGGAACCCTTCGTGCGCGAGTCCGACTCACACTTGGCCGTTTTTTTTTTATCTTTGTGTCTAATGTTGTATAGATAATGGTACGGAACCCTTCGTGCGCGAGTCCGACTCGCACTTGGCCCTTTTATGTAGGTAGCCTCTGTTCGTCCCACTGCAGGGCACAGGCCTTCTCTCAGAGAGAGAGAGAGAGAGTATGGGCTTAATCACCACGCGTGGCCACCGCGGATTGGGAATTTCAAGTGGTGAGATGTGTGAACACCTCAGACACTCAGGTTTCCTCACGATGATTTCCTTCACCGTTAGCGAGTGGTGTTGTTACGTTTATCTATCCTCCGCAAAAAAACAAACCTCAAAAATCAACCCCAAGCCATAACCCCTAAAAATAACGACGAAAACCCCTCTAACACTAATAAAAAAGACTAGCCAAACAACTGCTTCCTCAAAACTACACTACGGCGAACTTTTATAGAGATATTACCATCCCTTGTCCTTAGGGAGGCTGATGGGGCACCTGGGACCCCAGCAAAGGGGCCCAAAGCCCTCGGAGAGCGCTAGGGCATTTAATGAGCATAAACACTATAGGTGAGTGATCGAATGACGCTGATTTTGAGGGTGGCAAATGGACTATGCAGCCGGATAATAGCTGGTGAAGGTTGGTGATTTTGTGGTAGTTTTATTAGCGAAGGATAAAAACTGAAGCCGGAGAACGGGCTTGCGCGACTACTGAATGTTGATGAAGCGAAAGCGGATTGTCGGGATCGTGGCGAGTGAAAAACTATGATCTCAGGCTACACCTCTGGGATACAGGCGCGATTTTATGTGCATGTGTGTGTTTTATTAACATAACTGGGTTTCGCTGCCGGATTGGTAGTGGGGAGTGATTCCAGTGACTACTTTAGGATTTCACGTACCTTTTCCTATGTACATTCTCCACTGCAGGGCACGTTTCAAGCGCTAAGGGGATCCAGAGGGCTAACAAGTGCCACCAATGAAAAACAATCGTGTCTTCTTTTGCAGATTGTATTTGCAAAAGAAATTTGTACAATCTCTCAATCATGTTAACAGTGATTTTTAGGACCCACGACAAAGAACCCAGGATCGCGAACGATCAACAGATTGTACATACCCTTTTGCAAATTCGATCTGTAAGGAAAAACGAATGACTTTTTCTTGGTTGGCGCTAGCGTTTCGCCCTTCTCAGGCACTCAGGTCTTCTCAAGATGTGTTCCTTAACAGTTACAAAGTGATATTGCTATCACAAATTCTCAAATGCACGTAAGTTAGAAATGAAGGTTATTGGTATATGCCGGAATTCCAACCCAATATCTTTTTAATGTGACTCCAGCGTTCTACCGGTGTGGTACTTATTATCATCATCATCATCATCAGCCATTTGACGCCCACTGCAGCACATAGGCCTCCTTCGTGGTTTTCTTAACCATGAGGGGTTTTGCCATAATCGCCACGCTTAGCAGGCGGGTTGGCGATCGCAGTATGCTGGTGGAATCTCGGGAAGACGCTGCTGCCCGTCTCCTGGTAATTGATTTCCTTAGTCGCCTTCTACGACATCCACGGAAGGAAATGGAGTGACGCTATTCTTAATCCGGCACCACCTCTCATATAATAAATATTCGTAGGCTTAGCTGTCTCAACTGAACCCCGAAAGTGTAGGGAAAGTCTTATGTTTACCACTTGTCTAGATTATATTATACTTTCAAAAAAGATTTCCACATTGCTGTGCAGATATTTTACCGCCCTTTTTGTTCTCTATAATTTTTTAAGGTTTCCTTTAAGTACTCATATTTCTACTATTCAATGTTTCGATTATAATTTGTACGTTTATAAATGCTGCGGTAAGTTACTACGGTAAGTTTCATGCAAACGAACTATTTTGTTTTCCTCGGCAGGAAGAAAGTAATATTAGCAATAAGACTACATACGGTTCCTTTAAAAAAAATATCTATGCCTATATAGTTGTACTACCACTCGCTAATCGTGAAGGAAAATATTGTGAGGAAACCTGATAGTCTGCCGTGTTCATATACCTCAGCCTTGAAATTGCCAATCCGCGGCGGGCACGCCTGGAAATTAAGCCCATCTCTCTCTCTGAGAGAAGGCTTGTGCCCTGCAGTGGGATGTATAAAAGTTACATAAAAAAATTGTAAACGTTTAAAATGTCATGTCAAGGGACTACAGGGTGACTTTGAATTCGTTCACCGTATTTTAGTTGATATTCTAACTATAGTGTAGAAACGTTATAGTTTTAAAAAAATTACGCGTCAACAATTTTTTTTTGTTACAAACTTATTTCACTTAACAATAAACAAACAATATGAGGATGAAAATTAATAAAAATCCTAAAAATTATGTTTTGAGCGTCTTATGGTCGACGCTTACCAACTCAATTGCTTTTTATAAATGTTTACACATATCGGACTTCAGACTCTTAAGCATTTAACATATTAGGTAGAATACATTTTTCAACGTTAATTTCCAACCACTTCTAATTTGGATTTATAGCTTCGAGCCAAAGGTCGGAAATCACGAATAATTACAAATATGTTATACCATTACTGATAAATCGTTAATAATACTTTTTTCACAATAAAAAGAACATTCCCTCAAAATATGGTGAACGAATTCAAAGTCACCCTGTAGAATTAAACTTTCTTGTCGCCGATTTCTGAATTGAGAATTCCTATAGTTTTGTCTCTTCAGATGTCTCAAAAGGGAATGAGACAGATGTATGATTTAGTGAAATTTCAATTCAGAAACCGGCGGTAAGCTGTACAATAATGAGAAACGAAAAGCGGTATTATCGGCAAAAGACCTATACCTACATAGTTCTAAAAGTAAGTGGAAGAGTTACTTGGCCGCTTCAGGCGTAAAAATGTTAAGCTGAAAGGGGTGTGGTGATGGCTGGCGCTGGGGCGAACAAAGTAATTTTGTCGATATAGGTAACTACCTATTCCGGCAAACTTCGTACCGCCACAGAATCCGTTTATACGATTCTTGCACAATGCCATCTATTTTTAAAACACAACGTTTGCCCGCACAACGCCATCTATTTTAATCTTAAAATAAATATTATGCCACGGGAGCGCCTTACCGGGATATCGAGTGTGCTATGTCTCAATCCGTGTGGCACCGGATTAAGAATAGCGTCACTCCATTTCATTCCGTGGATGTCGTAGAAGGCGACTAAGGAAATAAATTACTAGAAGACGGGCAGCAGCGTCTTCCTGAGATTCCAACCGCATACTGCGATCGCCAACCCGCCTGCCAAGCGTGGCGATTATGGCAAAACCCTTCATGGTTAGGGAAGACCATGAGGGAGTCCTGTGTCCTGCGGTGGGCGTAGAATGGCTGATGATGATGTCTCAATTCAGGTCCTTGTCTATCTGTACGCCAGGTTTCATGTGAATCCGTTAAGCCGTTATTGCGTGATTGAGTAACAAACATCCAAACCTCCAAACATCCAAACGTGTTGACAAACATTCACATTTATAATATTAATAGGATTAAGCAGTAGGAAGAGGTAAGATTAACTGTAATTTAATGCATGTTCATGCTCTCTCGAAAAGAGAGAAAACAATATTATAATAAAAAATGCGCTTTTAAAGTTAATCCACAAAAAACAGCAATAAAGAATTTTAATTATGGTTATCAATGTTATCTCAATAAGAGTGAAATCTCGGAAAGGATTGGTAAAAACACCAGCTAAATTGTTGCTAAAGGTTTGCCTGGAAGGACCGTTAAGCCCTCTTCAATAAAGTTTATTTGATATTTTAACGAATAACGATATTTTGCAACGAAATAAAAATTACACGTCTTATTTATGAAAACATGATTCTCTAACACTCCTCAAATGAAGTTTAAATAATCTTTCCCTTTACGCAGGTCTATTTAGACTGAATTTGAGTATTTTCGAGGAATCGTGTTTTTAAAAATAACGCTGAATTTTATCGACATCGATTCACCAAATTCGCAACACTCTTCCCACCCTAAGAACCGGCCTGAGGGCGTCCTATCTAGTGGTCCAATTACGGGGCCCTTTTGTGCAGAACAAAAACGTTCTTATGTTGCTATTGCCTTGTAATGGAGTAATTACACTACTGCACCCTTAAACTTCACCTTTACACAGGGAAAACTCAACCTTACAACCAAGGAGGTAGAGTGCTCTTTGACAGCAAAGGTACAGTGGTTATTATTGGTTAGACTCTGATTAATGCATGTGGTTATTACAAGCAGAATTCGATCGTATTAGAGGGAAGTAAGTGCTTTATTGGCGGTAAAGTTGTGTTGGTTTTTGTGAAGGGGGCTTCGGACATTGTACAGAGCTATCATGTGTGTGATCATTTTGTCATTGATGTTTTCATAATGGACCGAATGAGTATTTGTGGATGGGACAAATTATGCCCGATCTCGGTCCCTAATGGCTTCGGATGAAATTATTCACCTTTTCTTTTGTACACACATGATTAGGTTTGCGATCTACGCTGATGACCTTCCTTGTGTACCTGTTGTATCTTTTTAGCGTTCCGTAGTCGAAAAGGACCAATTATAGTTTCGTCATGTCAACGACAAAACGGTAGAATAAAATCTAAATATATTTTTTTAGGGTCCTCTACACCTATTCGGGCATTGTTCAGCGAGGCATCGATTGTCGTAAAGTGAAAATCATTTCAAGGAATAGGGATACTGATTCCTATTGGAGGTTTAGTAAGTAAAATAAAGACGGATAATTAATATTTATCGCAAAAAAGATATATATTTTTTTAAACAAGTCCGCTTTTGTACATCTACACTTACCTACCTGTTGTTTAAGTTAATTTTTTTTGGTTTTTGTGTAATAAAGCGTAACAAACAAACAAAAAACCTTCATTTGTCCTTCAATTACATCATCGTTGACTCTAATGCGGTAGTTCTATTGCCTTCAAATATAAAAAATAAATACATTCGTTCGTTCAAAAAATGTCGAAGGTGTCAAATTTTTAAATACAGTGAAGACAACCTCAATTCTCAACAAATATCCGATTAATTTGAATAATATTACGAACGAGATGCTAGCTTGGTATTTACATGAAAAGATCAATTCAATTCAAATCTCGGTTATTGGCGATATGATTAGAAAAGAAAATATTGGCTGTCATTTTTGTTTGTCATTGTTAAACGTCGACGTATTTTAATTTTTAAAAAGGCAAAGGAACGTACATAATTACGCTAGTGGCGACGTCATACTTACTGAGCTGTTACAAATTTTAAATAATTAATAAAAAATAATGGCATCGAAAATTAAGTAATATTTAAATAAGTCTCTTATATTAGTCTATATTTTCGATTTCTAGAATACAAAATAGGGGTGAATAATGCCCATTGGAGATGCATTTTTTTTCTCGCTTACACCAAGATTTTTATTTTAAAAATATTGTGGATGAAGGAAGAACATTTTTCCATTGGGGGCCCGTTTGCGAAACATTATGCTTTAAAGCGCAATTTTCTGTCCGGGTAGGGCGCCCCCCCCCCCCTCTCCCCTGCCTAAACGGTTGATTGTAGAACCGTGCAAAAATTCAGGGTACATAATAATTATAATGAACTTAAAAGGAAAACTATCACGACTAAGTAGGTTTTACATGTTACCGAGTATTAGGCGATCAACTTTTAAAGGGAAAACTTCGAACCAATTCCATTGAAAAATACTTTGATGAAGTTGTTAGTTTTGTAAAGAGCTAAAACCCCCTCTTTCTACGGAACTCTACACTGCGCGTGGCCCGACACGCACTTGGCCGGTTTTTTATGTAACCTAAATACCTCCAGGGTACAGGCCATCTCTCAGAGAGAGAGTTTGGGCTTAATTACCACGCGTGCCCACCGCGGATTGGCAATTTCAAGCGCCGAGTTATGTGAACACCTGACACACTCAGGTTTCCTCACGATTTTTTCCGTCACTTTATTAGGTAATGCGTATTAACTTTACAAATTTACGTATAGCAGAAAACATACCCATTGGTACATGCCGGGATTCGAGCCCACGATCTCCTGAAATTGACCTATTGTATATCATCATCATCATCATCAGCCATTTGACGCCCACTGCAGGACGGACGCCGCTCTCATGGTTTTCCAAGCTTCCCGCCACCGTAACCAGGTCGTCAGATCATCTGGTGGGGGGCCCGGTCCGCAGTCGCCAAGTCAGAACTTTTCCGCCCCAACGGCAGTTCTCCGAGCTATGTAAATAATGAGTTTAAATTAATCCGATACTTGGCGTGCATGCAGTAGCAACTAATGAATGTTGAAGAAACGAAAGTAGTTTGTTAGGAATCAGTATGGTTTGGGTTCCAAGTGGCCAAGTGGCAAACCCTGGTCTCTACCTAACCTTCCGGGATACAGGCGTGAGTGTATGTGTGTTAGTAAGGTCCGAATACTGGTCGATAGCATTTGAATAAACTTGGCAAAAACGGGTATCTGCAAAATAAATAAATAATTTGTTTATTCTATAAAACTTGCATACAATTTTTCATTAACTCGTTTCCGCCAAACTAAATGATAGTTTATTGGCAGACTTACTCTCACATTAAGACTAACGCCCGGTTTCTCGTACACTAACAAGCTGTTAATCTACTGTTAACAGCTGTCAGTGGTTTTTTTTTGTATGCACTTTGGTCAATTGACAGCTGTTAACAGTAAATTAACAGCGTGTTGGTGTGCGAGAAACTGGGGGTAAGTTACTTAAATTACCTGACAAATTACTTAAATTAAGTTTACATAGAAAAGTAAAGGAAGATACTTAGCATAGGATCAATTTAGGGTACTGGTTCCTAACTGGTTCATTAATTCAGAAGCTACACAATTGTTATAAAGCATTTTACTGCAGATATCTTACTTCTTCTAAATAGCGTGTCGATGGCAAAACAATTTTGATTCAAGGTTTTTATCAAATATAATTTAAGTAAGATTTGGGCCGCAACGGCCGCAACGGCCCAAATCTTACTTAAATTAGAAAACCAGTCAATAGGTGAAGTATGCAAAAAATTCGTAACAAATCCATTCAAGCGCAATCAGCAGATTTTCCTTCCTTTGTCGACTGTCAATTATTCAAATGTCAAACATCTTTTAACGTGCTAATAGGCTTATTCCGAATTCAAAAAGCGACCCCCGCGAGTCGAGTTGTTAACCAACGAATCGAAAACAAACATCTCGATTCCAATTTCAAACTGGCTTATTCCAAATTCAAATAGACAACTCTCTGGCTGGATAGAAACATTAGGGGGTGATTGGCGACGGTGCACACTGGGAGCTGAGAATGAAAAAATAGGACTGACCAATTAAGGGTGGAAACATAAGATGACACTTGATTGTTGAGCTCAATAAAATTGCGTATGAAGCAGAAGCTACCTTTTTTATTTCTGTAGTTATCAATACCACTCGCTAACGGTGAAGGAAAACATCGTGAGGAAACCTGAGTATCAGAGCTATTCACATACCTCAGCACTTGAAATCGCCAATCCGCGTTAGGCACGCGTAGTGATTAAGCCCATACTCTCTCCTTGAGAGAAGGCCTGTGCCCTACAGTGGGAGATACATAGGCTGCTTATGTATTCTCAATCCGTTGAAGGTCCTAAAATCTTTTGTTCTCGTTTACTATACAGGTTATACTCTAGTTTCTTAATCTAGCCTATCGAGTTTTAAAACGAATCATTGAATTTTTCGACGTGTAAGGTAAGTTATGAATAAATATCCGTATCTGTAATAAACTCACCTATTGCACAAATCTTCTTTTTTGCAATAATGAATTTATCTAACAATAATAATAACGGGAGATGACGCTAGTCGACATTATCATAAATCTATACCAACCATCATAAAACTATAGGTAAGTAGCCATATAAAATTGTAAGCTGCCAACCTCGCCTACCGTTTCATCACCTTTGTAGGTCTTATGTAGGTGTGTATGTATTTTGTATACAATACAGTTATGTTTTTAAATGTAAATTTAGAGAGCCGAGTACCAACAAACTGTATAGACAGTGAAGTGTAAATAAATAGATTAATGAATAAACCCTTTCGGCACTAATTTTTGGACTCATAAATTTGAGCTTAGAAAAGCTATAGCTGAAAGTGTCACAAATTAACTACTTACCTTAAAATTAATTTACTTTAACTAAAAGCTAACCAACTAGTACTTCCTGTCATCATGTCTCTGTTTCTGTATTAGTTATAAGTGGAGGCTTTGCTGGTATCTGTGTCTTGTTAATGTTTTAGTGATTTTGTCCATTGTGCCGTTTGCTCGCGAAATAAATAAAAATAAAATAAATAAATAAACTAAAAAAGGAGTAATTCGTCGACCCAGTGTGCGTCACGGCCCGTGCGGCTATTACACGAATGGCCGCCCAAATCACCAAATGGCGCGAAACCTGAGCTGCTCGGACAGCCCGCCGACGACACAGATTAGCAGGCGAAATGGGGCTACTGAGAGTGCCTCTTGCCGTAGTCGCCCCAATATAAGGTCAGACAAAAATAGCTAACAATATTTTCGAGGGTCAAATCATCATCATCAGCCATTTGACACCCACTGCAGGACATAGGCCTCCTTCATGGTTTTCCAAGCTTCCTGGTTTTGTGCCACCTGCATCCAGGGTGGCAGTGGCAGTGGGTTGGGGCACATAGCTCAGAGACCTGATGGCCATTGGGGCGAACAAGTTCTGACCTGACGACGCAGCGTGGGCAAGTCCCCACCAAATGGTTACGGTGGCTTGGAGGGTCAAATAGTACGCTTATAAATTCATTATTATACCAGAAATCTATAACTGGCGGGCTTAATACTAGATAGTATTTTATTCGGATGTGAATTACACATGAATTATTGGATAGGAAACCTGTAAAGATTAAACAATACCTCCTTCCATGTAGAATAATGTTAATATATGTATATTAAAAAGATATTTAATTATAATATAAAACCGGCCAAGTGCGAGTCGGACTCGCGCACGAAGGGTTCGGTACCAAGCGTCTACCTGTTGCCGTTATTAATATCGAGCAAAAAAATCACGTTTGTTGTGTGGGAGCCCAATTTAAATATTTATTAGCGGCAACAGAAATATATCATCTGTGAAAATTTCAACAGTCTAACTAACACGGTTCATGAGATACAGCCTAGTGACAGACGGACGGACGGACAGAGGAGTCTTAGTAATAGAGTCCCTTACCCTTTGGGTACGGAACCCTAACAAGTACATAGACATAATTTTCCTTACACATGATGACTCTGAAGACGAAGATAGATACTCGTAGATACACGAAGAGTTAAGTTCCAGGACACTACTCTTAAAAATGTATGTGGTCCGGCTCGAAGGACTAAGTTTAAACGGTGCCAACTCTGTGGTCGCTTCACTGTGCCCCATAAGCACGATGCCCGCGGGACGAGGCCGCTTAATGGGCGGTCGGCCTAATGGGGCCAACACACATTTTCAATTCATTTGGCTCCAGTGCTCTCTCTTTTTACCCGACTGCGCCAGCAGGAGGGGTATGTTTTTTCGAGTATCTATACGTGTGTGTATGTATGTATGTATGCATGTATACATTCATACAAAAACTCACACCTATATCCCCGGAGGGCATCAATATTTTGTACTAATTCAAATCACTGTTTTACTAATGAGTGTTGAGGAAGCGAAAGTGATCTGTCAGGATCGTAGCAAGTGGCAGTCCCTGGTCTCTGCCTACCCCTCTGGGATACAGGCGTGAGTTTATGTTATGTTATGTTATGTTATGTTATGTTATGTTATGTTATGTTATGTTATGTTATGTTATGTTATGTTATGTTATGTTATGTTATGTTATGTTATGTTATGTTATGTTATGTTATGTTATGTTATGTTATGTTACTGTTTTACAAAGTGTTAATATATGACAAATGGCCGATGAAGATGAATACTCGTATATAGTCATGTATTAAGATTAATTATTATCGAAAATAAATGATTTATTATTATTAATATTAATTATTAGGGTCACACCGCCACCGGTTAAGTATATCAAAATTATTGAAAAGTCGGTGTTGGGTTCGATTTCCACTAGAGTGCGACGACGTACTTGATTTGTACAAATGGCGTCAGTCTGGGTGTATTTACATGTTTGTGATGTCTTTGCCTGGTTACCACAGGGTATCCTAGTTTGGGGCCAGGACAAATGATTGTGTTGTATGCAAGTTAGTATTATAATTAGGCCATTAAATAGGCCGATTTTTGGCGCTATATTTGTTTACAAGTCTTAAATTTTTTTTCGAATGTGTAAGTATCAATTTTTGTCCAGTCGGGTTTTTCGTTTTTTCTCAATATAATGTTTAATAGAGTTGTGTATTGTGCGCTCGTTTCGTGGACTCGTTCATTTTAGGGTGATTATGATGTATGGGTAAGCCCTGTCAGTTTATCAGAGGACGGTGGAGCTAAGAGTACGACGATTTAAGGTTATTTAAGAAAAAAGTCAACCAAAACTTTTTGTAATTATTAAATTGGGCATCATCATCATCATCATTCAGCCACAAGAAGTCCACTGCTGGACATAGGCCTCCTCCATGGATTTCCAAAAAGACCGGTTGGAAGCGGCCTGCATCCAGCGCCTTCCTGCCACTTGGATGAGGTCATCTGTCCATCTTGTGGCTGGTCGTCCTACGCTGCTCTTGCCGATGAAAGTGGGCATGGTGCGATCTAATGTATCAAGATTTGCAAAATTTGTCATTGTGCTATCGACTGTATTAAAATGAAATAAAAGTAACAAAGTGCGACAGTAGGCATCGTGCTATCAAACCTTTTTACGCTGGATCTAGTGTTACTTAAAAATGTGCAATTCCTGAAATATGTCAGTCAAAGATTGTCATTCACAGAGCGAATTTTGTTCTACAGTCTATTCATCCTTACTTGTCCAATTTAGTAAACAATATTCTAACCTCAAAATTGACATTTGATGCCGAAACTAGATATTTTCTTGCAAGTTCGTGCACTTTGTTTATAAACATAGCAGTGTGTTATCCAAAATGGTGTCCCAGGTTACTTCATTTATAGGAATATGGCAGTTTTCGACTAAAAAGTCATACTTTGCGGGTAGAATCTTGTTTACTAAATTGGACAAGTAAGGATGAATAGACTATACTACTTTTGTGTTTCTTTTTTTGTTTAATTAGCCTTTAAAAAAACCTTACGGTTTTGTATGGTTTCTACATTGAAATGGCGCTGACTGATAGATAGAATAGAATAATTCTTCTATGTAGGACAATGTTTTACATTAAGTAATAATAATTTAATTTAATTTACAATGATTTTTTTTATTTCATTTCAGCGACATTGGTAGGTAGAGCGCGTAAAGAGCAAATAGCATAAACTGACATAAACATAGATTTTTCCTGAAACCTGGGTGTCTGAGCTAGTCACATAGCTCAGGGTTTGAAATCGCCAATCCGCGGTGGGCACGCGTGGTGATTAAGCCCATACTCTCTCTCAGAGAGAAGGCCTGTGCCCTACAGTGGGACGTGTATAGGCTGCTTATGATGATGATGATGATAGATTTTCTAAAAATATAAGTGCAAGTTAGACGCGTACATGAAGGGTTCCGTACCGTTATCCTGTACAAGATTTGAATATTTCGACCATCTTCCATCGACATCTAATTGTGGTGTTTTTTTGGAATAATGCAATTAACAAATAATCCTTTTTATCTTATGATATCTCCTTCACCTTACTAGCTCATATCTCACATTGAGGTATTAGTTTTGTTGTTAGACAATATCTTGAGTTCGATTAAAAAAATGGTCTGCAGCTAACAATGCGATTGCAAACCAATTGGAATAATCAATCCCGTTGCAACTCTAGTCAATTTAGTCACTCTAGTCAGTTTGACAGGCCGGATAGCTTATACATATTTTTTTTGTAACATTCTCTACAACTGACCGACACAGACAAGATATACTTTACTCCTTCCTAAATAGTATGTTCACTAATTAGTATGTGCATAAAAGAAACAATTTGAAGGGTTCCCATTATGGGTACTGTACCCTTCAAATTGTTTCTTTTATGTTTTTTGAAAATTGTCATCCTGTGACCCTCCTTACTGTGTGTGTTTACATCAGTCGCGAGAAAGCGATTCGCCAATTCTTTTATACAATAAAGAAAGGCAAAGATGAGGAACGCGTTGCCGTCGTCTGTTTTTACTGAGACATATAACCTGGGCGTCTTTAAAACAAGAGTAAACCGGTATTTAACAGGTAAACACGTACCATTTTAGACTCCGTCTACGTTTACCATCAGGCGTGCGTGACTGGGGTCAAGTAACTAAGTAAAAAAAAAAACAAAACGTGACATTCCCAACCAGTGAATATTTTCGTATAGATACTGCGGTCTCCCTATTACAGTCTTATTTATAAAAAAACACGATTCCTCTAACATATCCCTCAAATGCAGTTTATATATTGAGACCTTTCCCTTTACCACAGGCTATATAATCTACGTTTGAGAAGTGTTTAATGGATCCTATTTTTTATAAATAAGTCAAATACAAAATTTATTTGAAACTGTGAAATACTAAATTTATTAAAAATAGTACTTATTAACACGGCCATTAAAATAACAAATTGAGTCAAGAAGACAGGGAAACAGTGGTAATTTCATTCCTGCCCTAATCGACGCCGAAACTGATTCGGATAGACTTAATTACAACAGTGCCACCCTCGCGATTACCCATATACGTGTAGAAGAACAGACTCGGTATCAGCTAATTAATATCACCATAGTTCTAAGTTTGAGAGTGGTGTTAGCGGAGCGGTAGAGTCGTGAGGTCGTGGGTTCGAATCCCGCCATATACCTTTGTTTGACTTTGTTTTCTAAGTTACGTACATTCATGAAGTTGTATTAGCAATACAACTTTATACGTCCCACTGCAGCGCACTTGTCTTCACCCAGAGAGAGAGAGAGAGAGAGTATGGGCTTAATTACCACGCGTGCCCACCGCGGATTGGCCATTTCAATCGCTGAGGTATGCGAACACCTCAGACACTCAGATTTCCACACGATGTTTTCCTTCCGCGTTACTAGAACTTCACAAATGTATACTTAGAAAACAAAGTCATTGGTACGTGCCGGGATTCGAATTCACGACCTACCGAATGAGGAGCAGGCGTTTTACCGCTCCGCTACTACCGATCTTACACAATTAAAAGTTTCATCATCATCATCATCAGCCCTTTGACGCCCACTGCAGGACATAGACCTCCCTCGTGGTTTTCATAACCATGAGGGGTTTTTCCATAATCGCCACGCTTGGCAGGCGGGTTGGCGATCGCAGTATGCGGTTGGAAATTAAAAGTTTAAAAAGTAATAAAACACTTTTACGAACATAAGTAGGTAACTAGAGAGAGATTGTGGGCTTAATCAAGCGCTAAGTTATTTTAACACTAAGATACTCAGGTTTCTTGTAAGGACTGAGTGTCTGAGGTGAAACGCTCTGACCTTCTCTCAGTATGTCCCTAGACATTCAGATTTTCTCACGACATTTTTCTTCGCAGTGGTATTATTAAGTAAAGTAAAAAAAGTAAAAATTATTTGTTACCGATGAATTATGTGACATGCATCATCATCATCATCATCATCATCATCATCATCAGCCGGTGTCAGTCCACTGCTGGACATAGGCCTCTCCCAAGACACGCCACTGAGCTCGATCTAAGGCTCTTCTTTCCCAGTCACTGCCCACCGCATGACATGACATGCATACGAATTAATAATTATTAATCCTACTACAAATTCGCAAAAGCACTTAACATAAAGTTGGAGCCAAACTGACCTTCTATAATATCTGACAATATGTGCCCGAGCTTTTGCTACGAATTACTTTTTAAGCACTCACCGATTCATCTTCATACGGCTTGATAAAAAAATCACTCAACCCCTACAAAAATGCTACAAGCAAAAAAGTCACAATATTTAACAATGTCAACGCATTTAATCCCTTTTGATTCTGGAACGCAGCGTGCGTTAGGGCGATTCGGTTTTGGTAGGTACGCAACTTCTGACGTTTCGTTTTTGAAATTCGAACGTCCATCTGTCGCCACAATGGGCACTTAGATGCGTGCGCATTTCGAGTGCTTTTTTCGAATTGGAGTGTTTTGCGCACAGTCAACCTTAGCTTTAATTTCTCTACGATTACTGTTGGTTTTTCAGTGGCAGAGGGGTCGAACTCACCCCAGTCTTTACCCGGATTAAGTATAATGAATAGTAAATTCGATCTTTGACACCTTTTTCATTTGGAGTTAGTAGTTCATTTCTATGATTGTGCTCGAAGTTTATTCGCTCGTTATTCGTGTCGGGAGGGTTCGATCTCTAATAAAATTGATGTTGAGTTTTTTAGCCGCCGATGTTTATGGTTGTAATAAATTGTGTTTGGATTGAAATTCAGTTATTTAGAAACTAATCATTGTATCGAGGGGACGTTGGTAAGGTTAGAAGGACTTCTTAGGTACTTATATCTGCCTAAAGATAAGCAAACAATATACAGGTTGAAAGGTCCGGTGAAACTTAAAGGGGTTCTTCTCGTAAATACAAGCAACTTTTATTATCAGACCAACTCCTTAATATCGAAAAAAATATTCTTTCGTTACGCAACATTTCGTCACATAAGCATCATTTTTGAAATTAAAGCATATAATGAATAAACGAATATTTTGATATTAACAATTAATATCAGGATGAAAAGTAATAAGAACCGAAACTATGGTTTGAGCCGTCGTATGGTCGGCGCCGGCTAGCTCTATTGCTCGTCACGTGTTTACGCATATCGAAATATAGACTCAACAGTTTACTTAACCATTTTGAAGGCTACGGTACTTTCTAACATAATTTAGATTCACAGTCTCCAACCAAAGGTTCCGGCCTTTCGCGAATCACGATCACGAATATTTACAAATATGTTTATAAAAATTCTGTAGTACAGTACAATAGATTTTATTTGCCTATTACAACAATAAAAATGTACAAAATTTTTGGAGACGTCTGACGTCTCATTTTGAAAATCACTTTGTAGGTAACCGACCACTTAAATGTCTGTGAGAGAATTTCAGAACATTTTTCAAAGTCAAAGTAAAAAAATATTTTATTCAGAGTAACGCTGTAACTGCGTCTTAATGAACGTTACAAACTAAACTTAAGTGTCTGTTTCAAGAAAGATCTGGAGTGTTTTCGAGAAAAAAAAGACCAAAATCTTCAAACTTGTGGTGTTATTTCAAAACAAAACGATGCCACTAAAACAGTCCTCAGGTAGACTTATGGCGGTCTTAAGACAGGTCTTAACTAAATCTTGATTTATAAACTCTCCATGTTGTTCCAATTTAAGACCTCTACAACCTAAAATCACGTATAAATTAATGTTCAATAAATTTATATCAGAGCAAATAAAACAAAATTCCACCAATACCGGGACCTGAACCCGCGACCTCTGGCTAAGCGTGCCAGGCACGCTTAGCCAGAGGTCGCGGGGTCTCGGAATGGGTGGAATTTTTAGCCTCTAAATAGGTTTTTAAAATTCTCCTCAGCACGGCTCAAGATAAGATAAAATAAGAATATTCTTTATTGCATACGAGAAGCGAGACATAATATATGCTTGCATAATATATTCTTAATGCCTACTAATAGTTCTCACATGTTCGAGTTTTTGTCGAGATATATTTGGAAAGTGCCTTTTTAGAAAAAAAAAAGTAGCGTATTCGATAGTTATTGTTTTGGCACGTTTAATTGGCTTTGTCTTTCAAACCACTTAAAATTCATGGTGTATACGGTACGGGTAGAGTTCGAGCAGTCAATTTGGCTCACTCACCCCCAGTTTCTCGTACACTAACACGCTCCAGTTCCACCTCAAGAAATGCTATCAAAACTGTGACAGTGGTTGGAGGTGGCCTCATGGGATCGGGTATCGCACAGGTAGATATAAAAACAGATTATAATTCACTTTTATGCTGGATGTAACAAAATCTATCTGAAAATGGGGGATTCTACTTATCAACAACTTAAGGAAAACTTATGTACCACCTTTTTTTTCTTTTTTAATATTGTTACTACAGCAAAAGTTGTTTCAGATAGTTTACTTTTAGTCATTTATGCCACGATAAAAAAGAGGACTTAGTCCTCAAGGTTGACTTGCTAATTAAATATCCAAATTTGTCCAAACCTATTTAAAACACTCTTTAAATAACTTTAAAAAATGTATCCAGATAGCAGCCCAGGCCGGTCAGACCGTCAACCTAGTTGATGTCAAGCCAGAATTCCTTGAGAAGGCCCAGAAGTCCAAAAACCACTGACAGCTGTTAACAGTAGAATAACAGCTTGTTAGTGTACGAGAAACCGGGGGTCACTCTGAGCGGACTAACCCCCAGTTTCTCGTACACTAACGCGGTGTTAATCTACTGTTAACAGCTGTCAATTGACCAATGTGCATGCAAAAAAAACACTGACAGCTGTTAACAGTAGATTAACAGCTTGTTAGTGTACGAGAAACCGGGGGTAAAGCTGTAAAAAACCCGTAAAGAAGCATACTTAGAGATTTTACTGGAGACTAAATTCCACTGTATCACTTGCTTCCAGTTTCGACGTGCCTACATCATTCCAGCATTCCGGAATAGCAGCTCGGCCCCCTTCCCCTCTCCCCCCTCTCCTACCGCGCAAACAGCGCGCGACCGCGCTCTGATTTCCCAACGGCGCGTCACGCGCTCCAATCACAACTCCACTGACGTACGCCCCCCTTCGCGCGCTATAGGCTAGGGCTGTCACCGGTATCGGGAGGTTTGAATGTCGAATTGATGATGTTGATGTGATATTAATGAGGGGGCGCCTGAGAAGACAATAATAGGATGATCTCGAAAATAATTCGGTATTTGACACGATCAACAATTAATTATTACATATGCTCGATTAAAACACAAATTACAAAATATCTCGGAAAATGTATCTCTTTTAGTCAATTACTAGTTATTATAATTTTCATTCCGTGTGGCGTCGGATTAAGAATAGCGTCACTCCATTTCCCTCCGTGGACGTCGTAGAAGACGACTAAGGAAATCAATTACCAGGAGACGGGCAGCAGCGTCTTCCTGAGATTCCAAGCGCATACTGCGATCGCCAACCCGCCTGCCAAGCGTGGCGATTATGGCAAAACCCCTCATGGTTATGGAAACTACGAAGGAGGCCCATGTCCTGCAGTGGACGTAGAATGGCTGATGATGATAATTTTTAAATAGATTAAACATAAAAAGAGTGCTCTGAAATGTGACGTCATAAGCCAGTATTTTCATACAAAATTCCGTTTTAAAAGTAACTCATTTGATATTTTGTCAAATACCCAATTCTTGCCGGAGTGGTCAGAGGTGGCAAATGACTGAAAATCTTGGCCTAAAAGTGGGCTACATAAAAGTAAATAGTGTTTAAATGATAGCTGTTTAATCTCATACTTTATATATAATTATCATGGTGTGTAAACTGCTTTTGGGTTGAAGCCTACATCGACACGGACCATAATTTGTGAAAAAAACTTATGCCTCTATCGTTGCTATCTTTAAGTTTACCTTTTAAATAAAAAAATGCATAGTAATATGGAATTTGTCGCTGATTTTGTTTTATAAATATTTTATCTGCCAATAACTGAAAAACGTTTTGTGCTGTAGTTAAATTATTATTTTCTATTGGGCCAGGTATCTAAATGAAACGTCTGAACAAGATTTCTGTATTAAACTTGCTTCTATTAAAGAGCACACACAAAATAGTTTAATGTTTTATCAACGACAAAGACGGTGGCGTCAACTAGTGGCTAAATGAAGAACTTAACAGCTGCGTTCAGGAAGAATGTTAACAATTAAATTTACATTCCTAATACTCCCACTTAAATTTAAAACACTAACTTAAATTAAATGCAGCTTTAACTCAAACCTGGTCAAAACTACAACAATAAGGCCAACCATCATATTTTTCTTGGCAGGCCTTCTATAGGTACTTACAAACTACTTAAAGGCAAACCATTAATATAATATATTATCTCGGATGCAAGTAAACTTACCCACAGGCAATGCCTTAGTCAGGAAATCTGCAAGTTGATGAGAGCTTTCAACATATTTAACTTGAATAATTTTGTTTTCAACTTTCTCCCGAATAAAATTGTATCTTATATCAATATGTTTGCTCCTTTTGTGGAAAACAGGGTTCTGGATAAGTTTAATTGCACTCTGGTTATCTACATATAAGGTAACAGATTCTTGTGGCACATCTAAATCCAACAAAAATTGTCTTAACCATAATATCTCTTTAGCTGCATCACTAGCGGCCATGAACTCGGATTCCATGGTGGATAATGCAACTGTTGTCTGTTTTCTACTTGCCCATGTGACAGGTCCACCATTCATCAGAAATATGTAACCAGTAGTTGACCTCCTGGTGTCTATATCCCCCGCATAATCCGAGTCCGAATAGCCCACCAGCTCATTATCACTATTATAACAAATAGACTTATCTTTTGTTTGTAATAAATAGCGAATTATTCGCTTCAAAGCGTTTACATGCGCAGTACATGGGTTACTCACATATCTGCTAACAAGATTAACTGCATAAGTTATGTCAGGTCTTGACACAGATGACAAAAACAATAAAGCTCCCACTGCCTCCCTGAAGGGGAAACTAATAGGCAGTTCATCCTCAATATTCTTTGACAATTGTACATTGACATCTACTGGTGTACTACAACTTTTAGCATCTGACATATTAAACTTTTTAATTATGGACTCTATGTAACGCTTTTGATTTATTGATATACACTCATTTGTTTTATTTATTTCCATGCCAACAAAGGAGTTACATTTTAAAACCTTAATTTTAAAATTTTTCATTAAATCATTTATAACAATATGCAGTGTATCCTTACACTTTGACATTAATAGGGCGTCATCAACATAGATAACTAAAAGTACTTTAATATTATTAAAGTATCCTACAAATACACAGTTATCAGACTGGCATGGTTTGAAACCATATGTAGTTAAAAATGAACAGAATTTTCTGTTCCAACACCTGGAAGCCTGTTTGAGGCCATACAAGGACTTGTTCAACTTACATACTTTGGATGTGTCGGCGTCAACACCCTCTGGCACCTCCATGAAGATGTCCTCGGAGAGCTCACCATACAGGAATGCTGTCTTAACATCAAACTGCTGGATTTCCAAGTTTTCTTTTGCAGCAATACTCAACAACAGTCTAATGGAATCATACCTGGTAGTCGGAGAGAAGGTCTCGGTGTAGTCAATGTCCTTCACCTGGTTAAAACCACGGGCACACAAACGTGCTTTAAATCTCTCTATCTCTCCATCTCTGTTCCTCTTTACACAGAAAACCCACTTACATGTAATAGGCTTCTTCGTAGTTCGGTCAGTTATTGTCCATGTATTGTTCATCTCATGTGACTGAAGCTCTTCTTTAATGGCTTTCTTCCAGTCACTATGGTTTCTACAATTAATTGCTTCTTCATACGTGTTTGGTATCTCTACTTCTGTAAAATTTACTTCCGGATTGATTGGCCGGTACCGCCGTGTAATATTGCGCTCTTGTTCATCGATAACAACATTTGGTGGTGGAACATATGAGCTATCACCATCATTTTCAATACTCTGCATGCTGTCATCCAATGACACTTCTGGGGTCTCATCTTCACACTGAGAGTCACTGTGAGACACACGTGATGTACTTGGTTGCTCATCATCAAGACCACCTAATTCAATTTCTGCATAGTTTTGCCTCTTGTCAGGAACACTATTTTCATCGAATCGCACATCTCTAGACACTGTTATTTTTCTTGTATTTTCATCATACATCCTATAGTTTTCTTGGTCATATCCCACCAACAGCATCTTTGTACTTTTCTTATCCAATTTTCTTCTTTTGTCTTTTGGAACATGCACATATCCCGTCGAGCCAAATATTCTGATATGCTGAAGACTTGGCTTATCTCCATACCAGAGTTGATAGGGAGTAACATCTGGTGTTTGACTCGATGAGGTTCTGTTTAGCAAATATACAGCACAGTGTACAGCTTCTGCCCACAGATTCATAGGAATGTCTTTGGCATAGAGCATAGACCTGGCACTCTCCATTATGGTTCTTAATTCCCTTTCCGCTCTCCCGTTCTGCTCGGGGGTGTATGGGGCTGTACATTCATGCGTTATACCCTTACAATCCAGGAATGCTTCAAATTCATGATTTTTATACTCTCCTCCATTATCACTATGTATAATGCGCACATTATGTAGAAATCTGTTACACACCAAGGCATTATACTTTTTGAAGCAGTCCAACACTTCACTTTTCTGCTTGAGGAAATAAATATGGCGATAACTTGTTGCACCATCTTTAAAAAGTACAAAATAACGCATTCCTGACACTGAAGGTACTTCTAGGGGACCGCATACGTCGCTGTAGACTATATCACCAGGCTGTGGTTGTCCTCTGTGAGATTTCTTGAATGGTAATCTAGCTTGCTTTCCATATTGACAAGCTTCACACACAAAAGTATCATTACCATTAAAAACTGCAGGAATTGCACCATTTTTACTCATCTTTTGTAGTTCCTTGACATTCACATGACCTAACCTCTCGTGCCACACTTTAATGTCAGAATGCACCACATTACAACTTTCATGTTTAACTGTTTTGATATCCAGTTCATAAAGATTGTTTTC
The DNA here is from genome assembly GCA_947308005.1 of Yponomeuta malinellus. Taxonomy (NCBI): domain Eukaryota; kingdom Metazoa; phylum Arthropoda; class Insecta; order Lepidoptera; family Yponomeutidae; genus Yponomeuta; species Yponomeuta malinellus. The sequence continues at coordinate 2,836,168 of OX371016.1, read as the reverse complement.
TTTCAACTGAGCGCACATAACAACCGCATTGTCTTTCATAATCAAAGCTTTTTCGTTATTTTTCACTATCACATATCCTTTTCTAGTAGCAGCTCCCTCTGAGAATAAATTTCTTCTAAGGTCAGGTACATAGAGCACTTCCTTTAGAACACTTTGCTCCCACTGCCCATTCACCAATTTATTTATCAAGATGGAGCCTTTTCCCAAAACTTTGATATCCTGCTTGTTTCCAAGTTTGACAGTTCTATTCACATCAGAGTTTAAAGACTCGTCTAGTTCACAGAAAAAATCACGTTTGTATGTCATGTGCATAGACGCACCACTGTCCAGAATCCATACATTTTCACTTTGATTATGAGAAGAATTATTCTCAGCACTGAATGCCAACATGTCTAGCTGCTCTTGGTTCTTGCGACCAGATTTCTTAGGTGCTTTACAATCCTTTGCAAAGTGACCTCGCTTGCTACAATTATAGCATACAAAGCGATGACTCGGGTTGGCTTTCTTTGTATTTCCATTATTTCTTGCTTGCTTTACACTGTTTTTAGTGGTTACGAGAGCAGTCTCACTGATTGTATCTTTATCTAGGCTTGCTTCTTCGTCAATCAGTCTTGAAGTTAAATTTTGTATAGTTTGGTTGGCTGAATCAAGTGACAGCCAAGCTTGTCGAAGGGAACGATATGATGTTGGTAAGGTACTTAGTATTTTCGTTATTACTGCCGTATCACTTATTTCTTCTCCAGATTCTCGCAATTGTTTTGCTAAACTTTCTACTTTGGAGACATGTTGTGCCATCGTGTCACTCGAACAATAAGTGTATTGGTAGAATTTTTCATGTACCATCATCTTGTTGAACTCCGATTTGTGTTCATAAATCGCCTCCAACTTCTTCATAACTTCTTGTGCCGTATCGCAATTTTCTATCAAAGATATTTGATTGAGATCCATTGACGAGGTTAGAATGAACATGGCCATGCCGTCTTTTTTGTCCCATTCTTGTTGTTCTTCGGGCCTCTCTGGTTTGGGTGTATTTATTTTCAAACCTTTTGCTCTTAAAGCACACATCATCTGAAACTTCCATTGCTTGAAGTTGTGGCCGTCGAATTTTTCAACTTTCATCGAGCTTGCGACCTCCATTTTGAATTTGAGGTTTTGTTCGTGAACACTTTGAAAAATACTTCTGCTCTTTGCTCAGACTTCGCAGTGAATTTACTTTCTAGCGTTACCTGGGCCCATAACCTATTGGGCCAGGTATCTAAATGAAACGTCTGAACAAGATTTCTGTATTAAACTTGCTTCTATTAAAGAGCACACACAAAATAGTTTAATGTTTTATCAACGACAAAGACGGTGGCGTCAACTAGTGGCTAAATGAAGAACTTAACAGCTGCGTTCAGGAAGAATGTTAACAATTAAATTTACATTCCTAATATTTTCAAGCTATTACATAATTATCTCTGTCTACTCAAAAGTGTTCTTTATCTATGTATCTATATCTATCGTGATCTAAGGCAAATTGCTGGTAGTAGCTGAATGAGGATGGCTGGGGACAGAAGATAAAGATAATGAGAGAGATAATTTATTTCACAAAAAATTTGCACAAAATATGTCAAAATATTGACGGCCTCGTTGGTCTAGCCGTTAGCCGTTAAGGCGGTAAGCTACCGAAATAGAGGTCGTGGGTTCGATGCCCACTGGGGGCCGCCGTAGATTTGTACGAATGGCCTCAGTCTTTGTGTATTTTCATGTTTGTAATGTCATTGCCTGGTTACCATATAACCTAGTTTGGAAGATATTATTATTATTATGAGCTTAGTGATAAGGGTAATAGGTACCCTGCACCCTAAAAAGGGAAAGAAGTGGAAAAAGTGGCGTAAAGAAGTATAGAAATGCCTGTTACAGAATATAGGCCAGATCGAATCAGAAATGATAAGATCCGTAGACGAACGAAAGTCGTCGACATAGCCCAGCGGATTAGTAAGTTGAAGTGGCAGTGGGCGGGGCACATAGCACGCAGAACTGATGGCCGATGGGGCCGAAAAGTTCTCGAATGGAGACCACATATCGGCAAGCGCAGCGTAGGACGACCAGCCACAAGATGGACAGATGAGCTCATCCAAGTGGCAGGAAGGCGCTGGATGCAGGCCGCTTCCGCCCGGTCTTTTTGGAAATCCATGGAGGAGGCCTATGTCCAGCAATGGACTTCTGGCTGAATGATGATGATGAATATAGGCCTCCCCTATATTCTGTAACAGACAACTACGGCCTAATTGATTGATTGATTGACGTGACGGTCGATGACAAATAATATAAGTACTTCTGGCAATTCTGAACAAAGACAAATTATATCAATCAATCGAAGACTACATTACATAAAATCGCGCCTGTATCTCGGAGTGGTAGGCAGATACCGGGGTTTGCCACTTGTGACGATCCTCACAGACATAACCTATGACTATTTTTCACTATCCCGATAGGAGTAATTTTCAATATTTTTGTGACAATTTTCATGCCAAAGCTATTTGTCTGGAGTCCTCTCAAATCGAAATAGTACACCTGCCCGTACAGGTGTTTTCATTTTGACGACCCTAGTGTCGCCAAAACTGGATTCACACAACCTCCCCCCTAATCGGCGCCCCTCTCACCTCTCGCCATCTTTCCACTCGTGACGATTTCACATTGTTGGAAAATTTGAAATTGGAACGAGATCGACCAAGCGGCAGAGGAAAGGAGGTTTGACTGCAGAGTTTTCATAATCCTATGATGTAACTACTTAATATGTTTTTTTCTGTCTTTTTTGTGTTAATGGCCAGTGCTAAAAAGTAAAAAGGTTATTTTGGTTATGTAAAAATAGTGCCAACGTAAAAGTGTTGCTGTTTATGATGATGATGATGATTGTTCCGACCGGTTTCGGCCATGAAAAGAAAGAAAGAAAGAGAAACATTTATTGCAGCAACAAACAACACACGGTAATTAAAACTTAAAACAAAACAAAACATGGACAGCAAAAAATAGTAATCAAAAATAATAGGAACACTTTTGACCCCTAATGCTGTTTATACATTAATGACAAAAGCTTTGACTTACATTGGTGATAGAAATCCAATTATGTAACAGTCAGGCAAAAAAAAAAAAAAAAAACTTCAGGCTTTAACTCGCAAACTTCCACATCTTTATCAAACCTTTGACAGTGGTACTCGTCTTTTAAGCGGATGAGTTATACCCATTTCTGTAACAGCAAATCCTAGCGATGCTATTTATAAAAACACGATACCTCTAAAACGCTCCTCGAATGCCGTTTGGCTGCGATAAAGACTTTTCTTTTACCACATACTATTGAAACTGCACTTGAGAGTCGTTTTAAGGCTGTTATTACGTGGAGCATGCTCTCACGTTTGCACTATTTAAAATTTTTACTTATTGTAATAAAATGAGTATACTTTCGATGAACGTGGTCTGAGTGTTGGATGGATAATTAAATTGCGGGTATTTTTCAAGGCATTTTTTCTTATCCTGTACTAACTTTCAATTAAGATTCCAAAATTCATTATTTTATTAAAAAATACGTATCGCGAAACAAAAATATACCTTCAAAGTTCATAATTTAATTATGCATCAAACCCTCAGACCACATTTATCAAAAGTTTACTCATTTTATTGAAATAGGTAATGTTAAATTGTGCGAGCGAGAGAGCAAGAACAGACTTAAGGAATCGTGTTTTTGTTTGTAAATAAGACTGTTGAAATTTATTATAGCACTTGTCAGAAGAGTATTATTTGTGAATGTTCTAAAACCAAACATAGAGGAAAATATGACCAAAAAGGAAAACGCCATATTATGCCCGAGCGCGCCCGATGACGGTTTTCATCCGATGATTTTTCCACGCCACCAAGCGGCATAGAGGAAATACAACTGGAATAACGAAGTTTTATTCTACCGAAAACACTTTTTGCATTCATTGGAGCACGTTTCCAAGCGGAAATCCATTGCTTTTACAATCAAAATGTTGTTACTCAAAGTAGCACAGAAACTGAATGTTACAAGTTAAACGAGGTGTTCATTTCAAAAATCTACATCATTTGCTGCCGCAGAGAGCAAGCAATACTTAGCTAATAAGCAATACATTGGTTACCTACCGAGAAATAAGAAAACATTAGGAAATCGGTTAAACTTAGCTAAGCGTTCCTTAGGAATTGTATGTGATTTGGTTTTCTTTTTACTATCAGTAAACGTGGCTTCTTGTAGAAAACTGTTTAGTATCCAGAATATCGTAGCCCCGGCTGCCTGAGTGATCTTAAACGATCACGAAGGTTAAGCAACACAGGGCGCGTTCAGTGCATGGATGGGTCGCCGTCTATGCCTAACGCTAGTGGCATTTTTCCGAGCGGTTCCGTGCTTCGCAAGGCACGTTAAGCTGTTGGTGCCGGCTGCCGTCGATAGATGGCAGTCGTTAAGCCAAGTCAGAGGCCTTAGGGCGGCTTGACAACTTCTGACAGTAGACGAGCCACTAGTCTACAAGCCTCCACCAATCCGGACTTGGCCCCCGTGGTGGAGTATGGCCTATACCTTCCTCAGGGAAGAGACCCGTGCCCCTCGGTGGGGACATAATGGGTTGATGATGATGATCCAGAATATCGCATAAAACCTTAAAAAAACTCATTCGGTCACTCATGTGCACAGCTGATACAGTATCAGCAGCAGTAATGAATTGTACGTTGGGCATGGACCCGTTTTGTCACTTCGATTCCCTAAGGTTTGCCTTAAGAAATCTCTCAAGGAGATAAACTCGCCATTGTACATGTAATTTCTTATGTCATCTCTCCTGTATTGTGTATTTCGTGTGCAGTAAAGTAAAATAATTATAATGAATTGAAATCGCCCCGTTCATGCAGTTGTGATTTTACCACAATGCATTGACAATGTAATACGTATTTATTTATTCATGATCATCATCGGCCTATGCTTATCCACTGCTGAACATAGGCCTCTCCTATTGCACGCCAATGAGCACGGTCCTCGGCTACTCTCATCCAGCTCTTGCCAGCCGCCCTGCGAAGATCATCGCTCCACCGAGTCTGAGGACGTCCTACACTACGTTTACCGATCGCGGTTTCCACTCAAGAACTCGTCTGTGCCATCGGTTATCAGCTCTTCGGGTGATATGGCCGGCCCACTGCCACTTCAGCATGCTATTTATTATTATGTTGTAATTATGTCATATTGTCCCTCTATACTACATTTCACGTAGGAATATATATAGATCTAAGTAAGTAATTAGTATATTTAATATTGAAATTTGCACTACCGTTGCACTATTGCACTACTACTCTTGTCTACATAACTTAGGTTAGCTAGTAGATAATGCTAAGTAGCATTAAGCTCGCCATGTGCAAACATTTTTATGCAATAAAGAATTTTCATAATAATAACCAGAAACAAGACCCTGTTTTTCTGTACAGTATTTGTTCTACACAGCGAATGACTGCGCCCGTTCTCATTTATGCAATGGCATTTGACGGCTCGGCTTTTGTCACAGCTGAAAAAAAAAACTGTCATTTCATTTCGCGTTTTGACAGAAGTTTTCCCGCGTCTCCCTGAATGCTGTTAGCGAAATAGAAAATGGTTGCGTTTTTTTCTCGATTTAATCGAATGGGCGCAGAGGGGGGTGTGAAGATGGGGTTTCGTCTATTTGCTGTTGTGTTTACGGTGACTTTAGAGTGAATAGTAAGCAGTAGTATGCGCCACCCGCTTTTAGGTACCTGTTTTAAATTTTAACTACAAGTGAGAAATGTTTCATAGGACAGATTAGTCCAAGCCCAATATTTTAGAACATAACATATTTATTATCTAAGTCTGTATTTTGTCCAAAAAATAAATTAAATGAAATGTGATGAAATTAATTTAAGGCTAGCAGGAACTTTGGGGCTGTAACGAAATTGTCTTTGAAAGAAGATTCAGAGAAATTGAGCTAAGCCACAATTAGAGTTAAAAAAAAGCGCTCTCTTAGTACAATTTCTATTAAGTTTAAATTATTTAGTGGAATTTTGTAATTGAGTAAATAAACTAAAAAATTAAAGAGTAGAAGAGTTCTACTTAGTTAGATTGAAATACTTAAATCCTAGACCTGTTACAAATCTTACGTTAGATGATTTACGCAGTGTCTAGTAGCAACCCTATCTACGTTATTTATTATTTTTTTCCTTTTATTATTACTATTATATTATATTATATTATATTATATTATATTATAAATATATATAGCTAAATAAATTCAATAACAACTAGGTATACTCACTGAGTATGACACCACTCAGACTCGGGACTTATTTATTGGACAAAGTAGAATTGCCGATTACCTATACCATACTCTCAGCTTAGTCGGCTTAATCCACATTAAACACAACGTCAATACGTGCGGAACTAACTAAACTCCGGGTTTACTCACGATGACTAACGAAAGAGGTCACGACCTATCAAAATACTTGTCACAGTATAAAGTTACGCACATCCGTGATTTTTAGTACCAATACAACTGGCTAGCAGCGAAGGAAAAAATCGTGAAAAAACCTGAGTGCCTGAGTTCACATACCTCATCGCTTGAAATTGTCTATTCACGGTGGGCACGCGTGGTGATTAAGCCCATAGTTTCTCTCTGAGATAAAGCCTGTGCCCTACCGGGGGACGTTATTGTTATCACGGTATAAAATAGCTTTCCTCGAATGTGCCGTCTTTGTACAAAAGAAAATAATTTGATAACTTTTTTGTACGCGACAAGAGAAGAGAAAAAACTTTTAATGCTATTCCGTATCAAAACATTGGCTATTTTATATTCAAATACGATATTTCAATAAATATTAATGAAGCTGAATACAATCACATTGAATTATTTTTGTTTTTCGCAGTTTTGTTTTCAGTTTTGTTTGATTGGAAAAGTTTTATAATATCAGTCCGTAGTTTTCAGTCCAACGACTCTACACAGTACTGTAATAAACAGAAGCTTAGCTCAATACAGTAATCAGAAGACACATAGAACTGGCGAACATTTGTGAATGGATAAAAGAGGGAGTTGGCAGAGCACTAACCTCCAATTTCTCATATCGGATATCTCGAAATGTACTAAACAGCTGTCAGTTGGCCAAAGTGGATAAAAAACAACTGACTGGTCGACTACGAGAAACTGGGGGTTAGTCAGGCATACTAGACTGGGTAGAGAGTCCAATTTAGGTGATATTTTATATATTTAATCAAATAGTGACCCCTGAAAATATATTTCTGTTATACTTACCTTGCGAGCGATGGTAGCCTAGTGGGTAGAACATTGGACTCGCAAGCGAGAGACTCAGGTTCGATTCCCAGTGCGGGCATGTAGCTATGACTTTGTTTTCTAAGTTATGTACATTTGTGAAGTTATAGTATCAATACCGCTCGCTAACTGTGAAGGAAAACAGCGTGAGAAAACCGGAGTGTCTGAGCTATTCACATACCTCAGCGCTTGAAATCTAATCTTAGCGAGGTAACAATTTAGTCTCATTGGCACTTTCTAGAAAGAATAAAAAAACAGTGACCAATGAGATCTAAATAAAATAAAATAATAAAATATATCATTCTAGGTATAAAAAATTATCTAGGCGCCGGTTGAGAAAATAAAATTAGTTACAATACAGACTAAAAATAAGGCAGCACAGAAGGATCACTAATGTTTAAATTGTAATAATAAAAAAAAATAAAAACTTTTGGAGTTTACATGCCTCAGCGATTGAAATTGCCAACACGTATACGGTGGGCACGCGAGGTAATTAAGCCCATACTCTCCCTCTCTATCTCTCTCTGAGAGAAGGCCTGTGCCCTGCAGTGGAACATATAAAGGCTGCATAAAAAAAACATCAATACTTAACATTCTCACGTAACTCTCAACAAGGCAGACACTTCATTCTGGGATAACACTCATTCTTTATGAAACCTTCTGTGACTACTTTTGTACGTCAGACCTCTGGGAATAGCATTTTCATTATGCTTCGTGCTGAAATAATCCATCTGTAGGTACTGAAAACAAAATTTCAGATGGATAAAAATAGGTACCTACTACTGAAACTCGAGATATCTTGACAAAGAGTTCAGTATTCACGTTCATAATAATCATATGGTCTATGATAGACCATATAGTTTACAAATATTAACTGACAATGGCTGTTTTAAAACAAAAAGGAAATATAATACAAATTGTGTGTAAACTAATGTCGTCAGTCAGTATTTTGGTGTGTAAGGAATGACCTCCTTGCAACCCAAAATACTGGCTGACGACACAAGTACCTACACTTACAAACGACCGATTAAAAAAGAACGAAAAATTAATCATCATTTTCGGGAGCACGACAAATCGTATGGGAATCAAGAAACCATCAAATAACCAATCCGTATTTAATCACGGACAAAGGGCGTTCGTATTGCGAGGCCCGACATACGCGCGCGTATTCAAAACTAACAAAAGGAAAAAAGCAATCTTCGCAGATTGGCATTTTGAGGGGCCCGGCACAAAAAGGGGCCCCTTCGCAAGGAGGTTTTCAAAAGCGTTTGTCGTCAACATGTTATTCGGTAATTTAGTGTTGCCTGATTGAAATAACGGACCGTTGGCGATGAGGAAGTCATGAAACGACAATTCAAACTGGTAGATAATGACAAGGCATATTAATGTAATTTCTATATACAACTAGCTGACCGGCAAACGTTGTTTTGCCATATTAATTTTATTAGCTGGCGATCTATTCTGAGACCTACGAAATCATCATCATCATCATCATTCAGCCACAAGAAGTCCACTGCTGAAAATAGGCCTCCTCCATGGATTTCCAAAAAGACCGGTTGGAAGCGGCTTGCATCCAGCGTCTTCCTGCCACTTGGATGAGTTCATCTGTTCATCTTGTGGCTGGTCGTCCTACGCTGCGCTTGCCGATATGTGGTCTCCATTCGAGAACTTTTCGGCCCCATCGGCCACGACCTACGAAATATACACAATACAAATCGGTGAAGCCGTTTCGGAGGAATTCGGTAACAAATGCTGTGACACGAGATTTTTATGTATTAGATAAAAAATATTCTACTCGCCTATTTGCAAAACTCTGTTTTAATGCAATCTTCTTCCTTTTGAGGAGGCATCCTCCTATTGCCATATTGAGGTCAGCTATCAATATGGCCTCTTCGTCCCGTGATGTGGCGGCTCGGAAGAGTTCTATATTTGTCGCATTAAACCACTCTTAAATTTAATAATGATTCAAGGCATACAGGGTTGCCTCTAAAATACGGTTCATGAGACACCCCAATTAGAGGTTGTTTTATAACAGCTTTGTCCTATGAGTGTTTTCTCATATTTAAATATTTCGATTCCCATAATTTTACGATTGCGCTACGTAGAAGAAAGAGAGATCAGATATATAAGTTAATGCTGATCAACTTTTACAATAAACAAACTTTATATAGAAAAAAAGGGTTCCGTACAAATTTGCAGGTACACATATTATAAATAGTTCAGGAGTCGAGTCTCGTTAGTTATTTCCGAGCTTCTCCCGAACTTCAACAATTATTTTTATGGTTTCATTACAATATATCTTACTTGCCAAATTTCGTAATTCTCGGTCAACGCAAAGTACCTACCCTATAAATTTTGATTCAAATATACGTTTCTTTGCAGCATAAACGGAAGTATCTTTTTTTACGTTAGCTTAGAAATTTGATTTCTTCATAGCTTAAAATTTTAAATGGTTTTAATTTCAACTCGATACCTCTACACGTTCCCGAGATAGGGTCTTAACAGACAGACGGAAGAACGGATGGACGGACCACAAAGAGATCCTATAAGCGTTCTGTTGCGTTTTTCCTTTTGAGGTACGGAACCCTAAAAACAATAAAAAAAAAATTACTTACAATGTTTGTAGTAGATTTTTAGGGCCGATTTTACCAACCTCAGATATAACTTATCCATCGAATAAAATATTACACAACAAAAATAAAATGTCATCTAAAATGTCATCTGTCACACCAAACGAAAGGCAATGACATTTTTTTATTTTTGATGTGTAATACTTAATTCGATGGATAACTTTTATCTAAGGTTGGTAAAATCGTATAAAGTGGACGCATATAAAAATCGAAGAGTTCAACCTCTCATCTATTTCTACAGGTTTAATGAACAAACGCACGGGAGGCCGTGGGTTCGAATGCAGATTAGACTATGATTGTTTCCTTCAATGTAAAGTTTGTTTGTCTAATATATAACAATCTCGTATCACAATGTTTGTTAATGAATTCCTCTGAAACAGCTTCATCGATTTTTATGATTTTTTTTGTATAGATATATTTGGTAGGTCTGATAATAGGGCGTAGGCTAATTAATATGACAAAGCAACATTTGCCGAGTCAGATAGTAATATTGTAAAAGTTGATCAGTTTGAACACTCAACTTATCAAGCCAAAAGGGGTTCTGAGCCTTTACTTTCTGTGAGGCCATTCTAAAGGTACCCAGTTCGTCCCATATGTGTCTAATTGATTGCTTCTGATGATGCGGAAGTCTGCAGAGTTTATTTATGTGCCTCTGTCTTTTACCGTTTGTTTGTGGGTGAAGTAAATTTTTCCGAAGTCTTTATTTTTACAGTGATAACATGTTACAATATAAATAATAAATAAATATAACACACTGTCTTAAGTATAACAATCGGGTTTAAAACTATTTTTAAAGGTGGCACTTAGGAAAAATTTTAAGATAGGACAATGGTGATTTATGATTTGTAATTATTATGGTTCAAATCCTGGCATCTATATCATAATCATCATCATCATCAGCCATTTGGCGCCCACTGCAGGATAAAGGCCTCCTTCGTGGTTTTCGCCTCCAAGCGTGGCGAATATGGCAAAACCCCTCATGGTTAAGAAAGCCTCTATCTAGCCTATGCTTTCAAAATTATTGTTAATGTTAATTTTATTTTAAGTGCGTGTACCTACAATGCAGAATGTAACATAAGCGAAAAGTGTAGGTGAAGTGAAAGGTGAAAGAGCAAAAGTTTATTTACCACAAATTCATACAACAATTAATAGTATTTTTTTTTTCATTCACATGTTTGTGGTAAATGGGAACAGGCGCAGCTTACTGTTGCAACTGCATGCGTAGTTAAGTTGCAGCGCCGGTTTTCGGATCAAGTGATTGAAGATTCAGTTACAAGTGATCATTTTGCAGATCATTAATTTTTGAGCTAGAACTTTCGTAAGTACTACATATGAGAGCGGACTCGGACTTTTCCGACAATAATTCAAACTATGTAAGTGATTCCGAAACTATGTAACTGATTACATGACTGTCGATAATAGACCAAGATCGTCGTTCTAATATTTCCAATAATGTATTGTTGGTCCCTTCTAGTTATAACATCAGCAATGCAAGATGGTGCGAAAGTAACAAATTTAATGTTGATTATTTCTAAAAAAATAAGATAATGAAGTTGAAGAAAGTTGCCTATGTTTCTCAGACTGTTTAATAATAATTATAAGACTGAACAAGTATTTGAGAAAGTTTATGTCATGTGGTTTATTCAATTAAACATAATAAAATGTATAAGGATGTTTATATTTTTGAGGCTGTTTAAATAATAATTAAGACAAGGTGTCAAAGAAATGAAGATATTTAAGTTGAAGAAGGTTGTGTTTTTGAGACTGTTTAATAATAAGAGATTTAACTTGTATTTAAGAATGTTTATGTCATGTCGTTCATTTCATTAAACGTTTTCCTATTTGCAATCGGTTTTTATCTTGAAATCCAACATTTTTAATAGAATTATGTTTTTTTTGTGTATTTTTTAGCTGTGTTAAGGTCAGAATCTCGCTGAACCATTTTTATTTGGTTATTTTGGTTGAAAATATTTTGGGCGGCGTCCTACATTACCCCATTCGCGCGATATTTGGGACAGCGTTCAATTTTTTTTAAACCTTTTTTTCTGGTTAAGTTACACATTTCAAAGTTTGGTATAATATGTTCTAATAGTCTATTGCGCATCCATATAAAATTTAAACAAAACGTTTTACTACCAAAAAATTAATTAATAAGACAAAAATATGATGAAAAGTGGCCCAAATAACGGTATTATTTTGTTGCAGACCTGCTGTCCCTATATTACGCGCACCAAATCCTGAGCGATTCCAATCGTGTAACTGTCAAATCAGTATGTAATTTGACATTTAGACAATTGGAATCGCTCAGGATTTGGTGCGCGTAATTAGGCCCCTGAAGGCCTGTCTTTGTAGACATGCAAAATCCTACTATAATATTATAAATGTGAACACAATCAAAAATACCTGAATTGAGACATAGCATACTTGATATCCCGGTAATGTGTTCCCATGGCATAATATTTATTTTAAGTTTAAAATAGATGGCGTTGTGTGAGTGAACGTTGTGTTTAAAAATAGACGGCGTTGTGCAAGAATCGTATAAACTGATTCTGTGGCGGTACGAATTTGGATACATATGGAATGGATGGAAGAACTTATGATAACGAGATATTTTGCCATCTTATCCATATCCCTAGATAAGATGGCAAAATACAAATGCGTCAAGAACAAAACACAAACCATCCAATTCGAGCCTAGCGTTGCACTTCGAAATTCAAATATATTTCTCCATACACACTGGCCTGTACCGCTCTTTGAAGGTCTCGCCATTTCGCTGATTGACGTGTCGGCTTCGATTTTCAAACAGCTCAAAGACCCCGTCTAACGCTAAAGCTTTTGGTGAATTCAACTTCGTATTTGTCCTTACTATGGACAGATCACCAGACACATGTCATCTTCGTTTAGACTACTCAATTTTCGCTCCCATTCGAGAATCAAAGGTTGTGCGATGGAAGCGCTTTGTTATGTTATACAGGGTTATCTCGAAAATGCGCAATTCCTGAAACAATCTAATTAGAGTTTGTGTTTTATAACAACTTTTGCTCTATCAGTCTTTACTCAGATTTCTATTTCTTCAATTGCATAATTCTATTAAATTCGGGCTTCAGACATAGAATTTGTATTTAACACATACATATGGTTTAATTATTTAATGTTTTACTGCCTCGTTGGTGCAACGGTCAACACGCTTGACTACCAAAACAGTGAGATGTGGTATGTAGCAACGTAAACTATTAGCTAAGTTACCGTGTCACAGCGACGAACAGTGTTAAGTTAGCAATTATTAAAGTTGCATTTAAAATAAGTTGTTCCATATACTTTTGAAGGTCCGAGTTTAGGGATAATATTGAAAAGACATCTATACAGATAAAGGTTGTGTATTGTACTGTCGCGAGAGGAGTGCATTTTACAATTTATATGACTATGAATATGTGGGTGAGGTTTCACCTCACTACAACGGAGGTCGTAGGTTCGATTTCCGAATGAGTCCACCGTACACGTGGACGTAACTTATGGATTAAGTTATCTGTTAAACAGTACCACTACGAAGCAGAAAAACTAACACCATTACAATATCAACAAAATATTGAAAATAAGTTAAATTGAACAAAACATTTTGAAAATTCGTAGAACAAAAGTTGATTTCATTAATAAACTATTTCAGGCATTACGCATTTTTTGCGGTGACCCTGTATATCATAGTATTGAAACGAAACGTTGAAATGAAGATAGTCTCAAGATACACAAACCATGCAAAAGTATGCTCTATTCCTCACTGTCAAAATTAAAATTACCATATCAGCCGTCTTGAAAGAGGTCGAACTTCTTGCCAATCACCTTAATTTGCAAATCTAACCAAATCGCAGGAGTTCGACCCTTGCCAAGATTTTAAACATCGAACGCACAAAGAAAAGAACTGACGAACTCAGTGAAACTGAGAACCCCGCTGTCAATCTCGAGGGGCTATCTTCACGACATCTGTTGTACAGGGGGATATTAATTGTAATTAGCGATGTCTTGCTTGATTAGCAAGTCTCCGGGTTTAATAATTACTTAAATAAGTTGGATTTCTTGAGATCCTTTTGGGAGTTTTGTAAGGCAAGAGTAGTGAGGATAAGACATTTTTTTTGTGTTCATACCTAACACTTTAAGCAGCATATTATGTTGCACGCCTTATTTCAGAAAGAAATAGAGATGGAAAGTACCTGAGGCCTTAAGAGGCTACCCAGAGCCAACTAAAGTTACGTCACTAGCGTAAAAAATCATATCTTCAAACGATTTTGCAATCAAAAGTGAACATCTGGCTGCCCATAGCACAGGGAATCCTAGTTTGGGAGCCAGTAACCACTCTTTTAACCCTTTTGTAAATAAAGTTTTTTTCATTTTCATTTTTTCATTTTTTTCATCTTAAAAAGTGAACGTGAACGGTAAGTAAGTAAGCGGAGTAATCTGTAGTAAGCGGTGGTAGCCTAGTGGTTAGAACATTGGACTCGGAAGCGAGAGACCCAGGTTCAATTCCCAGTGAGGGCATGTACCTATGATTTTGTTTTCTAAGTTATGTACATTTGTGAAGTTATAGTAGCAATACCACTCGCTAATGGTGAAGGAAAACATCGTGAGAGAACCTGAGTGTCTGAGCTATTCACATACCTCAGCGCTTGAAATTGCCAATCCGCGGTGGACTCGTGTGGTGATTTTAAGCCCATACTCTCTCCCTGAGAGAAGGCCTGTGCCCTACAGTGGGACGTATATAGGCTGCTTATGTAACGTGAACAACAAAACAAAGGTTATGGGTCCGATTCGCACTTGTGGCCGTACCTACTTGATTAGTACAAATGTCATCAGTCTGGGGCTATTTTGTGATATCCTTGCCTGTTTTATCACTTAAGAAAAAAAGTATATGTTTTTTTATATTTTTTCTGTCGATAAAATTGGTTCTTGTTTCACCCAAACTCACAAATGCACTGTACGGAAACTCACACTAATGTCAGTTTAATCGACTCCAAAAAAGAAAGTTCTCAATATATCTATTTTTTGTTATAGGTGGTTCGATATAAATTTGGACATGATTTGTTACGATTTGCTTTTCCGTCAGAAAATCATCGAGTTTTTCCTTTTAGAGTGTATTTTTCGTGTAGTCTGTTTTCTTTTTTACTAAAAGCGGGTGCGGCTGCGTCGGGTTACCCGGCCGTTGGTTTAAGGTGAAACGTAAACGTTAATTTTTAGCACGAACTGCGCAACGCGTTACGCCCCACCGACGCCATCTAGCGGCACGATTCAAGAGTAATAGGTACTCTGTTCTACTCAACGATATGTAAATGAATTGCACACGACAAGTAGGTACAGAGTTACAGCCCTCGCTGAGGCGACGTGTTTTCATTGCATGCGGTTTTAGCAAGTGACCCCTTACTAACAAACTGAAAGACGTTTCAAGTCAAAAGTTTTGATAGTATCCACTCTAGTCTTACTCTATTAAGGTAGGAGCGAGAGTAGCCGAGTATGAATCAGCGTTTAAATGTTAAAGCAACTGGAGGCATTGCGGAGACAACGTCTTAGTGGAGATACTCAAGGTACAGATGATGAGAAAAGTGTGTTTGGTACCAACGGGACCAACCTACTTCACGTATAATTTCTGTTAAAGTCCTTATGTCTTTTATGCCTACCACTTAATTTCTTGCACCACCTATGGTTGTCTGGTAGAAAATGCTTAGGTATAGCATTAGGTCCACCAAATTGCCTTTGTATTTTTTACCTATATAAACGTTTTAATTATTTATCATTCATCGTCATCATCATCATTCAGCCACAAGAAGTCCACTGCTGGACATGGGCCTCCCCCATGGATTTCCAAAAAGACCGGTTGAAAGCGGCCTGCATCAGCGTCTTTCTGCCACTTGGATGAGGTCATCTGTCCATCTTATGGCTGGTCGTCATACGCTGAACTTCCCGATATGTGGTCCCCATTCATTGTATTTATAATAATAATGACTTGCGATTTTCATATGCATTTAATCGGTCTATCTATTTAGATATCTATTTATACAGCCCATGAAAGACGCCCAATGTTGGGCATAGGCCTCTTCACCGTCACGCCAACCTCTCTCAACGCCCTCCTCTGCTTATCTCGTCCATTGTCCACTTGCCGCCTTCTTTTTGCCATCGACCCATCGGGTGGGCGGCCTACCCACCGAAAGACGCCCAGTTCTCGGCCACCAATCTATGACTGCCTTCGTCCACCGTCTTTCGTCTACAAGATGGCCCGCCCATCTCCACTTATGTTTAGTGATTCCTGTGCCCACGACTTTCACTTTTATCTTCTGACGAATAACGACGTTGCGCACGTGAGCGACAAAAGAGATGCCTAGCATCGCTCGCTCCATGGCCCTTTGTGCAACTTGGATTTTTCCCATATGTGCCTTTTGAATATCCATGTTTTGGCACCATAAGTGAGGATGGGCAGTGTGCATTAGTTAAATGCCTTAGTCTTCAGGCGTTGCGGGATTTTGGCTTTGAAGATATCGTCGGTTCAGAGGTAAAACAATTTTTTTAAGTGCCAAATGAGTTTTACCTGCCAAGGAATTAGAAGCTTTGGAGTTTTTTCACGTGACAGTTTTGTTATGGAGCACAATGCGCACTTACTGTTTTTTTCTTGTCGTCTATTTTTTCTTTAAAGAAACAAAACTAACAAAATTTAATTTTGTGTGAAAATGTCACTTCGTGAGTTTTACCTTTGAACTGACGATATATTCCAGCTTTCTGAAGGCAGCCCATCCCAATCGAATACGTCAAGCGATCTCCCTCTCCTGAAAGGACTGGCCGAAAGGCAAAATATGCCCAAGGTAGACGCAATTGTTGTCCACATCTAAGACGGTGTCGTTAATCTTTACGACCGGCGTCTGTTCTTCAGTGGGACGGTTTGTCGTGATTTGTATCTTGGACATATTTATCTTCAGACTTTAATGGGTCTGTACGCGTTTAAATAACACAAATAATGAATGTAAGTGAAATTTATATGAGTTTCTCCATCCAGAGGCCATTTTCAGCATTTTGAAACATGAGATGGCTGGAGAAGACGTCTCAAAAATATTAAATAGTTTACGCCAGCTGTCATGTGATAGAAAGATTCTAGGCTCTAGACTCTAGACTATAGCATATAGGCTTCTAGGTTCCAGGCTTTAGGTTCTAGGCTATAGTATTCTGAGCATGATTGTATCACGGCTGAAATGGAATTTAATAATACGTACTGAATCACTGCTAGATATTAAATACTAACAACGGGCTAAGTTCTACATTTATTTTATTTCTACTAACAAAATATTGGATCGTGTTGTCTGTAAATAAATAAATAAAAACGTTGGCTCTAAAACTAACCCTCACTATTATTGAGTTTACGATCTTCACTTTTTGCAAAAAAGTATTAAAATAAGGTACGACTTTTTTCAATTAGTGGCGCTAGTTAGCACCGGGCTTTCCCTTAAGGGCTTTTCCACTCGAATGTCCGAGTGGATTTAACTCGGCTACACCTTTCTTCTTAAAAGTATGAATAGAACTATGAAGCTGAGTGCAGAGAGCTTGATACTTTTACGAGAGTGCACTTGAATGGCAACATTTCTGCGCGATGGTGTAATTGGACTTGAAGCACAGACAAGTAAAAGCAAGAATTTACAAAAATCTTCTGGAATAAAAGCTTAGGACTTCAATAGGTTACTTACTGAGACGAAATATAAGACAATAAATGTTATGAATGAGTATAAATTTAAAACTACTTAAATCCTACGATCTTACTAATATTATAAAATGTGAAAGTTTTCGAAGATGTTTGGATATCTGTTACTCAATCACGCATTAACGGTTGAACGGATTTACATGAAACTTGGCATACAGATAGACAAAGCCCTGCATTGAGACAAAGCATACTTGATGTCCCGGTAAGGCGTTCCCTCGCGGTAATATTTATTTTAAGTTTAAAATAGATGGCGCTGTGCGAGCGAACGTTGAGTTTTAAAAATAGATGGCGTTGTGAAAGAAGCGTATAAATGGATTCTGTGGCGGTAAAAAGTTCGGCGGCACAGCTAGTAACTAATAAAATTTGAACAGAAATCTCCCTCATAAAATATGGGGACATAGTCCTTATTACGTTGACGCTGAGATAATCTTGACTATCTGTTCCGCGCCAGATAGTATACTCTTTATTTGTATTGTGGTATAAACGTACCTTGACGATGGGGTGTGTGCCATTTGTGGAAAGAGTAGATTAGAACTCTTTATTGTACGCACCAAATTGTATGCATTTCATGCCCTAAACATTTATTTTTTTAGACAGTTTTGGAAGCTTCAAAACTTAAAAGAAACTTTACTTGAAGATCTTAAAAGATATACTCACTAGTGCGACTCAAATATCTATACATTAAATGGGTATAAACATTAAAGCAGTGGTAGCCTAGTGGGTAGAACATTGGACTCGGAAGCGGGAGACCCAGGTTCGATTTCCAGTGCGGGCATGTACCTATGACTTTGTTCTCTAAGTTACGTACATTTGTGAAGTTATAGCAGCAATACAACTCGCTAATGGTGAAGGAAAACATCGTGAGAAAATCTGAGTGTCTGAGCTATTTTACATACCTCAGCGCTTGAAATCGCCAGTCCGCGGTGGGCACGCGTGGTGATTAAGCCCATACTCTCTCTCTTAGAGAAGGCCTGTGCCCTACAGTGGGACGTCTATAGGCTGCTTATAAAATGGGTATAATCGCGATTGAATTTTAGAGGTAAACTTAACCATGTACCTTTAGTTTTTTTGAACTATAAAGTATCAACCTCGTTTAGTCCGGGCACGCAACTTCGGACTCTCCGCAAACGAAGACGGTCTCTGAGATAAATAAACTTGTGTTAGAGTCCGCTCGCTAATTACGGAGTGCTAATAAGAGTTAAGGGCAAGGGCGCACTCAGGGGGGGCTCTGTGGATTATCTTATTATTCCGGTCAGTAATAATCAAACTTCACATAAAAAAATCTGGGCCTAACATGCGTTTTTATTTGTCATTTTTATGACGCCCGCGCAATTATGACGAATCGATTGAGATCTTATTTGTCAAAGTCTGGCGATTGGTCTAGCAATTACGAGAGAACCTAGAGGCTGACATTCGTACTTACATACATACATACGAGCCAAACACATTAACCTTCTTTTGGGTGCCACCGCAGTCGGGTAATAATGATCATGCGCAGAATTGTATAACTATGACCAAGGTGATTTGCGGCTATTTGCACCTTACTCTTGCTTATGATAGGATATTTTTTATAAAATTTTTCGCATTCTACTCACCTATTACTATTTTTCACTCATACAAATTAACTTTTTTTTTGCGTCTCAGCAATCGTTATTATCAATGATTTGGCCATTATACGTAGCAGGGCTGTGAGATCACTCCAGAAAGCCAGCAGTGCTCTAATGTTACTGATGGCTTCCCGAGAGGACCCCAGCTTTCCAAGGATGGCTGTCCGTTGCTTTTCCATACTCTCACAATGAATCGTCCCGTGGGCGGGTGTTTCCTCCTCCTTGAGGCATACCCGGCATGGATGGCGTCCCATTGTGTGGAAGCGTTAGACACTTGGGTTTCCTCACAAAGTTTTCTTTAACAGTGTCCAAAAACCAAATACATTCCTGTTCTCCGTTAAGGTCTGCAGACTCGCAACTTCGGTAGGGCTGCGGTAAACTTGCGATTTCAGAAATCAGAAATCAATAATTTATTTCAACGTGAAGAATTTACATTCTGTTTGCTGAATGTCAATGTACTATGTTACTATGTTAGCCGCTGCCTTCGGGCCGTATTTGTAGTGGAGAAAAAGGCAGTGGGAAAAAAAACTCCACTCTGACCATCTTTTCTCAAATCATCTTAAACTTATACATCAAAGCCTATATGATATGATTCCGTGATAGCCACCAATAACTTTAAAAGCCTAAATAACACTTCTTACAAAAGTAGGAAAAACATTAATGCTGCGGCCAGACACGAACAGCACCCGTTCACGAGCATAACGCAGGGGTCAGCCATCACCAGTCTCAAGTTCTCAACCATTTTAGAGGGAGATAGGTGACCCGGACACCACGCCACCATTCAAATGACCTTTAGCAAACCTGCCAGATTGAGTTCTTGTCAGCTATAAAATTTGTGCTATAGTTATTAATGTGCAATCACGTCGTCAGTACACGTTTTTAAAACTAAATAAATTATAATATTAATAATTAAATAACAATGAAATCGCAGTGGAATTGGCTTACTACCAAGGGCTTATATCGTTCGTATACTCGTCTATTCTATAATAGGCTTTTTTACATAGCGATTTTTTAATGAATGTTTTAAATTTATTTTCAGACAAGGATAGAACATGTTCTGGAATTCTGTTGTAAAAACGAACGCAATAGCCTACGAACGATGTATTTACCTTGGCTAAACGAAATTTAGAATAAGCAAGCTTATTTCTATTTCTAGTGTTTACGTTATGGACGTCCCTATTTAATTTGATCTAATTTCATTGTTTCTAATTTAAGGGATAAATGCACTTCTATTAATTAGGAGCTTCCGTTTTCCACCTTATTTTACTCTAAATGGTATTAAAATACTTGAATACACGTCTAAATAAAATACGCCTGATCCGAAAGGCTATCAGGTCGACGTGCGATGTGCCCAAAGAAAGACAGAAGCTACACGTACCGAACATTAAAAGAAACCATTTGTCAACAAAATTTTGCTCGGAAATCATATATTTTTTTGGAGTACTAATTTTTCAAAAATATTAGCACGCAATGGATACATAATTGTCAATGCAAGAATGCTCTAAGGGTTAATACCCTTAATACTCAAATTTTGGCACGGCCTGTTATAGAATGATATTGAAAAGAACAATTAAAACCCATTGTTATGGTGCT
This sequence comes from Yponomeuta malinellus, assembly GCA_947308005.1. Lineage (NCBI taxonomy): Eukaryota > Metazoa > Arthropoda > Insecta > Lepidoptera > Yponomeutidae > Yponomeuta > Yponomeuta malinellus. The sequence continues at coordinate 2,815,308 of OX371016.1, read as the reverse complement.
CCGATCGGGTCATTTAGAATTCTACAGATTACAACACCCATGAAAGTGTGTCCAAATGTAACAAGAGATTAATCTAAGAAAGATTAATTCAAAATACCGGCACGTGATTGGCTGAAATTAGCTTGACGTGAGATTAACATTTGCTCGCTCTTCTAGAAACCGAGCGTCAGAGGCATGGAGGTTTAGTTTAGTTTGTCCTGTGGTTTCCACACTTAGCCTCATAATTGGCCCATTGTACGTAGCAGGGCTGTGAGGTCACTCTAGCTAGCCAGTCTCTTTCCGGAAAGCCAGCAGCGCACCGATGTTACTGCTGTCCTCCCGAAGGGATCCCAGCTTTCCTATGGTGGATGACCGTTGCACTTCCACGCTCTCATACAGCACGGAGGGTAGAGAATCTTCGGCCGCCCGTCGTCGGCCGCACGGGGCTAGGCTTGTTGCGCTAGTACTCTAGTCTGTAACTTTATTAGTATGTATTTAAGGTTTATTTTAGTTTGCACCGTTGCCCCCACACGTCGCAGACCCGTTGTAATGTGGATAAACCTTTAACCCAAACCAGTGCTATGTTCAAGATTCCGATGTTTTTATATATATTGCGGATTGAATTAATAATTGACGTCTCGTGTTGCTGAGTAGGCAGACCACTGAGTTAGCCAGGACGATAGTGGATATTATTCTAAAACACGATTCCTCTAAAGCACTCCTAAGAGTCAGTTTAATTTAATCTGTGGTTAGGACTTTTCCTTGTTGTCTCCACCACAGACTATTTTAACCGGCGTTATAAGGAATAAGTTTTATCATGTTCAAACTAGATAAGATAAGATAAGATTTATTGTGATTTTTTGTTGTACATAAGGTGTCTTTATAACTAAGGTAAAAGTACAAATCGCTCGTAGCCCCGGCTGCCTGAGTGATCTTAAACGATCACGAAGGTTAAGCAACACAGGGCGCGTTCAGTGCATGGATGGGTCGCCGTCTATGCCTAACGCTAGTGGCATTTTTCCGAGCGGTTCCGTGCTTCGCAAGGCACGTTAAGCTGTTGGTGCCGGCTGCCTTCGATAGATGGCAGTCGTTAAGCCAAGTCAGAGGCCTTAGGGCGGCTTGACAACTTCTGACAGTAGACGAGCCACTAGTCTACAAGCCTCCACCAATCCGGACTTGGCCCCCGTGGTGGAGTATGGCCTATACCTTCCTCAGGGAAGAGACCCGTGCCCCTTGGTGGGGACATAATGGGTTGATGATGAAAAGTACAAAAAGTACCGAAACGTCAGAAAATTTGTAGAATGAAAAAGTGAACTAGTAAATATCCGTTAAAATCCAGTTTTTATTATGTCTAGTGCTCGTGTTAACCTTAGAAAATACTATAATGTAAAAGTATCTAACAAGAACCCTGCTAATGTAGATTCATTGCATTAACACAAATAATACGACCACCTCAATCTAATGCTACCAGCTTACTTACAATTTTAGTTCTTCCAACCTCATTTTACGGTGTTACGGCTGGTATTTTCACGTCTCCTGCTTGCAGCATGTATTTGTATAGCCATAAACAATCCACACCAGTCCCGGGAGAAATCCACGCAAAAGACAATAAGAGACGCCTCTTCCCTGCCGCGGCTTAATTCGTCGTCTCAAAGACAGAGTTGGGATGAGTTCCACGCTTTCGGCCCATTTACATTAGACGACACAACACCGGCACGACACTGTCAAACCCGCAAACCACCTGGAAATATATCTAAGCTACGTTACTCATGTTCTCGGCACAGTAACATATTTCGGCCGTTTTATCATAAAACTGTTCGACTTACTCTTATAACTTGCCAAGGTTTACCCAAACCTGATTTCAATATTTTTTTTGTAAATATGTTTAATGCACAATATACTTTTATTACAGTTTTATAATAGTGTAGATTTATTGCATTAACATACAAAATACTTTAGTGGTTGCAGTAGATCAAATTAAATTACTTTATTTGCGTAATCACGTATTGATAAATGCTGAGCCACATTTCATGAAACTACAATTCATACTTGTCTCAAAGATTGGGATGAATTCCACACTTTTGGTCCATTTACATTGAACGACACGACTCCAGCATGATATTTTTCCAAGGCATCCGTTCCCCTTAACAATCTATCTCGTCTCATAGAGTATCTCAGTCCGAGCTGGACGGTTCCACATTGGGCGATATCCATAGCGCGACATCGTACAAAATTAGCATAACGTCGACATATTGTTTGCACACTGGCCTTAGTAAATATATGAAAGCACAATCTGAAGATGTGCGTTAACGTTATCATCCTATGGAAGATCGTCCGTTCTCGGGAATCCGAAGGGCAAATTTTAGAGTTTGTTGAATAAAACCAGCGGTATGTTGAATAAAACTAGGAAGATAGCGGTGTCGCATCATCCAATGTAGGAAACGAAGCACAAGACGGGCACCATCGCATTGTTGAGCGTTCTCTGCATCGTTCTTCGGACCGACACTATAAGTAAAGCTATGGGAGGGATCTTACAAACCGCCATACATCTGACGCATAATCGGACCGAATGGAGAGCGTTGGTGGCGGAAACTGCCCCATAGTCACGCCCCTCAGTCATGAGGACACAACTAAAAAGAAAGAAAGAATAAAACTATTCACCATACCTCCTCTCCAAATTTGCCAAGTTTGAGCTGTAAAATTAAAATACGCCATGTCTTTCCCTATTTATCAAAACACTGATGATCCCATGTAAGAAAGAAATTGGCGGAGTTCCTAAATTTTTATGTATTTATTAAACGAGAAGTTGGACTGTTTTAAGTGTAGTACTGTTTCTACATTTTATTCGTTTAACAATGATTATTGTACTTGTGTTTGTTTATTAACCTTAATAATCATGTAAATTTATGGAAGGTTTAAAATAAAGGAAAAATTAAAATTTTGTTTATATTTCATTTTCAGTTACGGTCGTGTCGAAGTCGTGTCGTTCAAATGCAAAAACACTTTTCTCTTCCACTAATCACGCATCTTTACAATCACCGTGTATCATCAACCGCACGCACAAATACCTCTTTTTGTTTGGTACTAGCACCTATGCCGCGTGAAAAAAGAACTATCGCAAATAGCATCGACTGTTGCCGACTGTACCCTTGGCTGAAAGTAAAACTCTAGTGGCGTAGCATATTGAATAATCGACTTTATCTCTTTGAGGCTAAAGGCTGGTTTTGCGGTCGTAGTTTCGGTTCAGGACGTTATGATTTGAAGTGTGCTGAGTCGGATGCCTAGCATGCTCTTATGAGAGGGTTGTAATGAGTGCTTTCTGTGCTTGTGTTTTCTGGTGACTGTTGTATTTTGTTTTGTGATTTTATGTTTTTGAGTATTGTGTCGTGAAATAAATATATCTTTCTTTCTTTCTTTCTTTTATATTAACGATAAAATTTTAATGAAAATTTATAATTTCCAGAAATACCAAATCCCACCAAAAACATTTTTATTTAAGATGTTTCCTAGATGACACCATATAGCGCGCTCTGTCAAAAAGTTATCAGATCTCATATAGAGCCAAGCTTCTACAGAACCTAATTCTACAAGCCTTAACTTCAAAAACTCTACACCTTAGTCAAAATAATATGTGGCTTGGCCGTTTTCGAGTCCCCTGCCAGTGAGACTAGACATCCATGTAAAGTCGAAGTCAAGTTATTTGTCGGGCATTATACCAGTGTAGTTAAAAAAGGAATGGGTTAAATGGGCCGGCAAAGGACGTCCTGGACGTGTAGGGATGACCGAATAGGGGATGTATTAGTAAAGGGCAAGACAAAATGTACCCGAAACCGGCGTGCGTGTATGCAACGACAAATTAATGTTGATAAAGTGAAAGAGAACTGTCAGGATCGTGGCATGTGGCAGACCCTGGTCTCTGCTTTCCCCTCCGGAATACAGGTGTGAGTCTATGTTATGTCTTGTCAGTTAAAAATATTGCAGAATCATGCCAAGTTTATTGCGTTCATACTAGGCACGCTGTTTTGTGTGGTTTTGTCTAAAGATGGAAGACTATGGTGCATGAAGATGAGTTCGACAAACTCAAGGGGTAAAGATAAAAGGGCCTCCCTCGAGACTACCTCGTTGATCTATCGGTGACACGCTTAACTACCAAAACAGAGGTCATGGGTTCAGTCTAGGTGTATTTCCATGTTTGTGACGCCCTTACCTAGTTACCATAGTACGGGGCAACCTAGTTTGGGACCGGACAAGTGATTGCGTGGTGTGAAAGTTACCAATATTTATAAAATTACTACCAAATGTTGTTTTGCCATATTAACTTAGCCCACGACCTCAGACCTACCAAATATAAACAAAAAAATTACATAAAAATCCGTGAAACCATTTCGGAGGAGTTCGATAACAAACACTGTGACCCGAGATTTTTATATATTTAAAGATTGTTATTACTTACCACCAGTTCCCAAATTGGGAATTGTCCGTTAAGATTGCATTGTTGGCAAAAACGGTGTCAAAAAATGCAATTTTGGGTAGAAATGGTTCCCAATTTGGAAACCGGCAGAAATAACTATGATTAATATTATTATTGTTTTATATCCTATATCGATAAGTTTGTAATTGTATGGATTGATGTTTGAACTCTTTCACGCAAAAACGGCTCAACGGATCCGGATGAAATTTTGCACAGAGATATATTATGGTCTGGATTAGCAAATAGACTATTTTGTCCCGGAAAGATACCTACACATCAAAATTATCACGCGAACGAAGTCGCGGGCAACAGCTTGTTGTTGTTGTACTTTCGAAACGCATCGAATAATCGCACCTTACATTTTATACAACATTTCTTCTCGAAGAAGAAAAAGAAAGACATTTATTATACCAACAAGATACACCACAGAAACAAAATAAGCAGATAAGTAACATATTATGCACAAACAACAGAAAGATAACTAAATACACAACAGACAAAACGAATAAATGAAACAGGACCATAGATTTAACCTGTGGTGTGTCTAAGTTGCCACAAAAGGCATCTGACTCGGCGTTGTGCTGAGGAAGTGATCTCTCAGCCCTGACTTTCAATCAGTGCCTACGGTCACCCATAGTTGTACTACGGAGTGCATGCCGTGGTGTTCTTTAATACTTTGCAAATAGTATCGAATTGACTAGACTTTTCCTCCGTGCCATTTTCTCCCCATAAAACCCAGTCGCAACAGGCGCAATAAAAAAAAACAAAAGAATCTACTCCTCCGCCGGCTAAGCCTGGCCAAATATTGGTCACGTATCGGAAAGATATCCCTTTTACGTCGACTCCCATCTCGCGCATGGATGGCTGCGGCAAAGGAAAACTGTCGCCGGTTCGTACGATTCAGCTTTGAGCTCTTCGTTTGTCCCTTAATTCTTGAGACTTGTAACAGACGTCATTGAATTAAAGGTGGAATTCTGATGGAATTGGTAAACAACATCGTTGCCACTCAGGAAAAAGCAGTAAAGTAGTTTGTCGTACATTGACAGAAAAACAGATAGCCGCCTTTGTTTCTATACGACTCATATACAGTCCTCACTTTCTCAAGCCTAGTTTTTCCACAATTAGAATTATTATAATAATTAAAAGCAGTTATGTTTTCGCCTTTACTATTATTTTATTTTGTTTTATTTATTTATTTCGTAACAGATCCCGCCCTTACAGGTTATCCACCTCATACAGCAGGTTAAATAAAAATAACATCACAGAAAAAAGAGGAAAATCGAGCACATTAACATACGAGTGGGTAATTAACATATTTTTTAATTACAATAAAAAGTTAAATCACATTAAAAATACTTTTCATTAAGCATATAAAATTAATAAACAATTCATAAAAATTTCATTAATATTAAACATGCATCAATAAAAATATTACCTATTAAAATATTATCTACTCAATAAAAATGTCACCTCAGCCTTTAATTTCGCGAGCGAGCATGTAAATATATCTATACTTGTTTTCCTATCAAACCAATTGAGTAGTCGGATTGCCACCGCTACGGGCGCCTCGCTCAATAACTTAGTGTTTGCACTTGGCTCATGAAAAAACTGGTGCCTTCTTGCCCTGATGTAATTATCAGGTACGCGCAAACCGATCAATTTCAAAATATCCGGATTATTCTGGTATCCGCGAACCAACCCAAAGAAATACGTCGCCAGCGCCACCTTTCTCCTGACTTCCAGCACTATACCGCGGTTAAAAAAATATCGTGATTTATTAATTAATAAAATAATTATTTACTAAGAACCTAGTACCTACATAATGATTCCACAACAACAGTCGGTCAGTGACACCTTATATTAAACATTCCTGTAAGGTATTCACTCTATCGTGTGGTCATACATAAATACACACCCTCTTTTTTCCTGAGCACAAAATCTCAGTGAAAGGTGGAGTAATCCGCCAAATGGTGCGTTATTATACGAGCTAATAAAAATTCTGCGCGCGAAAATCCCGGCGCTGTGATTGGTCGCCGGTCCCAAGGGTATGAACCCTATTGGCTGGTTACTGTTTATTCCATTTTCAAATTACTTTCACTGTCTACTCCGTGGTGGGTTTATTTATTTCATTGGCGTATTAGGGTTGCGGCGGAAAATGATTTGTTTTCTTGGATAGAATTGTGGTTATTTGCTACCGTTTGTGGGTGTAATTTTAACTATTGAATAGATAGAGCTTGACGAAGTTGCCTGTGAAATTAGTACACAATAAAACTATCAACAGATCATTAGTGGACTTTTTCTTAAGTCTCACATGAGAGGTCGCGGGTTGGAATCCTGACATGTGTCAATGACTTAAAAATTATTATATTTAACTAGCTGTTGCCCGCGACCTCGTTCGCGTGGTAATTTTGATGTGTATTTTTCCGTCACAAAAAATTGCCTATGTGCTAATACAGACTATAATCTATCTCTGTGCAAAATTTCATCCGGATCAATTCAGCCGTTTTTGCGTGAAAAAGTAACAAACATCCATCCATACATACATACTTTCGCGTTTATAATATTAGTAAGGATTTCTAGTACCAACATAGCATACAATTCTAGTAGAAGTTAAGCTTAAATGTGTACACCGAAATAGCATATCGTAAAAAAACTTCGATATAATCTAATAGCAACACCTGGGCCTTATTTGGCAGAACTAAAATTCATGCTGGATTTTAATAACGGCAACAGGTAGACGTTTGAAATATTCAAATGTTGTAAAGATAATGGTACGGCACTCTTCGTGCGCGAGTCCGACTCGCACTTGGCCGGTTTTTTTTTTACAATTGGTATTGTGCTACTGATTGTATAGAAAAAATAATACAAATAACAAAGTGTCATACTGGGCATCGTTATACCCTATATTTCTACTTATCTCTATGTATCTAAGTCACAAGCTGTCCTAAGAAGCCTGAAGTGGCAATCCGACAATAACATCGCAATTCTAAGCCTGTTTATTTAGTTCCATCAGCATTCAGCGTGATTCAAGACCAAATAGGCGTAATTCTACCCCGGGAAAGGACTTAAGGACGAAATTGTAGCGTGAATGGTGTATTCCTATTGGCCCCGGTGTTCTCGGCACTCTTACCGCTATATTTTTTATGCAGCCTATATAATGTCCCACTGCAGGGCACAGGCCTTCTCTCAGACAGAGTATGGGCTTAGTAACCACACGTGCCCACGGCGGATTAACAAATTCAACTGATTTATTTAAATAAAGAAAGGCATTTATTGTAACAATTTGAGCACTTATGTGAGCCCGATATGTGAGCACCTCAGGTTTCCGCACGATGTTTTCCTTCACCGCTAGCGAGTGGTATTGCTACTATAACTTCACAAAGGTACATCACTTAGAAAACAATGTTCAAACCCGCAACCTGCCAAATGTGAGGATGACGTTTTTCCGCTCCGCTATAATGTTTATTTTATTCACAATCAAAAGAAACAATGCGTTTGTGTTTTTTTACGTGTTATTTCTCAGATTAATATTTCTCAAAATGTAATTAGTTGATTTTCCACGTGAGTCCCATGTTGAATTTCAATTAACGGGAACAGCCCATGCGAACGGTAATTTCCTCCGCAAACCGGGGTATTCGCGCTACTTAGGTGCCCGGCCTCAGTAATGGGGGGATTCCCCTGTAGAATTTATGTTATTACCTCTCGGCCGTATTTGGTAGGTGTTTTATTTTTTTCGCTCTCGGTTAAAATGGGAAACGTGATTGTGGTTACGCGGTTAATATTTTTACGAGTTCTGGTACAGTCTGGGTGGTAAGAGTTTGTTGTAAATTCGACCGTATTTTAACAGGGTAGAGAGAAAGCATGTCAAGGTTTGATGGCATTTGGGGGGAAAATGCCTATAGCCATCAGTGGGCAGTGGCGATGTGGTAAGCTTTTTTCACCCATTTTTGACTGCTTCTTTGGCTCCCCATGGTTTGCTGGAATAAATCTCTTACAGAGATACGCTTGCATTTGTACATGTTATTTCTTATGTGCTTGTGCGTAATGTTCTGTTCAATGTTTAGGATGCATTAAAGTGTAATTATAATTGATTAGTTGCATAAACAAATAAATAATTATAATCAAACTTCGCTAATACATCCCCTATGACTTCTATTTTTTTATTCTTTCTAGCTAGGCAGTAAAATATAATAATGAAATATTTTTAATTATTCAGCAAACCAGTTTTTCGTGAAAAACGACGCCGTCTACTGGGTCCAATTGTATTTTCGAACAAATACACAAATATACAAACCAAATGTGATTCAATTCGGTCAGGTGACGATCACACAATATGAAGAAAAGTTTCATGAATTAATTTAGAGGGAAAGATTTGCAAGATTGGTAAGTTTCAAAACAAAACAATTTTGACTGTGCTGGTAATTTGTCTCGAAAGTTTCCGACTAATTGATGCTTCTAGCGACCGCTATTCGCGTTTTCACATAATCACTCTTCACATATTCTACCCTCCCAAGCGGTGCGGTTTGAGAGTGGCATATTCGTGAGTTTTATTTAATTAAGTCTGCTAATGGGTGACGCGTGGCGCCCCCTGTAAATGGAGTCCTCTTTGACTTAACAACCGTATTATATTATGATGGTTAACAGTTACGGAGAATAGGCCGGTGGGTTGGCGAATTAAGTACAGGTACAGCTTTTTTACCCGACTGCGGCGGAGCCCAAAAGGAGGGTAATGTGTTCGGCTCTCATATATGTATGTAAGTATGCCGGATTCTATGTTCTCTCATAACTTTTCCAAAGTCAGGTTTTGACAAATAATATCTTGATCGATTCGTCGTGTTTGTGCGAGTGTCATAGGCTATGTACATGAAATCAATATAAATCCAACAAAAAAAAAAACCCAAATTTACCCTTTTAACTCATTGTGAGGTATATCTAAAATAGTCCCGCCTACTTAGTAGTTAATTTTCAGCAGTCGGGCGGGTGGTTCGTTAGTTTTAATTTCAGTTTTTTTTTGCCCAAGGGTAAGCTTTACATCTGCAGTGAGGGTAGTGGAGGGTTAAGAATCTGCTATATGTCAGGCCCGTTTCGGCGTAGAAGCCATCGTTACATACAGGGTGTTACAAACTTGTTTTTAGTTGTATTTTAATAAACATAACATAAACTCACGCCTGTATCCCAGAGGGGTAGGCAGAGCCAAGGAACTGCCCCTTGCCACGATCCACGATTTTGTATTTTACTAGTTACAGAAAATCTTATTGCAATTATTTTATTAAATTTTATTTAAGACTTAAGACCTACGCCTAGACAGCCACTATTAAGTGATAAATTCCATTCTCTTTCGTTTTTGTGTAAGATAAGTATCAGAACAATTTCATGAAAGTCGGTAAAGCCGTTTCGGAGGAGTTCGACAACAAATACTGTGACGCGATATTTTTATATGTTAGATTAAAATTAATTAGATTAAAAAGAAAATTATTTACTTACATAAAATATGATGGTAAATAATATATATTTGATGACTCACAATTAGACCCGTTAAATGACTTCTTTAGTAAAGATGTAGAAGAATTAATTTTGGTAAGCTCAGCACAATTTCAGTTAAATAAGTATTTCTACCATTTTGTTTTTTGTTCCCCGAGCTGCAGTACCCAACGCTAGTAAGAGAATGTCACTGCACCATGGCTGGAAAATACATTTAAACTGTGCGATTGCGTTCATCATTCCGGGTCTAATTTATAATTTATTTACCTATTTGGAGAAAATGAAGTATAGAAAATAAATATTTAAAAACCGGTCAAGTACGTGGGGGGTTTTATCTGCTTTACATAACTAACAGCATGATCAACGTAATTTCCAATGGATTTTTTACGAAGTTTTCCTTGCCTGGTTACCATAGCACAGGGTATCCTAATTTGGGACCAGGTCCAGTGATTGTGTTGTATCGAAGTTATTATTATTAATATTATAAGTTGGTCGCCTATTTCTCGTTAACTTGTAAAGCCTATTTAGCCGTGATAGTTTTCCTTTTAAGTTTATTATATATGCTACTACTCTGTTTTTTTTTTCACGTTTCTACGTTCAACCGTTTAATCAGGAGCTCTAATTCGGACAAAAAATTGCGCTTTATAGCTTAATATGTCACAAACGGACCCCTCAATGAAAAAAATCTCTTCCTACACCCACAATATTTTAAACGACCAATCCAACGATACACTACCTATGGTATAGGAAAAAAAAAAAATTGCATTCCAAATTAAGGTGTAACCTAAAAAAAATTTTTTTTTGAAGATTTTATTCTACCGTTTTGTCGGCGTGATTAATATGTATGTCTATGTCAAATTTCAGCTTTCACGAACTCATCGTCTCTGAGAAAGGCCGTGGACAGACAGACAGACAGACGGACGGACATGGTGAAACTATAAGGGTTCCTTGTCGACTACGGAACCTTAAAATGGCCTCATCATCATCATCAGCCATTTGAGCCCACTGCAGGACAAAGGCCTCCTTCGTGGTTTTCATAACCATGGGGGGTTTTGCCATAATCGCCACGCTCGGCAGGCGGGTTGGCGCCGGATTAAGAATAGCGTCACTCCGTTTCCTTCCGTGGATGTCGTAGAAGGCGACTAAGGAAATCAATTACCAGGTGACGGGCAGCAGCGTCTTCCTGAGATTCCAACCGCATACTGCGATCCCCAAAATGGCCTCAGTCTGGGTGTATTCCATGTTTGTGATGTCCTTGCCTGGTCACCATAGCACAGGGTAGTTTGGGACCAAGGCAAGTAATTGTGTTGTATGAAAGTTATTTATTTATTTATTTCAGCGGGAATCAACCCTGAAAACCCTGCCTCCGGAGCTTCGGCAGTTAAGAGGGTGCTGAGAGGCCACGCGCCGCCCATTACCAGCCTTAATTAAATAAAACGCACGAATATGCTACTCTTAAAGCCCATTAATGGAAGAGTGGGGTGGGCGGTTAGAATCGCTTAGAGCTGGCAGGCGAAGGGTTGAGGCAACGGGTCAAATGTAACCAACAAAACTACACGTGAAAGCCACCGTTGTTAATACTAGCTAAGACATTGAAATACATGTATGAACATACATACATGCATACTTATATACATAATAATATTTAAATAAATGTTATAATAATCTCATAGTGTTTGTTATCGAACTCCTCCGAAACGGCTTCACCGATTCTCATGAAATTTTTTGTATAGGTACATTTGGTCGGTCTGAGAATAGGTCGTAGGCTAATATAGCCAAACAACGTTTGCCGAGTCAGCCAGTAATATGTTTTATTTTTATTTTTTTTATTTATTATCGTATTTATTTACTATCATAAATTAATAGTATTCACTGTTTATAATTAAAAATAACTAAAGAAACTGGACTTAATTATAAAAATTATTGCAAGATAAATAATTACATTACAGTTAAAACTATTGCGTTATTAATTGAATTAAACATTATTTACATTATACATATTACATTTACATATATATTAAAATTCGTGTTTTCGGCAATAAATGTAGTTCACTTTCACTTTCATGCATATACCATATTATTATATATGCACATAGGTATTAGATTAGCAAGATAAAAAGTACTCGAAACCAGCGTGCATGCAACGACTAACGAATGTTAAGGAAACAAAAGTGAAATGTCAGGATCGTGGCAGTCCCTGGTCTCTGCCTACCCCTCTGGGATATAGGCGTGAGTGTACGTATGTATGTAGATATTAGGTACCTTATATCTCTGTAAATTACTGGTGTGCAATAAAGTGTTATATATCTATCTATACATACATACGTAAATATATTATGAGTACAGGAATTAAGGGGCCATCTGAAGAAGAAGAAGAAGAAAGACATTTATTATACCAACAAGATACATCACAGAAACAAAATAAGCAGATTAGGAACATAATATGCACAACAACAGAAAGAAAACTAAATACACAACAGACAAAACGAATAAATAAAACAGGACCATAGATGTAGCCTGTGGTGTATCTTAGTTGCCACAAAAGGCAACTGACTCAGCGTTGTCGAGCTAACTAGCACCACAAAAATAATGGTTTTACAATAATTGGACAAAAAAAAATCATACTTCCTCTTAAATTTATTAAAATACTTTGACCGAGTCCCTTCTGAACATTCCCAGGCCACTCTAATCTTCACTATGGGAATATTATATCACAAACAGTCACGTGTCTACTTGATACTCCTCTTCAGTACGTTGTGCTTCGAGAACATACCTTTTTACTGGCTTTGAATCAACCCTCAATTGTCAACCAATGTATGTTGGACTCTGGTGCTTTGATAGGGTCCATACACATGCTTACGTATTGTGCGGTCTTGAAATCTGGTTGGGCATGAATGAGTGGTGATTTTTGTACATGCATTGTTGTTATTAATATGCACTTCAAGAGTTTTTCTACAAATTGAAGTTTTTTTGTTGCTGCGCAATTTGGCGGCTTTCAACGAACATTTTTTCTCATAATGTTATTAGCCGACTGCGAAAGTAAATGAGGGTTTTTTTACGCTCGTTTGTATGTATGTAAGTAAATCTATATAATGATGTTCCTTTATGATCGCGCAAAAGCTAAACGGCTGTACGTATTTTGAGTACTGAGGTGTCAAAAGAAAAGGTATGGACGCAAGTGGTCCTGACCGTATGACGTCGCAAAAAAATGGCGATCTTTCATCTTTCATATTGTTAGTAAGTATAACAAAAATAAAACATTACAAAGAGCTCTATTTCAAATAAACACAGTAATAAGTTTTCCACCCGACTGATAAAAAGTCGGCAACAAGGCTTCAATTACTTCAATGAGTTTGGAAGCTAAGCTGGCGAAACCAAACTGATGTACGAGATTAAAAGGCCCGACAAATAACTTGACCACATTACGCTGACTTTGCATGGACGTATTTCGGGTCTAATTGGCGAGGGCCGCGGGACGTGAATTGGAATTCTCCGGACATTAATTTGGTAAAATTAACAAATAAAAAAAATATTTTGCTCTACTAAGATTATACGTGTCTATGGCATCCTAATCCCAACCGCGCGAATTTTTATTCAAGTTATTAGCCGGGCATTATACCTACTCGAAATCAAATGCAAGTCTCGTCAGGGGAAATAGAAAGTTCAATGGAGCTTAGGCCATGTTTCAGACTTTTTGGGAGTCGGGTTTTTGTTTTTACATTATGTATTTGTATGTAGAAAACAGGAAATAGAGAACGGTGGCAGAATCGAATCGTATTGAGCAAAATACATTACATCACATAAACTCACGCCTTTATTCCGGAGGGGTAGGCAGAGGCCAGGGTTTGCCACTTGCCACGATCCTGACAAATCTCTTTCGCTTCACCAACATTCATAAGTCGTTGCATGCGCGCACGCCGGTTTTGGGTACTTTTTATCTTGCCCTTTGCCGGAAGTCAACAGCAGTATTGAGCAATGGTTACCGATCAAAAGATAGAAACCGATTTTACACTATACAAAATCACGACTACTTCACTTTTACTTTTATGAATCAGGGCATCCTTTGATAATAATATTCGAAGCGTTAACAGATTATCTCTTAAGCTCCAGATGACTGGCGCATTTTATGTAATCTTAAAATTCCAACAACTCCCAATCGAGAAATCAAGGTCGCCAAGCGGAATCCTCTCTTATGGACCTCATAATAAAACCCTAAGGAGGTGTTTAGAGGATTAAAATGGGCGACAAAAGCATTGGGGACAACATGAGTGTTGTGTTACCAAAATAATGGCACCGAAAGTGTTTCATCTGACGCTGATTCCGATCGGCGATAGCTACTGGCTAAGAAGTAAGGTTTTTGTTTGAAGAAAATGTTTGAGTGTATGGTTGTATGAATAAATGTTTGCAATTTTTTTACTTACCAATTATGTGTGACGTCGCACTTGGCATTTTATTTGACGACATGAAATAAGCACTGGGTGCCTTAATAAACTTCCAAATATTCAAACAAAAGTCGCACTAAGTCCCATATTTTGAAAGTGTACGATGTGAGTGTTATGTAACGTCACATTTAATGTGTGTTTGAAGCAAGTGAAAGCAATATCGGAAATATTAGTAATAATAATAATTTCCACACAGTACAATCATTTGTCCTGGTCCCGAACTAGGATAGGGTATCCTATGGGAACCGGGCAAGGACATCACAAACATGGAAATGCACCCAGACTGAAGCCATTTGTACCCATATACAGTGGCCTACAAAGCTATTATTATGAATAAACTTTATGTTATTTTATCTCATTTAAAAAATATTAATAGCAAAACTACTCAATCAGCCCGCATTCGTCCACTGCTGGACATCCCCCCAAGGCACGTCAATTTTTTTCTGCCATCGGATGGCCGGGAATGATTTTAATGAAACTCACGCCTGTGTCCCGGAGGAGTAGGCAGATACCAGGGTCCGCCAGTTGCCGCGATCCTGATATCTGTTTCGCTTCATCGACATTAATTAGAGTAGAATATATTTTAGTATTTTTTTATGACTCGCGATAGTCATACATAGTAATATATTAAACTAGTCCAACCGCGATTATTTAGTAGGCAAAATTTAATTACCTTTCCCTTACCACTTCAGCTGCAAAGTTGCCAAAGGTAATTAAATTTTACTTAAAAAAAAACCACAAGGGAGGCCTGTGCCCTGCAGAGGGCGTCAAGTGGCTGATGATGATGATGATAATAAGTAATCGCGGTTAGACCCGTTTAATATAGCACTAGAATATATTTTTAAAGTTAAAATACAATATTATAATATTTTCAACCTACGTAGTAAAATCCATTATTAGCTGCGTCTACAAAATAATAAGTACCTGTGGTTTATTGTAATTGTATTGCTGTGATATTCTGTTAAAATATAAAAAACTAAATTCAACATCAACGCCACCATGACCCAAATACCAACAGAAAGTAACATCTTAAAACCCTCTCAGACAACAATTCTTGATCACCGCACACTCCAAAGCGTCCACAAGTACATTTCAATTAGCTTTGGCGGTAGGGCTTTCAAAGATCACGCTGAGAGGCACAACAAGACTTGGTAGATGGATACAGAAGATCGAATCCAAAGAAGGTGATTGTTTAAAAAGTCCGATTCCTTTGTTATCATAGATTTACCCAAGGTGACATGAGAACTCTAACACCACCACAAACTCTTAAGGCTGCTCTTACGTGGAGAATGCTGTCTCGCTCACACAATGTAACATTTTTTATATTCTAGTAATATGACTAAACCTTTGATAAAGGTAGTCTGAGGGTTGGATGCACAATTAAACTACGGACATTTTAGATATATTTTTGTTTTTCTAAATGTAGTTTTTAAAAAAGAAAAATTGTTCCCAAAATTATTAATCTTGGAATCAAGTGTTCTTAATCAAAAACTGAATAAGTTTGTGCATATGTATGCCTTGAATGTTGGCAATTCTATTATCTATCAAACCCTCAGACCACAACAAGTGGACTCATTTTATTACAATCACTAAAATTTATAAATTGTGCGAGCGAGACACAGCCTGCCCCACTTAAGAACAGTCTTAAGGCCTGTTATAAAGCTTCTAACGCGCAAAGTACGCGCAACTTCAAAAAACAAATTTAAATCCATTTCCTAAACCAATAATTTCAATAAAACTAATGTAGATACAAGACTGTATTGCCGAGAAACCTATCTTCGAAAAAACGCATTAACCTGCGAAAAACAAAAAAGTACCTAATTTTGACAAATAATTAAGTTTTTCGACACCTAAATGGTTGTTACTGGAATCATACTATCCAAAATGTATATAAAACAATAAGTTAGTAAGTGCATCTTTCAATTTTAAATGTTTCATTCAGAAAAATAATTTAATTAAGGATTTAAGAATTTTCACCTCTTGATTCTTTGCAATGTACACAGATTTTCTGGTTTTATTTTATTATTTTATTTTATTTTTACATTTGGAGATCTTACAGCTTACGTAAAATACAGTAAATCAAAAAAATTAATGTCAATTAATTGTTTCAAATTGTGCGTAGTTAGCTTTATACAATACAATATTTATTTTATTTATTTTTTTATTTTATTTTATTTAGGACACAAACAGTCAAACAGGAAAAAATTAAAAGTATATGTAAACAAAAATAGACCTGGAGGTCCCTTAAGTAAACAAAATTATAATATTATAAGCATGCGATCTTAACCAGTTTTGATTCTTAGTATCTGAGATTTAGTATTGGTTACAGTAAAATAAAAGTATAAGTATGAGCCATTTTAACTTAATATTATTACATACTACATATTATTATAATTTTATACAGTATTAATATTATTTATCGCTCGTAGCCCCAGCTGCCTGAGTGATCTTAAACGATCACGAAGGTTAAGCAACACGGGGCGCGTTCAGTGCATGGATGGGTCGCCGTCTATGCCTAACGCTAGTGGCATTTTTCCGAGCGGTTCCGTGCTTCGCAAGGCACTTTAAGCTGTTGGTGCCGGCTGCCGTCGATATATGGCAGTCGTTAAGCCAAGTCAGAGGCCTTAGGGCGGCTTGACAACTTCTGACAGTAGACGAGCCACTAGTCTACAAGCCTCCACCAATCCGGACTTGGCCCCCGTGGTGGAGTATGGCCTATACCTTCCTCAGGGAAGAGACCCGTGCCTTATACTTATACTTAATACTTCAAGCGTCTACTTGTTGCCGTTATTAATATCGAGCAAAAAACGGCAAAGAAATACAGTCTGTTGTACGGGAGCCCCACTTAAATATTAATTTTATTCTGTTTTTGTATTTGTTGTAAAAGCAGCAACAGAAATACACCGTCTGTGAAAATTTCAACTGTCTAGCTATAACGATTCATGTGACGGACAGTGGAGTCTTAGTAATAGGGTCCCTTACCCTTTGGTACGGAACCCTATAAAGGAGTCCGTTCTCAACGGCAACCTTCACAAAATGTTGGTTTAGCGACACAAAAGCTATTTGGTCAGATTAGCTTATTATTGATTTATCATTAACAGTATTATTTATTTGATCAGATTAGCTTATTATTGATTTATCAGTAATAGTATATATTTGTTTATAACATATTTGTAAATATTCGTGATATTGGATCCAAACTGTGAATCCAAATTCGAAGTGGTAGGAACCACAACGTTGAAAAATGTTTTCTAATATGTTAAATGCTTAAGAGTCTGTCGTCCGAAGCCTAAACAATTAAAAAAACAATTGAGTCGGCCGGAACTGACCAGAAAAGGAACCATCGTTTTTTTCGATTGTTATTACTTTTCGTCCGGATATTGTTCCTTAATGTTTAACCTTGAAAAGAACGAATAAAAACCATTGTTATGGTTGTGGCCCGATCGGGTCCTTTAGAATTCTACAGATTAAGTTAAACAAATTTTTGGTAACGAAAATATTTTTTTGCCAGTATTTTTTTTTTCAAAACTAGCAACATATTATTTCTAGATCATGAATAGAATGTCTCTTGAAAAACGATGAACAAATTTAAAGTTACCCTGCAGTACGAAATACCTCATTCATCATCATCGTCATCAGCCATTTGACGCCCATGGTTTTCATAACCACGAGGGAGGCCTATGTCCTGCTTGGCAGGCGGGTTGGCGATCGCAGTATGCGGTTGGAGTCTCAGGAAGACGCTGCTGCCCATCTCTTGGTAATTTATTTCCTTAGTCGCCTTCTATGAGGCCCACGGGAGTGAATGGAGTGACGCTTTTCTTAATCCGGCGCCACACGAAAATACCTCATTGGTTTTAAGCAAAGAGAACCTTCTGTACTTCTTTCCGTATCGCCTTCCTATTTAGGCGGTAATATCTATATAGAGCGCACGGCGAGTGTTGGTCCAGGCACTTCTGTCGCATTGTCCGACTAATCTTGATCCTTGAATCGCGGATTATCGTATCGACAGGCGGGTGTCTTGCTATTATAGCGCGGATGACCGGTTTTGATACTTTGGATTTTTAGTTCGTATTTTTAAATGTTTAGTCCACTGTTAAAGGAAAGTTTCCTATTGTGATTCTTAGCTAATTTTACTCTAATATTAAATAACTAAGGGTCGAGGCAATTATACTTTTAGTATCTGACTGGCTACTCAATCATTATCAGGATTGCCAGCAGAAAAGAAAACTTAAGAGTAACAACATGGCCTTATTCTGGTTGTATATCCATGTTTGTTATTTCCTTGCCTGGTTACCAAAGCGCAGGGTATTCTAGTTTGGGTTCAGGACAAGTGATTGTGTTGTGTGGGAGTTATTATTATTATCTTTCTCCTTTCTATACCTAAATTCCAATACTCCTCCAAGTAGACAGCTTGAGGCTGACAAAAGTTCCTTGTTTTCGTTTCCGCTAGAGCTGATCTTTACCTTGTCTGTTTCGGTTGACCGCAGCGTTCTTCAGGATTCTGGGTAAATGAAACCTTTGCTATAGGGTCACCTTTCTCTTGAGCATACTAAGTGAAGGAAAACATCGTGACGAAACCTGAGTGTCTGAGGTATTCACATACCCCTGCGCTTGAAATTGTCAATCCGCGGTGTGCACGGGTAGCAATTAAGCCCATACCCTCTCTCTGAGAGAAGGCCTATACCCTGCAGTGGGTAGTATAGGTTATATAAAAAAAATACTACGTAAATTTTGAATATTACCAAGACCGGTCAGACCAGCTATATTTCTCTGAATTATGCAATAGTGCTCTAAGTCGCGCCTTTTGTCCACAGACCATTGTGTGTAATCGCCACTGTTTGTTCGGCCAAGTGTGATCTTAATGCGATAAACTTATTTTGTGAATACCTCCATTTCCTTGTGTTGTGTGTAATATTGGTCTCAGATGGTGAACTAAAGGGAAAGTATTTTGATATAAAATTGTGTACTCAGACTGTTTTATTCGCTTTGAGCATTTATTTAATAATTTGTCAAACTACGCTTACGATGCTAAGACTAGCATATAGGTAAAAAATCTTTCCCCCGTGTACCTAGCAAAAATATCACAAGTAGAACATCAAAAACTCTAAAAGATTTTTCATCAAACCAAACAGTATTTCTGCCTACCCCCAAGGGACTAGCGCATAATGTACTTATCCCATTCAAATTCATCAGCCTATTTAGAGATGGATCATATCAAAAGAAAGGTAAAATCCGTTCAACTTACGTAAGTATACGAAGTACCTATGTTGGGCGTATTCAGGTTGTAAGGATGTTTATATGATGGAAGAATAAAGAGTTTTGTCTGATAGACATAGTTTTATATATTCTTTATTGCAAATCATAAATTAGAAAATAAATTACGCGGCATTATTACAAAAAGGAACTTATATCTAAGAGAGATCTCTTCCAGCCAACCTTATCATAGGGTGTTTAAACTGAGATAAAGGGAAGAAGGGAAAATATATATAACTACATAAATAAGTAATAATAAGATAATACACTTACATATACATAATATAACTTATATTATGTATATGTAAGTGTATTATCTTATATCTCTTCTTGAATGATGTCATACCAGGCGGCATTTTAGTCACCTGACAAACTTTGAGGGATCTTTCTACTC
Source organism: Yponomeuta malinellus (assembly GCA_947308005.1). Classification (NCBI taxonomy): domain Eukaryota; kingdom Metazoa; phylum Arthropoda; class Insecta; order Lepidoptera; family Yponomeutidae; genus Yponomeuta; species Yponomeuta malinellus. The sequence goes on along the minus strand of OX371016.1, from coordinate 2,795,288 downwards.
GTCAATGCAAACAACTTTTACTATGGGGCCAAACAAATCAAAGCAAAAAATAAATCAGCTATTTCATACATTTGGTGCAGTTCTGCTTCTATCTTATGTATGGAACAGCTCTCATTTATTTTTTGCTCTGATTTGTTTGGCCCCATAGTAAAAGTTGTTTATATTTATGAGTAAAAATCCCCTTTAAAGTTTGGCAGTTGACTAAAATGCCACCCGGTAGAAGGACTCTCTTGAATAAAGTTAAGAAGCTTGTTCCATACTTGCGCAGCTCGGACGGTGAAAGAGTTGGAAAAAAACTTTGTTTTACAGGAAGAGTAGTCAGGAGTAGCAATACCACTCGCTAACTGTGAAGGAAAACATCGTGAGGAAACCTGAGTGTCTGAGGTAATAATAGAATAGAAAACGTTTTTTTCACAAATTTATTTAACACAGTATACAATGATACTTAAAGCTAGAATGTAATGGTAATCTCGAACATTTCGCGTACCTCAGCGGGCCAATCCGCGGTGGGCACGTGCGGTGATTAAGCCCATACTCTCTCTTTGAGAGAAGGCCTGTGCCCTGCCGTGGGACGTATATAGGCTGCATAAAAAAACACAATTAACAATCAAATCAATGCTGGCCGACCCTAATCGGCGATTTAAAAACAGATTTCATGCAACAGACTTGCGAGCTAATATCTGTACAAAAAAAGTACTTCGGCCCTAGTAGTATGTTCCCTGGCTACATACCGGGTGACTGAGGTATGTGTTCAGGATAAAAAAAAGTGTACAACAAAGAGTTTCTAGCTTTTAAGTATAGAATATTCCTTGGCTACTTATAGAAGGCCACCACAACACAAGCTTGACCCACCGTGGCGACTACAGTAAACTATCTACTTGTGTGTAACAATTTTTATTAATAAAGAACGTTTTTACATTTGACTTTTAAACATACCTGCCGCCAGAGGCATGTTAGTCCAAGATAAAAATTTGTGTGAAGAAAACTGCTTCTGCTCCAGTATAGAATATGTTCCCTGGCTACATACCTGGCGACAGAGGCAACACATTACCTATTTCGTCGCCTGGCAGAGGTTTTATTATATTTGAGGGAAGGATCGCGAATAAAATATGTATGTATGCGGTGCGGTGACATAACGCGGCGCGCCGAGGAGAGTGAAGACACGGGCTCGTGTATTGTGGAGACGGCTTATTTAATCCGTCAGATGCCATGAAATTGTGATGTGATCCTTGTTTAAAAAATACGAAACATAAAAGTGGCAAAGTTTTAGCTTGCTTTAGTTTTTCGTTTATTATTTTAGAATTACTAAACAGAAAGTTACACTGTGACATGTTAGGTAAGTAGGTAAACTAGTGTTACAAAAACATTTTAGATATATTCAGATGCATAAAAACGGTAGCATTCTCGTAGCACCTTTGTGTCATGTAGAGCGATTGTACATGCGCTGTATCACTAAAAAGTGGCCTTTTACCGCCACAAATGTAGGTAGGTACGATATTTGTCAATTTGCGGATTTGTAGAAGACACGCTAACCTTGAAGGGACATATCGTGAAGAAATCTGTGCGTCTGAGTTATTTACATACCTCGGGGAAAACTCTCTTTCTGTGCCCTGGATTGGAACCTATGCATATAGGACCTAAAAGATAGTCACATGGAAGTTTCATCCAGCCTTGTTATGATTTGTTGTTATAAGACTACAAGTCGACAAACCAAAGAAAACCGCTTTCAAACTATAATTAGCTAATTTTAACACTAGGTGGCGCTGACGTTATTCTTTATCGCTGTATCTAAGGATACAACCATATCGCGAAGAAGCCTTTATAAATTCATTATCATCATCATCATCAGCCATTTGACGCCCACTGTAGGACATAGGCCTCCTTCGTGGTTTTCATAACCATGAGGGGTTTTGCCATAATCGCTACACTTGGCAGGCGGGTTGGATGCTAGCAATACCACTCACTAACTGTGAAGGAAAACCTCGTGCTTCAAATCTCAGCGCTTGAAATCGCCAATCCACGGTGGGTACGCGTGGTAATTAGGCCCATACTCTCTATCTGAGAGAAGGCCTGTGCCCTGCAGTGGAACGTATAAAAGGTACAAAAAAAAAGTCCACACGGCAAATTAGACGTCAAAAAAAATCTTTCTCCACACTCGCCGCCCTCTTCCCACCGCATCAAGATTCAGTCAAGCCGCTCCTTGATACAATATGATTTATATCTTATCCCACCCTCTTCCCTCTCCCCCTCGGCCCTCCTAAACAGCCCCCTTCAAGTATATCTGGAAAGAAATGCCGGGAGAGTGGAGCTCGGGTATGTTTTGTGGTATATGTATCTGTGTGTCATGTTGGTGGTACCTAACACCTTGAATAAACTCGTGGCATGCTAATTACTCACACAAAAGTATACCAGCTACAGGTAAGTGTGAGCTACTAGCATGTGCGTCGAGATTCTGCCTAGCTCGCGTGTCAGGAGATAGCAAACAGGTTGATTTACAAATATAAATACCTATTAGTCCAAAATGTTTGCGTTGGTTACCAAACGAGACATAAATTTGTGCGGTGGTAACCGGGAGAAGGTTTGACATTATGATTTTTCCAAGAAGTTATTGTTTGCAACGGGATTTTTTCATGAATCGTGAAGTTCATACATAATTAACGTCAGAAATTAAGCTAATTAAGGGCCGTTTTCTGAATTAAGAATTGCACTAAGTAAATACTAATAAGTAACGTACTGTCACGCTCTTTTCTGAGCAATTCGAAGAGACAGCACTACAGTTAATTATTTACTAAGCGAAATTCTCAGTTCAGAAACTGGCCCAAGCATTGCGATAAGTGAAATTTGTAATAGATGCTTCCAATCCGTCTCACAATCGACTATCAATCCGTCACGAAAACGACTGCCTCGTTGGTCGAGCGTTATCACGTCTGATTACCATGCCGGAGGAAGTGGGTTCAATTCCGACTGGGGGCCGCCGTAAATTTGTACAAATGCCCTCAGTCTGCGTGTATTGTGTATTTCCATGTTTGTGATGTTCTTGAATGGTTACCAAAGCACAGGGTATCCTAGTTTGGGACCAGGTTAAGTGATTGTGTGGTGTGGAAGTTATTTATTATTGTTATATAACATATCTTTGTATGAAAACATCGGCAATGTGGTTAGATATTGAGATAAAAGACAACATCCAATTTTCATAATATGATTGATATTCATATGCTGATCTCTGACGATCCTTTTAGGCTTTCAGTTTATTGAAGATTCTGCGTTTCGTGCAAATAGAACAGGAAATCCAGTAATATTATAATATATTTATTACGCAAAAGAAAGTGTACAAAAGATGGACTTAATGCTAATGGAATTTTCTACCAGTCAACCCGCAGGGGGTACAGGAGAGGCAAATTGGGGTAGGCATGCAAAAACAGTTCGATAGATAGATAGATAGATAAAATATTCTTTATTGTATGTACACCAGGAATTACATATTATTTTTAGCCACTACAAACTTGACTCGCAGGCAAGCGACTGACATTGTATATTAACATTCAACATGCATACATAAACTCACGCCTGTATCCCAGAGGGGTAGGCAGAGACCAGGGACTGCCACTTGCTACGATCCTGACAGAACACTTTCGCTTCCTCAACATTAATTAGTCGTTACATGCACGCACGCCGGATTTAGGTACTTTTTATCTTGACATTTAACAAACAGAATATAAATTCTTTACTTCGAAATAAAGCTGTGATTTAAAAGTACTTTTTTTAAATACAATATGGTCCAAGCAGAGGCACCACAAGCAGTGGCAACAACCACACAAATTAATGAGTAGCCTAGTGGGTGTAACATTGGGCTCGGTTCGATTCCCAGCGCGGGCATGTACCCACGACTTTGTTTTCTAAGTTATGTACATTTGTGAAGTTATAGTAGCTGTGAAGGAAAACATCGCGAGGAAATCTGAGTGGCTGAGCTATTCACATACCTCAGCACTTCAAATCGCCAATCCGCGGTGGGCACGCGTGGTGATTAAGCCCATACTCTCTCCCTGAGAGAATCCCTGTGCCCCATAGCGGGACGTATATAGGCTGCTTATGTAAACGCGAGTACACCTACCTCGTCTGTCTGGCATAAGTGCCAGGCACCTCTGCGGCCTTTACTTTCTTTGTGTTTAATTTGTGTTCGTAGTTTATATTTGTCAGGACAATGTTTCGATGGAAGAAATAAAGGGGTATGCAAAGACCAGGTTTGCCACTCGCCACGATCAAGGCAAACCCTTTTCGCTTCATCAATATTCGTTAGCCCAGTCTTCTTACGCACATAGAATTGGTATGTCGTAAATCACAGTAAACAATGAATTCTAGTTCTATGAAATAAGGCCCTGATGTCTATTTACGTCTAAGAGAATCTACGAGGCGGCATCCATCAAACATTAGTGAAAAAATAAACAATTATGACAGCATCAACCTCCGACAATGGGTGATCCAATTTTTACACTGATTATTTTCGGTATTTAGCCACTGCAAATTATAATGGGCACTGAGCTCTAAAAAATCGCAACAAAAGAGGATAATAGAGTACAATGGAGCGGTACGTACAAACAAACGCGGCGGGTGGCGGCCGAACAATAAATATAATGGATAAACACTCATTTTGCACTCGAAAAAAACACCAAACTATTCTGAACCCTAATCCAAAGTCGTAGGGGTGGAATCAGGTAGGTTTACCTTCGACAAAAGGTCTCAAAAATCAATGGGCCATACAACGGGCGCTACCTACATCATTGAAGGCTCAAAGTGAGTTATTTGTTGTGTTTTCGCCGTAAAGAAGATACATTGGCAAATCGGATCGCTAGATTCGGCACGGTCTATAAGCGGCCTATTCTCTCTATAATAAAGCGATGTTTTAAATACTCAGTGAGGAGATACATATTTTAGGTACCCTATATACCTACGTCCCTCTGCAGGGCACAGATGCTCTCTCAGAGATGGTATGGGCTTAATTACCACTCGTGCCCGCCGCAGATACATCCAAACCTCGAAACATCTTCACAAACTTTCACATTTAATTTATTTTTTGTTTTTTTTAAACATAAACATTTACATACAGGCACATACATTGCTTCTGGCCCCACACTAGGATACCCTGTGTCGTGGGAACCAGAAACAACGACATCACAAACATGTAAACACCCAAGACCTGGGGTTTTTTTTTGTCCCCAGCCGGGATTCGAACCCGGGACCTCTCGCATGGTATGCAGATGAACTACCGCTGCGCTACGAGGTCGTCGTTTATAGTATTATATACTATAGAAGGATTACATTTTTGTGTTTTTGGACTTCCTATATACCTACCTACCTACCTATCAATAAATAGCTATCGATTCATTCTATAATGTACGATAACCATACATTCACCGGCACATTTAACCGTCCACCTATTTTTCGTAGTAAAAATCCTGTTTCCGTATCATTGGCCTAAAAAATGCATCCATAAGCAGCCTATATACGTCCCACTGTAGGGCACAGGCCTTCTCTCAGAGAGAGAGTATGGGCTTAATCACCACGCGTGCCCACACCCAGACACTCAGGTTTCCTCACGATGTTTTCCTTCACCGTTATCGAGTAGTATTGCTACTATAACTTCACAAATGTACATAACTTAGAAAGAAAAGTCATAGGTACATGCCCGCACTGGGAATCGAACCTGGGTCTCCCGCTTCAGAGTCCAATGTTCAACCCACTAGGCTACCACCGCTAGGTGCATCTCATTTAATAAATGGTCCACGCGATACAGTAAATAAATGCGATAGATCTCTTTTTTATTTCTAAAACGTCACTTTTTGCTATTTTTAAATATAATTGACTTTATTATATCGTTTTTGTTGCACTAACCCGTGCTGAGGACAACTTTAAAACCTATTTAGAGGCTAAAAATTCCACCCATGCCGGGACTTGAACCCGCGACCTCTGGCTAACCGTACTAGGGCGCTCGCAACTGAGCTAATGAGTAAGTGCAGGTTTTCACCGTAGGTTTTCAAGGTGGCTCTATAATGGTGTGGGGAGAAATTTCTTACGAAGCACGCGAGAAATAATTGCTCCCGGACCTGGTGGTCATTTCTGGAGGGAGTTTGACAGCTCCATGGTACGTGGAGGAAGTTCTATAAGAACATGTGGTTCCATTTGCTCCGTTTATTGGAGATGATTTTGATCATATGCACGATAATGCCCGAGCACATATAGCTGGCGTAGTGACGAAGTACCTCGATGCTGTCGGAATTCGAAGATTACCCTGTCCCGCTTGTAGTCATGATCTTAATCGAAGTAAAGTAAGTAACATATTTGTGCCCGGATTTTCTCAAAACATAGAACTAATGTACTTCAGTAAAATAAATTAAATACCTATTTCTCAGTATATAAAACCATAGGGGTGAAAAGAAGTCTGATTTTCTTGAAACGTAGAACAAATGTACTTCAATAATGTAAACAAAACATGTACTCGTGTTTCTCAGTTTATCAAAATTCAACCCATAAGGGGATGAAAGAGGGTGCCAAAATGTATACTGGGATTGATCGAGCTCTCCTATCAGCCCGGTCATTAACATGACATAACATGCACCTAAAGGAAAAACTTGTAACGTATTAAGTAAAAGGGTTTTACTATAACTATAATCTAAGAGATCAACATTCTAAACATGAAGTGATTGCACAACACGTTGTTATAGCTCTAGTTTTCGGTTGTTATTTAAAAAAAGAGATAAAACTTCGACGAAGGTAGGCTTTAAGTAAATGAAGTATCTGCAACTTACTTAGAACCAGTCTTATCAACTAAAGTCCACGCGATCGAAGTCGCGGGCAATAGCTAGTCTACACTAATATTATAAAATAGTAAAAATGTTTGGGGGAAATTTCTGAAAACACTTTTCCGATTTCAAAAATTAAATCACTAGTTCAAATTAAACGTAACATCGGTTGCTTTTTCAAAACTTTTACCTTGGATGTAAAAGGCTTGTAGCGCCACCTATATATACGTTGGGGTAGGAAATATTTGTACAGCGCCATCTTTTGGTGGTATTTACCCTTTTCAGTAACTTTGCCGAGAAGGGTAGGCGAGTTTGTAGGGTGGATTGGGTACGTTATGTGGGGTTGGGATGAATTTACTACAGTTGCTTAGATAGAGAGGTCGCTGTAGCTATTATTAAATGATCAAATAAAAACCGGCCAAATGCGTGTCTGGCCACGCGTAGTGTAAGGTTCCGTAGAAGGGGGAATTTATTACCTGATTTACAGAACAAACAATTTTATCAAAGTGATTTTCAGTAGAATTTGTACGATGTTTTTTTTATAAGTTGGTCGCCTATTACCTGCTCGTTAATTTGTAAAACCTACTTGGCCGTGATAGGTTTCCTCTTAAGTTCATTATTATATGCTACTAGTTACTATACCGAACAAAATTATCAGTGATTGCCCAATAGAGGTAGTCAATGAGTATGTCAACCTTGGACATTGTTTATCTTTTGACTGCGAAATCCAGGTAAAGGAGATTACGCGGTGAATTCAGCTGGGGTGGCCTGCTTCCGGTAAACGTGCTGATGTCTTAAAATCACAAACAAGACATGTAATCAGTGTGTTCTGCCCATTCTCACATACGGAGCCAAAAAGTGGACGCTCCCAAAGCAGAATAATAATATGCATCTTAGCAGAATTAGCGAAACAGTCTCGGGATTGAAGTGACAACCTGGCGGTGAGGCGAAAGTTCACTTTTAAAATAGGCCGCCTAAACGCTATCGTGGGCAATATGGCGTCGTACAGGAATCAGTGACGTCACTGGTCAGTAAGCAAACAAACGTCAACTCCACAGAACAATTAAATACTACTAGGAAGAATGCCGACTCCATAGAAAAAAGTGGGGTACTAAAATTGATTGTAACGCCATGTATTGTGTGCCCCAGAGCAGGAACTTTTAAACATTGGGGCAGGAAAAAGCAATTAAGTGTACTAGGTTCCTTGAATAAATTTGAGAATTTTGGGGATTCCAAATTTGACAGATGCTATATTTACTGACCTGTGACGTCAGCATAGATTTGGAAGAAACAAAATTATCAAGTTTTATCCTGGTTATTTTGGATAAATGATCCATTTTTAGGGTTCCGTACCTCAAAAGGAAAAACGGAACTTTTGTAGGATCACTTTGTCCGTCCGTCCGTCCGTCTGGCCGTCCGTCTGTCTGTCAAGACCCTTATCTCGGGACCGCGTGGAGGTATTAGGTTACTTATAAGTTAAAATGCCTTAAATCGGTTTTAAATCGGGGACGATACCCCGAAACCCTCTGCATACTTAACACGAATATAATATACATATGATACAAGAAGTGCTCGTTTAAAGCTATGGGAGATAGATTGTAGCTTTGGCTCAGAGACACATTACATTATGTAATTCCTGGTGTACATACAATAAGGAATATTCTATCTATCTATCTATCTATCTACATTAAACAATTCGTAGTTTATTATGACAATCCGATGAACGTTACGTAGCTGATTAGTACAATTAGTCTTCCTACTTGTTAGTCTGTGCTGTATCGGCTATGCAATGAACATCAGATCAGTGGCCTAATTACGCGCACCAAATCCTGAGCGATTCCAATCGTCTAACTGTCAAATTGCATACTAATTTGACAGTTAAACGATTGGAATCGCTCAGGATTTGGTGAGCGTAATATAGGGGCAGATCAGTAGCCTAATTACGCTCACCAAATCCTGAGCGATTCCAATCGTCTAAATGTCAAATCCCATACTAATTTGACAGTTAGACGATTGGAATCACTCAGGATTTGGTGCGCGTAATATAGGGGCAGGTCAACCGTGAGTTCTATGAATCAGAGGCCTGGCTGCGATTTGTAAGGGCCGTCTCTGCAACATGTGACCGCGCCAATGTGCGGCAGGATTAAATGGCAATAAAATTTAAAGTTGTTAACAATAAATTAGGGTATAAAGATTAAGATAATCGCTTGACGATAAATGAAGATAGCTTTTACTATAAATTTGAATACCAGCATCTCAAAAATCGTAGTTGTATTTTTTTATTGGATAGTTATGAAGGGCGTTAGTCTGGTGCTTTGGTAAGTGTAGTATTTCAATAAGGTACCTACATGTTATTTTTTTACAAGCTTTTATTTAGTTTTACCTGTCCCGGGCCTAGATTCTGTTAATGAATTGTAGTATCATGACAACTGCATGAACATGGCGATTCCATTTCATGGCTGCTTTAAGTCTACGCGGGCACGCGTATCAAACCTTCTAGGCGTCAATGGTATGAAAAAACACGTCACGTGACCCGACAGTGTATCTGTCATTATACTACAATACACTAACTAACAGAATCGAGGCCCTGGTGTCTGTCTGTAATCAGATCTTGCAAGTTAAATTTGATCCACTTCCCGGTAACCGATTGAGCTGAAATATTGCATGCATGTGTAAATTGGATGACGATGCAAAATTATTATCACACGGAGCTGATCTGATGATGGTACCGAAAGGTAGCCATAGGAGCTCGGTAGTCAAACGACACAACCCCATCGAGTTTGGACTTATTTGATCCGTCTTGATGAGTAATTTGGTGCTAGATGGTAACCAGGGTCTGATGATGGGGCCGGATGATAGCCATAGGAACTGAGTAATTGAATAGCATAACTGCCTCGATTATAATTCGGCTTGATGGGTGGTTTTTGATAGTGGTTAATTTGGGTTGATATGTTGTAAAGTTATTAAAATATAAAATACCAATACATACAGCTTTAAGTGCTTAAAGCAACACACCGAGAGCGTACTACGGGCTATATAATGGAAAAAAACACTACTAGGTTCTAGTTACTACGCCGTAGTCAATCTCGCATCAACAATACTAAAAAGTTAAAAATAAAATTAAAAGAAAAAAAACCTTTTTAAAACAAGCTTTAAAAAATTTAATTAAAATAACTACTTGTTAATAAAAATAATTAAAAGAAGGAAAACGTCGTGAGGAAACCTGAGTGTCTGAGCTATTGACATACCTCAGCGCTTGAAATCGCCAATCCGCGGCGGGCACGCGTGGTGATTAAGCCCATACTCTCTCTCTGAGAGAAGGCCTGTGTCCTACGGTGGGACGTATATAGGCTGCTTATGATGAAAAAGTTAAAAATAATTTAAACCTCATAAGAAAAATACCATTATAATTGTATATGTGGGTACCCCACATTGCAACCTTTACGTTACAACCTAACGACAATTAACCTTCTCCTTCTACGTCACAATAATTCCATATCGTACATACCTAATTATATATTTTTCACACCTCCTGCTCGACAATGCCTTATTACGTACCGTCAAATATCATCGTAAAGCATGGCCTTGTCTCTCGAGGGCAATAATAATTAAGAATTTCCCTAGGGAATAAAGTGATTTGAATTTAGAATGTCAAAATTCGCATGAAAACTATGGAGAAGCCCCGCATTGCAATTCGAAATTCGAATTGTTGTTCGAAACTCACCTCTTTTTTTTCTTTTTTTTCTGAAATACTGTGTCCTGTGACCGCGCGAAACACCAACAAAAAAAAGAAAAAAAGGCGCGAATTGCAAATACGAATTTAAAAGTTATATTCAATTTAAGTTGCTAAGCCGTAAAAGAGTGTGGACTTTATATTTAATTTCAGGTTTTAATACATATTTTCAACTTATGCAGCCCTGTCTTTTTATTGTCTCCCAGATGGTGTGAAAAGTAGAGTATTCACCTCTGGAATAAAACATGTCTTAGTCTCGGGCGGTATGAACCCCTCGCTTCACTCAGGACTCTACATAACTCCCTCGCTTCGCTCAGGAGTTAAAATTTAACTCCCTCGCTGCGCTCGCGAGTTAACTCGGAGTCCTTCGCTCCGCTCAGGGTTCAATATGCCGCCCATGACATAATACATGGTTTTATTCCCTTAGTACATAATCTACTATTATATATTTTTCTTAAACCCTAAAATTTTACAACTTGTATTAAATATTTGCATTTTTATCACAGACACATTTTTTTATAAATAAAAGCGCTTTATTTCACTCAAAAGGAATGATCACGTCTGAAACAATCCTCTCCGCATAATTTTGAGCATTGAGTTTGCCCCTGATCGAAATGAGATCGGTTCTTCCGCCGATTCAAATACCATTATCGTTTTCTCTCCATATGAATGAACTTCCTGTCAAATCTAGAGGTCCTCCAGACTCGAGCTTGTTTTGTACCCGGCCTCATACTAAAACAAGATACATCGGTAAAGCAAACACAACGCAAGTCTTTTTCCTCCCAGTTTCTGTATTCGCTAGCCCAATGTAAACGGGCCCTACGATTTTAATGGTTTTGTAACGCTATTATACACTTTCGTAACAATCCTGATTGACAGTTGATTTTCAATTTTTAATCAAAATTTAAAGAAAATTATTTATTTATATAGTGCATTTCACTAAATAGAATCACTAAATAGGCATTTGACTGCGTAGACCATAAAACACTTCTCTTGAAATTAAAACACTACGGAGTGAATGGGAGGAGCTTAAAACTTATGAGATCATATTTAGAAGGGAGGGTTCAAAAAGCTGACATAAATAGGACTAAATCATCCGGGTCGAAGGTTAAGATGGGAGTGCCACAGGGATCTATTTTGGGGCCGTTCCTTTTCCTCGTATATGTAAATGATTTGCCGTTCATGGTTCAAAATATGTCAGAGATAGTATTGTTTGCAGATGACACGTCACTTATTTTTAAGATTAAGAGACAAGAAAATGACCTTGCGGGTACAAATAATGCTCTCTCTAAGGTACTATATTGGTTTACTTCTAATAACTTATTATTAAATTCAAAAAAGACAAAATGTATAAAATTTACACTACCAAATGTCAAAATGGTTGACAGCAATGTTATATTGGGGAATGATAAACTAGACCTTGTAGAAGAAACTGTATTTCTAGGTATCACAATTGATGCAAAGCTTCAATGGGGTCCTCATATAGGAAAATTGGCAAATAGGCTCAGTTCTGCAGCATACGCAGTTAAAAGAATCCGGGAACTAACTGATGTCGCAACTGCTAGGCTTGTTTATTTTAGTTACTTCCATAGTATTATGTCCTATGGTATACTACTGTGGGGTCGGGCTGCAGACATTGAGACCATCTTCGTCCTGCAGAAGAGAGCGATCAGATTCATATATAAGCTAGGCAATAGAGATTCGTTAAGAGATTTCTTTAAAGAAACCAACATCCTAACAGTTGCTAGTCAGTATATCTATGAAAATATTATGTATGTTAGGAAAAATATCAGTGACTTTAAAACTGTAGGTAGCCAACACAATGTAAATACTAGAAATAGACATAAACTTTCGTTCCCAAAATTTAGGCTGGCAAAGGTTAACACATCCTTTATGGGGCATTGTATACGTTTCTACAATAAGATCCCTGAGGATATAATAAGCTTGCCAGAAACGCGGTTCAAAAAATGTGTGAAGCGCACTTTGTGCCAAAAAAGCTACTATAACATTAAAGATTATTTAGATGACAATGATGTCTGGAATTAAAGCCAGTTCAATGCATGAGTTTTAGAACATTTATATAAATCCTGTAAATTAAGGACTTGAAAAGACTAAGTTTGGAGTTTTTTGTCCATTTTTTCTCCAAAATGATCTAGATTTTGAAATGGACACCTAGTTTAACTTGTAACGTTCATTAAGTCTTAGTTTCTGTGCTACTTTGAATAAAAAAATTTGATTTTGATTTTTTTGATTTTGAATAACGACCCAAACAAGTTAAAATAATAATACTCATTATATTCTTTTTGTTGCACTAACCCGTGCTGAGGACGTAGTGTACGTAATACAGAGAAGTTTGTAAAGAGGCTCGAAATTTCACTGATGCCTACACTTGCCCATTAGCTCAGTTGGGAGAGCGCTGGCACGGTGAGCCAGAGCTCGGGGGGGTCAAGTCCCGGCATGAGTGGTATTTTTAGTCTCTAAATAGGTTTTTATAATAATACTCATTTGCGGCGATACTCTAAAACGTACTTGATCCCTAGACGCTTTTGATGTTTGTAGCTCGTATTACCTACTGTTATTGTTTTTAATGTGGTCTCTCCAATGAGATCAATTTTTTTTCATTTCTCTATGGGAGGTTTTGACTATTAAGAAAAAAAGTAGTTCCCAAAAACTCTGTAGATGGCGCTGAACTGACTACGTTACTAGCCGTGCGTTCTGATTTGTGACCGTGAGTAATCATGGGCAAATCGGAACGCACTAGAGATTTCTCACACGACGTATTCGCACTCATCTATGATAGCCGTTCCGAATTGGACGTCAATGGATATTGCGATATCGTGAATGGATATTTATTTGTGATGTGACAATTAAATAATGAAGGTTTCGTTTTATGATCTAAAAATTAAATCTAAGTGAAATAATAAAAAATAATGTGACAATACGTTCCTTGGAGTAAGTAACTTATTAAGTTCAGCGCCATCTATGCAGCGACTAGGGAATAATAAAAAAAAATCCCTCATTGCGTTGTTTTAATCCTTTAGTGCATACCTGCTGAGCTGTTGTGCCGCGTCAGTGAAGAATACGGGAAGAAAGTTCCCGGATGACTTCATTTTTGGAGCAGCAACTGCTTCTTACCAGATTGAGGGAGCTTGGGATGCAGATGGTAAGTAGAAAAAACATCTAGGTATAGAAGTATAGCCAACATATTCTAAGAAATTTGGTTGGTAAATTAAACGTGCCTCAACAAAAGATATCGAATATGTACGCCAGTTTATTTTTTTAAAGGTGCTTTCGAAAAATATATCGCCAGAAACTCGAATCTATTAGAACCACATTAGAACCATTAGCCACTTAGAGCGATTCGTGGGTCACTGTCCTCATAGACTGAGAGGCAGTACCTACTAATTGTCTGCGAATTTTTAGAAACAAGATTTCCGTAATATTTTTTTAATTAGATTTTACGTCTACATTAAGAGTAATATTTAGTCTAAATATATAGCATTTTTTATTACTAATGACATAACTGCGTCTGTCAAGTCACCCAGATTTCAGCGTGTATAAGTAGTATCAGTTATGTAATAGAGAAATAGATAACTCTTTGTTACACACCTGTAATCGTACGTAAAAAGAGAAGATACTTAATATCAAGTTTCAATAGTAAACAATCGGTGACATTGTCGCTAAGAACGATCTCTTCCATGCAACCTTAGGATGGACCGGACTGAAAGTAGACATGAGTAAGCCGTGACACATTAATTTAATTGACTTATCCCGGATTTCTTGTGAACTAACAATCTGTCAATCTATTGTTAACAAATCAAATAATTTGTTTACAAAAAAAGTTTAAGTCCTAGTGACATGAATAGACTTAATGTGGGTAGGTAGGTTTGAAAAAGATAGCTGTGAAATAGGAAAAAAAAAACCACTCAAAGTTGTTAACAGTATGTGGTTAAATATAGTATGTTGTGATTTGCTACTTCCAATATCTCCGTCCAACTTTCAGGCAAAGGTGAAAGCATCTGGGACTACTTGACCCACAATTTCCCTGAATTAATCGAAAACCAAAGCAACGGTGACATCGCTGGTGACTCTTACCACAACTATAAACGAGACGTTGAGATGATAAGAGAACTAGGCCTGGACACCTACAGGTTCTCCATCTCCTGGCCAAGAATTCTCCCTTCAGGGTTTGCCAACGAAATAAACCAAGCTGGAGTCGACTTCTACAACAACTATATAAACGAAATGCTGGCTTACAACATCACTCCTATGGCCACGTTATACCACTGGGATCTACCGCAGCCGCTACAAGAATTATGTGGCATCATGAATCCTCTATTCGCTGATTGGTTTGAAGACTACTCACGTGTTGCCTTCGAGAAATTTGGTGACCGGGTGAAACTCTGGGTCACGTTTAATGAGGCGAAACAAGTCTGCTACTTCGGTTATGGAGGTGAATTACTGGCACCGGTGGTCAATGCCACGGGCATAGGCGAGTACCTATGTGCTAAGAATATAGTGATGTGATGGCACACGCCAGGGCGTATCATTTGTATGACAATGAATTCAGGTCAAGCCAAGGAGGTGCCGTCGGTTACACTAGCGAAGTGCAATGGCTCGAACCGTTGACGGATTCTGAGGAGGATAAAATAGCTGCTGAGCTTTACCGGCAGGCTATAGTAAGTACGCGTATTACACCTGTATAATGTGTTTATACATACATACATACATAAACTCACGCCTGTATCCCAGAGGGGTAGGCAGAGACCAGGGCTGCCGCTTGCCACGATCCTGACAGATCACTTTCGCTTCCTCAACATTCATTAGTCGCTGCACGCACGCACGCCGGTTTCGGGTACTTTTTATCTTGCCCTTTGCTAATACATCCCCTATTTGGTCGAAGTATGTCCGCCTGGGTCGTCCCTTACTGGCCGTTCCACCCACTTTCGCTCGATATATTTATAAACAAAAAGAAACATCAGAAAATGTATTTAAATTTTACTTAAAAAATCTTTTTCTAAGATTATAAACTTTACAATTGGGTTGCATAGGAAAGTATATAGAATGATAAATGAAGTCTTTAATAATGTGTTCTATTGTGGGCGCAAATCCAACTCGCACTTGTCCGTTACCTGGAGAACTTACGGTAACAACAGTGGTTTAACTCTTGATATTATGTAACACTACCTGTCCCGGCAAACTTCGTACCGCCACAGAATCCCTTTATACGATTCTGCCACAACCCTGGCGAACCCTGGCGATTGGCTTAGAACCGTTTTCGGTGGAAATCCGGTAAGGATTTTGTTGAAAGTTTTCTTTGCCTAACCATGACCTGAGATGAGCTCCGAACTTGAACGATCAAGTAAAGCCTTAAATATAATGCTTTTAAATGTTGTAACGATTAAAAAATCTTAAAATAACATAAAGTCACGCCTGTATCCCAGAGCGTTAGGCAGAGACCAGGGTCTGCCAATTGCCACGATCCTGACAGGTCTTTTTCGCTTGATCAACATTCGTTAGTCGTTGCGTGCACGCGCACCGGTATCGGGTACTAAAAGTCTTATGGTTACTGCTGGCTGGACCAACAACCTGAGGCAGATTGCTGGCGGCACCGCGGCAGCTGGATGAAGATGGCTGAAGACAGAATACGAAAGTGGCGTGCCTTGGGAAGACCTATGTCCAGCATTGGACTAGTACGAGCTGATTGCTGTAATCTTGCTTTAGCTCTCCTTATCGGAGTCAACATGTATTTTTTATTAGTATCTCCACAGCAAGGACCAGACAATCTGTACAATACACTTAAAGACGTGGTACAGCGGTACGGCGATCTAGAGTTCTACATTACAGAGAGCGGTTTCGGTACCACGGCTGGCTTAGAAGACGATGAAAGGGTAGATGTGTTCAACAACTGCTTGGAAAGCGTCCTGAACGCGCTAGATGCTGGGATAAACGTTAAAGGCTACATGGCGTGGAGTTTGATGGACAACTTTGAATGGGTCTTTGGTTACCAGTGAGTAGACGCCTGTGTTAAGCAATTTGTGTTTTTTGTGCTGTGAGATTTATACACATCATCAAGGGCATTTTAATATTACAACACTATTAATTACAAAGCTCGATAAATACATCCTTTATGGGGTAATCTGAACGTTTATAATATCCCTAAGTACAATTATAATATCCCTAAAGATTTAATAAACTTACCAGATATATGATAATAAGAAAGTATACTTTTTTATTATATAAGCATTAACTAAGCACTTTTTGTATTGTTTTTCTATAATGATCTAGATCTTTCTTGAAATGGACTAGATGAATCCTATGTTTAATTTAGTAAGTCACAACTTCTGATACACATAACATAAACTCACGCCTGTATCCAAGAGGGGTAGGCAGAGACCAGGGACTGCCACTTGCTACGATCCTGACAGATCACTTTCGCTTCCTCAAAATTCATTAGTCGTTGCATGCACGCCCGTCGGTTTCGGGTACTTTTTATCTTGCCCTTTGTTAATAAATCCCCTATTTGGTCGAAGTATGTCCGTCTGGGTCGTCCCTTACCGGCCCTTCCATCCACATTCGCTCGATATATTTGTTTTGTCAATCTTTCTTCCTTCATCCTCTCCACATGTCCAAACCAACGCAACATTCTTTTCTCAATTCTTGTCACTACATCCTCTTTCAGTCCACAACGTTCTCTTATCACACTATTGCGTATCCTGTCATTCAAAGTAACACCAGACATACTCAAGAAGAAGAAAGCCCAGATTGTTATTTACTTACTTCTTTGTTTTCAGACGACGCTACGGTATGTACGATGTCAGCTTCGAGGATCCAGCCCGCACTAGGACCGCCAAGAAATCGGCTTATGTCTACAAAAACATCGTCAAGACAAGGATGGTCGACCACGACTACGAGCCACCTTCTGATAGGGTCATGAGTATTGACGAGGGACACTGATTATCCGATATTAGTACATATACGTACTTGATGATGATGATGATTTCCTCTTATCCCTTATCAGGGACATAGGGCTCGTAGAAGGGTTCTCCATTTCTCGCGGTCTTGTGCGGCAACTTCTAACTCGTTCCAATACGTACTTACTCATTAGAATTATCATCGTCATCATTCAGCCACAAGAAGTTCACTGCTGGACAAAGGCCTCCTCCATGGATTTCCAAAAAGAAGAAGAAGCGGCTTCCTACCACATTAGAATTACGTACACCTTTATTGTTGTTCTATTTTAATATTTTTATTGTTTAATAAAGAATTTCCTGATGCTTTCCTGATGCATTCCTGAAGTTTGCTATTTCAACTAAATAAAACACCTCCACATAACAATCAATATAATTGTCCTAGTTACAAACTAGGGTACCTCGTGTTAGTGTAACAGGCAAGGCCATCACAAACATGGAAATACTTCCAGACTGAGGCCATTTATCATTTGTAATAAGCCCGTACTTGTCCTGGGCAGGACATGTGGTAACAAAACAAACAACAACAACAACAACAACAAGACATAAAATATGAAACGATCCTTACTCCTATATCATGCGCACCAAATCTTGAGCGCTTCCTATCGTCTAACTATCAAATTCCATACAAATTGCTGTTGCAAACGTCAGGATTTTGATAGGATTTGGAGCGCCTCCGTTAGCCTAGACACTCTGCGACAGCACATTCAGTCCACTTAAGCATAAATTGGCTTGTTTGCCCACATATTCTCAAATATATATATGAAGTTACTTGTCGGACCATATAAAAGCATTATCGCGAGATTTTTTCATGATAACAGAGATACTCTACAGCAGCAACGTCAGTCTACTTAAGTATACAACCGTTCGTTTACCTACATTTCGCGAAAAACATGGGGTTACTGGTCGGATCACATAAAAGCATTATCTCGAGAAGTATTGTGATAACAGCGTTCGGACTAAGGTCAAGTACCTACTGTGTTTCAAGTGTTGTTACATAGTTCTTACTAGAGATATAGGTACCTATTTATCCGCTCAAACTACGTTATATACTTTTTGCAGCTAAATATTGTATCTCGATATGGTTAGTTAGTACGAGGTTGGTTCGCAGGGCCGACACACGACCACAAGGATGGTATGCTAAGTTTTACGCTTTTTTGTAATAATTAGACTGATGGTCTTATTTATAAAAACACGATTTCTCTAAAACACTCCTCATAGTCGGTTTAAATAATCTTTGGCTACGACTTTCTTTTCACCACAAACTGTTTAAACTGCTCTGAGGGGTGTTTTAAGAAATCGTGTTTTCATAAATAAGACCGTGAATCTATAGAGCTTTTACCTTGCAATCGTTCTTGAGTGCCTATTTCAAGATCTTGACAGCGTACTCAAGAGCGATCTCAGAGGCAAGATGGCTTTATTAATACGGACCTCGGGCCGACTTGCACCACTTTCTTAAACATGTAACTAAAATTCTTTACCTACACGAAAGTCGACTTAAATGGCGACTTAAGTGACATTTAGGAAGTGATGCAAGTCGGCCTTAATGCAGATTGAGAAGTTTTCGAAATTAAATTGAAAAGTTGGTGCTCTCGTAAACAGTGTTGAATGTTTATTTACTGGATTTCATACAAATCCATGTAAAAATTATGGCCGATTTTCGTGCGTATTTTGGCTGTAAAATATTTTGAGATACCTACCTTGACACATTTGGATTATTTGGACTATTTTATTAGAACAAACTAATAAAATCGTCCTAATTCACTCTGACTACTATAAATTTTCCCTTAACCTCCTCAGTCCTGTGGCCTAATTACGCTCACCAAATCCTGAGCAATTCCAATCGTCTAACTGTCAAACTCCATACTAATTTGACAGTTAAACGATTGGAATCGCTCAGGATTTGGTGAGCGTAATATAGGGGCAGACCTTGAAAATAACAATGGTTTTCAATTATTATTTTCAAGGTCAGGACTGAGGAGGTTATTGTGATTTTAATAAGAGTTGTAAATAAACTTATTTATAAAGTAACATATTTTCATCTTCCAAAGGGCGTTGTGTTTTGCAACTGGGCAATGATGAGGTGGATTCTTTTAGCTTCCTGGTAAGAGAAATATTATTAATAATTGGTTTTCATTTATCATTTTCCATCATGAAGAAAGTAATCTAGTTTGTTTTTCGACTTAGACGCAAACACACATTAAATGGCCTCAGTCTAGGTGTCTTTCTATGTTTGTGATGTCCTTGCCTGGTTACCATAGCACATGGAATCCTAGTTTGGGGCCAGGACAAGTAATTGTGCTTCATACTTTACTCTGTACAACGACAGCACCATGAAATTTACATTTTAGTTGCAAATTTGCCCATAATATAACTGAGTAGAGTGCACGGATGTTAAGGCTAATGTGTTGTTACGTAATATGTATACGTACTGATATTGCCTGTGGCTCTATAATTATGCCTCACATGTTCTCTTCACGATTGTTCTGTTTTCTTGTCGTTCGTGTAGTTGTTTGTGTACCTTCGTGTTTACTTTGTGTATCTGTAACAATTTAAATAAATGTCATTTCTTTCTTTCTAAATATAAATTTTTAATATTTAGAAAGGAAAAAAATTATAGAGCCACAAGCAATATGAGTACGTTGTGTTTTGCAACTGGGCAATGATGAGGTGGATACTTTTAGTTTCCTGGTAAGAGAAATATTATTAATAATTGGTTTTCATTTATCATTTTCCATCATGAATAAGTGTGATCTATCATCTATCATCATGAAGAAGTGTGTATATATGTATATATATATATATATATATATATATATATATATATATATATATATATATATATATATATATATATATATATATATTTACACACACATATTTATTATTTTATTTATTAAGGAAAAGAAACAGTAGTACAACGATAACTTAACATGATTAGTTAATTATTTAAAGTATTGCGTAATTGCACCGTTTACCAGGGATTCAATGAATTAGGAGAACAAAACCAAGAACTTAATATTATATTCGTGTGCCTTTTAGACGTTGCATTAAAACCATGCATGCTTCGCATTGAAATAGTTTTGGGGGTAAAAACATAAAAATACTAATCAAAATAATAATGAAAAATAATAAAAAATAATAAAAAATAATAATAATAATAATAATAAAAATAAAATTACACAAACAGTGATGACTTCAATTCAATTCAATTCAAATATTTTTATTCATTGTAAAAACAGAATGTTTACTTAATGAACGTCAAAGTTGTTATGGCACTGAAACGTGGTCTCTCACTATGGGCCTCATAAGAAGGCTCAAGGTCACGCAACGAGCTATGGAAAGGGCTATGCTCGGAATTTCTCTACGTGATCGAATCAGAAATGATGAGATCTGTAGACGAACAAAAGTCGTCGACATAGCCCAGCGGATTAGTAAGTTGAAGTGGCAGTGGGCGGCACATAACACGCAGCACGGATGGCCGATGGGGCCGAAAAGTTCTTGAATGGAGACCACATATCGGCAAGCGCAGCGTAGGACGACCAGCCACAAGATGGACAGATGACCTCATCCAAGTGGCAGGAAGGCGCTGGATGCAGGCCGCTTCCAACCGGTCTTTTTGGAAATCCATGGAGGAGGCCTATATCCAGCAGTGGACTTCTTGTGGCTGAATGATGATGATGATGAAAAATAATATTAACATAAAATCTACCCGAAACCAGCGTGATTAAAACTCATTATTCCACACCACACATTATATAACTGCATGAAACACCTTAAATATCTAAGTTACTTAAGTAATATAAACTTTGCTTTGTAGGACATGTGTTCTGAGCTGCTATGCCGCCGAGAAAAATACGGGAAGGAATTTCCCTCAGGACTTTATTCTCGGAGCCTCCACCGCCGCATACCAAATAGAAGGAGCCTGGAATGAAGATGGTATGTAAAATGCATTATAATCTATTATGACGCTGAATGGAGATCATCACTATTGATCCAAAATACTGACAATTTCATATTGCAAAATATATATAAGTATTTCATATTTGGCATTTTTTACCAACATTCAAAATAATATTTATTTACCAGTATATTTAAATTATATCTTGTACATTCTACAAGATTAAATAATTAAAGAATAGTAAACAAAAGTGGCAACTGGCACGGGCTGTTAGAAAACCGTCTAAATTCGAGGTGACAATGACAACCATATTTTAAAGGCGACTTGTGAAAAGTTGCCTTATTATTTTCATCCGCATTTATACCAAAGAAACCAGTGCCCCTAGCACAGAGGAAAAAAGGAACCCCTAGCATGAAGCAACGATATATTCGGAAGGGTCGTCAACGTCGCGCTTGAGACCGACAATTCACTCGAATCTTGTGACAAATACGGTTCCTTTTTTGAATAGTTTCGAAATTTCCTGCCACTGAGTAATGAACGCCACAAATGCATGGCTCTTTGGTAGCCCAATGACGTCATATCATATCTTGAGATACGGATTTGCGACCATCTCGCTACTTGACATAATGTCGTATTTTTCATACTGAGGGCCCTGATCTATTTTTTGAACACGGCCGGGACAATCCAGCGCCCACCTAGGCTGCCGTGATGTCCCCCGTCATCCGTAGGTCTGAAATCCCGGTACGTTCACCCCACCGCTTACCAACGAGCACCAGGTATTGTCCATTTGTTTGCCAATACACTTCACCCAGTTGCCGCTCCCGCCGCACCATAATTATTTTATGCGAATTTAAATAGAACATTCACAGATGTTTTGACTATAAGTTTGAAATCATTTATCAGCAACAATGATTTTGCTCTTAAACTGAAACATTCCTGAGCACTATTATTAACAAGTCAGACTAACTTTACCCACCAACCGACTCTTCCTACAGCATTCTAAGTTGGTAAATTAATCCGGACTTAAGTTAATAAATATTTGTTGTCAGGCAAAGGTGAAAGTATGTGGGACCACATAACTCATACATACCCCGAAAAGATCGAAGATGGGAGCAATGGTGACATCGCTGCCGACACCTACCACAACTACAAACGAGACGTCGAGATGTTGAGAGAACTAGGTCTGGATGTCTATAGATTCTCCATCTCTTGGCCAAGAATCCTCCCTTCAGGGTTTGCCAACGAAATCAACCAAGCTGGAGTGGACTTCTACAACAACTATATAAACGAAATGTTGGCTTACAACATCACTCCTATAGCCACATTATACCACTGGGATCTACCGCAGTCACTTCAGGACTTGGGTGGTTTAATGAATCCGCTCTTCGCTGACTGGTACGAAGACTATGCTCGAGTGGTCTTCGATAAATTTGGCGATAGAGTAAAACTGTGGATAACGTTCAATGAGGCTAAACAAATTTGTTACTTTGGATATGGAAGTACCAGAACGGCGCCATACCTGAACGCTACAGGGATAGGAGAGTACGTTTGTACAAAGAACTTGTTAATGGCACACGCCAGGGCATATCACTTGTATGACAGTGACTTCAGGGCAAGACAAGGCGGAGTTGTTGGTTACACTAACGATATACAGTGGCTAGAACCCTTGACAGATTCTGAAGAAGATCGATTTGCTGCTGAACTCAAACGCCAGTCTGAAGTGAGTAGTAATTCTGTAACATTTAGTTTATTAGATCGGTCTTTCTGTCAAGAGCTAATGTGTTACTAATAATACGGATAAACTTGAAAAAAAAAATACAGATAGAATAGCAGACATGAATCTACCTGGACAACGCAAGCACTGCGAACCAAACATGCCGATTTGTTACTACTTCATATCATGGAAAGTATAAGAGAATGTATCTTCTTCTTCGCGTGCAAGGACCTTTGTAATATTTAAATATGCTGCTTCCTCACCGTAAAATCGTGAGGAAACTCGCGGGTTGGTTGGCTCCGCACGTATTAACTTGTCTTTCCTGTGGGCTGCTGGGTGCTGGGCAAGCCTCCTCCATCTAAAATACAATGAACCATGCACTGTAGCTTCCAAGTGGTCCCTTCACCCATCTAGTGTGAGAGAAGGTGCCACTGGACGCTGTATAAATAATTTCATTAGGTACATAGATGCAAAGGCCAAAGGTATCTCTGTAAATTACTGGTATGCAATAAAGAGTTATCTATCTACCCACCTCTGTTATAGAAACTACCTGCAAGTGCACACTACAGTCTACAGTCCCTACAGTTCCTAAGTTTTTGGAATACTTAGCTTTATTTGAAGACAAATATCTTCTTTGAGATAACATAAAGAAAAACAATAAGGTAAGAAGGAAGAAAGAGAAACTTTAGAAATGTAACATTTTCAGTGGAGGTTGTACACGGAACCCGTTTACGGTGCAAAAGGAGGTTTCCCCAAAGACCTGGCTGAGATAATAGCGCAGAAGAGCGCAGAACAAGGCTACCCCAGATCCCGACTGCCAGTATTCACTGAAGATGAAAGAGAATACGTCCGAGGCACCGCTGACTTCTTCGGCGTGAATCACTATAGCAGCTACCAGGTTTCCGCTTCGAAGTATCTGACTACAAATGCCGTACCTTCGATTCTGGATGACGTAAATGTTGGAATATTTGCCCCTGAGGAATGGCCAGTCGGAATTGCAGGTAGAAGTCCGGTAAGAATTTGAATAATTATATCTTTACAGTTTGAAGATTTAGTTACTGACTTGACATTATGGTTAGCTTCAGAGTTTACAAGACACAGTAGAACCAGTTTTAGTGCATAAACGTTGCTAAGGAATACATAACAATCTGTTCTGCGTCTCACTGCAGACCTTCTCTAAGAGAAAGAGAATATGAGCTTAATCACCACGCGTCCCCACAGCGATGGAAAAACAAAGTCATTGGTACGTGAAATACTTATCGAACATTAACGTCCTGGATGTGAGACCATCGTACTTATGAGCTACCACTGTCATTTATTGAAAAGACTATTACAAAAAAGCATCTTTTGAAAATGCCATTTTTTATTTCATTTAAAGTCAGAGTCTCTTTTTGAAGAAACTTGACTTGGAATTAATATCAATTTACCTGCTTTGCTCTTTTTACAGCAAGGCCCTGATAATCTTCACAATGTAATGAGACAAGTAAAAGAGCAATATGGTGATATAGATTTCTACATAACGGAGAGCGGTTTGGGTACTGAACCAGGTTTAGAGGACAACGCGAGGGTTCAAGTCCTTAATAACTGCTTGGAAAGTGTCCTGAACGCAATAGACGCTGGAATAAAGGTCAAAGGCTTCATGGCGTGGAGTCTGATGGACAATTTTGAGTGGGGAAACGGATACTTGTAAGTGTTTATAAGTATTGCCTTCCAATCAATAATTACCCCGTTCTCGTCCACTGCTGGACATAGGCCTCCCCTAAGGCATGCCATTTTCCTCTCACCTAGCCGCTGCCACTGCCATCTTTATCCAGCCGCTGCCAGTCTGTCTGTCCGCTGTCTGTCTGTCTGACTGTCATTAGGCTGTATCTCATGAACCGTGATAGCTAGGCAGTTGAAATTTTCACAGATGATGTATTTCTGTTGCCGCTATAACAGCAAGTACTAAAAATATCTAAAAACAAAATAAAATAAATATTTTAGGGGGGCTCCCATACAAGAAACTTAATTTTTTTGCCGTTTTTTGCTAATAACGTCAACAGGTGGACGCTTGAGATATTCACAGAATATTTCGTTCTATATTCGCTTCAAAAATAAACAAATATACAACCCATACATACAACAAACATGATTTTTTGCGGTTTTTTCCCGATCTTTGTGTCTAATGTTGTATAGTTAATGGTACGGAACCCTTCGTGCGCGAGTCCAACTCGCACTTGGCCGGTTTTTTACTATTTTAACTGCTAAAAAGTGTATAACAATAGTTTAAAAATAAGCCTTTCTCCTTAATATATTAAAAAGTAGAAAATAACTTCCTTTTTGTAATGCTCAGTGGCTAAGACAAAAAGCGTGGGACAACTTTTTGTATCATTCAATTGATTTCATGGATCTGTTTTTAATTAATTAAGATAAAGGCTTGGCTATTGAGTATTACGAAACTGAGAAACGGTATTCTGTTTCATTTACCTCATTAATACAATTGGTAGGTACCAAGTTGTACCGTACAAATAGAAGCAGCCTATCCCCGTCGCACTGCCTCCCATTGAGTTCGAACGTAGGTACGTGTTAAGCGTCAAGAATACAATAGAAGGAATCTTCCCAATTTAATTTAAGGAAAAATGCCATGCCTGCCTGGTATTTACAAGGTTCTTAAAAGAACCTCCCCATCAGTCACATTTTTATTTCCAGACGGCGCTTCGGACTCTATGAAGTGGACTTTGAGGACCCAGCCCGCACTAGGACCGCCAAGAAGTCAGCCTATGTCTACAAGCAAATCATCAGGACGAGAATGGTCAACCACGACTACGAGCCAGCTTCTGACAGGGTCATGACTATCGATGAGGGACACTGACTTTCATGTCATTGGAAATCTGCGCTTATTCTTCTTCAGCGTTTTCCTTTTCTACTGTTGGATCCGTAGATATTATACATTGTATTTGTTTGTATTGTATTTATTCAGTCGGGATACCGCCGTTTAGCCAAAGTATTTTTCGCCAAATTTTACTTCCCAATAAACTTATGGCATCAGTTTCATTTCCCAAATGAAACTTTAGCAAGTTTTTATTTCGCATTTTATTCATTTGGTCAAATTATCATTTCGCATAATTTTACTGCGTCAAGTTTTATTAAGACAAACGTTTATTGGGATACCGAAAGTGGGTTAGGTTAGGTTAGAACTGCGACCCCCACAGACACGAACTGTTACCAGAAAAGTGGGTTAGGTTAGGTTAGAACTGCGACCCCCACAGACACGAACTGTTACCAGAAAAGTGTGTTAGGTTAGAACTGCGACCCCCACAGACACGAATTGTTACCAGAAAAGTGTGTTAGGTTAGAACTGCGACCTAATGAATTTTGACCAAGTATTTATTTGGTAAACAATAACTTGCCATAATAACTTTTGCTAACTGTTTATTTGCTTTAAGTTGTTTTGAGAAATGTTTTTTTGCCAAGTGATAATTTGCGGAAAATAGTTTGGGAAGTAATACTTTGGGAAACGATTTTTGGCAATACATTAGTAAACCATTCAGTCAAACAAGTAAGCTAACAGAGTTACAAAACCCAAATCACTTACATGCTAGTGTGTTAATATAACAATTAAGATTTAGATATCATGGTTTAAATAAGGTAAACATGAGAAAAATTGTTACTGCTTTTTAAAATTTATCTATGGGGTCAGCGTCCTCAGACTCGGTAGAGCGGTGATCTTCGCAGGGCGGCTGGCAAGAGCTGGATGAGAGTAGCCGAGGACCGTGCTCAGTGGCGTGCTATAGGAGAGGCCTATGTCCAGCAGTGGACAAGCTGATGATGATGATGATGATCATGGGGTCAGCGAATAGGTCAGATTGTGGTGAGTATCTGAGCAGAGCATAGAGGAGCGCCGGAGCGCGGGCCGTGAGCTCGTGGCGGGCATACAGTGCGCGCGCGGCCGGCTCGGCCAGCAGGCTGTGGCGACGGCGCGGGGCGCCCCCTCCACCGCCTCGCGTCGCATTGTCGGGCACAAATAATTTAATTGTGACCAAGATAGACGGGTTATCTATAACGTTTCGCAGCAATAGGCAGTAGTGCAATATTAGTTGTAGCTTTTGCCTTAGCTCTAGGGTTTCTAGTCCGACTAAACCCGTTACAAACAGCGACGGATACCGGAACGGATAGTGCCCATACATTTTTTTATATAAATAGCGCGTGAGTGTTTTGTGGATTTTCTCCAACGTGAGACAATGTGTGGCTTCGCTTGGATCCTAAACCACTGCGTTGTAGTCCAAACAGCTACGTATATAGGTATTATAAAGCATAACTGCTGGCCGTGGATCTCTGAACTTAGCCGTTTGTCGCATCACAAACCCTAGTGTCCGTTTTGCTCTTTTAGTTATGTTTTGTATATGTAATTGAAAGTTAAGCTGAGAGTCAATTGTCAGTCCTAAGTCACATATTTTGTCAACACGTTCCAACGAAGCGCCAGGGAGGTTATATCCGTACTCCATGGGCATCCGGGAACGGGTGAAGCAGAACTCCTTGCACTTGCTACTATTAAACTGCACGTGGTTCGTCTCGCTCCTTTCTACTACCCTATTTATATCTTCTTGGAGTCGCTTGCAGTCACCCACGCCACTTACACTTGTGATCAGGATCCAGTCATTGCTAGGGGAGAGACATCGGTACTCTGTTTAGACACTCGCGGTATATTTCAAATACTCGTGGATCCCCTGTCAAGGTTATACATACTGGATTCATATTGGCCACTCAATAAGTAATAAGTATTTATTACGCTGTCCTTATCTCTGGCAGGACACACTGGTTGAAAACCATTGTCCTTAGGCTTTGAGTATAATAACATAAGCAGCCTATACCAACGTCCCACTGTAGGGCACAGACCTTCTCTCATAATTCTATCTCTTGTGATTACTAGAAAAGCACGAGACAAAAACACGTCAGGGCACCTAGTAGGAATCCCAATTCAGACTTTATGCAGGTACATAACACGGAATTTGAGGCCGACTTGCACCACTTATTAAATGTCACTTAAGTCGCCATTGAAATCGGCTTCGGTATGAAAAATGCTGCTTTTGCATAGCTGCTGTTTAAGCCGCATTTAAGAAAGTGGTGCAAGCCGAGTCAAGTTTCATGGGTTATATCTACCATTGGAATGTTAGACCACTAATAGGGTCAATGAAACAACATTACTTACCTACCATGCTACCTTAATATCACTCTATTGAACAACTGAGGGCGGCCAGAGACGTCACGATGTCAACTAGCGCCACCAACAGAAAAAAAAAACCGGCAAGTGCGTGTTGGGCCACGCGCAGTGTAGGGTTCGGTAGAAGGAGGGGTTTTTTAACAATCTACTTTACACAAGTAACAACTTTACCAAATTGATTATCAATGAAATTTGTGCGATGCTTTCCTTTTATAAGTTGATCATTATTATTCGTTAACTTGCAAAGTCTACTAATCCCTGATAGTTTTCCTTTTCTCATTATGTTGTGCTATTGCTCTACAGTTTTTCACTTTTTAATAATCAACCGTTTAGCCAGGAGAGAGGGGTGGGTGGAGGCCTGCTCCAAAAAAAAATATTTCGCAAAAAGAACCCTAAACAATGATTATTTTTTAAATTTCGTTTTATATGTAGCCTATATTCGTTCCACTGCAGGGCGCAGCCCTTCTCTCAGAGAGAATTAGAGAGAAAATGGGCTTAATTACCACGCGTGCCCACCGCAGATTGACAATTTCAAGCGATGAGGTATGCGAACACCTCAGAAACTCAGCTTCCCTCACGATGTTTCTTTCATCACCCCGGTACGAAAAGGAAGACGTTCACGTAATTTACGTCAAAATAAAATAAAACATCA
Organism: Yponomeuta malinellus; assembly: GCA_947308005.1. Classification (NCBI taxonomy): domain Eukaryota; kingdom Metazoa; phylum Arthropoda; class Insecta; order Lepidoptera; family Yponomeutidae; genus Yponomeuta; species Yponomeuta malinellus. The sequence goes on along the minus strand of OX371016.1, from coordinate 2,766,320 downwards.
GATTTGTAGTAGTCATATAAATTTATTTTAATACACTGCGATCCAAAAGACTACAACCAGAACAACTTTGACAGTAAATACCTAAATTATTTGATAGGTTAAGATTGACATTAAAATTTTATTGCAGTCTTTTATAAATTTGGTGCCAACATGCTTCGCAGTTACGGCCATCACCGTCATCGTCAGCCATTTGACGCCCACTGCAGGACATAGGCATCCTTTGTGGTTTTCATAGCCATGAGCCATAATCGCCACGCTTGTCAGGCAGGTTGGCGATCGCAGTATGCGGTTGGAATCTCAGGAAGACACTGCTGCCCGTCTCCTGGTAATTGATTTCCTCGTTATCCAAGATGCATATAAATAACATTGATGGTTTAATTCCTATAAGTTTCAAAAGTACTCTGGCCTGACTTTTCCGAACATAGAATATTTCGAAAATTTTCAATTTGATACAAAACTCCCAGAAAACTGCTGTAAAATATTAGGGGTTAACGTATGAAATTGCCGTTTTATTGCAATAGGTTCTTTGAATTGACATAGAATCTTCATGGTTTGAGGTTTTCGAATGAAACTTTTTTCAAATGGTTTCTATGATGTTCTTTTTTTAAAAAATGTGAAACATTTGAATATCGACTTTCAATTGTTTTTGTTATTCAATTTAGACAAGAAAGATGGATACTGCGAAAATTCGAGTGATTTTTGAATACGAGTTCCGACGCGGAACTAACGCGGCAGAAACAGCCCGCAATATATTCAATTCGAGTCGATATTCAAATGTTTCACATTTTTTAAAAAAAGAACATCATAGAAACCATTTGAAAAAAGTTTCATTCGAAAACCTCAAACCATGAAGATTCTATGTCAATTCAAAGAACCTATTGCAATAAAACAGCAATTCCTAATTTCCTCATCTCAACGGTTCTTCTTTTCATCGAAATTGCTATATTTTTTTTGCCAGGCGTGTTTTTTAGACTCCTCTTACATAATAATAAGTAATAATGATAGCAAACCGATTAAAGGCTTAAGAGAATAATATAGGTACGATACTTTATGTATAATTTCGTAGCAAAATGGTTGTAGTGCTGTCGACTATTCAATATTCTATTATAGCGCAGCTGTAATAAGTTTTGTACTGAGAAAAAGTCTGCCAGGATACAGGTGCGTAAGTGGAAAATTACAAACAAGTATCCTTCAAATAGTCATAACATAACCAAAGGGCAAAATGAAAGTGCCCGAAACCGGCGTTCGTGCATGCAACGACTAATGAATGTTGAGGAAGAGAAAGTGATCTGTCAGGGTCGTGGCAAGTGGCAGTCCCTGGTCTCTGCCTACCCCTCTGGGATACAGGCGTGAGTTTATGTATGTATGTAGTCATAACGTTACAGACTCAAGGCATAATTATGCGCGCCAAATCCTGTCGGAATCCTGACGTTTGCGATGGCAATTTGTATGAAATTTGACAGTGCGTGATTGGAATCGTTCAGCATTTGGTGCGCGTAATGTAGGAGCTGATCTTAATTTGCCTTTGTGTTGTACAACCTTTGTCTATTGTTATTTATTTGTGGAAAATGGGAAAAAACACTCATTAAAAATAATTTTTATTCTGGCAATTCTCATATTTGGCTGGCAACACTGGGTTCTCGTCATTCATTCACTTTTCGCGTAGTTTTTCTGTACCTATGTTGTTGTCAAAATTTGCCTCTTTTAATATCATAATTTCCCGTCCTATCCCCGTCTTTAACTGCGTAATCCGATGTAGTACCTGATAGTTGTCCTGTAAGACTAGGGTCAAGTGAAATACATATCACAGTAGGGTAAATAATATCTTACAACCACTGCCTGAGCAAAACATAACAACATACTTAATTAGGCGCGCTATTTTTAGGACGGTTTAGTTATCAACTTAATTCTTGAATTATCTGATAACGTCGTATTTTCCGATGCAGTGACCTTTTGAGAGTGACAGTTTCTCTACATGTGTATTGTTAGGTTATAATATCTAACCAGTTAACTAAAATGTTGTTTCCGTGGTTTTTCTTCTGCATATTCAGGTGAATAAGTGTGCCAAGGTCAAAAATGAAACTTTATTTTTAACAAAGATTCAAAAAGAAAAATGTGTTGACGTTAGTAGTAGACTTTTATTATATTTAATAATAGGCTTTTATTATATCCTTTTTCATACGGCATGTGGCAATGTTTTCTTTTTTCACCGGCCAGTCTCTGGCCACACAGTTTGTTTGTACATAGTTTGTTGTACTATACGTTCGTACTATTGTTTCTTAGTTATGACGAAACTTTTGTTTTTAGGAAGAGTATGATTTTAGGTGTAGTCTGTAGATATGTATATGGTATTGCAAGAGTGGGTGCGTGTGAGTGTGCGTGTGCGTGCGTGCGTATATAATATGTATGTTTGTATGTACGTATGTTTATCGTTCCATAGTAGCGCTTATACCTATTACTCTTCGGGTTTTGCTGAATGAGGTATCAATCGATTCGGTAGTACTGTCCATATTATGACATTTTACGCTAACAAAATAAACATGACGGATGTTAAATCCGAAAAAAATGGGTTACTTTGTTTGGTTTCGTTTCGAGTACCTAAGATGTTGAGTGACACAGTAAAATATCTGAGTTTATAGTATTTTAACTTTTTTCTGTGAATATAATAGTGATTATGGTGTGTTTTCAGTTCACTTTCCATCCGTCTTTCTGATGCTTGGTCTGACACTAGAATCCGAAGTTTTCCGGAATCATTTTTATTTGGAGCAGCAACGGCGGCTTACCAAGTTGAAGGTGGTTGGGATGCTGATGGTAAGGAACCTTTTCAGATATCAGAAATAAAAAAATGCAAAGAATTTACATTTTTTATAATTTAAAGAATGTGATCGAATTGTTCGGATCGGTAGCGGAGAAAAAGGCAGCGGAAAAAATTCCATTTTGACCATCATTTCTCAAATCATCTTAAACATATAATGTATGAGATAGGTAGGTACTACCTACCTACATACTAATGATTCCATGATTGCCATCAATAACTTCAAATAATGTAAAAGCCTTCACCTGATGCGTAACTCTCCCTACCATACCTTATCTCATCTTATAAGTATAATAATACCTTTAAACGAGCAATTCTTGTATTATATTATATATACATATAATCTGAATCTCGGAAACGGCTCCAACGATTTTCATGAAATTTAGTACGCAGGGGGTTTCGGGGACGATAAACGGATCTAGCTAGGTTTAATTTTTAGAAAACGTTGTTTTATTCGTGTTTTCAGGCAATGAAAAACTGCTACAATATCATTATAATAGGAAGATAAATTTCACCACGATCAACAAAGTTGTACTAGCTCAAGTGGGAAGTTGGGCGGTCCCGAAACCAGAAGACCCCGGTTCGAGTTCAGTGTCCGATTATTTTTTTGGCTGTTTTATCTTTTTTAGGGTTCCCTACCCGAAGGGTGCCAAACGGGACCCTATTACTAAGACTTTATTGTCTGTCACTAGTCTACAAGCCTCCACCAATCCGGACTTGGCCCCCGTGGTGGAGTATGGCCTATACCTTCCTCAGGGAAGAGACCCGTGCCCCTCGGTGGGGACATAATGGGTTGATGATGATGATGATTGTCTGTCTGTTTGTGTGTCTGTCCGTCTGTCTGTCTGTTTGTCTGTCTGTCTGTATGTCTGTCGCCAGGCTGCATCTCATGAACCGTGATAGCTAGGATGTTGAAATTTCCACAGATGATGTATTTCTATTGCCTCTATAACAACAAATACTAAAAACAGAATAAAATAAATATTTAAGGGGGGCTCCCATACAACAAACGTATTTTTTTGCCGTTTTTTGCTCGATATTAATAACGGCAACAGGTAGTCGTTTGAAATATTCACAGAGTATTTAATTTTATATTCGCTTTCAAACAGACCCAGGCGGACATACTTCGACCAAATAGGGGATGTATTAACAAAGGGCAAGATAAAAAGTACCCGAAACCGGCGTGCGTGCGTGCATGCAACGACTAATAAATGTTGAGGAAGCGAAAGTGATCTGTCAGGATCGTAGCAAGTGGCAGTCCCTGGTCTCTGCCTACCCCTCTGGGATACAGGCGTGAGTTAAATATTTACGGGGGGTATGGGAATACATCAAACGTGATTTTTTTCCGTTGTTCTCGATCTTTGTGTCTAATGTGATATAGATTATGGTACGGAACATTCAGAGGGCCAATGGAGAACTTGCAATTTTTTTATTTGATTAGATTAACGTAAAAGATAAATAGGGTAGACCGAGGCGAATCGGATCAATGGGTGAATCGGATCGAAATAAGAAATCCTTAAATATTTTGAATAACGCGTTGACACGGAACGCGAGCGACTGGCGTCTTAGGAAGTCCCTACCGCCCCGCACCCCCCGCCACCGGTAGTGTTTTGTACGACTAGTACATTAATGTCAGCGCTATTCGTCAGCGATTCGGGTGTTTGTGTGTGTTACAATTTTGGCGCTCATCTAAGGTTCGTACTTACCATTTATTTGTGTCATTCTAAGAATTTGTGTTAAAACTTTAAATTATATTGCTTAAAGTGACTGGGAAGGGGTCTATTTTAGAAATAATTTTAGTTTTTAAGCACAACATTATAGTTTAATGTGTAAAATATTTATTTCGAAAGTCTTTAATTTGGGGTTATTCGGATCGCGTCATCGGGGGCGAATTGAATCACTTTTGTAAAATGAATTATTTTATATTTGAGGTTAATGATGCATTTTTAATTCATTTTAGATGGTTTGCACGATAGTCATACACGTACAAAAGAAAGACAGATGCTGGAGAAAGTCTCAAGAAAAAATGAGAGAAGCCGCAAATAGAGTCCTGGCCAAAGAGTTAACCTTACGTCGGGCTGCTGAGATTTACGAATTACCATACACGAGTTTACAAAGAAGAGTCAGAGTAAGGATAACCTTCTCGAAAAAAATGCTAAAAAAAACTTAAGACTGACAAAAAAGCTGGGGAAAAGGAGAAAAAGACTGATGACAAACAAAGTGTGAAGAAGAAGAAGAATAAAAGAACGCCTGGAATAAAAATGAAAGGTTCGTCTGCGAACCAGACAGATTGGCATTGGATCTACTGCTCAGAAAAAATCATTCATCCACCATCAGAGGATTGGATTCTATGCGATGCATGCGAAGAATGGTGCCACGAAAAACGTGCTGATATGGGAGGGAAAAAAGGAAGAAGAAGAAGAAGAAGAAAGACATTTATTATACCAACAAGATACATCACAGAAACAAAATAAGCACATAAGTAACATAATATGCACAACACAGAAGGAAAACTAAATACACAAAAGACAAAACGAATAAATAAAACAGGACTATAGATGTAGCCTGTGGTGTATCTACATTGCCACAAAAGGCAGCTGACTCAGCGTTGTGCTGCCCGCATATATGTGATTTGTGTGTTAGTAACTAATATTGATCTCATTATTGATTATTATAATTTTGTTAATGATTACAAAGCTTATAATGAATAAAAAAAATAATTTTGTTATAATGTTATGTGCGATCCCATTCGCCCCGTGAATTGGGGCGATTCGGATATTTCTGTCTTTTTAGTTTTCAGTTAATATTTTGGAGAATTTTTGAACAATTTAAGTTTTGAAATATTAATTGTGTAGCTGGATTGTTACTGATTACCATTTTGTCAATAAATGTTACACATATTAAACTTTAGTGTGTTTTTCATACTCTCAAAAAAAAAAGTGATCCGATTCGCCTCGGTCTACCCTAGTTGTGGTATTTTTTTCCGTGGGTGGTACAAAAATGCGCCATATTAAAAGTCGGGCTCAAACTATTACATCATAAGGTGCTCGTAACTCATTGTGATGTATGAAACTGCATCAACATTTGAGTTATGTCGTAAAATTATATAATATATCAAAACCACCTGTCACAGTTTTTGTTTCAGTTTGTTTTGAACTCCTCCGAAACGACTTCACCGATATTAATGAATTTTTTGCATATTTGGTAGGTCTTAGAATAGGTTGTAGGCTAATTAACATAGCAAAACAACGTTTGCCGTTTTTACGTTTGTAGTGTTATATCTACATCAATCATTATTAGAAAACTTCTATAAAAGTAAATCTAATAAGTTTGTATTCATTAGGGTAGCCAGATTCTTCACTATTTGTGAAGCGTGCAAAAATCCGTAAAAAATTTGGACAAAAATCAACACTGGGTTATCGAAGGACGCTATGACGGGTATCGCAAGCGTGGCCGTCCCAAGTGGAGATGGCGGGTCGACCTCACGACCTTTCTACCGGGTCGGCAGGAGGTGGCCATAAACAGGGAGGAGCAGAGTGCTAAAGGGCAGGCCTTTGGCCAGCAGTAGAACATAATCGGAGCTTTATAAAAAAATGTAAGTTTGAGGCAAGTTTTTCATTTAGTTTGCACACGATTGGCTCACTGAACCGTTCGTTTATCAACGTCGATTAGTCGTTCCATGCACGCACGCCAGTTTCGGTTACCTTTAGGATAAGATATTCTTTGCCAATCCGTAATCTTAATAATCTAATCTAATAATCTCCGTTTGGCGCCGGATTAAGAATAGCGTCACTCCATTTCCTCCCGTGGATGTCTTGCAAATTATCAGGAGACGGGCAGCAGCGTCTTACTGAGATTCCAACGGCATACTGCGATCGCCAACCCGCCTGCCAAGCGTGGCGATTATGGCAAAACCCGTCATGGTTATGAAAACCATGAGGGAGGCCTAACTATGTCCTGCAGTGGGCGTCAAAGGGCTGATGATGATGATGAATCTAATAATCTTCTCTAATCCATAGTAATCTTCTTTTCAAGGCAAAGGGGAAAGTATTTGGGACACACTGACCCACAGCAGGGCGGACTTTATCGCTGACGGCACTAACGGTGACGTCACAGCTGACTCCTACCACAATTACAAGAGGGACGTTGAAATGCTGAGAGAACTCAGCGTGGACTTCTATCGCTTCTCTATCTCCTGGCCCAGGGTGCTTCCTTCAGGTTTGTGCGACTCCAGCCCGTAATAAGACATTTACCTCCTCAGTTCTAGCCTTGAAAATAACAAAGGTTTTCAATTGGTTTAACCTTGAAAATAGTATTAGTCTTCAACAGTTATTTTCAAGATCAGGACTGAGGAGGTTATGTACTGAAAAGTCGCAACTTTTGACAAATAAGACATAAACATAAACATTTACATACAGGCACATACATTGCTTCTGGCCCCACACTAGGATACCCTGTGTCGTGGGAACCAGAAACAACGACATCACAAACATGTAAACATCCAAGACCTGGGTATTTTTTTTCCCCAGCCGGGATTCGAACCCGGGACCTCTCGCATGGTATGCAGATGCACTACCGCTGCGCCACGAGGTCGTCAGGTCGAAGAAAATCCATTCAAGCGTCTACACGCGCCACCAATGGAAATAAATCCAATCTTCTTTTACGGATTGTTTTTGCTAGACCAATCGTCTCGAATAGTCTCAATGTTGTTAAAAGTGATTTTTTGGGATCCTAGCCGTGAACCTACGGACTAGATAGCATTAACGCCAAAAACGCCAACTTTTGGCATAAATGCTATCTAGTCCCAGGTCTGTAATCCTAGGTTCTCGGTGGTGGGTCCTAAAGATCACTGTAAATATGATTGAGAGATTGATATGACAAGCTGCAAAAATGGAAGACACACGCCTTCTCTCAGAGAGAGAGAGTATGGGCTTAATTGCGCGCGTGCCCACCGCGGATAGGCAATTTCAAGCGCTGAGGTATGTGAATACCTCAAGTTTGCTCACGATGTTTTCCTTCACAGTTAGTGAGTCAAATGAAATAAAATTACTCTACGGAGTGTGGCGTAAATAATGGCTAAACCTAAAAACCGTGTCATTATCCTTTTTAGAGCGAAAGAAAGGAAATTTATAGCAGTGTTATTTTACCATGGATTTATTTGTTTGGGCCAGAATTTATTCAGGGTTGTTGGTAAACGGGGTATAGCATGCAGAATGGCTAAAGCTTCTCTAGAGATCAACCTGAACACATAAAAAATACTTAGAATTTTTTAATTCAGACCGACAAAATGTTGCTTAGACAGCAACTAGGGTTTACTTAATAGTAACCATCATCATCATCATCATCAGCCATGGTTTTCCAAGCTTCCCGGTCTTGTGCCGCCCGCATCCAGCGACTCCCCGGCACCGTAACCAGTCATCAGACCATCTGATTGGGGGCCTTCCCACACTGCGTCCCAGGTAAGAACCTTTTCGCTCCAACGGATATCACTTTTCCGAGCTATGTGCCCCGCCCACTGCCACTACTTGGTGCTATATCAGTAACTCGGGTTCTGCTGCGGATCTCCTCATTCGTGATCGAATCACGCCGTGAAACTCCTAACATAGCTCTCTCCATTGCTCGCTGGGCAACCTTGAGCCTTCTTATTAGGCCCATAGTCAGCGACCAGGTCTCACATCCATAAGTCATCGCTGGCAACACACATTGGTTATACTTGTCTTGAGATTTGTCTTGAGACACTGAGGTGTTTTGGGCGCGAAAATAGTAGCCAACGGTAACTCAATGACGACAAAGACATAACTATTTTAGGATACTCCAACACGCCCAACGAGCCAGGCTTCCAATACTATGATGACCTAATCAACGAGCTCGTCAAATACAACGTCGAACCTTTCGTCACAATGTACCATTTCGACCTACCACAGTTACTCCAAGATCTAGGCGGTTGGACCAATGCCCTATCCGTTGACTGGTTCGAAGAATACGCCACGGTACTCTTTGAAAGATACGGTGACAGAGTGAAAAAATGGATCACATTCAATCAGCCCTACAGTATCTGTGTGGAAGGGTATGGATCAGGTACAATGGCCCCTGCCGTGAGTTTAAAAGGGACAGCTGAATATTTGTGCGTGAAGAATGTGCTTCTCGCCAATGCCAGGGTATGGAGACTGTATAATAGGATGTTTAGAAGTCAGCAGAATGGTAAGAACCCTTTGCATTATTTTTAACCGTTCACAAGTGTGATGATTATTGGCTTAGCATGTCTCAGACACTGCCGCTTACGAGTGGTTATTACTTCACCGGTCAGTAGGTCAAGATGTACCATAATAGTGAACGATCTTACGGAACATACCACTGGTGTTACTTGGCATAATCGTGAGTCGCACCTTCATAGCGCTCTCGAGGTGTCAATAGATACGTTTGGTTTTTGACGGCCTACCGCTGCCTTCTCAATTCCAAGATTCCAATTAATGCTAATTAGTATCATCATCATCATCATAATCAGCCGGTTTCAGTCCACTGCTAGACATAGGCCTCTCCCAAGACACGCCACTGAGGCCAATCTTCGGCTCTTTTTTTCCAGTCACTGATTACCGCTTTGCGAATATCGTCGCTCCACCTGGTCACAGGGCGTCCTACGCTACGTTTGCCGATTTAATCGGTCTAATTAGTATTAAGCCCGCCTATTGTACAATCTCAATATTTGGTTTTAATAATAGTAATAATTCTTTACTATTAGGATTGATAGATAATAATAATAATAATAACTTCCACAAAATACAATCACTTGACCTGGTCCCAAACTAGATACCTACTGTACTGCCATCTTAGAGCCCAAATTCGTCCACACTGTCATTAGGACTCTGTCTTTGGGCATCTTGATTAAACCGATAACCAATATTCTGCTGCTATTAGAAATAAAGCTGCCAATGGAGAACTTGCACAAAAAAATGTTTTAACATAATCGGAGAGGCTATGTTAAAAAGATAAATGAACGTGGTTATTCTTTTCCTTTTACGACTAATACTTTTCATAATGTGAACTGTCGAAAATTCAAACTATGACGTCACAACTTGCACGTAACAACTTATAATATATGGCGAGTTTATCAATATTCTAGTTCTCTCGTAAAATAATGTTTGTCGTATGTTCCCCATTGTATTATGTACCCTCGTTAATACTTTTTAACATTCTTATAAATATTATTATCTTGTGGCAAACCATAAGTACCACCATAAAGTACTCTAGTAAATTCTAGTATAACATTCCTTTGAACTGTGTATTTTTAATCTTATTTTTGTTTAGCTTTGCTTGGCTAGTTCTTTTGTCAGCGTTTTCTAAACATCGACCTCGTATACATCTAAATCCTTCGAATTTTTCAAAAAGATCAAAACTCACTTTCTACACCGATCTTCTAAATTCTAGGTACAGTGGGAATAGCAATAGCAATAAACTGGTTTGATCCACTGACCAGTAACACAACCGAGCATGTGAAAGCCGCTGAAACAATCAGGCAGTTCATGGTGAGATATTTATTCAAGTAATTTCCTTGCTTTTGAATGTGTGTTTGACACTTCATTCTTTGAAAAGAACTTTTATAAAACTCAAGGGGTTCTCTTGTACCTAATAATAGTTGTCACTTGTCACTCTTTTTCGAGACGCCACCATCATAATAGTTATCTTGAAGTGGTATTTTAATTTTGTGCTAACTAACCTTATTCAGCGACATATGTGTATAGAATTTTTACGCGACTGCGTAAATAAAAATATATATTGTTATCAGGGCTAATGTTTGTAACTTTGTCAGTTTCTATACTCCACTTCCACTGTGTAACTCCTAAACGCTTGAACCGATTTAAAAGTGGGTAAGGTTGTTAGAATTATTATGTTATCCCGGCTAACATAGGTAAAATTGGTAGAGGTTTACGTGATAATAATTGTAACACCCTATGCTAAGATTGGCTGGAAGAGATCTCGCTTAGAGATAAGCACAGTAATTACAATGCTAAATAATTTCTAATTTATGATTTGCAATAAGGACTTACAGTAGGTAGGTTTCACATATCTGTGGTAAGTTTCTTTTATTTTTCAGTATGGCCTCTACCTGAATCCCATATTCTCCAAGGACGGAGATTTTCCTTCTGCAGTTAAAGATATAGTAGCAAAGAAAAGCGAACAGCAAGGATTTTCAAGGTCAAGATTACCAACTCTGTCACTTGAAGAAATAGAAATGATTCGCGGTAAGAACACTCATTAACTCAGCTCATTAACTAGCCTCATTAACTGCCGTGAAGAAAACACGTATTGTTACTAATAAAATATTAAAACTAGAGGACATAACACCTGAACACGATCTTATTACTTCGAGGGCGTCTGACGAATGCACTAGGTAGCTACAGTTGCTTCTAAATACTTTCAGGGTCAGCAGATTTTCTTGCCATGAACCATTACACCACCTTTCTGGTTTCGCCCTCCAAGTCAGAAAACTTTGAGGTGCCATCTTTCGAGGATGATGTGAACGTTGAATTGTCATACGGAAAGCAGTGGGTGGGTACTGTGTCGCCTTGGTTGAAGGTATGTAACGTATGTATTACATGGTCACTAAGTAGGTATTATTATATTCAGTAGTGTACCTATTGGTCTTTACATTTATGTAGAATAGTGTAAACACTATCCAGTGACAACTAACTGTTACGTCTAAAAGTAAAGTGAATAGTCAAACGCTCTAATTTTTAGCCATTTCTCAGCTTAGTTAGACTAACAGGCCTACATACTAACAGGCCAATGATCAGCGGTTTAGTTTGTCTGCTTGGTCATCAACAAACATTCCACACACGAAGAAAAAAAATTTTTTTGCTTTTTTTTCTTACAACGATATTAATTTGAGTTTCAAACGTAAACGATTTTAATTATTTGAGTTTCAAACGTAACTTAATACTGTATACGATGAAATACAGAGCATTATCTTACACAAGCTAAAAAACATGTCCTCAAACGTTTCGTCGAAAGTAATAATAATAAAATATACATAAGAAGCAAAATGTCCAGCACAGAAAAAAAAATTATAAGCACAAGTAAACAAACAATAATTAAGTGTCGAGCAAACCGCCCCAAGACATACTCGAGCCAAAGGTTCCCATAACGCTGGCAGCATTACCCGCTGTACAGCGAGAGAGATCCTCTGCATCAAGTATGTCCCAAAGCGGTAGTCCATGCCACGGTTCCTCAGGCGACTTTAATAAAGGTTCTTCCGTGGACTCTCCAAGCCGCTGTAGTCTCAATGGCATCATTCATCTCAATGGATGATGATGATGATTTACTTGTCGAATAATCATCATCATCATCCAGCCACAGCCTTATGACAGATCAATTAAATACCTGAACCATAAATCTATTTCCAGCGAGATGATATTTGTTAAGATCTCTTCTTGTACATAAAATCAACATCATCAGTCAACCACAGATCACTGTCGAGTCAAATGTATTCTAAAACCTCTCGTTCACTTCCAGCGCGCACCTTACGGTCTCTACAAAGCCTGTCTCTACCTAAACAAAATCTACGATTACCCTCCAATCTACATCACTGAAAACGGCTGGTCCGCTCCTAAGGGACTCCAGGATCAAGACAGAGTAGACACTCTGAGAGACTATCTCGATGCCTTACTGCTGGCTATGGAAGATGGTACGGACGTCAAAGGGTACACTGTTTGGAGTTTGATGGATAATTTTGAGTGGACTGCTGGCCATAGGTAAGAAGAATATGAAGATTAACACGATGAATGATCATAATGGGTTTTAAGCATGTTTTAATACGAGTATAATTATTCAAATTATGTCAAAATTCAAAAATGTTTTCTTCAAAGTAGCACAGAAACTGCGAAACTAGGTATCCATTTAAAAATCTAGATCATTTTGGAGAAAATATGGACAAAAAACTTTCAAACTTAGTCTTTTCAAAGTAAACAAAGTAACCGTAATTAACAGAGTTTGCATTTTAGGCTATTTGACTGGTTTCGGAAGACCAGATTTTTTGATGATGTTCATGATGATGATGATGCACGATGAGCACTCGCTCCGAAAGTAGTTATTTCTTCTAAAAAAAGCAAATAAAAATTCGCTTTAAAATTAGCCACCACAATGCTATCTTAGGCAATATGGCGTCGCACAGGAATCAGTGACGTCATTGGTCAGTAAGGAAACAAACGTCATCATAGATTTGGCCAATCCAGGCCGTTATCGATAAAATGGCTACATATACAAAATTATCAAGTTCTCTCCTGGTTTTTTTGGATAAATGATCGATTTTTTTTTAGTTAAAATGCCTTAAATCGGTTTTAAAAATCATAATTTATACGAATATATGATAATTAGCTGTTTTTTTTTTCACACTGTCAAATAGCCTATTACTCTAAAATTTGGAACTCATGCATTGAACTGGCATTAATTCCAGACATCATTGTCACCTAAACAATGTTATAGTAGCCCTTTTGGCACAAAGTGTGATTAACACATTTTTTGAACCGCGTTTCTGAAGCTTATCGTTATATACACGTTATACGTTTCTGAAGCTCTTCAGATTTTATTGTAGAAACGTAGACAATGCCCCACTTTACCAGCCCAAATTTTGGGAACGAAAGTTTAATTAAATTGTCCTCAGCACGGGTTAGAGCAACAAAAAGAATGCAACGAAAGATTATATATGTTTATTTCTAGTATCCACATTGAATTGGCTACCTACTGTTTTAAAGTTACTGATATTTTTCCTGACATACACAATATTTTTATAGATGTGCTGACTAGCAACTGTTAAGATGTTAGTATCTTTAAAGAAATCTCTTAACGAATCTCTACTGCCTGATCGCTCTCTTCTGCAAGACGAAGATGGTCTCAATGTCTGCTGCCCGACCCCACAGACGGATTACTTATACTTATACTTCGAAATTATACTTGTATTAAAACATTTCATTGTGTACAATTTTATTAACTTTTATTATATATAGTGTGCAGTGTGTGAGTGTGTGTGTTAAGAGTTTTAATCTAAGTTGAGTTTATGATTTGACTTCTTTTATTTTAGCGAACGTTTCGGTCTCTACGAAGTGGATTTTGAGTCTGAAGATAAGAAGCGAACTGCCAGAAAATCAGCTCTGGTCTACAAGAACATTATCAAGACACGAGTGGTGAACAGGATGTGGGAGCCAAAGAGCTTAAAGATTGCCGTCTCCAAGAGAAGACTGCTCTTGTTACCAAAAGCGGAGCTATGATTGTTAATTACACTTGCGCAAAGCCTTTATTTCCAGATGCCACCCTCGTGGAAAACACCACTAAGCAAAAAAAGTTTGTAGCATATGCCACCCCCCGTGGAATTAATAATGCAGCCTGTATGTATCCTACTGTAGGGCACATACCTTCTCTCAGATAGAAAGTATAGGCTTAATCACTACGCGTGCCTACCGCGGTATTGTCATTGATATATCCGATGTTAATGGAGAAGTTTTGGGCAGACCATCTTAATTGGAAGATACTTTGTGTAGGACAGTGACATAATCTTTAGCAGAGTATGTCATTGGGACTGGCTGGTACCGGTAATTTTAAAAATATTATGTAAGTAAAGTGAAGCTCCTAGAACATGGTGGAAATAGACAAAAGGTTGAATAAAAAATTGGATTTAATGCATTTATTGTTTTTATTCAATTAAATGTCAGTGTCATGTTCGTTTGTTCCTTTTTTTTTAGTATATACCTGACGGTCCGTATACTCAGACAGGGAAATAATTTTATATGTAAGACAATGTTTGTACCGCTAATCGTCTAAGGAAATACTTAATCAGCCCCTAAATAAGTAAGTATATACTATACTTTGATTATTTAGTCTAATATTACAACAATTATGTACCTATTTAGTAAATAGGTACATAATTTAATACAAAACTATTTAGTTATTTAACCAAATATTATCAAACAAAATTGTATCAGTAAGTAGTTTGAGTTACAAATTATCATCATTAACTGTTAGCAATTTTGTTATTTTTGGATGTAAGTGCATTTTTTCAAATCTATAAGTTTTATCAGACCGTTTTTCAATATCATCAAAAATAGGTAATAACTCCAGTGAGCTGGTTGGCATCCTACGTTGCGTTTGGCAATATTTCCTAAACAGATCCAAATGACAAATCATGCAAGGGTAGTATCATTGCATGGGCGACACCACTGCTTTTGCGGAGTCTTCCCTCAGACTATGAAGCAGCGCTCTGTGTGACCCTTGTGCCAGTTCAAATGCACTAGAGAAGACATGTTGGAGGCCACAGAAGACGCTGGAGTGCGCGTGGCCGAGATTTGGGCCAACGAAATCTAACTGGTTTGGTCACCGACACGATAAGAAGATGAGTAGTAAAGAAACCGCGAGCACCTTACCTGTTTATTCATTTAAAAATTCTGACGTTTTAGCACCACAAAATGCGTAATCCACACTTTTGTACTACCTATGCTGTAGTACCTAAGTTTGAGCGGGCGACAAGCTGCGCTGACGGAAGACGGCGTGGTAAGGTAGGATAATAGAATAGTATTTAATACAACCGCGAAAACCAACGCCTCGATTAAGGGGTAAGGGCACTTCACATTCTGATCCAACGCGAACATAGTCGCGGGCACAGCTAGTTGCTAAAAAAGCAAAAGGAAAAAAGTCCATCACATCCATGCTATTATATCGCCTATATTATTTGTTTTGTTTTGTTTTGTTTATTAGGCATGTACTCTGCTCTATGCTTGGATAAGTCCAACAGTGGACAAACAAAAACCTGAAAAAGAAAAAGAAAGAACGAAAGAAAGACATTTATTATACCAACAAGACACATCACAGAAACAAAGTAAACAATAGACAAAACAAATAAATAAAACAAGACCATAGATTAGCGTAGATTTCTAACGGTGTGAAAGTCAATGTCCCTCGTCAATAGTCATGACCCTGTCAGAATCTGGTTCGTAGTCGTGGTCGACCATTCTAGTCCTGACGATGTTCTTATAGACATATGCTGACTTCTTGGCGGTTCTTGTACGGGCTGGGTTTTCAAAGTCCACTTCGTAGAGACCGTAGCGTCTCCTGAAAACATAGTAAGAAGATAGATAATATAGAAAAAGAAGATTCACGGAAATATTGTAGAGCTTTGCCAAATGGGTAGTTTAATGAAAATATTGGTGTGCACAAATGTTCCTATTTTTCCGCTTCCAAGTACAGCACTTCGCTCGATAGTACATTTACGGACACTTGTTTGCTCATTCTTATAGATTATTTTAAAATGACGTTCAACTGAGCCTTGGATCCACCGCGGATTGGAAATAACAAGCGTTGAGGCATATTTGGCAAAATTATGGCAAAATCCCTCATGGTTATGAAAACCACGCAGGAGGCCTATGTCCTGCAGTGGGCTTCGAATGGCTGATGATGATGATGATGATGATGATGATGATGATGATGATGAGGCATGTTAACACATCAGGTACACATGTTTCCTCACGATGTTTTCATTTTCTGTAAGCGAGTGGCATTGAAGTCCTGACCTTGAAAACAACAATTGTTTTCGTGCAACATTTTGCTCACTCGGTCTTAGGACGCTACTACAATGTATGTAACTTCGAAAATAAAGTCATTGGTACATGGGCCGGGGTTCAAACCTTTTCAATGGGAGGCTAACGTTCTACCGATCCCGCTACCATCGTTACCAGATGCGTGAACTGAATTCGAATCGATTAAGTAATAGGTGTATACTAACGGTAGGCCGACTAAGCTGTCAGGATTGTATTGGTGCTGGATAAAGCCTACTCTATCTAAAAAACAATGTTCCAGGTATTGCAGCGTCTGAGTGGTCTCTTCATCCGTCTAGTGTGAGTGAAGATGCCACTGGACGCTGCATAAATCATCTCATTACGTAGATGCAAAGGCCAAAGTATACTAACTGGTATCCAAAAATCCACTCAAAATTGTCCAACAAGCTCCAGGCTATGTAGCCTTTCACCTTAATTCCAGCATCAAGAGCGTTCAGGACGCTTTCCAAGCAGTTCTTGAAAACCTGCGCTCTGTCATCATCTTCTAAGCCAGCTTCAGTACCGAAACCATTCTCTGTGATAATGAAGTCTAGGTCACCGTACCTCTCCTTTACTTGTCGAAGTGCATTGTGTAAGTTGTCTGGTCCTTGCTGTAAAGTTTCATTGATATTATTAGCTTGATTCCGGATTTTATTGATATTATTATTTGCCTGGCAGAATCAATCAATTAGGTACAAGTGCAGAGGTATGTGAACACCTCAGATAGGTTTTCTTAATTAAGGAAGAAATAAGAAATTTATTGTGTTACGAACGTCTGAACGTTAGTAGATAGAAAGAAAGAAAGACATGTAACACCACGACACAATAAAGAATTAGTAAAAAAATATATTTAAATCTGATTTAGTACAGTATTTGTGCCAATAAGTTTGAAACCGCTAACATAATATGCAACTGACAGCTGTCTGCAGCAGTCTCACATAATTGTTGTTTTTAGGGTTTCATACCCAAAGAGTAAGGAAGGGACCTTATTACTAAGACTCCACTGTCCGTCTGTCTTTCTGTCTGTCTGTCTGTCTGTCTGTCTGTCTATCTGTCTGTCTGTCTGTCTGTCTGTCTGTCTGTCTATCTATCTGTCTGTCTGTCTGTCTGTCTGTGTGTCTGTCTGTCTGTCTGTCTATCTGTCTGTCACTAGGCTGTATCTCATGAACTGTGATAACTAGACAGTTGAAATTTGCACAGATGATGTATTTCTGTTGCCGCTATAAAACCAATACTGAAAACAGAATAAAATTAATATTTAAGGGAGGCTCTTCTACAACAAACGTGACTTTTTTGCTGTTTCTTGCTCGATATTAATAACAGTAGACGCTTGAAATATTCAAATGCTGTATAGATAACGGTAAAGAACCCTGCATGTGCAAGTCCGGCTCGTTTTTTAATTAATAGAGTAATAACAAAAAAAACAATACCGGCCGTGGGACTACTACATAAGAGAAATGGAATTGACCTTTTACGTCACAAGTAAAAATAAAACCAATAATAAAATTTAAACAAAAAATGTCTAGCTTATGATGTGTCTCAATTCAATAGCTACAAAAGCTATAGTATCTGACCAGCGTTGAACTGAGGCTGTCAGCTCTTTGTGCTGATTTGCATATGGTAATGGTTGAATCGCTCGTAGCCCCGGCTGCCTGAGTGATCTTAAAAACGATCACGAAGGTTAAGCAACACAGGGCGCGTTCAGTGCATGGATGGGTCGCCGTCTATGCCTAACGCTAGTGGCATTTTTCCGAGCGGTTCCGTGCTTCGCAAGGCACGTTAAGCTGTTGGTGCCGGCTGCCGTCGATAGATGGCAGTCGTAAAGCCAAGTCAGAGGCCTTAGGGCGGCTTGACAACTTCTGACAGTAGACGAGCCACTAGTCTACAAGCCTCCACCAATCCGGACTTGGCCCCCGTGGTGGAGTATGGCCTAAGTATACCTTCCTCAGGGAAGAGACCCGTGCCCCTAGGTGGGGACATAATGGGTTGATGATGATGAATCACCACAGTACAACAGAGTGTGCATTGTGGTGCATGAACTTTTGCAAATACATATTTATTTCTCCAACAAATTCTTACCGCACTACCACCAAAAACGTTCATAGACCAAGCCTCAGGGGCAAACGTTCCGACATTGACATCATCCTGAATCGATGGTACAGCGTTTTGAGTCAAATATTTCGTAGCAGAGACGAGATAGCTATTGTAGTGATTCACTCCAAAGAAGTCCGAGGTTCCTTGCACATATTCTCTTTCTTCGTCAGTGAATTCCGGCAGTCGGGATCTAGAATATCCTTGTTCTGCGCTTTTCTGTGCTACTCTTTCAACCAGCTTATTGGGAAAGCCTCCGTCCGCCTCGAAAATAGGGTCGGTGTAGAGAGCCCACTGAAAACAAAAGTATGTATAAAATACAGCAGGATGAGCATTAAAATCTAAGCTAGTCAAAAATATCAATGTTACAGAACATACGACAGAATCTCGAATGAAGTATCAATTCAGTATTTCGTTTGTACCCCTCAAAAAAATGAAGAGTAAATTAAAACCTATGCTAGATGTAATAAGGTGATTCGTGAAATCTCGATAAGCGAGGACTTGATATTATAGTGTCCCAGACAACTTAATACAATACAACTTAAGGTTGGCTACGGTATTATCAACGTTATATCACGATGGAAAAAGTGACGTCAGCGGTGCTAGCCTGGTCGCAATTACGGATTTATTTGAATTTCGGATGATTGACTGTGAAGGTTACACTTTTCCATTACCAACAGTGAAATCTAGTGGAATAACGCACTTTTTTCTATTAACGCCTTATATTCTAGAGGCAGATCATTGTTGTGCAAAGCAGTAAACATTGCCAGGGATAGAATTACTCTGCTTGGAAAAAACGACAAAACTTACCATAGCCTCACGATACAGCTCAGCAGCATATCTATCTTCTTCGGAATCCGTCATCGGCTCAAGCCATTCTATTTCGATAGTGTAACCAACCACACCCCCTTGATTAGTTCTGAACTCATTGTTGTACAAGTGGTATGCTTTGGCATGTGCTAGAACTAAATTCTTGGCACATACGTATGCGCCTATGCCTGATGCATTGATTGCTGGTGCAAACCAAGTAAACTCATAGCCAAATTCACAGATTTGTTTGGGTTCATTGAATGTAATCCAGAATTTCACTCTATCACCGAATTTCTCGAACACCACTCGAGCATAATCTTCGTACCAGTCACCAAATAGCGGATTCATGAGACCGCCTAAGTCTTGAAGCGACTGTGGCAGATCCCAGTGGTATATTGTGGCCATAGGAGTGATGTTGTAAGCCAGCATTTCGTTAATATAGTTGTTGTAAAAGTCCACTCTAGCTTGGTTGATTTCATTGGAAAATCCTGAAGGAAGGAGACGTGGCCAAGAGAAGGAGAATCTGTAGGCGTCCAGACCGAGTTCCCTTATCATCTCAACGTCTCGTTTGTAGTTATGGTAGGAGTCGGCGGCGATGTCGCCATTGCTCCCGTCTCCAACTTTTTCAGGCTGTGTGTGAGTCAGGTGGTCCCAGATGCTTTCACCTTTACCTTAAAATGATTGTTGGCTATTTAAAATACTCATCATCATCCTCATAATTTAGCCACAAGAGGTCCACTGCTGGACATAGGCCTCCTCCATGGATTTCCAAAAAGACCGATTGGAAGCGGCTTGCATCCAGCGCCTTCCTGCCACTTGGATGAGGTCATCTGTCCATCTTGTGGCTGGTCGTCCTACGCTGCGCTTGCCGATATGTGGTCTCCATTCGAAAACTTTTCGGCTCCATCGGCCATCATTAAAATACTCAATTTAGAATAATAGGGCTGTACGTACCCACTTTAAAACTGAGCATAGCTGTAACTAACACCCGGCAATTCATATATCATGAACTTTAAAGGTCGTGGTGATTGACCGGAGCATTCAACTGTCTGTCATACTCATAATGATTGTATTAAGATGAGGCCGACGTGCATCACTGTCTTAAATGTGGCTTAAAGCGTTTAACTAAAATTCTTCATACAAAAGTCATGTCGGCCTTAGTCTTTGACTCTGTGACTTACTCATATGAAAACGCTCTTCATTTAATTGCAATTTAAAACACGTCCAAGTTTATTTCTAAAAAAAATACTATAAAAGTTTATTGGTCAGTGAAAGTGTCTGATTTTCCAGTTTCTAAAAGTTTCACTCTGTTGCAAAATCATGCTGAGTTGGGCCCATTTTGGGGGTCAATACTTAAAAAAAAATCCAACAAATATGGCACCCTTCTTTCTTTTCTTTTTCTTTCCTTCCTTTTTAGGGTTCCGAAGTCGACAAAGAACCCTTATAGTTTCGCCATGTCCGTCCGTCTGTCAGTCCGCGGCCTAGCTCAGGGACAATTAATGCGAGAAAGCTGAAATCTGGCATAAACATACATATTAATCACGCCGTCCTGCCCGCGCCCCCTCTCTCATGGCTAAACGTTAATTGTAGAATCGTGCAAAAATCAGAGTAGTAGCACATATAATGAACTTAAAAGAAAAACTATCACCAGGTTAAGTAGTACTAAAAACTTCATCAAAGTAATTTTCAATGGATTTTGTACGAGTTTTTCCTTTTACAAGTTGGTCGCCTATTACTTGTTAACTTGTAAAGCCAAATTATTCGTGATAGTTTTACTTTATAGTTCATTAATATTGCTACTCTTAATATTTCGCAAACGGAACCCTAAATCGAGAATAGTACATTGTTCACCGTGAGGAGAAAGTGACCGATTACCGTCGAGGGTGTCGTTTGAAGCCCGAGCCGTAGCCGTAGGTGCTTTATACTACACCTGCTTGATAGTTTTATTTTACTTTCTACGAAAACTGAATCCTCAAACAACACACAAATTGGAAATGGCGCCAATGGCGTCTGCAATTTTCACATGTTCTTTTTTCAAATTGTTTATCCTGCCGCCGCAGGGTCGCACTGCCAGCCCGACACCATCCAACACACAGCTAGTGGCCAGTGTCATTTTGCGAACTTGGAGATAAAAACTCACTGTAAAAACTTTTTGGCTTTTGATATTTAGGTTACCGGCGCATAGTCTTACCCAAAATTAAAAAAGAAAAACCACGTAAGAAATGGATTTTCATACACTTTTCTCTCCCGCTCAGATGCGTTTTCTCCCCGCATATTTGTTCGATGTGCAATGACGTACTTTCTACCGTAAATTTGATAAAGTATCAAGGTACTTTCCAAGCAGGTTTAGTATAAATGCTCTTCCTACCCCCACAACATTTTTAAACGACCAATCCAATGATACTTCACACTATGGCGTAGGCGAGAAAAAAATGCATCCCTAATTTAGGTGTAGTGGAAGGACCCTAAAAAATTACTTTCGATATTTAGTCTACTGTTTTTTCGGCGAAATATGTATATCTATGCCAAATTTCAGCTCTTTATTACTTACAGTACCACACGGACGGACACGGCGAAACTATGAAATCAGAAATCAGAAATCAATAATTTATTTCAACGTAAAGAATTTACATTCTGTTTGCTGAATGTCAATGTACTATGTTACTATGTTAGCCGCTGCCTTCGGGCCGTATTTGTAGTGGAGAAAAAGGCAGCGGATTCCTTGATGAGGATTCCTTGTTGACTACGAGACCCTAAAAAAGATATGATTTTTCCCCTCGGGTGCTAGTTACTAGTTACTCTATCATCATCATCATCATCAGCCATTTGACGCCCACTGCAGGACATAGGCCTCCCTCATGGTTTTGCAAACCATGAAGGGTTTTGCAAACCATGAAGGGTTTTGTAAACCATGAAGGGTTTTGGAAACCATGAAGGGTTTTGCCATAATCGCCACGCTTGGCAGGCGGGTTGGCGATCGCAGTATGCGGTTGGAATCTCAGGAAGACGCTGCTGCCCGTCTCCTGGTAATTTATTTCCTTAGTCGCCTTCTACGACATCCACGGAAGGAAATGGAGTGACGCTATTCTTAATCCGGTGCCACACGGAGTGTTACTCTATAAAGCCCCTTAATTACGACGTCTACAATTTAAATATTGAAAACGATTTAAAATTGAAACTGTAGTCCTGTGTCTTGTCTTTTGAGAATGATTTTCAATCTTTCTACTTACCATCTAAATTCCAAGCACCTTCGATTTGATAAGCAGCAGACGCGGCTCCAAAAATGAAGTCACCAGGGAACTTCCTCCCCGTGTTCTTGAGCGATGCTGCATCACAATTCAGCAGGCATGCACTGAAACTGTTAAATATTCTAATGAGGAAGAAGAAGAAAGACATTTATTATACCAACAAGACACATCACAAAAACAAAATAAACAGATAAGTAACATAATATGCACTATGCACAACAACAGAAAGAAAACTAAATACGCAACACACAAAAAAAACAGGACTATAGATGTTGTCTGTGGTGTGTCTAAGTTGCTACAAAAGGCAGCTGACTCAGCGTTGTGCTGAGGAAGTGATCCCTCCGTGCTGATTTTCAGTCAGTACCTACGGGAACTCAATATTTTACTACGGAGTGCGTGCCGTGGTGCATTTAAAAATATTTAAAATAAATGCAATAACATACCTACAATAAAGTAAAAAATATCTTTTATAAAATGCTTGCATAATATTATTCGTTTTAAATTAATATGTATGCAATATACAAAAAGACCATAACAATTTTAATTCAATGAGTAAATATAAGTGAAGTGAAATAACGAGGAGAAGATTTATTTGTAAAATAAGATAGTAAATAAGATTTATTTATAAAAGCAATATCACTCCAATTTAAGTTTGACACAAGTTTCCTATTAAGACTATGCAATTTAAAATTTAAATAAAAACCCGTGGCATGTTTTAGGGTTCCGTACCCAAGGGGGTACCCTATTACTAAAACTCCACTGTCCGTCTGGCTGTCTGTCACCAGGCTGTATTTTATAAACCGTGATAGCTAGACAGTTAAAATTTTCACAGATGATGTATTTCTGTTGCCGCTATAACAACAAGTACTAAAAACAGAATAAAACAAATATTTAAGGGAGGCTTGCCATCTAGCGGTCATCTATATAACCTTCACAGCGCCGACCTCATGTCGTTAAATGTCAATGTTAAACGCTTCTTGTTGGTTTCTACAGATAGCGCTGTTCTCAATGTAGGTACCTAATCTATCTTGTCTCGATCTTTGTCTAATGTTGTATAGATAATGGTACGGAACCCTTCGTGCGCGAGTCCAACTCGCACTTGGCCGATTTTTTATAACAGGTGATGTAGATACCGGAGCAGTGTCAATCATACCGAGTGCTTCCATAAACAAATGTATAAATTCACGCCTTTATCCCAGAAGGGTAGGCAGCGACCGTAGTTTACCACATACCAATATCCTACTACAAATTCACGAATTTAAGTAACTTTTATGACAAATTCAAGCCGGAATCTAACCCCCGACTTCCCGCATGTAAGGAAAACGTTGTACCGATGCTCTGAGTAAAACTATATTTATAAAAACTCGTAGAAATATTCACTTGTGAGCACAACATCACATCACATTTTGTCACAGTTTCATGCCGAGATAAAAACATATCGTGAACAAAGAATTGATAGGAAAAGTGCACAGGTTCACAGTGTGGGATCGCAGATCAACAAGCCGAAAAGAAAACCGGGCCAAATTGTGTCTTGACATTTGTGAAAACATTTGCTTTTAGTTATATTTACCTTGTATATTACTGTTTTTTTTTCTTATTTTCGTACATCACATAAATTTGGATAGATAAAAAATTGCCGCAAGAAAAGCTCTTACAATAATGTGTAGAAGATCCGACTCATCTGTCTGGTTTTTAAATCACTTTATTGTAATTCGAATTACTTTTTCTTCAGTATCGTAGGTGCTTTGGTAGAGACATCAGCTGATTACCAGTACCGGTTTAGTTGTAAGGATGGTCCTAGTCAATTTGTCAATTTATCACCAATATTCTAGTGATAAATTTTTTTGATAGGCCTTATCGCACACATCAAGGCTGCTGTTGCATTAGGCATCCGTCTCGATTGCGCCTTCTAACTTGTTAAATGTTTTTTTAATGAACTGAGTATGTGAGAGCAAAAATATATTCAAAAAGCCCGTAATATTATTGTCTAGCAAATCCTCAGGCTACATTTATTAATAGTATTGTACAATCATAAAAAAAAAATTTGCGCGCAAGACTGATGCCACAATGTATCAGCTTTTAGAAAATAAAAAAAACGGTTGACTTGCGCACGAAGGGTTCCGTACGATTATCTCTATACAATATTTGAATATTTGAAGCGACTACCTTTTGCCGTTATTAATAGTTCAATTTGACGCGATATTCGGTGATGTGGTCATATTTTCGGAAGCCAAATATGAACCGGACAGAGAAGTTTCGGAGCCGCTCAAGATTATTTAGTTGCTCTTCGGCGAGGTCAAGATAGCTGGCATCAGCATAGTCGAGGAAGGAAGTAAGAGAGACTGGTTAAGCGCAATCTTGGTCGAAGTTGGCAGGAAATTCCGTAACCTTCTCAGAGAAGCCGTTGAAGCGAACATTTTCCGGCTCACCTCCGCTAGCTGTGGCGCCCAGGACAAACACCAGTCAATGATGATCCCCAAGTTCTTCACCTTCTCACTGTATGTAATTAGAATGTCGTCAATTAACCATCTAATGACAAATATTCATCTGCAATGTGAGCCTGTAGGCAATGGCCTTTCCTGAACGTGAAGACTAGACAACTTCCCCGAAAGGCGTGTAAAAGCGGCGACAGTCCTTATCAACACAGTTTTTATTTGGAATAGGTGTACTGACAAGAGAAGACACGGGTTGAGGTGTCGCGGACCCGTTTTCCACTCCGATCAACTGAAACGGATCAACTAGGTATTTTTGTTCCCAACGAATCAACCATTTACTTGATCCGATAGGAACAATGGACTCAACATTTATTATTCCCCTTGTTAGTTCTTATCTACACAACTTAATCGAGTGATAAAAAAACCTTTTCTATAAGCATTATTTTTAAGAACTGTCCACTTGTGAATGATAAGACAAAATGTTCTTTTGATGTAAGCATTGACATCGTCACAGAAAATATTTGAAATAAGATAAAATTTCCTATTCTGATCAACCGAATGGAGATATTGTCGGCTGAATTTATCATCCTTTAACGTTTAATTATTACGTATTGCCATAGAGGTCATTGAAAGAAATGAAATGGCAAAGTTTTCTGTACGAAAATTCAATGTAAAAATAAAAAATATGCCAAAAAGATTATCCAGGTTTTATTATTTTAAAATAAATATTGATGCGATAGGAACAAAAAGGAAAGAAATTTTAGTCAAAAAAGTATCGATAGGAACTAGCTAGGTTCATTCGTTCAATCGACATCACCTCCTAATGTTCCTTCCACACACTAGGAGCTTCAAGCAGAATATTATGTAACTATTATGGAGGAAATGAAGTAAAAAAATGCGAATTCATACTGCAGTTTTAAACTAGACGAAGTTGCCAGTTGACCTTATTGATAACTTGAGTCTTGCTTGGGTTTATCTTTAAGTCATAGGATCTGCTCCACTCTGAAATATGAGCGAGATCATTGATGGTCTTGTTGACTGCAAGATGAAGATCATTTACTTCTGTGAATGATCTTCATGCATACATAGTCTCCTGACTATGTGTAAATCTGGAGATCATCTGCGTAAAGGTGGTAGGAAGAAGTGAGGGTTTGAGAATGAAAATAGCGCAAAGACGAGGAGACAAAACTAAGCGCAGTCACTGTACTATGCCCAGCACGAAAACTTGACTGGAGAGGTTTGAAGAGGTGATTATGTTAAATATGTCATGTATGTTAATTATGATATTAACATCTAGGATACTACTTCTATGAATAACCAGTATCTTAACTAACAATAACTAGGATATTTAGCGCATAAATTTTCACGTCAACGCATTCTTAGAAGCCAACCGTGATATAACTAACCGTGCACTTTACGCAAAACGTTATCCTTAGCCGTGTCTTTTGCCACCTCTTTAAAATTGTCTTTCATAAGCAGCATATATACGTCCCACTGTAGGGCACAAGCCTTCTCTCAGAGAGATAGGATGGGCTTAATCACCACGCGTGCCCACCGCGAATAGCTCAGACACTCAGGTTTCCTCACGATGTTTTCCTTCACCGTAAGCGAGTGGTATTGCTACTATAACTTCAAAAATATACATAACTTAGAAAACAAAGTCATAGGTAGGTACATGCCCGCACTGGAAATCGAACCTGGGTCTCCCGCTTCCGAGTCCAATGTTCTACCCACTAGGCTACTACCGCTTACTCTGTAAGCGTTACTACTGTCTTTCACGAAGTACAATTAAGTACGGTAATGTTGTTGGTAGTCTAGTAACCAATCGCAATCCAGTGGTATAACCCGTGGAACTTAACTCGCCCCTTCGCGCGGTTCGATCTTCTTCGCGAGAGATGTTAATTTAATCTACGCGGGTTAAACCATTCGAAAAACATTGTACTTCTACTGTGTGGTAGACTACCAAACAGAGGCAAATAACAACTATTGTCGTGCTTATATCACTCTATTGCTCTATTGAAGAACTATTTGTTTATTGGACTCTACGGCCAGGTTTCATTGTCCATCTACGAGTACCTTACCCCAGTTAGAGCGTTTCGACATTATCCGATCCGATGTCGGTGTCGGACGCCTATCCGATATCGGAGTAAGTAAAATGTAAATGTCGGCTCCGACATCATATTATATCGGGCCGGACAATATGAAAGACAGGAAATTCATTTTACTTACCCCGATATCTTATCGGCGTCCAACACCGATATCGGATCGAATAATGTGGAGCTAGATTGGCTATCCATAATGGAGTGCTGGTCCCAACACTTATGTATGCTAGCGAGACTTGGGTATGGCAAAAGAAGCAAGAAAGTAGGATTAATGCAGTAGAAATGAGGTCCTTGAGAAGTATGTCTGGTGTTACACAGACAGACAGGATACGCAATAGTGTGATTAGAGAACGTTGTGGACTGAAAGAGGATGAAGTGACTAGAATTGAGAAAGGAATGTTGCGTTGGTTTGGAAATGTGGAGAGGATGAAGGAAGAAAGATTGACAAAACAAATATATCGAGCGAATGTGGATGGAAGGGCCGGTATGGGACGACCCAGGCGGACATACTTCGACCAAATAGGGGACGTATTAGCAAAGGGCAAGATAAAAAGTACCCGAAACCGGCGTGCGTGCATGCAACGACTAATGAATGTTGAGGAAGCGAAAGTGATCTGTCAGGATCGTAGCAAGTGGCAGTCCCTGGTCTCTGCCTACCCCTCAGGGATACAGGGGCGTGAGTTTACGTTATGTAATGTGGAAACGCTCTAAAGCCTCTTTAACCACTCGTCTGCCGCGACACAGATCTGTGTCCAACTTAGTATGGGCCACCTATACGTTCCATTCCGCGAGGGCAGTTCAGAGGTTAAGCCATCGCTGGCTGCCAGTATCACTGGCTTGGTAGTAGCCTTGGCTGACTGCGCTGGCGTGACGCAGCCAGTGACTGTCACCCGCTAACTCAACCCCCGCGCCAGGCGTTGCGGACACAAGTAGAGATGCACGCACACGTGCACACCACAAGAAAGATGCAGGCTGACTGGCTTCATCTAAACAACACGGGCCAAGCCAGCGGTGGCTTGTCTGTAGAACTGGCGCCAGCGCACTGGCTTCGTATAAACCATACTCAAGGGCAAGCATGACGAACTATCTGCATTTCCGTTCTGCTCTGTTGCGACCAACCAAATATCAAGATTGTGAGCTGCTAACCGTATTAGGTATCTTGAAAATCTGCTGGCTTCCGTGCAGTATGCCCTTTTTGGGGCCAAAAATGTTTTTTTTTTTTTTGATCAGGTACCGCCTCTATTTATTTTGTGGCGACCTTCGTTCTATTCATAAAATGGTAAGAGTTATATTATAAAAAAATCCTAAAAAAATGTCTTAAAATTAAAAAGGTTAAAAATAAAATCCTAAAATAAGTCAAAGGTAAAAACAAAAAGTAGGTATGTCAAAATATAAAATAAAAAATAAAAGTAAAAATAAAAATACAATTCTCGGTATACCCCGACGCCTTATCTCTGTCTACTCCTAAGAGTAGTGACAAGCAAGGCGCCGGGGTTGAAAATAAAAGTTAGAAGCATAAAAAAGTTCTCTTATAGTGTCAAGAATTTAAAATGATAAAATGTCAAAAGAAAATAAAAATATAAAACGTAAAAATTCTTTTACAGTAGTTAGTTCGCCCTCCTCTCGCCCGGCCTGTCTGAAAATATAGATGTGTTAAAAATATTACCTATTAGAATAAGGGTAAAAATAGAATAAAGACAATAAAAATAAAAACATGGTCAAATCCGGCCCCCATTTGCCTTAGAGGCCGCGTGCGTGACCCCCAGGGCGAAGGGCAGGAAGACGTCTCGACTCTTGGAGTCGGCCATAAAGGCGGCGAATGACTCGCACCTCACCGCCGCTCCCAGGAGTATCTCGCAGTCGGCCCGAGCAGCTCCAAAACGGGGGCACTCCTCCAGCGGGTGCTCGAGCGTTTCGGGAGTCACGTCATCACAAATGCAGGACGGACTCCCCACGAGCTTGAACCTGTGGAGGTACATACGCTCGAAAGCCGCCGTGCCCCGTGAGGAGCGGCGCCTTGGCATTGCACATAGTGAATTTGCCAAGGACTTTGTGGGCCAATGCGACGTCCGGGAAGAACAGTGAGGTGACGCGGCCAGTGGCAGACTCGCTGTAGCCACTGTCTCCCGTCTCACCTGCAATTTTGCGTGTGAGACGGGATACAGGTCGTAGGCTGCCGCGTCTTTGCAAGACAGCGCCGCCCTCTTTGCCAACTCGTCTGCGCGCTCGTTGCCGAGGATCCCGACGTGGGCCTTGATCCAGAAAAACCGGATCAGGCCTCCGTTTTCCTGTATATCCGCCAGCTGGCCGTGAATTTTCACGGCCAGCGAGTGTGTGGGCGAGGGGTTCCTGAGCAACTCCAGAGCAGATCTGGAGTCCCCCCACCTTGCCCTCAATCTTGCTGCCGTCCGTATAAGCCCGGGCCCAATCGTCGGGCACCTTGCTGAACTCCTCTACGCTGGCCACCTCCTCGAGCTCAGGAGCTCGAACTCGAACGAACTCTTGAGAGCGAGGTGTGCCAGCATGAACGGGCTGCAGCGGCGCTCGAAATCCCGGCCCGGGAGCGGGGCGAAGGGCCTCCCCCTCTTCAACTCATAAAGCTGAAGGGCCTCCTCGACCCTAGGGTCGAGGGGGAGGATCCTCGCCAAGAGGACGGCAGCTGTGAAGGAGGTGGTGCGATGGGCCTTCGCGATGCGGATCGCGAAGGCCCTGGTCACCCTGTTGAGCAAGGCCCTGACCCCCGCTCGCTGCGCGACAGGCGCCCAGACGTTGGACGCATAGAGGATGGTAGGCTCGATGACGGTAGTGTAGAGCAGCCAAACGATATCGGCATTTAAGCCCCAAGTCGCCCTGGCCGCTCTAGACACCATATGGAACCTAGCCATAGCTTTGCCGCAGACCCTGTTGAGGTGGCTAAGGAAATTGAGGTTCTTGTCGATCGTCAGACCCAGTACGGTGATCTCGTCCGAGAACGCGATGTCCTCCCCTCCAAGCTTCAGCTTGGGTGGGTTTGCATCGCGCTTCTTGGTGACCACCATAGGGTGGGTTTACATCGCGCTTCCTTGGGTCTTCCGAGCGGCGAACCTCATCTTAGCCGCCTCTCCCCACTCGGACACGGCGTCCAGTGCGGCATTGAGGATCCCCTCGAGCTCACCCACAGTCTGCGCCGCGGCGATAATTAAAATATCGTCCGCGAACGCCTGCAGGTGAGCTCTGAGGTCCCCACCGCGCCGGAGCAAAGGATCGAGTAACAGGTTCCACAGCAGGGGACCGCACGTCGAGCCTTGGATGCAACCTTTCGAAGTAGGTCTGTCTACATGTGCTCCAGCATACCTTACCTAACGTACGAGTAGTTGAGAACAACATAGAAATTGGACATGAAAAATTAGAATTTGTAGATGATACTGTATTTTTGGGCATCACAATCGATGCAAAACTACAATGGGGTCCACATATTGTAAAATTAGCACACAGACTTAGCTCTGCAGCATATGCAGTGAAAAGAATTAGGGAACTCACTGACGTTGCAACTGCTAGGCTTGTTTATTTTAGTTACTTCCATAGTATTATGTCCTACGGTATACTACTATGGGGCCGGGCAGCAGACATTGAGACTATCTTCATCTTGCAGAAGAGAGCCATCCGATTTATTTACAAGTTAGGTAGTAGGGATTCGCTAAGAGATTTCTTCAAAGAAACCAACATCTTAACAGTTGCATGTCAATACATTTATGAAAATATTATGTACGTTAGAAAAAATATCAAAGACTTCGAAAATGTTGGTGGCCACCATAATGTTAATACTAGAAATAAACATAAATTGTCATTTCCACTATTTAGACTTGCAAAAGTTAACACATCCTTTATGGGGCACTGTATAAGGTTCTACAACAAAATTCCTCAAGATATATTAGAGTTACCTCCAACGCGATTTAAAAAATGTGTTAAGCACATTCTGTGCAAAAAGGCTTACTATAACATCAAGGATTATTTAGAAGACAAAGATGTTTGGCATTAAACAGTAGATTAATATTATTTAAAGGACGATTGTGACTAGTGTTCAACACATTCATGACTAATATTTTAAGTTGAAAACTCTGTTAATTAAGTTAAAACGTGTTTTGAAAAGAATAAATGTGGAGTTTCTTTGTTAGCTTCTTCTCCACATAATCCATTAATTGTGAAACTAACAACTTTCACGTTCATTAAGTAAACATTCTGTTTTTACAATGATTAAAAATATTTGAATTGAATTGAATTGAATTGAATTGAATTGAATTGAATTGAATTGAATTGAATTGAATTGAATTGAATTGAATTGAATTGAATTGAATTGAATTGAACTGACTGTGACCTGTATTTCACTCAGGTAGCTGCACAGAAGTTGGTAGACAGACTGGTCGCATCCAGTGGCCAGGATCTGGTGTTTTATTCCGGGCCACCACGCATTGTCGAAAGCCCCCTCGATATCGAGGGAGACAACTCCGACAATGCGTTTTTGCCCGACGTGATCTTTTATGAGCTGTACAGCATCATCCGTGCTGCGCTGCGGCATGAAGCCATATTGGCGCGGGCTCAGTCCTCCGCCCACCCCGAGCTGCCAGAGAAGCCTCCCGGCCATCATCTTCTCCAGGATCTTCCCCAGGACAGACAGGAGCCCAATTGGCCTGTAGGATTTAGGCTGCGAGTAGTCGTCCCTGCTGGGCTTAGGCAGGATTTTGACTACCGCAGCCATCCAGTCCCTGGGGAAGTATCCCAGAGAGAGGCAGGCGTTCATCAGGGCAACAAATACGTCATTTCTTGCCCTGATGGCCGCACTGCAGATGTCAGCCGTGAGGCCGTCCTCCCCGGGCGCCTTTTTAGGGTGGATGCCCTTCAAGACGCCCGAGAGCTCGTGCTGGGAAAAGGGAATAAACTCCCGCAGCTTGGCCCTGGCTTCATCCTCCATGCGGCCGACCGCCTGCCTGACACGGGCATGAGTATCGGACTCGGACTGAAGATCGTCAGCCGGGAAGAATGTGTCAGCTATGAGAGCTGTGGAACCGACGGCATCCAGGGCACGTCCATCCGCACCGCTGAGGAGGGTGTCCTCCCTCCGTCGAGCGGCGCATCTTAGCACCCTATAGATGCCGTCCCACACGCTCTCATGCTGCTGCTTAGTGCAGAATTCCACCCAGCTGGCTGTCTTGGCCGCCTCAATGGCGGCCTTGTATTCCTCCTTGGCCACCACATACTCCGCGACCACCCCGTCCCTTCTGCGGCTACTCGCGTGCCGGATTCGACCCCTCATTGTAATGAGGTTGCGCTTTTTTGCCTGCAACTCAGGGCTCCACCAAATCACCCGTTTGGGTGCCTTTGGTGGAGCCAGAAGAGGGATCGAATCCTCGCACGCGCCGTGAATCGCCGCTGTGTACCTTCCAATGGCCTCCTCATGACCACCGGGCGTCTCGATAGCCTCGATTTCCTCGACCGTCGAGTCACCCAGACGGTCGACGAACGAGGCCCGAAAAGTAGCCCAGTCAGCCTTACCGACGTGGTAACGCCTGGTGGATCCGCTGGCATTGTCCGGCTCCGTCTCGGGCCCCACCCGCACCTCGAACGTGATCGCCCAATGGTCGGGAGCGGAGGGGATGAGGTCCGGACGGACTATCCAGCCCCTCACTCGATGGAAGAGCGCCGACGTGGCGAGGGTTACATCTACAATGCTTGTAAACAGCTTGTCCCCCCGCCAGATGTAAAACGTCGGCGCCCTTCCCTCGTTGAGAACCTGCAGATCCACCTGGGCTGCGAACTCGGAGAACAGAGTGCCTCTCTGGTCCTCGCGCTCGCAGCCCCACCAAAGGCTTTTGGCGTTAATATCCCCGCCGAGAAGGACCGCACTGGTGCCCATGCGGTCCATGAAGGCCTGGGTGTCACGAAGGTAGGGGCTGAGGTCTTGGTCTCCCTCAAGGTACACCGAGACCAGGCCGATCTTCTGCCGGTCCCACTCCACCACCACCGCCACAATATTCTCCGTGATTGTGGTGGCGTCCTGGATGACAGAGAGGGCCGGGTCGATTATTAGGATGGCCGACTTGACCGGTATAGCCCCAGTGGCCTTTTTTTGTATACAAGTATACCGGGTGTCCACTCGGCCCACCGATCCAGTATAAGGTTCCTGGATCAGTACGGCCGAGTAGCCACCCTCGATGGCCACCTGGACAACCTCGTGGAACGCGGCGCGGCAACGACCAATGTTGATTTGCATCAACCGGATCGCGCCCCGCCGCGCCCCAGGAGGCCGCCCCACGGGATCCCGGTCACTGTCGGCCACCCCAACACCCAGTGCACCCCGAGACTGTAAGGGGGCCAAGGTGCCCGTATCAGCAGTACTTTATGGCCTGTCATGCTATGCTGTCCCAGCGAATGCGCTCTGGACAGTCAGCGGCATATGCAGGATGCGAGGACTCTGCCCCTGGCACTTTCGCGCAGTAGCAGCAGCGTGGGCCCCCAGCCCGCGCCGACGGGGGACAGTCCCTGGTCTGGTGCTCACCGCTGCACCGGCCACACCTGGCTTCGGCGCGACAAATTCGCGCCGTGTGCCCGTAGCCCATGCAGCGGTAGCACTGTACCAATGGGGACTGGTCCACCGCCAGCACGACCTGGTACCCCAGCCTTATCCTCACCCCCTCCATGCGCCGCCAGATCTCGGGGGTCACCTCAATGATGACGTTGCAGTGCGCCTCGTTCCTGCCGTTGGTACGCCTCAGGACCCGGGCATCGTCCCTGGTGAGGGCGACGCCCGCCATCAAGTCCCTATTCTGGGACTCGATGGCGGCCACCACCTGCTCGTCAGGGACGTCTCTCGCGACACCGACGAGGCGGATCAGGGGTCGCTTGTCGGCGGGCTCGGTGACTGTAAAGAGGCCACCGGCCCCCGACAGCTCCCTCTTGAAAACCTTCCTGCCCTCGTCGGTGTCGCAAGAGAGCAGCACTTTACTATCGCGCAGCTTCCTCACCGCGCTGACGCCGATGCCAAGGGCGATGACGTCGACCTTCCCCTTTATTTCCGCAATGGTCGCTTCTGCGGTCTTACTGGGGTCGGTCGACGCCACCACCACGAAGTGGCGCGGCGAGGAAGCCACCTGAGCATACGATCTGAATGTGACCCGATCTCGCTGAGGGAGCCGCGGGACGGCGGCTATGGCGGGGCAGTTGTTAGGGCGGGGAGGACCAGAGGCGGGGGCCAGAGCGGGCCCCGCGAGCGGCATAGGCTGCTGGCTGTCGAGCCGCTCGCGAAGCCCACGGAACTCCCCCCTCACCTACTCCGCCCACTCCACATCGGGATTAGAAATAACACTCCCCGCCACACCGCTCATTTCAATCTTAAGGCACTCGCACCGCTCCGCCAGCGCTTCCATCCCCTTGGTAAGGGACTGAAGCGCCGCCGGAGTCGGTGCTGCCTCCTTGTCCCGCAGCTCCCCGATAACATCAAACGAGATCAGGTCCCGTGCTGCCTGGACATCCTTCTTGATGTCCCCCAGGTCTCTAGCCATTGCGGGTAGCACCGACCCCGCGGCCAGCCTTTCCAGGCTGGCCGCGTGGGCCTCCTCCCGCCGGGCCACGTCCTCGGCGAATCCCGCCCTGGCGGCCTCCATCCTCAGGCAGAGAGTTTGCCTGGACTCGCTCAGCCTGAGCACCATCTGGTATAGCTCGCTGCGCGCGTCCACGACAAACTCCCGGGTCTCCCGTTTCAGGTTGCCCGAGGATTCCAGCCTCCCCTTCGCTGCCAGCATGACATCGTTGGCCATCCTCGGGAGGTTGGCCAGTGCGCCAGTCACTGACCCCCCCAAGGATCTTTATTTTTTACTGTTCAACTCATTTTAGAACCCCGGCGCCTTACTTGTTACTACTCGAAAGAGTAGACAGAGATAAGGCGTCGGGGTATAAACATTTAAATTTTATTTCGATTACATTTTATCATCTCACTATATTTTTAATATTAACACATTTTTTATTCGTATACTTTTAATTTTTAAATTTTTATCATAGGACATTTTTATATGTATAATTTTAATTTTTTATCTAAGGACAGTTTCATAATAAAGACTAAAGGTCGCCACAATATTAATAGTGGCGGAACCGGCTAAAAAAAAAAACCCCCCCCAAGGATGACCTCCCGGTCTGTGGCGAACGGGAGGCCGGTGAGACGCCGCCAGGGGCAATGGCCTCGGCCCCCGGATCAGCCCTGGCATCCGGGGGCGATACGGATGGTGGCGCGGCGTCGGTAGAAATGGGCTCCGCGGACCCGGCCCCCTCAGTGGGGGCCTTTTTGGTGGTGGGTGCCTTCATTGGCGGGGTCCCGCGGAGCCCCTTGGTGGGTACCCGCAACAGGGCGCCCCCGGCAGGCGGCCGGCTCCTGGCCTCCGCCGTGGCCGTGGACTTGCGCGGCCTGGTGTCCATCTCAGGATTTTTGAAAGGGGCCGGTCAGTCGCTTCTCCAAACCCCTGTTCCAGGCCGGGTGGGGAAGGCGGGTCTAAAACAGACAGCAAAATTAAAATTTAACGGTTAAATTATGTCAATAGATAAAACTTACAAACTAGCGCAAAAGGGCGATGTCAAGTGATAAAACTTAAAACTAGTGCAAAAAGGCAATGTCAAAGGGTCAAACTTAAAATACTTAAAACTAGTGCAATAGGGTTGAAATCTAGTGCAATAGGGCAGTGTTCGGGGACTCCCCGCGTCCGCTGTCTTCGCAATCGATTTGCAGCGAAATGCAGTGGCCGACAAGCAGGGAATTTCAAAAAAGCGAAATTCAAACGGCCGTTGGGAGTCTTAGGTTTAAACTTCTTTGCACTGCTTGGCCTCGCCAGTGCGGCTCCCGTTGGCACAGAGACGGTCAAAAGTATGTGGGGTATGGCCACCAACAAATTCCCAAAGCTCACAAACACCAGAACGTCTTCGATAAAAACAACAGCACAGCACAAAACCGTTTCGTCACTATAAATTTGCGAAAATCGGTCGCCCGTCAAAATTCCTTGCAGCTCCGTGTAGGGCGCGGTCTTCCGCGCGTCCCAATGTATAACACTTAGCTATTTGGATAAAATTTCCAAATAAAATATTTTTTATTGTGCGTTGCGAGGCGGGACACGTGCGTTCCGAACGACAACTGGTGAGCGAGTTGGCCAAAAATGTTACTAAGTACCTTGGGATCACTCCACAGCGTGAAATGCCGAATAGGTACTAGTGATGGCGCGTGACGCTATCTCGGGTGTTGGGCCAACACCTTGGCCTCATGTGTACAGCGGGCTATGGCTTGTCTATGTTCACCTGGGCTGAGTTTCATCAAACTACAATGCGTAGTTTTTTATGGCAATTCCAGCTACATTGCGTAGCAGAGCCTACTTGCTAATATGTGTGCTAATCGACTATTTAATGTATATTTAATTGTCATACCTAGTGAACCATGAATTATATTGTAGTTCTATGAAACAGGCCCCTCGACTCCTGAAAATATAGAAAGAGGAAAGAAAGTAAAGAGACAATACCATTGAGATGCGATTGGTCCCTACTACAAAAAGGTGCCAACATAACAACTGTTTCCGTGATCATAATATAACTCTATTGTACTCGGTACTTTTCATTTCGTACACTAGTCTCCAAATGTAAAACTATCCTCGTGAATATGCCGCGATTAACTTGAACGAACAAGGAAACTGTATAACTGGAAAATTAAGAAACATTGAAATGTGTGGGGGAGAGTGAATGCCCATTAACATGGCTGTACCTACTTTTTAAGACAAACTTATTTTTAAGACAAACTCATGCCAGTTACTCAATTTAATTTAAAAAAGAAACTAATAAATACAATACCTTGAGTGATACGATGCAAAGGTGGTTTTTTTGGCTATATTCTGTCTTATTTACAAAAAACAAGATTCCTTAAAACACTCCTCAGGGACAGTATAAATAGTCTGTCCTAAAGGGAAAAACGTAACTACCGAATAAATAACTGCCTCCAAGGAGTATTGTTTCTAGTAGGAAACAATCGCATCTCAGTAGTATAATCCATGCTAACATAAATTTATCATGCTTCGTACCCAACTACTGGGTGTTGAAAATACCAAACTTTAAATTATGCAAATTTCATCTGTAAAAAGATACGATTTTTTCCTCGGTGGGGCTAATGTTACTCCCTGGACCACATTAGGTAGTGTTTTTGCATAATTACTTCAAAAATTCCCGAAACATGACGGTCAGAGCTTATCATTTACCGTCAAGTTACATTTTTCATTTTCTCAAATATTATATTTTAACAATAATTTACTACGGTTTTTCTGCTTCTAGTGGCGCTGTTTGATTAGAATGCTGTTAGATTAGCTTATTAATAATTTCTACAGAAGACAATGATTTACTGAAATACCATTGATAGAGGGCATTAATTGCGAATGTAATAAAATTATGTAAACACCGATAAATAAAAACTAAAATATTTTATGTAACACACATACTCTAATTGACATTAAAGTTTCAAGAACAACCGGTTAAGTGCAAGTCGGACTCGCGCACCGAGAGTTTGTCGTCGTTAGACTTGAGAATATAATAAGGGCCCTTAGCGAAATTCTCAATTCAGAAACTGGCCCTATGTCCCACAATCACGCCAAGTTTGATGCCTTTTTACGATATAGTGTAAAAAAAAAAAAAAACACAAGTTTGTTGTATGGAGACCCTCCTATTTTTCATTCTTTTCAAAATTTTATAATTTGTTAGGTAATCCACCGTATTCAACTGGGTACCTATTACGATTCCAAAAATAGGGCAATTCAAAGGTCGGATGGACAGACAGGCAGACAGGCAGCGGAGGCAGAGTAATAGTAACGGAACCCTAAAATGGATTTAAAAGGCAACCCCACATAAGGAGTAAGACAATAAAAATACAAAAACACGTATAGCGGTTTATTAGATATATTTCATCAATGGTGATGTCCCTGTAGGATCCGGGAAGATAGTCAATGTCCTTCATCAATGGTCATGACCCTGTCAGTACCGGGATCGTACTCGTGGTCGATGGTCCTAGTCTTGATGATTTGCTTGTAGACGAAGGCGGACTTACGGGGAGTGCGGGTTCGGTGTGGGTCCTCAAAGTCTACCTCATAAAGACCGAAACGCTCCCTGTTGAAGATAATTATTGTAATTAAAAAATGTGTGTCAACACTTTGCCACTGCTGAATTGGCGTTTTCGTTGTAATTAACAATATCATCATCATCATTATCAGCCATTCGACGCTCACTGCCGGACACAGGCCTCCTCCGTGGTTTTCATAACCACGATAGGTTTTGCCATAATCGCCACGCTTTGCAGGCGGGTTGGCGATCGCAGTATGCGGTTGAAATCTCAGAAAGACGCTGCTGCCCGTCTCCTGGTAATTGATTTCCTTAGTCGCCTTCTACAACATCCACGGTAGGAAATTGAGTAACGCTAATCTTAATCCGGCGCCACAAGGAAATGGTATGGAACAACACGGAAGAATATCATGCTAAATGCAAATTAGTAATAATTCTAATCGGAATCAGGTTGTACACATGGTTCGAAGAAACGGTGAATTTATTACGGGAATCGAACCTAATCAATAGTTGTATAATAATTAATCACATTTGCGCTAAAATGTCAAATCTCAGATCAGAAAACTCTTCTTTCTAGTCCTAATCACTTATATACTGTGTCACTAAAGTAGCGTCAAATTAATGTGACTTTTTGATGAAACTGACGATAGTGACGGTCCTTTGTTTGAATGCTTCAGTGGTATAAGATGCATAGCATTATACCATTCTTACAGGAACTGAGACAGTTGCTTTAATAGGTAACCCACTTACAAATAACCCTCCATCCACTCAAAGTTGTCCATCAGACTCCAGGCCATATAACCCTTTAGCGAGATCCCCTCATCCAGGATATCCAGAACGTTTTCTAAGGCAGCCCTGTAGTAGAATATCCGATCATCATCCTCCAATCCTGCGTTGGTTGACCAGCCATTTTCGGTGATGTAGAAATCGGTATTAGGGAAGCGTCGGTTTAGATCCTTGAAAACGTTTAGGAGACTGTCCGGGATCATCTGAAAGAAAACAGGACTATTTTAGGCTTCTCAAGGCGTAGAAAAAATTGTGGCGTTTTTGTACAAACACTTCAGCACTTCGATGTAGTGATAGTCGATTTGGCACCGCTGGAGAGATTCAAGTACCGCCCATACCTCGATCGAATCGAAGGCTTTTTCGTAGTCCATGAGAGTCCAGTCGAAAGACTTTGCCCTCCATAAATCAGATGAATACGTGCGTGGCAACGACCAGGAAAATACGTGCGTGGGAAAGTGCAGAGATGAAGCTAACGAATTATCAGCCACCATTCAGTGCATCCTTGTCAGCGAGCCCCTGACCATGCGTGTTAAGGCGGTTTTTCATTCTGGACAGTATCTTTAGTGGAATAAATAGCGGGGAGTGGAAGCTTCTCAGGCCCGTAGGCTTACCCTGCACGTGACTATCGGGTGATGCCAAATAAGTAAGCGATGGTAGTCCTGGTTCGTGACAAGACCAGACAAAGACATGTTACCAAGTGATTCTTCGTATTTCAGCGTGATGACTGGTAATGCCGAACCAACAGGGAAGCACACAACAACGCTTTGAGTCGGAGACCTGGCATTTAGGAAAAAAACTTTACGCACATACAACCAAAAGGAGACTGCTTTCGTCCATTCCTCAAGATAAACTGAGCCGGTATTGAGGTCATCATTCAAGGATGGAACAATTTGCTCTTGCAGGTTCATGGAAGACGATATGTAGTAGCCGGAATAGTGATTCACTCCGAAGTAGTCCGAAGATCCCCGAACGAGCGCCTTTTCCTCTTCAGTGAACTCCGGCATTCGAGATCGGGGGAAGCCTTGGGCTTCACTCTTCTCTGCCACCCTCTCAACAATTTCCTTGGGGAAACCACCTTCCTCAGAGAAGATTGGATACGCGTAGATGCCCCACTGAAATTGGGAATTTTAGTAAGTCTTTTACATTAGACGAACACAAATTTATGATTAGTTAGCATTTTTCGATAGCCAAATAAAAGAAGTTAGGCACCAATGCAAACCTAAAATAAGACTCTATTTGCAAGTTTTACCAAACAGTTAGCTCACTGAAAAGGTTTTGCGTTACTTATCTTGCTTTCTGATACATAAACTGACTTAGACAAAGTTTCTGTTGGTACTCTATTATTGACAAAAATACTTCATTGTGAATGACATACCTCTCCCTGGTTTCTCAACTCTGCGGCAATCGCGTCCTCTTCAGAGTCAGTGTACGGTGCCGCATAAAGGACGTTGATTGTGATTCCACATTGACCATTTTGGGCGGTCTTGAATTCGTTATTGTACAAGTGGTATGCTTTAGCATGAGCAATCACCAAATGCTTAGCACACAAATAGTCTCCAACACCGGTGGCGTTTAAAAGTGGTGCCTTTGTAACTGCGCCGTAACCCTCGTAGCAGATTTCCCTGGGTTCATTGAAGGTCAGCCACAACTTCACTCTATCGCCGAAGCTCTCGTAGACAACCCTGGCGTAGTCTTCAAACCAAACGGGGAACAACGGGTTAGCGAAACCACCAAGATCTTGCAGAGGTCGCGGTAAGTCCCAGTGGTACAGCGTGACCATTGGAACGATGTTGTATTTGAGCATTTCATTGAACAGATTGTTGTAGTAGTCCACTCCGGCTTGGTTGACTTGGTCGGAGAAGCCGGTGGGGAGGATTCTAGACCAGGATAATGATAATCTGTAGGCGTCCAGGCCGAGTTCCCTCATCATCTCGACGTCGCGCTCATACATGTGATAGGAGTCGGCGGCTATGTCGCCATTGCTTCCATCTCGTATCGGTGACACTTCTCGGTGAGTTATTTGGTCCCAGATGTTGTCACCCTTCCCTTGAAGTAGACAAAAAAATAGCATAAATACTTATTACTAGAATTGACCGCATTATGTACCTATGAACTTTCTTAGGGTCCCATAGTCAATAAGGAACCATTACAGTTTGCCGTGTCCGGCCGTCTGTGTATTTGTATGTCCATCTGTTTGCGGCTTAGCACAGAGAAGACAAGTACTAGATAGCTGAAACTTAGCATAAATATTACATAAATTAATCACGCCGACAAAACGGTAGGAAAATGTCTTAAAAAAAATCGGATTCCTTCCCTATGCCTAAATTGTGAATGCCATTTTTTTCACACCTTTACCATAGTGTGGGGTGTCGTTAGATTGGTCGTTTAAAAACATTGTGAGTGCAGTAAAAGTGGGCCGTCCCCCGCGCCAGTTAAACGGTTGATTGTAGAAAACGTGAAAAAATTCAGGGTAGTAGCAGATACAATGAACTTGAAAGGAAAAGTATCACGGCTAAGTAGGCTTTACTAATTAACGAGTAATATGCAACCAACTTATAAAAGTAAAATTTCGTACAAAATCCATTGAAAATTACTTCGATGAAGTTGTAAGTTCTGTAAAGCAGAAAAATCCCCCTTTCTACGGAACCCTACATTGCGCGTGGCCCGACACGCACTTGGCCGGTTTTTATTTTATCTTAATATGTGTAACCAAATATCACCAATAACCTATGCTATAGTTACAAACCAAATCTTGAAGCAATATTATAGCTCACATCATACGTTATCTAATATCAATTTCCATCAAAATATAGGCATTCAGTCGAAAATCAGACTTACCATCTGCATCCCAACCCCCTTCAATTTGATAGGCAGCTGTAGCGGTGCCAAATAAGAAGTCTGAGGGGAAAGTCCTGCCAGACTGTCTCTGTTCTACTGACGCTGCATAGCAGGTTACCAATAGGGCACTGAAAAATATGTAAAAAAATAAATGAAGAAGAAGAAAAAGAAGAAATACATTTATACCACACGCACTCAGAAAGTGTCTCATTGCTCGTTCATAAACAGGTTACAAAGTTCGTCATTTCTCCCTTATAAATGTGCAGGGAGGAATATTGCATGAAAATCCATTCCTGCCCTGTTAGCGTTCTTTTGTTTTATAACAGCGAATATAAAAAATACAAACGTTAAATCTCAAAAAGGTTAATTGATAACAAATTATTAGAAAAAAGAGGTGTGATTTTTTTCAATGAAAGAAGGCTAGCGACCTTTTTCTGCTAATTAAAAAAAAGAGCTGGGAATTTATTTTGTACTCGATTTTCAATGAAAGAAGGCTGGCAACCTTTTTCTGCACTACGAAAAAAACAAGCGCTGCAATTGGTTTTCTTAAATTTTGTTTTTTACTAAATTGATAATTTAACAGCAGTTTATTGTGGTGGTTTATGGTGTAAATGGTGTTTTTTAATAAACTGACAATTTAACAGTAAGCTTTTAATCATTCTAAATAATTTTATTTTCCTCGTAGGTGTAGTATAAAGCACTAAACCATAGCACAGGGTATCCTAGTTTGGGACCAGGTCAAGTGATTGTGTTGTGTAGAAGTTATCGTTATT
This sequence comes from Yponomeuta malinellus, assembly GCA_947308005.1. Lineage (NCBI taxonomy): Eukaryota > Metazoa > Arthropoda > Insecta > Lepidoptera > Yponomeutidae > Yponomeuta > Yponomeuta malinellus. Next base: position 2,723,742 of record OX371016.1, on the reverse strand, counting down.
ATTTATCACTCGGCTGCAAGTTCTATTTCTGTTCTCGAGTTTCCTTTAAGTCTCGAACAGAATCGTATTTACAATAAATCGTTTTCTCCCCTCGGTGTCAGAGCCGGATTTTGAGGTCTGGAGGCCCTAGGGCAACGAAGGAGCGGAGGCCCCTAATTATTCCCAAATAAAAAATACGAAACAAAAACTACAATGAATACGAAGAATTTTTTTTTTATTTGAAAAAAAAAAACGGACGTTATAATTACTCATAAAAGATTGGCGTTTAATGATAGTACATATTAGCCTTTTGTGGGGGCCCTTTCCTTGTGGAGGCCCCAGGGCAGTAGCCCCGCCTGCCCTCCCCTAAATCCGGCCCTGCTCGGTGTACAATGTACTATTATTGTAACACATTAACACATCACAAGAAAGAAAAGGCACCGCTCATAGTTGCAAATAAGGAAACGAAAAGCAATGTAGAGGTAAGTACATAACCACAAGATATGACAGGGCAAAGTCAGATCGTATGTCCTGCGGTGTGTCAAAGCTGCTGAAATTTTTGTTGTTGTTGATATGATGCTGTTTACCATGCTTGAGATTGGTAAACTAAAAACTAAGCCCATTTCAGTGTTGGTTTCGGCCATTTTCGGCCAAAACTTGTGTCTCAGTTTCAAAAATTTCACTCAATTCATGTTACATTTATATTTTTGCTTATTACTTAAAAAAAAGAAATGCAATTCATACCCTTATTTTTGTGACGAATAATCTAGTAAAAAATATGTAAAAATAGGTTTCTGGGACCCGTATTGTAGAAGCAAACTCAAATTCCTATGATACGTTCGGATATGTAAGTACCTAAATTTATTTCAAAGATCGGGTGAACTTCAGATTTTTTGTACCATACTGTGAAAGCTTTTGGCTCCGGGTTTCACTCTGGGCCAGAATAAAAATATCAGCCTCGGTCGATTGACTATGATGGCCTTATTGACTATGATGAAACTGGCCGAATCACCCAACGATAAAATTCGATGTGTGTCGGGGCATTTCAGCTTGACTCTGCTTTAATAGAATTCATGCTTTAGTACTGCATAGATGCTCATAGATAAGACATTGTCCGCCCGCAGTCAAGTCTCTTGAAGGTTTATTACATCAATGGAGATAAATCTCTCTCAAACTTTCACGTTTTTCCCGTGGGCAGAGACCAGGGTTTGCCACAATTCTGAGAAATCTCTTTCGTTTTTATCAACATTGATTAGTCTCTGCATGCGTGCACGTCAGTTCGGGTAGTTTTTATCTTGCCCTTGAATGCAGCTCTTATTTGATCGAAGTATAATCGCTTGCTTCCACCCACATAGGCTCCATATATATTTGCCTCGTTAATCTTTCTTCCTTCATCCTCTCTATACGTCCAAACCAATGTAAATAATAGTTACCACGTCCATAGCTTTTTAACTATTAAAAATAAGTAAAGTAGGTACTCACCACAAAACTACTGCCACCTTCATTGTGGATAATTCAACAGTAAGGACTAAGCTTCAAGACCAGTCATATTATACTCCGATCTTATCAATTTCTACTTCAGAATAAGAGGTTTCAATTATCAGTGTCAGATAGTGCATTACTGGTGGTAAGTATGATTTGTTTATCTGTTGTGATCGATGGGAGACAAAAGAGCATACTTTTACTTGTGCTGTAGAGTGAATCTTGAGTGGGAATTTGCGCGCTAACAACCTCGAGCGAGTTCATTCCTAATAAACAATGCAAGCTAAACACGCGCTTTATTTTTGGCAACTCGAATCGGTCCTGTCTTGGATGACTACTTCTGTACGTCCGCATAATTATTATGTCACACTTTGAAACAGTGTTACGTACCCAAAGGTGACAGACGGGACCTTATTACTAAGACTTCACTGTCCGTCAGTCTGTCTGTCTGTCTGTCTGTTACCAGGCTTGACATTTTCACAGATGATGTATTTCTGTTGCCGCTATGACAATAAATACTAAAAACAGAATAAAATACTTATTTAAGGGGGTATGGGAATACAACAAACGCATGTTTCTTTGCCGCTGGACATTAATAACGGCAACCCGTAGATGCTTGAAATATTCATGGAATATTAAGCTCTATATTCTACCGTCCAGAAGTGGAAATCTGTGGTTGAGCCCCTATGCTCCCCTCGGACCAAAGAAGAAGAAAGTTTCCCGTAAAGTAGCAGCCTGTACACGCCCCACTGCAGGGCACAGGCCTTCTCTCAGAGAGAGAGTATGGGCTTAACCACCACGCGTGCCCACCGCGGATTGGTGATTTCAAGCGCTGAGGTATGTGAATAACTCAGACGCTCAGGTTTCTTCACGGTAAGCGAGTGGTATTGCTACTGTAACTTCACAAATGTACATAAATTAGAATGTACACGCGCGCACTGGGAATCGAACATGGGTCTCCTGCTTCCAAGTCCAATGTTTTACCCACTAGGCTACTACCGCTCTTGTCCCGCTCTTTTCGCGCTACTTATCGCTTAGTTAAATATCAGTTATAACCAAACCTGTCCGACGTATTCTCTGTGCTCTCTTCTCTCTCCTTTTAAGTGCATATGAGCTACCTAGCAGACTAGGTAGGTACACACCAATCACCCTCACACATCACACAACTCACACCTGTATACTCACACTAGAAATACAAGTCTTTCCTACAATCTCATCATACAAAATATTACCACTTTGTCTTAAAAAACCTAACAATTTTACTTTTGTTGTTATTTAAAAAAAAAAATTTTTTGCTATATTTATCACCTTATTGTTATGGCAATTTGTTATTATATTAAATGATATTAAGATGGTCATCTTCTTGTAGACAGAAGCGGACTTGCATGGGGTGCGAGTTCCAGCTGAGTAATGTATTTAAACGCAAATAAAAAGAAATCCTTTTTGTGTATATGTACAAAATTAATCTGAATTCCAAGCGAAAATACTGATTGCGCAGCAAAATACTCAACTCACAATATAGGTAACTAAATAAGCAACAATTTATAGGTATTTGTGGCGCACCGTTATTTATCTTAAAGTAAAGCGTTTTTTATTAATGCGGAGCTAATAATGACCAGTGCACATTAAACCTACTACCTTCTTTTTTTAAATGAAGTGTTTTCAAATGATTTTTTAAATCTTTTTCTTTAAATAGTTTATCTAAATGAAACAGCATTTTATTTGACATAATCGTCTAAGTATTTATTAATTACAACAAAACGAGATCAACAATCAAATGCAAAATCAGATAAAAATATAGAGTAACTTCAACATTTGGCGGGTCTTGCTCTGGCGGGACGTCCATGCTTTCTTTTTTGGCCAATAGACACATTTTGGGCTTCTGCAGGCGGTTTCACGTCCTTGAGCCGGATCGCAAGATCGATGACATGCTTGTTCTTTACATTATAGTTCGTAAAAAACTGGTCAAGTGCGTGTCGGGCCACGCCAGTGTTTCGTTGCCTAAAAACACGGATAAAACGACGTTTTCTAAAAATGAAACTGATTAATGAAATGATTTATCGTCCCCGAAACTCTCTGCATACTAAATTTCATGAAAATGGTTGAGCCGTTTCTGAGATTCAGATTATAAAACGGTAGAATAAAATCTATAAAAATATTAAGCTTTAAGGCACATTTTTTTGTTAGAGTAGGGTGTCCCTTTAACTTCCGGCTAAACAGTTGATTGTAGAAACGTTAAAAAACTCAGGACAGTAGCACAATAATCTAATACATACTTACCTTTAAATGAGCAATTCTTATTTATGTATTATATATAAATAAGTTATGCTACTGTACTGAGTTTTTTCACGTTTCTACAATCAACTGTTTAGCCGGAAGTTAAAGGGACACCCTAATCTCAAAAAAATGTGCTTTAAAGCTTAATATTTTTATAGGTTTTATTCTACCGTTTTGTCGGCGTAGTAATTAATATTATTATGTATGTCTATGCCAAATTTTAGCAGAGCTAGGCCGCGGACAGACAGAGGGTTCCTTGTCGACTACGGAACCCTAAAAATGTTTGTCATCATCATCATCATTCAGCCACAAGAAGTCCACTACTGGACATAGGCCTCCTCGATGGATTTCCAAAAAGACCGGTTGGAAGCGGCCTGCATCCAGCGTCTTCCTGCCACTTGGATGAGGTCATCTGTCCATCTTGTGGCTGGTCGTCCTACGCTGCGCTTGCTGATATGTGGTCTCCATTCGAGAACTTTTCGGCCCCATCGGCCATCAGTTCTGCGTGCTATGTGCCCCGCCCACTGCCACTTCAACTTACTAATCCGCTGGGCTATGTCGATTGTCGACGACTTTCGTTCGTCTACGGATCTCATCTTTTCTGATTCGATCTCGTAGAGAAATTCCGAGCATAGCCCTTTCCATAGCTCGTTGCGTGACCTTGAGCTTTCTTATGAGGCCCATAGTGAGAGACCACGTTTCAGTGCCATAAGTCATCACTGGTAACACGAACTGGTTGTATAATTTTGTCTTGAGCGATTGAGGTATATTAGACGATGGGTATGGCAATACACCAAAATGTTTGTATAAGACAAAAATGTTTTAGGCGTATTTCATGAATTGCGCATTTTAGAGGTGACCTCGTATAGGAGAAAATAAAAATACAGAAACACGTAACAATAACGGTTTATTCAATATCCTTCATGTGGGTCATGACCCTGTCGGTGCGGGGAGTGTAGTCAATGTCCTTCATCAATGGTCATGACCCTGTTAGTTCCGGGATCGTAGTCGTGGTCGATGGTCCTTGTCTTGATGATCTGCTTATACACAAAGGCGGACTTGCGCGGGCTGCGGGTTCGTGCTGGGTCCTCGAAGTCTACCCCATAAAGACCGAAACGTTCCCTGTTGAAAATTATATTAATAAGAAAGTGGGTATCTGTCAATACTTTGCTACTACTGAATACGCGATTCCGGTGAAATAAATGAGCCACTATTTTATGCTTAATTCAAATCAGTAATCATTCTGCTTCGATTCGGGTTGTACAGGTGAGTGAAAGAAAAGTTGATTTTATGATTTAAGTGACACTTGTGATCGGTGGCGCAACTTTAAAACGAATTAAGAGGGAATCGAATCTGAACAATCGTAATCGTATTAAATATTAATCGTTTTTGTTGTAATTGTATCTTCTCTCACTCACGCCATCTCTACACTGGTGCAATCTATCACGCTACTTTAGGGGCGACTTTGCAACTAAAATGTAAGGGTTCACTTGCTGTTGACCGTACATAATAAAACTGGGAATAGAAACATCTTGGATATAGGTATGTCAGGATATAGGTGGCGTCTAATTAATATGCATGGAGTTCTTGATTGTACTGAAGACACGGTCCTTCATTGGAATGCTTCAGTTTTATAAGATGCATTTGCATTGTCTATTCTTCTAGGAACTGAGGCAGAATTTAAATCAACTTACAGATAACCCTCCATCCACTCGAAGTTGTCCATGAGACTCCAAGCCATGTAGCCTTTTAGCGGTATCCCCTCATCTAAGATATCCAGAACGTTTTCTAAGGCAGCCCTGTAGTAGAATATCCGGTCGTCGTCCTCCAATCCAGAGTTGCTTGACCAGCCGTTTTCAGTGATATAGAAATCGGTGTTCGGAAAACGTCTGTTCAGGTCCTTAATAATATATAGGAGACCGTCCGGGATCAGCTGAAAAATAACAAAAATAAAATTATATTATCTAACCCTACATAACAGACTTTTGCAGCCAGACTTTTATTAATGGAGAGGCGCAAGAAGAAGAAGAAGAAGAATATGAAGCCTAATATGACAAGTATAGAAAACAAATATTTTGTACAAAATCAACTAACTACCTGTTAGAGTTAGACAGAACTAGACAGACATCCATAAAGATGTCATAGACAGATTATTAGGGTGCAGTAGGCACCCTTCGGGTACGAAACCCTAAAAGCATACGAATTAAATAAATACGTGCGTGAGAAGAGCACAGAGATGAAGCTCACAAATTATGCCCGCTCAATAGGTACTTTAAGCCCAGGGCTTCCGAAACTGTGCGTCACATTATCCATTACATTATCCCAGGGGCGTCGCCAAGCGATCCACACATATTGCCTGTTTGTGATGGCGACGCTTCGTGCTTAAGAACTTTATGAAGAATTGGGTGCTCTTTGAGCGTACATAGAACTTCACCTTGGTAGGTGATTTTTGGTCGAATATTGGGTTGGAAAGAAATGGGAAACTCTCAAAGGTTTCAAAGTCAAAGAGGCCCTGCTTTAGCCAATTGAGCCATCATTCAGTGCTTATTTGTCAGCTAGCCTCTAAGTGACAAAGACAATAATATTGATTTGGCCCATACGTGTAGAGGAGGTTTTGTATTTAGGATAGCATCTGATTGGCCTTAGTAACATAAATAGTGGGGAATGGAAGCTTTTCGCACCCGACAGCGGCACATAACTTAATCCGTCTCGCTAAGGAGACCTGGCATTTACGAAAAAAAAAAAACTTTACGCACATACAGCCAAGAGGACACTCCGGTCGTCCATTCTTCAAGATACACTGAGCCGATGTTGATGTCGTCATCAAGGGATGGAACGATGTTCTCTTGCAGGTTTACGGACGCTGATACGTAGTAGCCGGAATAATAATTCACTCCGAAGTAATCCGAAGATCCCCGAACGAGCGCCTTCTCCTCTTCGGTGAATTCCGGCAATCGAGATCGGGGGAAGCCTTGGGCTGCACTCTTCTCTGCCACTCTTTCAGCAATCTCTTTCGGGTAACCACCTTCCTCAGAGAAGATCGGATAAGCGTAGATGCCCCACTGAAATTGCGAATTTAGTTAGTCTCTTTGCAAAAGTCGTATTGTAGTTTATGGCAGTAGTCGTTAATTGTAATTTTTCAATTGCTAAATGCATTAAGCTAGCAACTCAATAACAACGCGTTATACGCGGATTTTGCTGGCTTATCGAAACGGCCTTGCGATACTTGTCGTACTTTCTGATGCAGGAACTTTTTCTATTGCAATTAGCAAGAGAAACATTTTGTTGATAATTAGCTTTTTGACAAAATGCCTCATAATGAATATCATACCTCTCCCTGGTTTTTCAACTCTGAGGCAATCACGTCCTCTTCTGAGTCAGTGTGCGGTGCCGCATAAATAATGTTGATCGTGATTCCACATTGACCATGTTGGGCGGCTTTGAACTCGTTATTGTATAAGTGGTATGCTCTAGCATGAGCAATCAACAAATGCTTAGCACACAGATAGTCTCCAACACCGGTAGCGTTTATAAGTGGTGCCTTTCTAAGTGTGCCATAACCCTGAAGGCAGATTTGCTTCGGTTCATTGAAGGTCAACCACAACTTCACTCTATCGCCGAAGCTCTCGTAAACAACCCCGGCGTAGTCTTCAAACCAATCGGCGAACAAAGGGTTGGTGAAACCACCGAGATCGTGGAGAGGTCGCGGTAAGTCCCAGTGGTACAATGTGACCATAGGAGTGATGTTGTATTTGAGCATTTCGTTGATCAGATTGTTGTAGTAGTCCACTCCCGCTTGGTTGATTCGGTTAGAGAAGCCGGTGGGGAGGATTCTAGACCAGGATATGGATAATCTGTAGGCGTCCAGGCCGAGTTCCCTCATCATCTCGACGTCGCGCTCATACATGTGATAGGAGTCGGCGGCTATGTCGCCATTGCTTCCATCTCGTATTGGTGACACTTCTCGGTGTGTTATTAGGTCCCAGATGTTCTCACCCTTCCCTTCAAACAGACAAAAAATGACATGCATGCTTATCATTAGAACAGCACACGTGTTTATGCATAATATTTTTTTTCATCTAACTAGGTATTACAAGATTTATTTTTCCTAAAGTCGTCGTCTTCTCGCCAATAACTTTTAATAGTTTTCATTAACCAGCATAGAACAGTTTTTTTTTTGTTCGGGGCAACAAGAAATCGTTAAACAAAATTTACCTCAACACAATCCCTCATTTCATAAGTCTTCTGAAAATAATTTCCTTCGCAGAATAAAAAAACAGACTCACCATCTTCATCCCAAGCCCCTTCGATCTGATAGGAAGCGGTAGCGGTTCCAAATAAGAAGTCTGAAGGGAAAGTTCTGCCAGACTGTCTCTTTTCTACTGACGCCGAATAGCAGGATATCAGTAGAGAGCTGAGAAAAAAAATATGTAAAAATTACCTTTACGGCTTTAAAATTACAAAGGCGAACTTAATGCTAACAGAACTAAACTTGTGTGTAGCTTTTACGTCCTTCATTTGAATAATTAAGCCATAAACTACACAATGTGTAGTGTCATGTCTTAAGCCCAATGCGCTGCATAGTAGGAGGGCAGCCAAACAATTGCAAACAACACTATGAGCGCATTGCTTTTTTGTTCTGTGGCTGTACTCGACATATAGAAACTCGATCGATTTTTATTGCTATGATGACCGCACGGACGTGTTTTTGTCCATTTTGTCTCCATAATATTATAGATCTTGCTTGAAATTGTGTCCTATGTTTAAATTGAACTTGCTTGAAATTGTCACCTGTGTAAACATTACCTGTCAATTTCAAGTGAAGTCAACAGTTTCTGCGCTATAGTGAAAAATATTTTTAATTTTGATTTTTTTTAACTTTCCATTTTCGGTTTCGCTCTCAGCCGGAACAAAAAAAAACAGTCTCGGTCGAACCTGACTAGTCGAAACTGCGTTAATTAAATTCGATGCATTTCGGTTCGGTTCGTTTCAGCCCGACTCTGCTCTAATGAAGGTCAGGTCTCATAAATGAAAGACTGAAAGAGTCCGGTCTCAGTCTAGTCTCCCGAAGCCCTATTACTTCAATACCTATAGGTAGACATCTCTTACACTTTTCACGTTTTTGCAATTGAAGCAAATCTATTTATAATTTAAACAATGTCACAATAACCTTTAAAATCACAATGGTTTTCAATTGTTGTTTTCAAGGTCAAAACTGAGGAGGTTAAATTTCTATTAATAGTTCTTAATCTATAGAAAATATATAATGCAGACACTAACCATAAAACTACTGCTACCTTCATTGTGAATGATTCAACACTAAGGACCAAACTCCAAGACCAGTCATATTATACTCCTATCTTATCAATTCGGGCTTAAGGGGTTTCAAATATTCAGCTGAACATTTTGTGAGTTATAAAATTATGTGTTCCCATTTCAACTTCAACTAAGAATTGAAATGGAAATTGAGAAATTCAAATTTTAAAGCAAATAATGAAGCAGGTTAAATTGTGGTTATATGTGACATGATTTTTTTTCTCCCGCTTCCCCACAAAAAATTGTAAAATAAAAGAAAGTAAATAAAAAATTAAAACCGATAGCTAGGCAGATGAGGATAACCCGTCATGGTTATAAACACCACGAAGGAGGCCTATGTCCTGCAGTGGCCGTTAAATGGCTGATGATGATGATGATGATGAATAATAAATATACCAAATTCCTATCACTGAATGTTAGTGACGTCGGTCGTCAAAATTCTATCAATAGGGTATGTATTTCTGTAATTTCAAAAATGCCTACTTTTCCCCAAACGCAGTATGTCCCAAATCCGTGCGTTCAGAGAACCCGGCCTTAATTGTGGTTGACTGGAATCAACTATTTATTATTAAGACCGTGAATCAAGCCGTGAATCTACGGTGTGTGTAAGCTACTTTGACTGCGGCATTTGCGATGGCAATGATTGAAAGAAATTATGACTTTTACACTACTTACTCGGATTTTTCCGACATTCGGTGGGTCTTGTTTTTACCTAACTGATAGATGAAAAAACGAAACGCAAGAGACAGTCATCGTTTCCAGAATTGAATGAAGAGAGGTGGCTTGAAATAGCAAAAGGTTTCAATGAAAATGCAAACTATCCCAATTGCGCTGGTGCCATCGATGGCAAGCATACAAGAGTGATAAAACCCAGCGATTCAGGGTCACTGTACTATAATTATAAAAAAAATTTTTCCATCGTTTTACTTGCTGTATGCGGTGCAGATTACAAGTTCACATATATAGATGTTGGGGCTTTTGGAAAATGTAGTGACTCATCGATATATAAAAAATCCATTTTGTATCAAAAACTTGTCAACAAAGATATATCATATATCATAAAGACATATCAAATAATGGAGTACCGATGCCATACGTCATAGTGGGGGATGAGGCATTTGGCTTACGTGAAAATTTAATGAGACCTTATGGAGGTAGGAGTTTAACAGCGGCGAAAAGAATCTTCAACTATAGACTGTCTCGGGCCAGGCGGTACATAGAATGCACGTTTGGGATATTAGCCAACAAATGGAGAATCTTTCACCGCCCACTAGATGTCCGACAGGAACTTGCAATAGCCATAGTACAAACTTGCTGTGTCTTACATAACTACGTGCGCGAAAGAGACGGGTATAGGTTTCAAGACACACTGTACGTTCCACCAGAACTGGAAATAACCAGTGGACCCACAAATAGAGGAAGCCGATCATCAGCATCCTATAGGGATTTATTTGCGGATTATTTTATTAATGTAAATCCGTTAGAATGGCAAAACAGACATGCATTAGAGTAGTGCCTACCTATTTATCTAAATAAAACTTTGAAGTGAAAATACCTAGTTTAGTACCAAAAAAGAACAATCATAGTTATTCTGCGATACCTTACAAAAATATTGATTGGTGTTGCAGAATATACTGTATTATACTGTATAATCCAGATAATAAAAATACATGCTTACCAAATACTTGTTTTTCATTTTCTGATAAACTTTCCGAGCACGTTTCGTTCGTGATTTCTTCCCATCTTCTTTTCTTTAAATCCCGATCACTGTATTCTTCCGATGTTATATCCCAAATTGCTTTACGGCTTTCAATTTCCCGAATAAATTTCTCTGTATCGAAAGTCATCTTGTCAAAGTTCGGAACGCAAAATACGTCTGGCTGCTACAACTAGTGCGCGGAGACTGACTGCAGCCACATACATTCGCCTACACACGCGCAGCCGGGTAATTTTTTGAATGGTTCCAAATTAATTGAGGGGGGAGGGGGAGAGGGGGGGAGGGGGGTCCCCCCCCATCCCCCCAATATAGTTTTTGAAGATCGGAAATGTATACTTTTTGAGATATGAATTTTTCAAATTAATTAAATTTTGAGGTTCACCCAAAATGATCAGAAAATAAAAAACAAACAATAAATTTAAAGGGGGGGAGAGGGAAATGAAGAAATACACCATATTTAAAATCACTATATATATTTATTCTATTTTATATATATATATCTTATAGCTTTTAACAACTCTTCAAACGGGTCATGTTTTTGCCTCGACACATTCCTCCGCCACAAATACTCCATAACACTGTCTTCAAAATTTATTGTGTTACTGTAGTTACCCTTAAAAAACCTTTTAACCACCCTCCACTGAGATTCAATCCGTTGTGTATGGACTCCATCGGGGGCTATGAAAGGATTGTCTGGGTGACTATGGTTTACTTTTTTATGAGTAAACCCATGGTCACCCAGACAATCATAAGCCCTCCAATAATCTGTGTGGATTATGGACCCTTCAGCCACATGCTGTTTAATCAGTGGTACTAAAACCTCTGATGTCCTTAAATTATTAGGACACACTTCTAAACGTAAATCCTCACTGTTATCTGCGATCATCCCCAACACCCAATGACCTTCAACGCGTCGACCTGAAACAAACAAAACAATGTTTAACAACCATTTCAGTTTTGTGAAACGAGATGGGGTCGCCTCGCTCCGCTCCGCTTCGCTCGGCTCTGGGTCGTTCATAACGTTGTGACCTAACACAACCTATCTCTAGTATTTACACAGAAAGTGACCTAAAACAACAATTTCAGTTTTGTGAAACGAGATGGGGTCACCTCGCTCCGCTCCGCTTCGCTCGGCTCTGGGTCGTTCATAATGTTGTGACCTAACACAACCTATCTCTAGTATTTACACAGAAAATGACCTAAAACAACAATTTCAGTTTTGTAAAACGAGATGGGGTCGCCTCGCTCCGCTTCGCTCGGCTCTGGGTCGTTCATAACGTTGTGACCTAACACAACCTATCTAGAATAGAATATAGAAAGTGACCTAAAACAACAATTTCAGTTTTGTGAAACTAGATGGGGTCGCCTCGCTCCGCTCCGCTTCGCTCGGCTCTGGGTCGTTCATAACGTTGTGACCTAACATAACCTATCTCTAGTATTTACACAGAAAGTGACCTAAAGCAAACATGTCTACATACCTTTGTTATATTTTCTTTTTCCGAATTTACTTTCGTCTATTTGCACCACTATACCCGGGCCACCAATTTTTCCTTTGCCAGCTTGTCTGTGACGTTGGTATTTCACCACCACTTCTCTGCAATAGTTAAACCAATCCACTATGGTAACCCGGGACAGACATTTCTCTCCGACTTTTGTGTAGTCCTCCCAAATAAGTCTCATAGTATCTAATTTCTGCGCGAAGCAGTACATCAGGTAAAAGATTGTTGGCATTGGAATCTTTGCATTTTCAAACCAGCTTCCAACGGACCTGGAGACACAATTTTTGTTCAAGCAGCTTCCCTTGTTTTAAATAAATGAACCAGCTGTCTTGTTTTTGGTGTACACCACTTTCATTGGTGTGCGATGTTTAGCACACAATTTTGTTGTTCGGATTAGGCGTTCTTGTTCAGCAAAAGTCAGACACTTTTCTCTCGTGTCCAGTCTCTGCACCACTTTGACCAAGTTCCACATTGCGGTTACTTCAGTGGAATACAAGTTCCGCCGAACAAACGGTTCTTCTTCGTCGGAAGTATAATCCGTCGATGACATAGACATAGACATAGACATAGACATAGACATCTTTATTCATAATCATTAATTACACGTCAATTGATAATTCGGATACAATAATTAAAAATTTACAATTATCCCAATTATTACAATTATCAAAATAATTACAATTAACACAATGAAAAATTACAGTTAATTCCACTTACTAATAGTAAGAAAAAGTAAAAAAAAAAATAAGACTAGCTAATTAAGCCAGCCGTCATAACTGTAGATCGTTTGCTTGACAAGCCACTTTTTTAGTTTAATTTTAAAACATTGCGATGATGTTGAATTAATTATATCACTTGGCAGGCGGTTGTACACTCTCGGTCCCATAACATGGATTAGCTTACCTGATTTGGTAAGCTTGTGGAACACAGATGACAGTTTGTCCACGTCCACGATGATGATGAGACAGCCGCCGCGCATCTTCTACCTCCCAACGAGGCCGGATTGCAGCACTCGTTGATGGTTGCTCACCATCTAGCACCTCATCGTAGAGCCGCCGTCCAGAAGTACCACTCGTCGAAGGTTGGTCCATTTCGCAAAGCAAATCAATGTCCAGGTTAGAAGCAAAGGTCAATCGTAATTGCAAGCAGGGATCCAGAATACACGCAGAGGTCGGTCGGTTATAGAATTCACAAAAGTCCAGGGGGAAAGCCAAAGTCGTTGTAATTATCAAGAGTAACAAGGGAGAGGAGAGCACATTCGCATATCTTTAACAGAAACGGAATAAATTTTTCAGTGAACGGAATGAAAATGCGCCATTTTTCGACCACAGATATACAATAATGACAATATCACAGACAAAACGTCTTAATTTTGTCTGTGAATGGTACTTAAAACGTTTTGTTTTGCCGATTTTAGTTGCAAATTACGTTTTGATCACAGAAAATTCGCAATTTTAACTTTCAATTTTCAGAAAAACTGTGCATTTCCGACAAAAAAGAAAAGCACTTTGGTATGAAAAGTAAGTGCCAGCTATCCAGAAAAAATATCATTATAATTAAATTAATTTGGAACCATTCAAAAACCAACCCGATATTTTTGCTGAAAAGTGTCTGGAACTAAAAAAATCTTAATTTGCGGAAAAGTTTAAATGTGAGTATCTAAGCACGGTCGAGTGTCTAAAGCAATATTGTAAGTTCCGATTGAAATTATGTTCTATATTCTACTACGATATTCTGTCACTGAATGTCACAGAGTACTAACCCATCCATAGTGCCCACAGTTAATAAGAAATCGGCAATCGTGCGGTGCCCACATTGCCCCAACTCATAGCATTACTATCCGTAAAACACATAAACATCGACATAGCCTATCGTCATCATCATCAGCCGTTGGACGCCCACTGCAGGACATAGGCCTCCCCGGTCTTGAGCCGCATCCAGCGCCTCCCTGCCACCGTAACCAGGTGGTAAGACCATTTGGTGGGAAGCCTACCCACCCTGCGTCGTCCGGTCCGTGGTCGCCAGGTCAGAACTTTTCCGCCCCAACGGCCATCAGTTCTCCGAACTATGTGCCCCGCCCACTTCCACTGAGCAATTGTCCGAGCTATATTAGTAACTCGGGTTCTTCTGCGGGCATCCTCATTCCTGATCACGCAGTGCCACTTCTAAAAGAGCTCTCTCCATTGCTCGTTGGGTGACCTGGAGCCTCCTTATGAGGCCCATAGATAGTCAGCGACCAGGTCTCACATCCATAAATCATCACTGGCAACATACATTGGTTAAACACCCAGACATAGCCTTTAAGATTAGGAAGTTGAAGTGGCAGTGGGCTGGTTACATACTGAAGAACCGATGGTCGATGGGGTGCACAGGTTCTCGTGTGGAGACCACGAACTGGCAAACGCAGCGGAGGACGCCCACCCGCTTGCTGGACCGACGATCTGGACCAGGTTGCTGGCAGCGGCTGGATGATGATAGCGAGAATAGAAAGAAGTACCCTTGGGGGCTCATGTCTAGAGGGCTGGAAGGCAAGCGGATATCTCCATAACAAACAACAATAAAGACTTATTATCTAAGAGACTGTTTACGTCAGAGGTCGTCGTTCAAGAGTTTTGTTTTTATTTTTACTTTGATACTTTACGATAAAAATATCTTGAATAATATTATCGTGGTTATGCATCGCTCGAACGTTCTGATAAAAGATGCAAAATAAAATTATGTCACTTTCACGGGGGTTCGATATTTTTTCAAAATGTACAATTCCACAGAAGGATGACTCCGTTCAAAAATAGTCATTCTACTCTACACGAATATAAGAAATCTTTGAACATTGAGAATTTATCTACCAAGCCTACGAATGCACTCGGATGAAAGTTGAGCATCAACTTTTTCACATCATGACGTGTAAACTGAAAAAAGACGTAGTAGCTTGAATTGAGAAAATTATGTTGCGTTGGTCCGGAAATGGAGAGGATAAAGACTAGATGAAATATTAAAGGGTGACAAAAGTGATAATCTGGGCAGGAGGGACAATATAGGGTATGAATAAGCAAAAAATACCTAATCGAAACTGGCGAGCGTGCACGACTAATGGTTGGTGATGATGCGAAAGAGGCTTGTCAACACCGTGGCCAGCAGCACACTTTGGTCTCTGCCTAGCCCTCAAGGGGACAACTGTAAATTTGTGTATTTAATAGATTTAAAACTGAGCTAATTTCCTCAATTACCTAATCAATTAATACGATACTAAATTACTCATAAATCACTAGAGATCCTAGAAAAATATTTACCAAGTTTGGAGATTTGTGAAAGCTAATAGGTAGGTCATTGATTTTTAGCAAAAAATCTACCTACAATCTCTCTTGGAAAAACTATGACATAACATAAGCAGCCTATATACGTCTCACTGTAGGGCACAGGCCCTCTCTCAGAGAGAGAGTATGGGCTTAATCACCACGCGTTCCCACCGGGGATTGGCGATTTCATGAGGTATGTGAATAGCTTAGACACTCAGGTTTCCTCACGATGTTTTCCTTCACACTTAGCGAGTAGTATTGCTACTATAACTTCACAAATGTACATAACTTAGAAAACAAAGTCTTTGGTACATGCCCGCATTGGGAATCGAACCTGGGTCTCTCTGGAATAACTATGACATAAGTAACATTAATTGTTATTAGGCTTGATGGGACAGACAGAAGGAAGTGGCGCGCCATGGAAGAATTCGGGCTGATTGATTGATTGATTGAGGTCTACTGGGCCTTCTGCATCTGTATTTGTTATCAAGGAGAAACATTTTATCAAGGTTAGACCGCAGTCCGATTTTTTAGCATTGTTCAGTGGCGATGAATCAATATTATGTCACTGATCTGATCCTTTATCTGATCAGATACCACAAGTAACTGACAAAATAAGCTCGATAAGATCTAGGTGCCATCGGCGGTGGATGAACATGAACTTGAACTTCAATATGCTCTTGGACCCTTTTCAGGGTTCCGTAGTCTGACTAGGAACCCTTATAGTTTCTCCATGTCCGTCTGTCTGTCTGTCTGACTGTCCATCCACGGCCTAGCGCAAAGACCGTTGGTACTAGAAAGCCCTCCTTCCACTTTGATCCACAGTGGCGCTCCACATGTGGATCCTTTGAAACTAATTGTTCCTCTTAAATCCACATGTGGATCCTTTGAAACTAATTGTTCCTCTTAAATCCACATGTGCATCCTTTGAAACTAATTGTTCCTCTTAAATCCACATGTGGATCCTTTGAAACTAAATATTGATATTATCCAAAATATAAATATAAATATTGATTGATATTATCCTTTGAAACTAATAACTATAATAACAATAATAAAAACTAAATATTGTTTTTTTTTTTAATATCGGCATTCACTACATGAATGATAAAACAAAATTTTCACTTGAACTAAAATAAAAAAAACAAGTCGTAAACTTAAAATTAAAATGATAAAATTAAAATTTTAAATTCTTCCCCTATCAAATCATTTTACTTTTTCTAAAAAAAGAGCAACCAGTACAAATTATATGCAGCCAGTTACTATCTCAAGTGGCGCTAAAGAGTATACTATTCAAGTGGCAGTAAAGAGTTTATCATTCCACTACGATCCACAGTCTACACCAGTGGGGATCAAAGTGGCATTGAAAAATATTATAATTTTTGGATCTACACCAGTGGGGATCAAAGTGGCATTGAAAAATATTATTATTTTTGGATCCACTCCTTTGTGGATTTAAGCGGAAAAAAAAGTATCCCCGGCTCCACATGTGGAGCGCCACTGTGGATTAAAGTGGAAGGACGGCTAGAAAGCTGTAATATGGTGCGTGTAACATATTTATCACGCCAACAAAGTTAAAGAATAAAAAGCAAAATTTTTTTTTTTACTGTACCTCCCCTAATATGAGAAATGGGGATGATTTTTTTCTTTCTCGTCTACCCCATCAAGTGGAGCGTCGTTGGATTGGTCGTTTAAAAATATTGTGGGTTTAGAAAGACCATTTTTTGATGCTTTAAAGCGCAAATTTCTGTCCGAGTAGCCCCCCCCCCCCCCCATCTTCAGTGTTTTGAAGTCGGTTTTTACTTTTTCTGTAAAAATTTTTGTTTTTCAATTATTGGTGAGGGAGCGGGAGAAAAATAAACAAGTCCCTTATAACCATAATTTACCCTGCTTAATAAATTGCTCTAAAATTTGAAGTTCTCAATTTCCATCTCCGAACGTGTTCACCAGAACATCACCAAATTACATTGGGACTACCTTTACGCCATTTAAACATAAACATAAACATTTACATATAGGCACATACATTGGTTCTGGCCCCACACTAGGATACCCTGTGTCGTGGGAACCAGAAACAACGACATCACAAACATGTAAAAATCCAAGACCTGGGGGTTTTTTTTTTGTTCCCAGCCGGGATTCGAACCCGGGACCTCTCGCATGGTATGCAGATGCACTACCACTGCGCCACGAGGTCGTCAAACATGAAACATACGGATATTACTAAAGGATGGGCCTCATTAGGCCTTGTTTACTGCGGCCATTGAAGAGTTCCGTTCTCCATCTCTGAAAGTCTTTATCAGATCTTCACTTAATTAAAATACGACCAGTGGAACGTTATATCTATGCGAACAAAAAAAAAGAATTGTCAAAATTGACGGAGTTATGCGAGAACATAGCCAAAAAGAGAAATAAAAAAGAACATACGCGTCGAATTGATAACCTCCTCCTTTTTAAAGTCGGTTAAGAACTTGGAAATAATTTAAAGGCGGGAGGGGGGAGCGGGAGAAAAAAAACAAGTGCCTTATAACCATATTACGTTAAATTACGTTACTTAATTCATAATAATAAAATTATATGTTGAGGAAGCGAAAGTGATCTGTCAGGATCGTAGCAAGTGGCAGTCCCTGGTCTCGGCCTACCCCTCTGGGATACAGGCGTGAGTTTATGTTATGTTATGTTATATATTAAAATATAATTAAACCACAACATCACCAAATTACCTTGGGACTATTTTTACGTTATGTTATGAAACATAAAATATGCATAATATTATTCAAGGATGTATTATGGAGCCCATTAGGCCTTATTGACTGCTGTCCATTGAAGAGTTCCGTTCACCATCTCTGAAAGTCTTCATCAGATCTTCACCGAATTAAAATGGGACCAATATCTATTCGAACAAAAAAAGAGTTGTCGAAATCAGTTAAGATTTGACAGAGTAATGAAGGAATACAGCCAAAAAATATAAAAAAATGCGCGTCGAATTGAGAACCTCCTCCTTTTTTTTTGAAGTCGGTTAGTAAAAAAACATTTAATTTCTACTTTTCAAAAACAGATAAAAACGGTGTCTTATATTTATGTTCTACGATTGCCTCTGCCGTGACGTCAAATATTTGGAAACAAACACAGATACAGAAGGCTGGAACCTTGTGTTCTGAGGCTGGAACATAACCATGATTATTTGAACTTTTACTAAGTCAATGACGTCACAAGCAGCTGTTCTGCGTTTCAAATCGGAGATTTAAAAAATATTTTAAATCTAATTTTGTATTCAAATCGACATAATATTTGGGTATGCTAGACCAATTAAAATTTTTTTACGCAGCCCATAATTATGTCCTGCACAGCCCTGCCCACCGCGGATTGGAAATTCTAAGCGTGGTATGTGAACACCTCAGACACTCAGGTGTCTCACGATGTTTCCCTTCACAGTTAGTCATCAGCACTGAATGACAGCCTAATCTTATTTTTAAATATACATTGCTGTTCGTTAGTCGTGTTAAAACTCGGAAACGGCTGGGCCGATTAGGCGATTTAGCAATTTTTTTTTTTTTTTTTTTTTTCTTGAAGTCCAAGAAAAGTTTAAACGGTGAAAAAATATGGAAAAATCGCAGCTGTGAATTGCTGTTCGTGTCGCGCTAAAACTCGAGAACGGCTGGTTTGGATTTGGCAATTTTTTTTATTTGTGGAAGTCCACTGGCCTCTTTCATAGAACTGCAATTCGTGGTTTACTATGATAGTTCGATTGTAAAGTCAACTAAACCACAGAATAGCAAGTAGAGGCTACTACCTCTCTTGTCATGATAAACTACGAATTGTAGTTTCATGAAACTCGGCCCAGGGAAAGTTTAAATGGTGAGAACAAAAAAACATAGACGTAGGTGATACGAAGTTCACGGGGTCATCTAGTTGTTGATAATTGTTGATAATTGCAAAGTATTATGTCGTCAGCTTATTACGTTCTTACAGTTCGCTAATGCTGCTGTGCAATTCAAAACCACGACAGGAAAGGACATTTCCCTCGAACTTCGTCTTTGGCACCGCCACCGCTGCTTACCAAGTTGAGGGAGCATGGAACGAAGATGGTTAGTCAAGGTCTAGGTATTAGGAGAAGAATGTATAAAAAAATCCTGAAACTTCTCGTCTGGAGTTTGTCATTTATTGTTCTATAAGTGGCAGCAATGTTCATATTTTTTATTTCGCTGTTTTTCTTCTTTGTGGTGAAAATATTTGATAGGTAATACCTACTTAACCCATAGTATGGACATTATTCTATGTTGGACAATGATTTACTGAAGGCTGAAACATTGGTAGAGTTCATGAAAAGCGAATTTGACAAATTTATACAAACACTAGTTGTTGAAAAATAAAACTCTATGGTTGTTTGTATGGGTAATACCCAGATTAGGTATGGATATGGGTGTTTACGGAATTTCGCATTTTAGTAAAACGGTACTTTTATTTCACAAGCAGACATCTTTCCAGGCAAAGGCGAGAACATCTGGGACCACCTCACCCACGCTGACATTTCGCCGATCGCCGACCAGAGCTCTGGCGACATCGCCGCCGATTCCTATCACAACTACAAACGAGACGTCGAGATGATGAGGGAACTCGGCCTGGACGCCTACAGATTCTCCCTATCCTGGTCTAGAATCCTCCCCACAGGCTTCTCCAACCAAACAAACCAAGCTGGAGTAGACTACTACAACAATCTTTTGGACGAAATGCTCACATACAACATTCAACCCTTGGTCACGTTATACCACTGGGATCTACCTCAACCTCTTCAAGACCTAGGTGGCCTTGCCAACCCGCTTGTCATCGATTGGTTTGAAGACTACGCTCGTGTAGCCTTTGAGAACTTCGGCGATAAAGTGAAGCTTTGGATCACTTTCAACGAGCCCAGAGAAATTTGCTACCTGGGTTACGGGGCTAAAACCAAAGCTCCAGCAATCAACGCGGACGGTGTTGGTGATTACATTTGCGCCAAGAACTTGGTCATTGCTCATGCTAAAGCTTACCACCTGTATGAGAAAGAATTCAAAAAGGCTCAGGGCGGACAAGTGGGGATGACGACTAATGTGTCCTGGTTTGAGCCAATGACTGACTCAGAGGAGGATCGCTTTGCTGCTGAAATGACCCGACAAGCTCATGTTAGTTATATGAATACGCTCTTCTCTCTTCTTCAATCATTTGGACCAACTTTATTTGTTCTTTATTTAGTGAATAGTCATGTTTGTCGAGTGTTTTTATTGCTGTTAAGAATCCAACGAACGATAATTCTCATTTCTTATTCCCGGTAGTAGCTAAAATATTTCTAGTCATCTTCTCCACAAAAAAATATTAAATACCCAAATTCGAACATCGTCGAGTCAACTTGAAGATTTCAAACTTTCCAAGACACCTATACATTTCAGTGGGCCCTTTACACAGAGCCAATCTTCTCTCAAGACGGGGGTTTTCCAAAAGAATTCGCAGCCAGAGTAGCGGAGAGGAGCGCGGCTCAGGGCTACCGCAGATGCCGTCTCCCGGAGTTCACCGACGAGGAACGAGACTTCGTTCGGGGATCCTTCGATTTCTTTGGCGTGAATCACTACACGAGCTGTCTTGTCTCCGCGACAAAGTACCTGGAGAGTCACCCCGTCCCGTCCTTGTTCGATGACATTGGCTGCGGCACTACGCAGCTGGATGAGTGGGCGCAAAGCGCCTCGATTTGGCTCAAGGTGGGTAATTGGCATGAAATATCGGTCCATGGTGTTAAGTAATCATACTAAATTGCACACAAAGCATACAATGGGTCGTGACATAAGAAATAACGAAATTGCGTAATAATATAAAAAGATTTTAATGAAGCATTTTCGTTTTTATGCATGTAATAAAAGCGTTTCAAACGGGTTATACTAACATTTCTCCAGTCTCCCATGAATCTATCTATAGGTATTCATTGCATAAATAAAGTGCTCTACTGGGTATAGGAGTCTTCACTGTCATGACCAATACCCACGATTTTTTATGGAGGGCATAGGGCTTCTCTTAGAGAAAGAGAGTATGGGCTTATTTACCATACGTAGGTATCTACCACAGATTAGTAATTTGAAGCGCTGAGGTATGTGCATATTTCAGGCACTCAGGTTTTCTCAAGGCATTGCTTAGAAATCACATTCATTGCTACATGCCAGGATACGACCACACGACTGCTCGAATTTGATTCAAGCGTTCTATCAATCACGCTACCATACTCAGTGATTAGTATTGGCAATCACTGTCAAAGTCAAAATAGTTTTGATTCAATGGCGATTACAAAGTGTGACGTAATAAATTGCCTTCGGTATGGAGAAAAATTGACGAAAAAAAACTCCACGTTGTACAATAGCATAAATACAATTTTGCAGCGCGCACCGAATAGCCTCTATAAGGCCATCAAGAACATCTATCAGCGTTACGGGGACATAGTTTTCTACGTCACCGAGAACGGCTGGTCAACTGCAAGAGGCCTGGAAGATGATGGCAGGATCACCTACTACAGGGCCGCTCTGGAAAATATCCTGGATTTGTTAGACGACGGCGTACAACTCAAAGGATTCATGGCCTGGAGTCTCATGGATAACTTTGAGTGGATGGAAGGCTACACGTGAGTTCAGAAATATTTGGTGAAAAACTTTTTAGCCCTCCTATACCTAAGTAACCGTCCACGTTATTGGGTTATCCATTTTTACGTTTCCAAAGTGTTAATGTCGAATCCAACTCGACTGGGTAACATTCGGGAAACTTAGAAAAGTCTTTTCGTCTAATATACCTCAATCGCTCAAGACAAAATTATACAACCAGTGTGTGTTACCGTGTGTGTTAGTGGCACTGAAACGTGGTCTCTCACTATGGGCTTCATAAGAAGGCTCAAGGTCACGCAACGAGCTATGGAAAGGGCTATGCTCGGAATTTCTCTACGAGATCGAATCAGAAATGATGAGATCCGTAGACGAACGAAAGTCGTCAACATAGCCCAGCGGATTAGTAAGTTGAAGTGGCAGTGGGAGGGGCACATAGCACGCAGAACTGATGGCCGATGGGGCTGAAAAGTTCTCGAATGGAGACCACATATCAGCAAGCGCAGCGTAGGACGACCAGCCACAAGATGGACAGATGACCTCATCCAAGTGGCAGGAAGGCGCTGGATGCAGGCCGCTTCCAACCGGTCTTTTTGGAAATCCCTAGAGAAGGCCTATGTCCAGCAGTGGACTTCTTATGGCTGAATGAGGATGATGATGATGAAGTGTTAAAATATGTATGTATTTGATAGTTCGGAGTAGGTTAAATCGGGCGAGTCCAATGAGTGGAGAAGTTATGAAGCACCACCTCTAATCTACTTAAAAAGGAAGGAGCTAGTTGTCTCGTGGACGTCCCCATCTTTATAGAAAGCCTCTTATCAGTAACGTAGAGTATTAACCCTAAGAGGAATAATGTAAGTGGTCATCATTATCATCATACTTACTTTTTTATGATGTACCAAGAACAAAAAACGTAAATAATATTTTTTCCTTGTGTGTAGACCACCCTTATTTTTAACTTTTGTAGCTTTCATTATTTGCTGGGAAATCCGCCACAATAACAAATTCTTCGAAAATTTCAACTGGTTACCAATTACGCTTCAAGAGATAGATACATAGACACATTTCGTGTGATTTGTTAAATCTAAGTAAAGGAATAAAGTTAGCCGTCTTATCGCTTACAACGATCTATTTCAGACAACTTTTGGATGATGTGAAGAATATTTCAGAGAGAGGATGAAATTAAGCACTTTACATGTCAGACTGACAGACAAACTTCGTGTGCATAGTTTCCCGTTCGCACCCTTCATGTACAGAACCCTAAAACCTTTTTCTTTTCAGGGAGCATATTTAGTCCTGGCAATGTATTATATTCCATTTATTCCAACGAAAACGCCAACTCAGCAGCAACAAAGTCTTGACATGAACCCTTTTTCTAATTGCAATATCTTCTACAGGGAACGTTTCGGTCTCTATGAGGTGGACTTCGAGGACCCAGCTCGAACCCGCACCCCACGCAAGTCCGCCTTCGTCTACAAGCAGATCATCAAGACGAGGACCATCGACCACGACTTCGATCCCGGTACTGACAGGGACATGACCATTGATGAAGGACATTGAATATTAGCACCGATAGTTTAAAGACTATTCATGAAGGACATTGACTACAGCCCTGATTTTGACAGGGTCATGAACATTGATGAATGACTCTAGAAGGAACGAGTGGCTAGCACCAGCCTAGAGCATGACGCCGTGAGTCGCGCGTTTTGTTTTGTTTAAGGCGGTGTCATCATTCTTCTTCTTTCACTGCCTCTCCACTACCACAGGTTGGCTGTCAGCTCTGCGAATTTAACTGCTATTTTAATTGGCAAAGTGAAGGAAGGAATCTCTTCTCTTTTCCAATCGAAATAGATTTTTGTCACTGACAACTCCTGGCTATTCTCTGATGTTACGTACCTAATTGTTACGTTTTCTCTGAAGGCGATATAGCAAAGCCAAGAATGCAGAGCTGACTACAAACCTCCAGCAGTGGTGGCTACTACTGAAGGGTGCCTGTCAGCTCTGCATAAGAAGCTCTGCGAAGATCTATTTCGATAGGCAAAGAGTAGAGGTCCAATCTCTCATGTTACGAAGCCATGATTTTAAGTGAAGACGGTATATAATATGTACTGGTTTAAAGAGTTAGGTACCTATTTATCTATAGCTATAGAGGATTTTTGCACGTTCCTGCAATATCACATTGACCAAAGTATGGTTATGTCATATTGATTACCTACTTACCCGCTATTACTGAGCCAGAGGCCGTTTTACCGCCGCATCGCATGGACATAGCTCGTGTTCCCTAGGTACTTATTGTTGTATTATGTTGTGTTTGTTATGTTTAATTTTTGCTTTCTATTTCACGTGTTGTAAGTATTTGTCTATGCGGCGATAAATAAATGTATTTCTTCTTCTTCTAGAGTACCTATACCTATAGGTAGGTATGAAATTATTGATTATATTACCGAGAACCTGTTCAATTCCAAAGTACGGTCTTTTATTTCACTCTGCCAAGTCTCATTTCGTACAACTTTTCGTACACCTACACTCTCCGAATTTGTCTGAATGTCAGAATTTGACAATCATTGTAATTACTAGAATGTCGCGACTTTTGCCATTTGAGCGCGCGACTTTGTGTCATGGGGTCATGTTACGTATATTGAGGGCTCATTATGTGTAGACAAAAATTTACAAAATCGGTAGAACATCATAGGCCCAAGACACACAGATGGGACGAGGGGCGAGGTAAGATGAAAAGAGTCATAGACCACAGTGTCCTTTCTCTGCAGTCGCTCTTGGTCTGTGACTCTATACATCTTATCGCGCCCTCGCCCCCTCTGTGTGTCTCGCGCCATACACTTTCACAGATGTTTTGAATACCTACACATTAACGCCACAAAGACTTGACGCGTTTGTGCAAGTGAACTTAAAGCGGCAATGCTTGTGCCTCGACTGCCTCCTTGGTGAAGCGGTTCGATTCCTACAGGAGTCTGCCGTACAAACGGCCTCAATCTGGGTGTTAGTGGGTGTCATATTTGTGATGTCCTTGCCTGATTATCATAGCACAGGGTATCCTAGCCTGGGACCATGACAGGTGAATTTGTTGTGTGGAACAGTGCAGTGGTGGGATCAGTGTAGAGTTCCGTAGAAAGATTGTTTTTTTTTACCTACAACTTCATCAAAGAAAATGTTAATGGTATTTGTGCGAAGTTTTCCTTTTATAAGTTAGTCGCCTATGACTCGTTAACTTGTAAAGCCGTCTTAGCCGTGAGGTTTTCCTTTTAAGTTCATTATGTGTGCTACGCTTCTGATTGTTTTTTTACGTTTCTACAAACAACCCTTTAGCCGGGAGAGGGGGAGGGGGGAAGCCCCACATAAATTTTTGCTTTTAAGCTTCATATTCTGCAAACGGAACCCCAAATCGAAAAATGGGGTTCCTACACGCACAATGTTTTTGAACGACCAATCTAGCAGGTTGCTACGTAAGCTGCCAAATTCTCAGGAAATAACTCTTATTTAATAAGATAGCGCACATCACTTAAAGTTGGCTTAAACCATAACGATATGAGATACCTATATTGTGATAAAAAAATAATCTCAAGTACCTATGTGGCAGGTCATAGATCTTAGACAATGACTTTGGACATTGAATTTTAATGCTTTGGATCAACCTGTCAACATTATTGGAATAGTTACCAAGTGTGTTTCTTCTCCAGTAAACATTCCAATATGTGGTTGCCTGGTAGGAATTGCTACTAGCGATAACACCGCCCATTGTACCTTTTCTTTTGTGACTGTAGCTGTCTCTGTAATTGTTTTCTGGTGTTTTCTCAGAGTCTCCCAAGCGCCACTGAGGAAAAAATTTCATATCTTTTTTTACCGATCGAATTTGCAGAAAGTGTCTGTACAATCTCTCAATCATGTTAATAGTAATTTTTAGGACCCATGGCCATGAACCTAAGGCAAAAAACCTAGGAGTCCTATACCTTTACCTATTAGTCCTAGGCCGTTTTTGGCAAAATGCTATCTAGTCCCGGGTTCGTGATCGTCGGTTCTGTGTCGTGGGTCCTAAAAATCACTGTTAACATGATCGAGAGATTGTACAGACACTTTTTGCAAATACGATCTGTAAAATAAGACATGTTTTTTCTTTTCATTGGTGGCGCTAGTTAGCCCACTCGATCCCCTTAATTAGCCTGTGTACGTCCCACTGCAGGCCTGGGATTAACTGCCAAGCCTACCCACCGCGGATTGGCAATTTCAAGTGCTGAGGTACCACATGAACACCTCTGACACTCGTCCTTCACAGTTAGCGAGTGGTATTGCTACTACAACATCACAGATGTACGTAACATAGAAAAGAAGTCATTGGCACATGCACGGGGTACGAGCCCATGATCTTCCGAATGTGAGGCCGACGTTCTACGGCTGAGCTACCACCGCTCTGAATCTCTCTCAATATGAGGTTGCTTGGAAGAAATTGCTGTTAGCGATTTTTCTTTTGTAATTGTTTTTTGTTTTGTGTTCATTAAAGAATATTTTTATTAAATAAATATTTTTATCTATGGTATTAGATGCAGTCTACCTACAGGACATCGAGCTTCTCATGCGTGGTCATCACTATAGTGATGAGCGAGTCAGAATGTTCTCAGAGAACGTACCTACAGTCGACAGCACATCAAGCTTTGTATTTTAGTTGCAAAATCGCCAGTAACGTAACTGAGTACAGTGCATATTGGATGTAAAGGTTGATGTGCTGTACGACTGTACTAAAAAAAACCCGTTCCCGCGTCACGCTCGTGGCCATACGTGGCCGGGCCTCATCATCATCATCCCATTATGTCCCCACCGAGGGGCACGGGTCTCTTCCCTGAGGAAGGTATAGGCCATACTCCACCACGGGGGCCAAGTCCGGGTTGGTGGAGGCTTGTAGACTAGTGGCTCGTCTACTGTCAGAAGTTGTCAAGCCGCCCTAAAGCCTCTGACTTGGCTTAACGACTGCCATCTATCGACGGCAGCCGGCACCAACAGCTTAACGTGCCTTGCGAAGCACGGAACCGCTCGGAAATATGCCACTAGCGTTAGGCATAGACGGCGACCCATCCATGCACTGAACGCGCCCTGTATTGCTTAACCTTCGTGATCGTTTAAGATCACTCAGGCAGCCGGGGCTACGAGCGATTCGTTCGAGCGACGTGGCCGGGCCTATTTACGCTTTATTATTTTATTTTGTGTATGGTACCTATGCAGCGAGTTAACATACAAAAGGAGCCCAGCAATCCACTCGGTCACTTCCTCGTCAGCTTCGTGAATTTTCCGAGTGCTCCTTTTATGGACCACAACGGACAGTGGTCAGTAGGGGAGAGCCAGGGGAGTTATTTGTAATGTATTGTATTGGGGTTGTAGAATAGGTAGGTACTTCTCATCTTGTTCCGGATGTGTTTGTTTAGTAGTGATTTAATAAATTTTATTAAATACTTAGGTAGGTACCTACCTACCAAAGATTCTCTTCGGTACCTAGACCAAGTGGCCAGAGGGTACTTAAATGTGAATAAATAAACGACTTAAATTTGTTTTTTAAATTTCACGTGTGAATTTGTAATATCGAACAATATTACTTGCTAACTGTGAAGGAAAACATCGTGAGGAAACATGAGTGTCGAAGTGTTCGCATAGGTACCACAGCATTTAAACATTTTTCAGATTTGTAACGAGTAGCGCCATCTATGGTATAGAATACACGACCAAATAATTCAAACTGTGGAAACGGCAAAAGCACTAGATGGCGCAGTTAGTCGGAATAATAAAAAAAATCGTGATATTAAACATCAATGGATGCTTCATTGGAGAGAAACGACACAAATAAAAGGAAAATGGTACAGCTATATTAACTCGGACATTAAGAGACCATGGTTTATCGTCGGAAAATATGTACCTACATAGAAACTTCTACACAACAATTTGTCGTTTGAGAATTGGACATGGCAGATTTAATGAACACTTACATAGATTGAAAATGATTCCTTCCCCAAATTGATTGTTGCATAGTAAAAGAGAAACCAATTAGATATTTGGTTTTAATTAACTTGAATCCGACGTACTATTGAAAACGATATGTAACAGATGTCATAACCTGACATTACACATACAGGAATCAATAGACAATAATTTAGGCCAACACTAGTAAAGAGGTTTATACTTCATTCTCCCCATCTATGTTTTCTTCTCCTACCACAAAGTCACGTAGGTGAGAAGGTAGCCGGCGATTCCTCCTGGGTCTTTCGAGTCCAGATGTTTCTTCTAGTACTTCATGCGTATCGGTCGGAAGATTAAGGTTCTGAGGACGATCGGAAATAGGGCTATCCGGATCCACCAAAGAGTCGGATGCATCTTCAAATGATTCTTCTTGAAGATCAATTGAAGAATAAGAATCATTTGGAAGTGGGGCTAAGTGTCTATTGGACACTGTACTCTCCATACCATTCGCCCTTCGAATTATCGAATAGTGTGGGTTATAGTCTAAAAGTTCAGCTTCCTCCACTAAGGGATCGTTTTTCGAGCGAACGTTATTTCTTACGAGAACAGGTCCTGGCGCCAGCCATGTAGGCATCGATTCTCCGTTAGGCGACCTCCGCGGGTAATTAAATAACCTCTCGTGAGGTGTCGCGTTGATGGACGTGCACAGTAGTGAACGGATAGAGTGAAGAGCGTTCTTCAAGACTCGTTCCCAGTATTCTACTGCCATGTTGTTGGAACGCAAGCTGAGTTGAACCGCACGCCACAGTGTTCCATTTAGGCGCTCTACTTGACCATTACCCCGTGGATTGTATGGGGTAGTCCGGGAAGAGGCAATTCCGTTAGCTCTCAAAAAAGTTTTTAGTTCCTCGGACATAAAAGAGCTCCCTCTGTCGCTATGGATGTACAGTGGATGTCCGAACGTACTAAAAAGGTCTCGTAAACATTTGATGATTGTCGCAGACGTCATGTCTTTACAAGGATAAGCCCATGGAAATCGACTATACTCGTCAATTATGGTGAGTATATACTTATTTTCTGAATTTGAAGGAAGAGGTCCTTTAAAATCCAAATTCAGTCTTTCAAAGGGGGCTAGTGCTTTTATTAGTTGCCCTTTTGTTGTCATGAAGCGGGGTTTTAGTTCTGCACACACTCTACAGGAGGATGTCATGGTTTTTATGTCATTGATCGAGTATGGCAGGTTCTTTGAGCGCACCCAATGGTACATCCTCGTTATACCAGGGTGACATAGCAGAGCATGTAATTCATACAATTTATCATTATTCATGAGTGCGCAAACTCTTGATAGCGCATCTGCAGCAGTGTTTTGGGAGCCAGGTCGATAGATGATATCATATTTATAACAGGAAAGTTCAAGACGCCAGCGTTGTATTTTCTCATTTTTTATTTTACTCGAGTGGTTTTGGTTGAACATATAACACACAGATTGTTGGTCAGTTATCAACATGAAGTATTTCCCCATCAGAAAATGCCGCCATTTTCTTAGGCTTTCCACAATAGCGTATGCTTCTTTTTCGACCGATGGGTGTTTACGTTCAGCATTCGATAGTGTCCTGGAGAAAAACGCCACAGGTCGGCCCTTTTGAGATAGAGTAGCAGCTATCGCGTACTCCGACGCATCTGTTTCAACAGTCAATATTTCATCTCCATCAATTGCTACAAGTGAAGCTTCACTAATGTCTGACTTTAGTCGCTCAAACTGGGTAATTGCACTTTCAGTTAACGGAAAACTGCTTACGTTCGTTAAGGGCTGTAGTTTACTGGAAAAGTCCTTCACCCATTTCGCGTAGTGGGCAAACAGCCCCAGAGCTCGTTTCAATTCAGCAGTGTTCGTGGGGACTGGTAGCTGCAACAGTGGTTGGAGTCGTTCTTTGTCTGGTTCAATGGTATTATTCTTGATAGTATACCCTAGCAAACTTATTGTCTCTTGACAAAATTTACATTTTTGATCATTTAATGTTAGATTATACTTTTTAGCTGCAGCTTGAAAATTAATCAGGTTCTTATCGTGATCGCTTTTATTTTTTCCGCATACAGTGACATCGTCGAGGTAAGTAAATGTCCCCTTTAACTTTTCTTTTTCTATTATGAATTCGAGCGTACGCTGGAATGCTGCAACACCATTCGTTACTCCAAAGGGTATTCTCGTGAATTGATAGAGTTTCCCCGCAGCTTCAAATGCAGTGTACTGTTTCTCGCTATCTTTAATTGGTACTTGATGGTACGCGCTCTTCAAGTCTATCTGACTGAAAACATTGTATTTTGCAACCTTAGACACAATGGTTTCGATATGAGGTAAGGGGTATGCGTCTAATTCTGTGAACTTGTTTATGGTCAAGGAGTAGTCAATTACGAGCCTTTTTCGATGTGCCCCTCCTCCTGCTACTAAGACCTGCGCACGCCAGGGAGAGACGCTTGGTTCGATCACGCTATCTTCTAGTAGTTTTGAGACTTCCTCCGTGATGAATTTTTCGTCTTGCTCGCTGTAGTGTCTGGACTTCACAGCAATTGGTTTAATGTTTGGAGATAGGTTCGTAAATATGGAGGCGGGAGGCACTGAGGCTTGCATTACATTGCACACTATTGGTTCTTTGGGTCCCCCAAAGTTGAATTGGAGACTAGAGTGTTCTTTAAGAATATCATGGCCTATGATAACATCAGCACAAAGATTGTTGACGACAAGAAATGGTCGGTGTTTGTGCGAGTATTCGTTCAACGTAATAGTTGCAAAACAAACACTTCTAACGAAAGACACGTTGTTTTGAGAGGCTAGTGTGATAGTCTGCTTGTGAGGTTTCTGTTTCAGATGCATCAGTCGCGCTATTCTCTCGTCTATAAAGCTCACTGAACTTCCCGTGTCAATAAGAGCGTCGGCGTGATAGTTGTTAAGGGTTACGGGGATAGTGGCTTTTGAAAGACTTGATGGAGAGGCAGCCGAGACAGCATTAGCAGCTACTTCAGAATCATCAGAGTCCACAGCAGATTCTCCAGCGGTAATGGCGTTATTAGTAGCATTTATAGATCTGCATACATTAGCAAAATGTCCTTTTCTGGAGCAAAGTTGGCATTGGGCGTTGAAAGCCGGGCATTTGAGCCTTCGGTGAGAATTATTTCCCCCGCAATAGAAACAGCGCCATTTAGTTGTCTCTTCCGAAGTTGTTCGGTAATTTTGGGAGTTTTTAGTTGCCTGTCTTGACAATGAAGCTGGCAAAGCGTTCAGATTTATTTCGTTTACCCCGCTGGTCATAGCCCGGGAGTCCCTTTCTGCAGTCTCTAAGGAGAGGGCTTGATCGAGAGCTTTATCTAAGGTGAGAGAACGTTCTTGAAGCAATCTTTCTCGAATTCGCAGTGACAGTATTCCCGAAATAAAAGCACCTCTAATAGCTTCATCTTCATGCGTTGTAGCAGTAACAGCTTCAAAGTTACAATCACGGGCCAGGAGTCTGAGAGACCTCCCGTAATCAGATATAGATTCGTCAGGCTTCTGCTTACGCGTAGCTAGCAAGTGGCGGGCCAGTATTATGTTTTTTGGCTTAAGGTACATTTTATCGAGTACTTTCACGGCATCGTCATAGGTGGTAGTGTCACGAACGTGTGGAAAAATGTGAGCCGACAAATGGTTCATTAAAATTTTAAGCTTTATAGAATCGGTACCGTTTGGAATCTCCTCGAGTAAGAAATTGTTAAAAGTATATTTCCAATGGGTCCACTTTAGGTCCGCTTCTGTTGCGGTAGGCTCCACGTCAAACTTCTCGGGTCGTAGGTACCGTGCCATATTCGGCACGAGTTTCGTG
This sequence comes from Yponomeuta malinellus, assembly GCA_947308005.1. NCBI lineage: Eukaryota > Metazoa > Arthropoda > Insecta > Lepidoptera > Yponomeutidae > Yponomeuta > Yponomeuta malinellus. The sequence continues at coordinate 2,691,756 of OX371016.1, read as the reverse complement.
TCCATGTCGGGCATAATAGGTTTCGTGATCGAGTCGGGCATAACACAAGTTAATTAAATTGTTGCATAGTAAAAGAGAAACCAATTAGATATTTGGTTTTAATTAACTTGAATCCGACGTACTATTGAAAACGATATGTAACAGATGTCATAACCTGACATTACACATACAGGAATCAATAGACAATAATTTAGGCCAACACTAGTAAAGAGGTTTATACTTCATTCATTTTGTAATTCTGAAAACAAATCTCTAAATCATATATTTTTTGATTGCCCTCAATTCAATATACAAAGACTAGTATTTATTGACAGCTTATTGAACATTTACAAAGAAGCCCTGGATGTCCCGCGCTCTATTCAGGATCTCCTTAAGAATAAAGAAGCATTTTACCCTATTTATAATTTTATCAAGAATACCATTGGAGTTATTTGAAAAATAATAATACACCGGAATAGACCTATATTACCTGATTTGACAACACGGATTGACCTAAACATACTGGATTATGAAGTTAAAGAATAAAATACGTTAGACAAGGCTTTGTGCCTCGAATATACAATAAAGATTGAAGAAAATACGGAAAGACAAGGCTTTTAGCCTCAATCAATATGAAGAGGAGAAAATAAATTAAAATAAGACCAGGCGGTATGGGCTTAAGCTCTTAGCCTTTTCCATAAAGGAAAAAATAGAACAAAAAAAAAAAAAAAAAAATCGTGAACGCATCCATAACAGCGCTAGCGTGTCTTTGGTTCGAGTTTGACAATAACTGACGTTTATTTGACAGATCCAGTAAGTAATAAAGCGGCGACAAAATTCAACAAAGGTGGTGGACGGACGCACGCGCGTTTATTTGTATATTTTGAAATAAAAAGGACATGTTTTTGTACTCCGTTCGTCTAAAAGGAAGATAGTCAAAGTGCACTGTGTCCCTCTTAGATTATCCTCGAGGTTGCCATTTTTTATGGCAAAATAGTGCAACAATGCAGCGCCACAGGGGACACAACTTCACCTATGTCAGTAGCTGCGTAAAATACATGATTTTCGTATTGAATTTCATATTTTGGGTACGTATTTTAGTGTTCCTTGACTTATTTATATTCCTGGCTATTTATTTATCTAATAACACTTTCTATTTCGCTTCGAAGGCGCGTTGAAAGTGATGCAGATTGAAGTAATTCGCTTTGCATTGTTTGGAGTTTTGTCGTGTGAATCAGCCTGTTCGTTGGCTCAATTGTTGAGCTTCGTTACTCATTTGTATATGTAAAAAAGAGATTAAATTTCATTCACTGCTTTGTTTCCGCTGTGCAATGCTATTTAATCAACAACAGCAATGTTACACTACTATGTCTATATTTATACATCGCATCTCACATGTATGACTTGGCTTCGTTGTTTTATGAACAAAGAGTATAGTGAGAGATAAGTAGGTATGTTTTTGATATCATGACCCCAGCGTGTTGTTAGATCTGAGTTGCAAACCAGTGGTGGAGATACTGAATTTTAAACTCAACATTGGTAAGTAACGCCTATGTTCATAGGTACTGTAACTTCCCTTTTTTTGTCTAATTGTTCTGAGATTTCTACTCGCTAGATGAGTCAGTAAATAGATAAATAAATTATGCAGGGATAAACAAATAAATAGCTATTATTGACATGGTGGTCTATTACATACTTTATCCACAGGTAGTTTTAAATGTGGATATCTGTGGATAAACGGTGGTAGTCTCTCTCTCTATCTCTCTCTGAGAGAAGGCATGTGCCCTACAGTGGGACGAATCTAGGCTAGATAAAAAAAGGAGTTTTTTCCTCGGTGGTGCGTGTGTTACTTCCTGGAGCCCCTTAAAGGCTCAATAATGATGCCTTTCACTTTATTATATAAAATCGTAACATTTTTATCTATCTATTTCTGCACATTACTGTAATCTGTAAAATAAGATGTATTTTTTTTGCCTACTGGATCCCCTTAACTAAAAGTACTATTAAATAGATTTGATTTACAGTCTTATTTATAAAAACATGATTCCTTAAAACACTCGTGTGTGGTAAAGGGAAAAATGTAACCAAAGATTGTTTATTATACAGTTGCTTTAGTTGATATACAGAGGCATCTGAGGAGTGTTTTAGAGGAATTGTATTTTTATAAATACCACCTTTGATTATTTATTAGTTGTTCAAAGTGCATTTAAATGAAAAAAATAAAATTGTTAAATAACTTATTTTTAAAATGCTATAGTACATAATATAGATAAATTATATTATAATAACATTATTGCTTTCCAGTTATTTGGCGGTCTTCTGGTTGGTGTAGGCCTGTACGCATTCATTGACAAATGGCAAGCCAGCGGACTTATAATGGTAAACATCATTAATTTATTGATAAATTCATTGTTAGGGTTCCATACGCCGTACATAAAAATGGAACCCTTATAGCATCACTGGTGCATCTGTCTGTCTGTCCATCAGTCTTTTACAGCCAATTTGCTCCAAATCTACAGGACCAAATCAAGTGAAATTTGGTAGGATGGTGTAATCCTATGATCCAAACACAAATGTGCAAAGTAAATAAATATATTTTATTAAATAAGGGTCATTTTCGGGCGGACAAATTAGGAAATAAAAAAAAAAGTTTCGCTAACCTTACTGTGTCATTACCTATCAAATGAAAGGGCTGAAATATAATTTTGGTATTATTGTAAAATAAATAGTTTTTATTTTATTCATGGAAGAAGACGAAAATTGACCATCCCCCCCCCCCCCCCCCTCCTGATCTCCGAAACTACCGAAACTAACAAAAAAATAAAAATATAAACAGCCATAAAAGGCAGCTGACTCAGCCTTGTGCTGAGGGGAGTGTACCAAAAGTAAAAATTGATCAATTTTTCCCATGATATGACATAGATAAATTGTATATGAAGTATTATTTTATTATAGTGGCAGTCCCTGATCTCTGCCTACCCCTCTGGGATACAGGCGTGAGTTTATGTACGTATGTATATATGTATTATATTATAACATTTGACTACAATGAAGTATTATGTATATTTAAATTAAATTTAAATTAGTATTATTTGTAATTTAAATAACTATGCTAAGCCCTTATGTATTTTAGCTGGACACAGTGTACGATGTGATGATCAACATAAGTCTGCTGATCGCTATGCTCGGAGGGGTGGTCTTCATCGTCAGTTTTGCCGGTTGCGTTGGGGCGCTAAGAGAGAACACGTGTTTGCTTAAGTTTGTGAGTAACCTATCTATGTGTGTGTCTTCTCAACCCACTGTCACTCTACTGGTGGGCACTAAAAGCACCCATGTGAAGTCATTCTAAAATTATACAATAAATATTAATGTAAATTTTCGCAAATATTATCATTGTTGGAGCCCTACGTCACTCAGCGGAGCCCCGCGCCCCGCAGGCTAAAACCGGCCGCACTACTCGCCTTACTGACGATACACAAATTTTTGAATTCTTTTTAATTTTCGAATATACTCTGCCTAGATTGTTCAGTCCACTTGCTTTATTTATACCCTGAGCCTGCAACCATTCTAAAAGTAGGTATTAATAATTTTTAGGCCTGTTTCTGTATATAACACTGTTAATTAAAGAAAGGGATTAGACAACTAGGGGTTAAAGTATGAAATTGCCGTTTTACTGCAATAGGTTCTTTGAATTGACATAGAATCTTCATGGTTTGAGGTTTTCGAATGAAACTTTTTTCAAATGGTTTCTATGATGATCTTTTTTTAAAAAATGTGAAACAATTGAATATCGATTTTCAATTGTTTTTGTTATTCAATTTAGACAAGAAAGATGGATACTGCGAAAATTCGAGTGATTATGAGACACCCATTTTTCGTATTTTTTTATTTTATTGATTTGACGCAAGTGAGTCAATATTGTGGGTAAGGTAACGTTAAACCATGCCGCTAATTCCTGGGTAGTTTGACTAGGGTCGGCTTCCACTATCTCTTAATTCAGCGTTATTCACCTGTGTGGGCGGTCTTCCTCGAAATTTCCATCACGAAAGCGTTTAAACCAAAATCGCACGGTGCGTTCATTAGTAGACCCTTCTCCAAACGCAGCATTGATATTGCGGGCTGTTTCTGCCGCGTTAGTTCCGCGTCGGAACTCGTATTAAAAAATCACTCGAATTTTCGCAGTATCCATCTTTCTTGTCTAAATTGAATAACAAAAACAATTGAAAGTCGATATTCAAATGTTTCACATTTTTTAAAAAAGAACATCATAGAAACCATTTGAAAAAAGTTTCATTCGAAAACCTCAAACCATGAAGATTCTATGTCAATTCAAAGAACCTATTGCAATAAAACGGCAATTTCATACTTTAACCCCTGTTATTTGCCTGCCGCTCATACAATATTGCCATCTAAGTATATTTTTCGGGGAAGAGGCAAAAAGTTATTCAGCCCTTTTTTTCTTTGCCATAAAGAGATCAAAATTTACACCATCATCATCATCATCATCATCATCAACCCATTATGTCCCCACCGAGGGGCACGGGTCTCTTCCCTGAGGAAGGTATAGGCCATACTCCACCACGGGGGCCAAGTCCAGATTGGTGGAAATTTACATAAAATGTCCCTAACTTTACTTTCTAGCACTGCCTCGGACCACATTTGCCAAAAGTATACTCATTCGTTAACAATTGTTAGATATGTTAGAACTTGCAATTGTGATGGATTAAGGCGGTTCTTACGTGCAGCATGCTGTTTCGCTTGCATAAATTAAAATTTTGATGGATGTACTTTTGGTGGATGTGGTCTGAGGGTTTCATGGGTAATAATGAAATTGCGGATTTTCAATGCACATTTTTCTTATCCTATTCTAAGGTTTTTGATCCCATAAACCTTAGAACATTATTAATTTGGAAACAACTTTTCTTTATTAAAAACTGCGTATAGGAGAACAAAAACGTATTTAAAATTACCGTAGTTTAATTATACATCAAACACTGAGACCACATTTGTCAAAAGTTTAGTCATATGGTGACAGTATAAAAAAATTGTACGCTCCCCGTAAGAACAGTTCTAACTCTGCCCACAGTATTCCCTCTGCCTGCTCATTTTATTCCTGGTGGAGATGGGCTGCGCAGTGTGCGGGTTCGTGTTCCCGCGCTCGCTGCACGGACTGCTGGAGCTGAGCTTCACAGAGCGCGTCGTGCACGCCTACAGAGATGATCCTGACCTGCAGAACTTCATTGACTTTGCTCAGAGCGATGTGAGTCAAATACACTAGCAGGTTGCACTGTGTTCGTCTACGCTACGATATACTTCAGTACATTAAACTACACTTGCCTATGCTACATTGCACTTCACTACGGTAAACTACACTACTTTCTACCCTTAAGTAAGCCGTGCTACACAACACAACAACTACACTTCGCACTACTAAGATATACTACACTCCGCTGCACGTACCAGTGCTCGCATGGAGTATGCGGACTATTTCACTAAGCTAAACTACACTACGCATTACTAAGTTATAATACACATTGGTGCATGGACCTGTCATACTATTTGTGGAAGACACTGTAAGAAAATAATACATACCAAAAAAAAAAATAAACATGCCGTAAGTAGCGGAAATGATGGGCTACGCAGTATGTGAGTTCGTGTTTCCGCGCTCGCTGTTTCCGCGCTCGCTGCACGGACTCCTGGAGCTGAGTTTCACACAGCGCGTCGTGCACGCCTACAGAGATGATGACCTGCAGAACTTCATTGACTTTGCTCAGAGCAATGTGAGTCGAATACAATATCAGCAGGATGCACTGTGTTCGTCTATGCTACAATTTACTTCACTACATTAAACTACACTTGTCTATGCTACACTACACTTCACTATAGTAAACTACACTACTTTCTACTAAGCTACACTTAAGTAAGCCATACTACACAACACTGCACTAGGCTAAACTACACTTCGCACTACTAAGCTATACTACACTCCGCTGCACGTACCAGTACCCTCGTGCCGATGGGCTGCATGGTTTGCGAACTATTTCACTAAGCTGAGCTACACTACACACTACTAAGCTATAATATACATTGGTGCATGGAACTCTACTATTTGTGGAAATATTCAACCAATCAGCCCAAACTCGTCCACTGTTGGACATAAGCCCCCCCCCAAAGCACTTCTTTCTGTCCTCGGTCATCTTAACTCAGCCACTGCCAGCAGTCCGACTCAGATCTATGATCCATCCCACCTATGAGCTTTAGCAAACTTGCTTGATTGATCCACCAGCTAACCCAGCCTCCGTTCCCAGTTCCACTGCTGCGGCCTGACCTCAGACGGCTACATGGACTGGTCCAAGAATGAATACTTCAACTGCTCCTCCCCGTCGGTGGAGCGATGCGGGGTTCCGTTCTCATGCTGCATAAATGCCACAGACATATCTTCGGGCCTTGTCAACATCATGTGCGGCTACGGTGTGCAGAACTACCCGGTAAGCTTCTGGCTAAGAGTGCAGTTCTTTATTAACTTGATACCGTATAAACTTCTTGGTTTTTTGCCGGAAGAGTCCGACCAGGTTTCGCTCTGATTAATAATGTGTAGCGGTAAGTTTTAGTTTGAAAATTGCAGTTCTTGCTAGGAATACCGTGTGGTGACGAAAATAGTTCGAGTTAGGAGGACAGTTCTGGCTAGGAATACGATTGTGGCTAAGAACGTAGTTCTGGTTGACAAGACAGTTCTAGTTAAGACATGAGTTCTGGCTGAGAACACAGATCTGTGTGTTCATTGACACAGTTTATAGTCTAGTAACCAATTGCATTCCAATGGTACCTATAAGCCATGCGACTTATATTCCATCTTCTTCGCGAGAGATTACTATATAATTTGCGCGGGTTATACCATTGAAATGACATTGTACTGCTATTACTTTGTAGACTACCAAATAACAACTATTGTCGTGCTTATATAATTCTATGGAAAAACTAGGCGCGTATTAGACTCTAGGGCCTGGTCAAGAACACAGTTCTGGTTTAGTTAAGAACACGTTTCTGTCTTATGGTTGGTACATACTAACCGAACAAACGGTTCAGTGATTTGTCGATGGCCGTTCAGTGTGAATATTATGGCATTTAAACTGGCAGTCGAGGATTTATTAATTTTTTTAATTCCAGGTGGCGGAGGCGTCGAAACGCGTCTGGACCTCAGGCTGCATAGAGATCGTGCGCTCTTACGCGGAGCGCAATTTGTACACCATCGCTTCGATGGCGCTGGGGATCGCCCTGTCCCAACTCTTCGTCATCTACCTGGCGAAGACCCTGGAAGGGCAGATTGAGCTGCAGAAGTCCAGGTGGCAAACATGAGGCAACGTTTTGGTGACGTACAGAGGTAACGCGTGTGAGACCATGCTGATATAGGGTTGCTATGCTTGGGTGTGCGCGTTCAGTATCTGGTTCATTTGGCTCTACGTTTATGTCGCTAGGAAGGTTCCCGCGTAAGTGGTCTCGTTAGAAGTCTTGTTTATAAAAATGCGATTCCTTGAGGCTGTTCTTTCGTGCAGCATGCTGTCTTGCTAGCACAATTTAAAATTTTTAGTTATTGTAATAAAATTAGTAAACTAAATATATTTTTCCGATACGTAGTTTTTAATAAAGAAAAGTTATTAATAATTTTGGAATCAAATTTTCTCAATGAAAGACAGAACAGGATAAGAAAAATATGCCTAGAATATCCGCAATTTAATTATGCATCAAATCCTCAGACCGCATTTATGAAAAGTTGGCTCATATTATTACAATATTAAAAAAAAAACAAATGTGCAAGCGAGATAGTATGCTGCACATAATAGCAGCCATAAGGCTGCTTGCATTTCGAACGATTTTAATTATTGTAAAAATTATTGTGAATTATTGTAACTTTTGGTAAATGTGGTCTGATGTTTTGCTAGATAGTAAAATTGCAGACATTTGAGTCATATTTTTGTTATCCTATTTATGCGGTTTTGAAAACACTTTGTCTATATCAAAAACTGAGTATGAGAGAACAAACATTCATTTGTATACTTTTGATGAATGTGACCTGAGGGTTTGATAGATAATAAAATTACGGACAGTTTAAAAACATTTTTGTTTTTCTATCTTAAACTGAAGTCAGTTTTAATAAAGAAAACTTGTTCATAATTGTAGTTTTTTTTTTTTTTTTTTTTTCAATAAAACACTAGTTAGGGGATATGAAAAATTATGTCTTGAATGTCCGTAATTTTATCATCGATCACAGCCTTAGACCACATACCTATATCTAAAGTTTTTTTTTTTACAGTAACTAAAATTTGTGCGAGCGAAATGTAACAGTAGATGTGACAGTAGCCTTAAAACACTCATCAAATGCAATTTAAATAAATAGGCTGTGTTGACGGGATAGACTACCACAGAATATTTAAACTGCATTCGAGGAGTGTTTTAGAAGAATCGTGTTTTTATAAAAAAAACATCGTAAGTATTATATTAAGTGTTAAAAAACATCGTAACTATTAACGGAAGTATTTTAAAGCGACGCGGAATGAACACTTTTTCATTTATAAACTTGTTTTTGGCTTGTCTTATGAAGGTCTTGGTTCCGATGTAAGATCAATGAATAACTAACACTCAGAGTCACACTCCTGGTTTCATCGACGAAAAATAGTTTTAAAACATTAGCGTATAGGTTTGTTTTCCGAATACGTTCGTTTTTGCCTGACTGTCGTCATTGAAGTGCCTGCCTGACCTTCCATTGCCTTAAAGAAATATCACTGCCAAAAATGTGCCAAATTGTGTTCCTTTACGGTTTTAGTTGGGGAGACAGTGGCCTTTTGGCCATTGCCACTTGCCAAAATCCGGCAATGTAAAATAAAAATAACTCACTTCAAAATCTATCTTCGGACGAACATTTTTATGTGCTCATTATGTATGGTTTAAAAAAACTACCGACTTCAAGGAAAACACGCACTAAAAATACTAGAGGTCTGTCTGAGTGTCGTTTGTGTGCTATTAAGAATTGAAGAGTTTCATTCATAGATCCCATTATAAGATCTTGACAAAAGTTATATGAAGACTCGTGATGCTCATGCATCATCATCATCAGCCCACCCTGCCCACTGCTGGGTATAGGCGTTTTCCCCGTCACACCACCATTCGCGGTCCCTCGCCATTCGCATCCACATGTTAGAATGTGCGAGAAAGACAGCACGTCAGGTGTAACAGCAATCTTGATAAAATTTATTTCTTTCATGAAACTCTCAACTATCATTACAGGTAACCCTATTGCGATAGTGCAGTACACATTTTACACAATAACAAAATGTACATTAAATTCTAATAAAAAAATATAAAATAAATTCCATTCAATAATTAAAAAAAAAAATATATCAAATTTAAAAACATGTCATTAATTAAATCAGTCATAAAAATTGGATTTACGTAATTTCGGATTATAACATAGAACAAAAAGCGCATTCTTTGTGAATTCATTCAGAGAGCAACAGAAAAGGTCAGTACTTTCTGAAATACAGTTCAGAGTGCGTATAGCTCGCGTCAGAGGCGCGTCCCGCAGCAAGTTGGTGCGCGCGCTCGGCACCGCCAACAGATCAACGCCCCGTCTGCGCCACACATATCGATCTGGCACGGATAGGCTTACCATCTGTAGCACCGCTGGGTTGCAATGCATACCTCGTAATAATTTCAATATATAGGTGGCTAAGGCTAACTCCCTTCTTACCTCCAGCTGGTTATAACCGACCATGCCTAAGATGAACAAAGTAGGATACATTAAAGGATAAAAAGGATAGACTCCGTACAATTTTAAGTAAATGAACCTAATAAATTTGTTTTGAATGCGTTCCAGCATGAGCCTATATTTTTTCTCATGTGGACTCCAGATGACTGAATTACACTCGAGGTGGCTTTTTACAATAGCCTCGTAAAGAGCGCGAATGGCGGATATGTTCGTAAACCCTTGCGATTGGCGCATCACGAATCCTAGGTTTCTGAATGACTTCTTACAGACGTTAACAATATGTTCACGAAACGTTAAATCTGCAGTAAGTCTAATACCCAGGTCCCTTACTTCTGCTACACGCTGTAAAGGAGTGCCGTCCACTCGGTATTGATGCAGAAGCGGCAATCGTTTGCGACTAAAAGAGATGATCTGACACTTAGCCACGTTGAAGAAAAGCCGGTTCACATTGCTCCAGGCTACTACCCTGTCTATATCGGCCTGCAATGCAAGACAGTCAGACTCATCCTCTATCTCTCTCACTAACTTGAGATCATCCGCGAAAAGCAAGCAGGCAGAATGCGTCACCGCTTCAGGAAGATCATTTACCATTAGGATAAACTCCAAGGGTCCTAAATTACTTCCTTGGCTGACGCCAGACCTGGTGTAGTACGGTTCCGACCTATATCCGGCGCAGTCAACATACTGTCGCCTGCCCCGTAAATAGTCCGCAAAGAAGCCGAGCGTAGGGGGGGTGCAACCCGCGCGTGCCAACTTCGTCAATAAGATGTCGTTATCGACGGTATCGAAGGCCTTTTTAAAATCGAAGTACGCAACATCAACTTGCCCTCCGGCATCTACTGCTGGAACAACGCGAGTCATGAGATGAAGCAAGTTGCCTGTGGTGCTGCGTGCGGGTCGGAAGCCGTATTGTGCCTCAGACAGCTGCGGACTTACCTGTAGATGTAAGGAGCGATGTATAGCAGCTTCGAACACCTTGGCGGGGGTGGACAAAACTGCCACTGGCCTATAATCGCTCGTCTTCGTACCCCCACGACCCTTCGGTACTGGCACTACGCGAGTTAGTTTCCACCGCTCGGGAAAAGTCCCCGACCTAAGGCACATATTAAAAACATGTAATAACGGGTCAGCAAGTACCTTCCGGCAATCTTTAAAAATAAACGGTGGAATTCCATCCGGCCCTGCTGATGTTTTTGGTCCCAGCCGCGCCAGCGCATAGCTAACTTCGGCTGACTCAAGACTAACGATATGCACACGCGCTCCGTTCGCCCCACCTGCCACACTCGCTGCCTCGGGATCCAACCGCGCGGGTTCAAGATTGTACACCGAATGAAAATAACTTGCGAATTCCACTGCACATTCCCGGTCAGTTAATGTTATTCCCTCTTTAACAAGCTTTTGCCCACACGTATTCCGTTTTTTTAGATTTAATGTACGACCAGAACGACTTTGGGTCGTTTGCAAGGTGATTCTGCACTCGATCACGATACAAGTCATGCGCCAGAGCAGTCGCCGCTTTCACCCTAGCCCTACAACATCTGAATGCTTCATAATCCGTAGTTGATTTACTCGCCTTATACTGCTTGTGAAGCCTGTATTTTAGTTTTATGTCGCGAATGATATTTGCCGTGTACCACTCAGGGTAAGAGTACCGAGAGTTTGCAGGCTTTCGCTTTTTACTGGGAACACAGTTATCTATATGCGAATTAATGGTTTCATAAAAAAAATTTAAAACCTCTTCAGGCTCGGTAATAGAATACATTTCGGTCCAATCTGTATTTGCAATCGAATAATACAGAGCATTAAAATCGGCCTTTCTAAAGTTCCATGCTTTATTACACGGTGATGGAACCTCTTCCTCTGAGCGGCTGCTTTCTAAGCGGGCATCGCGACTCGCGGCGAGACTCACACTGACGGCTAGCGGTGGGTGGTACGCATCCACCGGCTGCAGTCCTTCGTCGGCCGCGCGCACGCCCACCGCGCCGCGCACTCCCGCGCCCACTAACACCAAATCAAGCTGACGGCCATGACAGTTGTCTATATCGTTGCTCTGAATGAATTCACAATAACTCATGAAGTATTCAAGATAATTAGTTACATTGCTATTACATGAATAAATATTAAAATCACCTAGCACTATGAAATTGCCCTTGTATTTGACACTAAATAACTCAATTAAATTAAACAAAATCATGTAGCTATTTTCATTAGCATTAGGTGGAATATAGACAACACCACACGCAAACAAAAACCTATTCTTTAGGTGAACAGTTGCCAAGATTAACTCGAACTCACAATTATCCAATTTGACGTCACTAGGAAGAGGAACATTACGTAACTCAAATCGCGGTGCGGCCACTAATAGAACTCCACCTTGTTTACGACCATCTGTCCGGTCACATCGCAGGATATGAAAGCCTGGTGGAACAATTTCGGCATTATGTATAGACTCGTTACAGCCCGATTCCGTAATGGCAATTAAATCGGCTTCTGACGACTCAACGAGACATAGAAATTCGCTTGTTTTCGTCCTTAGGCCTCGCACATTTTGATAAAATATCTCTATATTATTACAAACAGTTGTTAAATGATTTGCGGCGCTGTCGGGGTTATGCCTCTGGGCCACTAGTTACATGATAACATCCTTGAAGTGATTCCTTTACAACTCAACGATAGCCATATAAATCGGTTGACGTGGTGATGAATTATTGGCTTATAGGTTTGCCGATAAACGCCTAATGGATCCCATCAACAAACCTTGACCAAATTTGCCCCCTTGAGGTACCCCCTTCCTATAAAAAAGACGAGTGGGGCTTTGTGGAGTTACACGGTTGTGGGTTTAACGTGAAACGTCTGTCTTCTATTGGTCCCTTAATTCTGAGGATCGTGACCATATGCGACAGTTCTCCACACGCACGGTCATAGGCGCAATGGGACGCCTGCTGGATGGATCCCCCTGCTGCCTAAACGTCTAAGTAGGCGTTGATTTTTAGCTCAAACTGCGCAATGTGTTACGCGGCACTGGCGCCGTCTAGCGGCACGAGTCTAGAGGATCTGAGTAATGGGTGCTTTGTTCTACTCAACGATATATACATAAATTGCACGCGACACTTAGATTTATTCTACTCAACGACATATAAATAAATTGCACGCGACACTTAGTTACACAGATACAGCACTCGTCGAGGCGACAGGTTTTCGTTGCATGCGGTTTTACCAAGTAACCCGCTACTACCGAACTGAAACACGTTTCACAGAGTGGTAAATAATTGTCGCCTGCATACATTAAAATATAAATTGATGAGTTCGAAACATCTTCTTTTGGAGTCGGTTAAGAATATAAATATTGTATGGTTGGTTGACACTCATAGTAAATTCGTCTAGCAGAAAGACTTAATGGTATGTCTGTATTTTTACATCCGAATCGAGACCTTATCGTGGACGCGAGTCCCTTCCAAGTTATGGTGTCTCATAAATTGCCGTAGAGCTCAACAAACAAAAAAGCAAACACCATCTTATTCCTAAAGACATTGAGACGAGAATGGTGCCATGAAATAACTTTAGCATATTATTTGCATTTATATTTATTAGTGAATTTATTCGTTCTTGTCTATTAATGATACTGAAGCATACCCAAGTGTTAGATACAAAGAAAATTAAGTGATAGAATCCTTGAATAAGTGTAATTTACATGCTCATATAATTTTCGATGTGGTGTCTAAGGAATTGAACCTTAAATCTATAGGGTAAAAGTCGAATTTCGTAGCAATTGATTGTGTTCGTCACCACCGCTACGAAGAAGCACATTAAGGCCGGCTTGCACAATTTTCTTAAATGTGTCGAATGTAGCATTAAACGGAAATTAAATTCAAATGGGTTTTAAGTGACATTCTACAAGTAGTGCAGGTTAACATCAATTCAAAATTAATTCGAGTACCTAATTAATTTCAGTAAATAAAACTGAAACAAAAAAAAAATATATTAAATGGGAAAAATAGGCATCCATATAATGCAATACCTGATAATGCTCTCATCAAAACTTAGGTTAGCTGGTAGATAATGCTAAGTAGCATTAAGCTCGCCTATGTGCAAAACTTTCTGTTTTTATGCAATAAAGGATTTAATAATAATATATTTTATTTTCTGGGCGAACTTATCTCTTACAGACAATACTAAGCTTGCCTCTGTGTACGCAATTCCTGTTAAGTCTTTGGTTTGCAAAAAATATAATTAATATTGTTTTTCCATTCAATCACGATTTAGTTATTTTTAATCATCAGCAGCCTACATACGTCCCACTGTAGGGCACAAGCCGTCTCTCAGGGAGAGAGTATGGGCTTAATCACCACGCGGGCCCACCGCGGGTTGGCGATTTCAAGCGCTGCGGTATGTGAATAGCTCAGACACTCAGGTTTCCTCACGGTGTTTTCCTTCACCGTTAGCGAGTGGTATTGCTACTATAACGTCACAAACGTACATAACTTAGAAAACCAAGTCATAGGTGCATGCCCGCACTGGGGATCGAACCTGGGTCTCTCGCTTCCGAGTCCGATGTTCTACCCACTAGGCTACCGCCGCTTTATTTTTAATATTTTTCTTTAATTCGCGGTTTCCCTTATAATCAGAAAAGTATCCTAGAGTAAGTTTCTGATTATATTGCGTAGCAGGGATGGCATATGCAAAACACAATTCTAACACTGTGATAAAACTTTGAATGTTACACCGACATCGAGATTAATTTGACTATGTAAATTTTGACGATTTGATTTCCACTTTAGGGGTATTTTTTTGATGATTGATGGAAAATTGCCTTGTGAGATGAAATCATGTTCTTCTATAACCCTTGCATGCGACTTGTAAAAAAAAAAAAAGAATTGTATGTTAAAAATGGAACGTCGCGTATTCTGTACATCACTTGACTCTCTAGTCGGACTTTATAGTTATTGCGAAAGATGTAGAGTTGTCGGTTTTTTTTTCCTGTTGTGTTGTACAATGTTATTTTCAACACAATTGCTCGTATATTGACTCTTATTACGCCGTTGTTAGTTTCATAATTCGACATATTACCATGCCTGTGCTGCAAAAGCATTGCCGTACAAGTGCTGTAATAGAAGCTTTTTTTTAAATTTCAGCAAATGTTTATGTCTAACAACATTGAATATTTTTACGTATATGTATTATTTTAGGGTTAGGATGACAAATAAACATTTTATTTCATCAAATTGTATATTTATAAATTAACTCACTATCGTATTTAGAAACATTGATTTATAGTTTTTTTTTAAATTGCTGCTACTCCGGCTGAATAGCCTGTTTTTCCTGTGCCTTTATTAAACCTGCGCGCGCATCCTAAGTGCGGCGCGCGAAAAAAAACAAAACTTACGCGCCATGCTCCGCAAATATTTGGTAAAGTCGCTGGGGTGTGGTTAATTACTACCAAAAATGTCTACTTCAAGTTACTAACAACAAAAGTTTGTCTTTGTCCTCGCAATTGTGTTGAAAAACGTCGGATGCAACTCGTGTGCGTTGATCATTACACACTCGGCTTCATTACCGCACTCGCCTACGGCCTGTGCTTACAATAATGCCTCGTGTGTAATGACCAACTTAGCACACTTGTATCATAATCAGTGATCGAATAATCGGATGCATATTTACCTAAAGTTATTTTTTGGCTCAGAAATTATGGAAGCGGCTTCTTAAAACATATTTTCGCCGTGTTAATATAATAAAAAATGAGATTTTTTTAATAGAAATTCAAGGCACCGAGTTGTTTGTCGCTATGTAGAGTGAAGAAAGAAAATTACTTATCTTGACGTTTGCAATGACAGTTTGGCAATTAACTTTATAACATTAGCCAGCACCCGATCTATAGTCGGAAAGCACTAAACGATAATTCTGAAATCGCTTGATTTTTTACGATCGATACAAAAGTGCATTCCATATTAGCAAACACCTGAACGCAAGTATCTGTATTCACCCGACTTAATTCTATAACCAAAACACTGTATTCGTCGATTCCGGAATCCCGGGATTTTTTCGATACAAAAGTGCATTCCATTTCCATAACAGCCAACACCTCAACTTTAGGTAAATATGCATCCGATTATTCGATCACTGATCATAATGTACTATTGTGACCTTGGCGTTCAGCCCGGAGCATTCTCTCGTGCTAACCTCATAATGTTGTTAGTTAGCTCGAGATAAATTTCTTGTTTGAATGTAATTCGTGGCTGGAATGTTTTCGAAAAAAAAAATTGTTACTCTCTGGGAGAATTAGGAAGTAGGTATATATAAATAGGAGAATTTGTGGCTGCATATTTGGCAATTCTTAAAATTCGTACGACAGCTTGTATTTGTAAAACTGTAGAAAATAAGTTGCAAAATGTATAAAGTTAGGTCTTAGGTAAGCTACGTGAAAAATGTACGCTGAAATCTTCTAATAGAAAAAAAAACTGATAGATCTTAACTTAAAATCTATTTAGCACTAATTTGAAAACGCACTTATTTGGTACAGTTTATGCTATGACGATTAATCTTCGGTAACACGTATTATAAATCATATTTACTCATCACATACACTTCTCACAAAGATAAGACATCACAGTATTATAATAATCGAGACCCACGTCTTCTGTGTAAGTAAGCAGCTGCTCAGCCGCCATGCCGTTGAGGCACATCTTTAAGACAGCTAGGTATTGTAAACATTGTCTAGGGCTAAGTTTTGTGGACATTCCATTCTATTGATTTTGTTCTGTAACTGTGTTTAAGAAAAAATTTAATGCATAAGTTTATTGCTGGTAACCCGTGAAACCTTTGGAATAGTCTGAAAAATATACAGGGTGTACCAGACGACAGATTAACACAATTGTTCGTATTAATAAGTTGAACCCCGCGTTTTCGTATTTATCTGTAACAGGAATTTTTACACCTGTGTACAGCCTTAATTTTTTTCATGCTCCAAATTGAATTATTAAGGTTACTGAATGAATTTAATTTCTGTTCGAACAACAAAATGTGTCTTTGTTAAAATTCCAACTTAAGGTACTTATTCTGCTCATTAGTACAGTTTCTTTTTGAGACTGACTCCAAAATTTTTAAAAAATCGGCTAAGTGCGAGTCGGACTCGCGCACTGAGGGTTCCGTACTCGCGCTTGGCGGCGAGACGGCGAAAAACACATTTTTTGTACGGAAACCCCCTTATTTTTTAAATGTTATTATTTGTTAAGTAATCCACGGTAAGAACACATATTTTGTAAAAATTTCATCTGGCTAAATATTACGGTTCCAAAGTTAGAGCCATTTAAAAGTCGGACGGGCGGACAGACAGACAGCGAAGGCAGAGTAATAAGGTCCCGTTTGGCACCCTTCGGGTACGGAACCCAAAGAAACAGGTGTTCCATACTAAAATTTTCATAATTGCTTTAGTGAATGTTCATGCATGATATTTTTTTCAATATTTAACAGTTGCTCTCATAATAAAAGTAGTTTCTATTGATGAGTAGTAAATATCCCTAGGTTTTACCGGACCTTTCCGAGACACCCTGTATATATTTTTTTAATAGTCTGGACAAAAAGCCTAGAAACATTTTTTGGTGGTGACAAAAAAGTCAGGGCGTAGACTAGACTAGACACCTAAACAACGGGGTGGTGCGATGGCACGAGTCACGCGTTTTAAGCGGGAAATTGACAATTATGTCAGAATTTGACAATTAATGTACTTACTGTATACTCGCCACGTTTGACATTTAAACCGCGCGACTAGCGTCTTCGTAAAGTAGTAACTTATGATGGTGATCATCCAAGTATAGTGATATTGTAAACGGTTTCGGAATTTATTTGTCGCTCAATCTATTCTTATTTTCTGGATATTGCCAAAAAAAAGTTCTTTCACATTTAGACCTAAGTGTTTTCCTTCAAACTGTGTTTAATTAATTCTTTTGTATCCTTAAATGTTGTATTAATTGTTGTGTAGTCAGTTCAAATTCAATGGAGTTATGTTGCAAATAAGTGTCTCTAGGTCTCTAGTAGTAAGGCGCAGCTTAAGAATATCATGTTACATGTACACACGACGGCACGCCGCTGTTTGCAATTGATAAGCTAAAGGACCAAGGTGGACATGCTCAGAAAGTGCTAACAAGTATTTTAACATTCAAATTAAGCAGCCTATATACATGCCACTGCAGCATTATGACAGCGCCAGTCACACGTTTTGAATGTCAAAAGTTGCGACTTTGCAGTACATTTAGTCACTTGTCGCATTTGTCGACTTGTCAAATTCTGTCATTTTTGATCGACAAAACGCGTGACTAGACCCATCATGCTACTTATGCAGAGCTGAGGCCTTCTCTGAGAGAAAGACTGGGCTTAATCACCACTGGTGCCCACCGCGGATTGGCGATTCCAAGCGCTGAGGTATGTGAATACTTCAGGCTCTCAGGTATCCTCATAATGTTGTCCATCAACGTTTGCGATGGGAATTGCTACTGCAAACTTACAAATAAACGTAACATGGAAAATAGTTATTGGTACATGCCGGAATCGAACACACGAACTCTCGAATGTGAGGCTACAACTGTTGCAAGCTGAATTATCCCTTGTTTCAATGCAACAATAGTTATTTTCACTTCTCATGCTCTAAAAGTTCGTCTTTATGTCGTGCGTAGGCGACATAAAGTCGCTTTTTATGCTCTAGAGCATAAAGTAAAATCTTCGTCGAAGACCAAGGCAATCGCTGCAACAGCCACACGAACATCTTTTGACAATATGCCAAATATCGCATCACAAATACAATCTAATACAACATTAAATATGCCAGAAAAAACGATTACTTTAAATATTTCTCATTGCTCTAATGTAACTTTCAATTTTAATTAAATTAGCATTTACTATATTTACATGTTGCTGTTTCATTTCCTCGCAATCGAAGTGAAAAGTAGAGTGTACAACTCGTCCATAAAACCCATTTTACACTCGACTTTATATCTATCCTCGCTCGCAAGCTCGCTCGGATGGATAAACGTCTCGAGTAAAATGGTGCGTTTTATGCACTTGTTGTACAATCTACTATTACACAACTAGGGCCGTAAAATAAAGAAGGGCCGATATCGCAGAAGTTTAAGGCCCGAGCCGCAGGCGAGGGTCATAAATATGCGATAGAGGGCTTTCTATTTTACAGTCCGTGTTGTGTACACAATTTTATGTCGTCACTTGGCCTCAAAGTGGGTTTTCCCGTACGCGTAGCGTGTGGAAAAACCCGCTTTTTGGCCAGGTGTGGCATAAAAGTTCTTTCAAAGTTAAAATCTTTACCCTTATTACAAAATAAAATAAAAATTTAATGAAATCGCACATGTTCTATTTTTTACAATTAAGTTATGCATTTAAAAATGATATTATTGCCATGCAAATCTCATTATCTTAATTAGGTGACTAGATGTTAAGTAGGTATGTATAAAAGTGTTTAACCAAATAAATTTAGAAATAGTTCTATGCATCAAACGTTATCGTCATAGTTATAGTCATTAAGGAGTTGCAAATATTCAAGTATTGAGTAAGAATTTATGTTGTTCATATTAACTGTAACTTCATGCACCTGCACTGAATTAAGGAAGAAAACGGCAACTTGCTGAGTTGCATTCATCAAAAATTGTATTCTAGTGAAATAAGTAATTTTATTATAAAAAAAAGTTATATATTCTTTTACATAAATTGTCAATGTTCAACTAAAGAGATATCAATTACTTAATAAAAATGAAATTCACAAATAACTGCAATTTTAGTCTTTGTTCAGTCTCTTTTTTTAACGAAATAGTACATTAACTAGGGCCGTAAAAAGAAAAGCCGATATCGCAGAAGTTTAAGGCCCGAGCCGCAGGCGAGGCTTATAAATATGCCATAGAGGGCTTTCTGTTTTACAGTCCGTGTATGTCGTCACTTGGCCTCAAAGTGGGTTTTCCCGTACGCGTAGCGCATAAAAATATTTTTTAAACATCTATGCTATACCCGTATACCAGCCAGGGCTTAGAAATAAAAGTCGTGTCTACGCCTGCTGACGTCTATGCAATCATGGAGGTCAGTGACTGTAGGACACCTGTCCATGCTATAGCAAGAACATTTGGGTAGTACCTACCTAGTCGCCATGGAGGTAATATTATTTCAGACACAGACTATCTCTACTTAGGCTGTGTTTTACAGTTTCACAGATTCCAGAATCTCTGGATTTCAGTTTGACTTTTTAATCTGTGTGTGTGTCAAACTTCTGTGCCCCACGCTCTCTCTTTTTTGTCTTTTTAATCTGTAATCTCTCTCTCTGTGAGAGACTGTGCGCTGTGCCCTTTATTGTTCTAAAATGGGGTCCCGCGTAGCGGAGAATCGTCATAAAGAGAAGCTGGAAGAGATTCTGGAAAAATCGGGGCTGGTCTGCCAAAGACCGTATGTGGAAACTGAGGAGAGTAGCGAGGAGAGCGAGGAATGGCTCGATATTGTTGGTCAGTATGTATGTATGTCAGTATACTTATGCCTCACAGCAGCGAAACACCCGTCAAAAGCCCGTTTACTCTTACTTAGGTACAACGGCCGCGGTGAACTTCCCTGCGGATAATGTAACCGAACATTCGATACATAAAAAATACGAACCGACTTCAAAACACTACAGCACTAAAAAGTTAGAAATATTTTAAAAGAAGACCCTTAAATTAGAAGTACGTATACACGTAGGTATTGTAGAAGTATAATTTGGCGTCGGTGCCCAAAATATAATATGTTCTGGTCATGAAACTGGGCACCGACTACAAATTATACTACTACAATACCTATACATGGTACTTTTAATTTAAAGGTATTCTTTAAAATTATTTCTAACTTTTCAGTACTTAACTATGTAGGTAGTGTTTTTAAGTCGGTTCTTACTTTTTGTTTCAAAAAATTTTTTTTTTTATTTTTAGTGAGAGGAGAAAAAAATGAAGTCCCTTGTAACCATTTACCCTACTTAATTATTTGCTTTAAAATTTGAACTTCTCAATTTCCATCTTCGAAAGTCTTCACCAGAACATCACCAAATTACCCTGGGACTACTTTTACGCTATGTTTTATGAAACATATGCATATTACTTACTAAAGGATGGTCCCCATTAGGCCTTATTTAGGTACTGCTGTCCATTGACGAGTTCCGTTCTCCATCTCTGAAAGGTTTTATCAGATCGTCACCAAATTAAAATGGGTGGTCCCATTGAGACATTAGATATAACAAAAAAAGAATTGTCTAAATCGGTTAAGATTTAAGGAAGCTATCCGAAAACATAGCCAAATTACGCTAAACACGAAAAATTACGCGTCGAATTGAGAACCTCATTTTTTGAAGTCGGTTAAAAATAAGCGGGGCTTCGCGAGTCACATCCGAGCCTATCGCCGCAGAAGTCTCACTAACCCTTGGGGTTGCTTTTGTTGGACCACGATGAGGAAGACATCATCTTCATCACCACACCAAGCTTACACCATTAACCTTCGACATCACACGACTCAGTTCGGGATAGTGGGTGACCCACCTACTTAATCGATTTTGCAACGTAAGTACATCCAATTGTTATAGTAAACAATGAATTGTAGTTCTATGAAGGCCCCGAACTAAACTCCAGGTACATACTGACCCTAGGTGTCGACAGCACATTAACCTTTACTCTAACCAGTCACGTTACCGGCGACCGAACATTACTCACCAATACTAAGGTACATGGGTGTAAAATATATGTACTACCCCGTAATTACTGGTTAATTACTAACGCGTAAGTATAACCGAGTGGCGCCGGATTAGAAATAACGTCACTCCATTTCCTTCGGTGGATGTCGTAGAAGGCGACTAAGGAAATCAATTACAGGAGACGGGCAGCAGCGTCTTCCTGAGATTCCAACCGCGTACTGCGAACGCCAACCCGCCTGCCAAGCGTGGCGATTATGGCAAAGCCCCTCATGGTTATGAAAACTGCGAAGGAGGCCAATCTCCTGCAGTGGGCGTCAAATGGCTGATGATGAAGTATAACCAGGCAAAACCACAAATACTTGAAGCGATCAAGTCAAAATTACGTCTGGGCATCATATCTTTTCCTGTTCCACTAAAAATAATCCCAAACTTTTAGAGTCTGAAAAGCCATCGTCCACCAAGCCAACCGATGAGCTGACGGAGGAAGAGGAAACGGCCACAACCGTCCGCGGGGAGGCGTTCTCACCAGCGGAAAGCACGACAGTCACACCGGAAGAAGACCAGGGTCCAGGAATTCCCATATTTCCTACGCCATCCCTGGCCATGTACAGACCTCCGCGGCTGAAGAAAATCTACGCGCAGAACGCAATCCATGTGCTTCCCGATGAGTTTAATTCGGAGATTGGTATGTGGTCAGAGGCGGAGTAGGTAGGTACCTAAGGAACATACCCATGCTGTGTGACCGTTTTTTTTTTCCGTCTTCCCTCCCCAGTGATATAGGCGAACCCGTAGTATAGGCCAACCCCCCCCCCCCCCCTTCCTCCTCTATAGGTAGGTAAATACGGTTATTTTTGGAAACAAAAAGTTTAAAAAAAATTAGCTCACTACAATTCCAAAAATCTGCCCAAGTGCGAGTCGGACTCGCGCACGAAAGGTTCCGTATCATTATCTATACAAAATTTGAATATTTCAAGTGTCTACTTGTTGCCGTTATTAATATCGAGCAAAAAACGTCAAAAAAAATCACGTTTGTTGTATATGAGCCCCCCTCAAATATTTATTTTATTCGGTTTTTAGTATTTGTTGTTATAGCGGCAACAGAAATGCATCATCTGTGAAAATTTCAACTGTACCTACTATCACGAGTCATGAGATACATCCTGGTGACAGACGGACGGACGGACGGACAGAGGAGTCTTAGTTATAGGGCCCCTTACCCTTTGGGTACGAAACCCAAAAAAGTATAAAAACTATCAGTTTTAAATCAGCTGACGTCACGGCATGCGTACTGCCACCTGTAAGTAAAAAGCGCTGTACGGCGCTGCGCGTAATTGACACATAATTGACTACGTGGCGAAGACCCAAACCCCCCTCCCCCCCCGTCTCTGTTACCAAGCGTGGTTTTTTGAAGACCCCCAAACGGACCACGTAGAATGGGTACGTTCCCTAAGTTGGGATCTTGATCTTACGTGATAGAATGAACGGTCAATCGATATGGTCAGATGCGAAGTAGGTAGGTACCTAAAAGTTGATGGGTAGGTATAAGTACTTATTTATTTTATTTATTGAAAGAATATTGTATGGAATCAGGCGTTACTTTGCGGAAATCCATAATAGCATTAAAATGTGAAAATTACTTTGCTAAATTCCGTCTAAATCCCACAAGCACCATGAGGTTAGTTAATGCACCGCCCTCCCTCCCACTTTTTCAAGCAGAAGCAAGACACAAACACACCACCACCGTCACCAATACTTCTGGAAAAAATGCTTTGCGACGTCGAAGGGAGGGCGGTGCATGTGGGATTTTGGCGGAATTCAGCAAATTAATTTTCATATTTTAATGTTATTGAAAGAAAACGAACAGCACAATCGCTCGTAGCCCCGGCTGCCTGAGTGATCTTAAAACGATCACGAAGGTTAAGCAACACAGGGCGCGTTCAGTGCATGGATGGGTCGCCGTCTATGCCTAACGCTAGTGGCATTTTTCCGAGCGGTTCCGTGCTTCGCACGGCACGTTAAGCTGTTGGTGCCGGCTGCCGTCGATAGATGGCAGTCGTTAAGCCAAGTCAGAGGCCTTAGGGCGGCTCGACAACTTCAGACAGTAGACGAGCCACTAGTCTACAAACCTCCACCAATCCGGACTTGGCCCGCGTGGTGGAGTATGGCCTATACCTTCCTCAGGGAAGAGACCCGTGCCCCTCGGTGGGGACATAATGGGTTGATGATGATGAAACAGCACATTAGGTACAAGTCAGCTCTTACACATACTATGTATATTGTATATGTATATTGCTGGTTTATGCCGTAGTTCCATGATAATATGTCTGGTTAGGTTTTTTTTTTTTTTTTTTATAGGAGGAGGGGAATACTCATGTATACCGCCGTGCCCTAACACACGGCGGCATGCCCGACTCTACTGGGGATTTCTCCCAGCAGCCTACGGACTAAACCCCTCCCCCTTAGCCGGTACCGCCACTATTAATACTGTGGCGACCTTTGTACGTTTATTAAAATATCGATGTCATAATGTAAAAATAATAGTTCCTGTTTAAAATTCTAAGTCTTATTTCTAATGTCTAATTATTAAAATACCTTGATAAAATTCTAAATTAATGTCTGGTTAGGTTAGGTTGGGTTAGATCGATTCGATGTCGACCCAAATCGACAAGATTCCTTGTTAAGGCTTTAATAAGGGCTAACTAGCGCCGCCAGTGAAAAAAAAATCAAATCTTCGTTTGTATTAATTTTTCCAAAAAAGTGAACGACAGAGTTTTCTGTATTCATCATCATCAACCCATTATGTCCCCACCGAGGGGCACGGGTCTCTTCCCTGAGGAAGGTATAGGCCATACTCCACCACGGGGGCCAAGTCCGGATTGGTGGAAGCTTGTAGACTAGTGGCTCGTCTACTGTCAGAAGTTGTCAAGCCGCCCTAAGGCCTCTGACTTGGCTTAACGACTGCCATCTATCGACGGCAGCCGGCACCAACAGCTTAACGTGCCTTGCGAAGTTTTCTGTATTAGTGATAGCTATTTTTAGAACCTACAACTTAGAACCTAGGGCCAAGAACCTAGGCCACAATTTCATTTACGCCAAAAACGGCCGTTTTCGCCAAAAAAGAAATTGTAGCCTAGTTTCTTGAACCTAATTTCTAAGCTGGAGGTTCTAAAAATTGCTGTTACCAACACAGACATTTTTGTCGTTCACTTTTTTGCAAAAACGGTTTGTGAAAGAAGATGTGATTTTGTATTCATTGGCGGCGCTAGTTAGCCTTTTATAAAGCCTTAAATTAATCAATCAGAATCCTTGGTAAATCTGGGTCGTAATGTCGATCTATTGAACCTAAAACAGTGATATAAGTAGACTTATTGATAGACGCTTGACGCCATAGCAGTGATAGCGCATCGATATAACGTTTACCTCGTATCCGAGAGAATCCGGGTTCGATATCGACATTGCAATACCTAGCTACCTACTACTTGCCATAGGTACAAATTAATTATGAATATCTTAGAAAGCGTTGATTTATCTCGGAGTACTTTCGTTTCTCTGGAACTTAAATGAGTTTATAATCGTGGTGTAGATAGAGATAAAGAACATATTGTTGTAGGTACCTACTACGAATAAATCACTGGGTAGGTACCTGCACAAAAATGTTGATGAACCCGGTACAATTAGGTATATCTCCTCTTTCCTTTTTAATTTCTGCTTCATTTATCTGACTAGCATCCTTGCGCTCTTCTCATTTCCATTGCACACTGACTGTTTTTTGTGTTATCCTATGAGAAGCGTTAAAGTTCTTTACTAAGGAAAATCCTGTGATATGGATCACAACTATACCGCCATCTTGGCAAGCCACTGCTTTATTTCAATTGCTGTGTCGTATATTTTAACATTGTTAGCAACGCAGTCATTCTTTTTTTGGTGATGGTTCCCTAAGTTCATC
Organism: Yponomeuta malinellus; assembly: GCA_947308005.1. Classification (NCBI taxonomy): domain Eukaryota; kingdom Metazoa; phylum Arthropoda; class Insecta; order Lepidoptera; family Yponomeutidae; genus Yponomeuta; species Yponomeuta malinellus. The sequence continues at coordinate 2,666,373 of OX371016.1, read as the reverse complement.
CTAATAATTTATATGTATTCTCTTTCTTTCTTTCTGGGATTCTGATCTTGTGCTTGTTGTTATTGTTGTGTTATTGCAAACAATGGATTCGAAAAATAATCACTTACATAAAACTTTGTCATTTCTTTTAGCGATGAAGTGCTTCCCCTTTTTTTGCTTCTTGTGGTGCATTCTTCTTGATTTCTTTAATGTAAGTTTCGCTTCTTACAGCCTCTTGTTTTCCACTCTTACTTCCGAGCGCTTCACCTTTCACTCCTTATTGATCTTGTTCATCATCATCATCAACCCATTATGTCCCCACCGAGGGGCACGGGTCTCTTCCCTGAGGAAGGTATAGGCCATACTCCACCACGGGGGCCAAGTCCGGATTGATCTTGTTATCTCCTGCAGAATGTTCCCCTTCTATCTTTAGTCCTAGGGGTTTCCCCTCTTTCGCCCTTTCTGGGGTGAAGTCTACACTTTTCTTCCACTCTTCCCGAGGATTCTTCGCACCCAAAACCTTGGTACTGCGTTCGCAGACGCTTCGAAGATCCCGCGCATAGGCAAGCATCACCAGCAGTACATCGCGGCGCTGGCGAAGCTGGTGGGCTGCACGCAGTACGAAAGCAGCCTCACGGAGTACTGGTTTCTGGATACACTGTCCAATTTATTGAGCAGGGCGCAGGCTGATCATTTGCCTAAAAGTAAGTAGGACATTACTGAATATTTTATTGCAATCCACGTGTATGTAGATACATGATGATATTAAAACTTTATATGGATCTTTGTGGACCCTGTAAAACTCTAAACACTACAAGCCTACGGGCGCGAACAGTTTCGGGGTTGATTCGTCTCGGGTCCGAGGGCACTTAACCCTCGAGTGGTGCCATTAAACGAGTAAGCTAAGCACTGGCGGTAGGCGTTAGCCGCGCGTGGCTATTACATACGAGTACCTGCGTACATATATAAACTCACTGCTGTATCCTGGTGGTGTAGGCAGAGAATTCGGTTCATCGTGACAAACCTCTATCGCTTTATCATCATTCATTAGCGGCTGGATGCACACAGGGTAGGTACTTCTTACCTTGCTCTTTGCTAATACATACCTATATACCATATTTGATTTGATCCGCCTATGTGCACCTGGGACAGCTCTTACCGGTCCTAGATTACCCACATTCCCCGAGCCCACATTCGCTCAATACACATATTTCTTTCATCAATCTTTCTTCCTTCATCCTCCCAACATGTCCATAAGTGTGTGGTTAGGTATGTAGGTATTTATTTCTTTCAGCAACCCAAGCGATCTTGATCCACTGGTTCTGCGAGTGGATGCAGGAGATGAGACATTTTGACATGGCCGACCGGAAACGAATGATGAGAAGGTTCAGGGTAAATATACATCTCTAATGAACCGGATAGATTAGATAATTGCCTATTGTACAGCGAAAAGGACTTTCCAACAACACCTACTTACAAAGTTACTTCAAAATTGACTGAGTTTCTCGACTTCTCGATCTTTGACTGCCTCGTTGGTCTAGCGGTATCACGTCTGATCACCATGCCGGAGGTCGTGGGTGTGATTCCCACTGGGGGCCGCCGTTCATTCTTACATTATTCAATTTGGGTTCCATCTGCTTTGTGTTAATGCAGTCGGGTTGTTGGTTATTTTTTATTTATTTTTTGTCTTTTTAGTAGTCTTTTTGCTGTAGGTACCTATGCTAAATTCATAAGCCTAAGACACTCGCGCAAAGACACCGATTATTTCTCAAAATCTATCCATTGGTTAAGGAGTTAAGGGGGAACATAGTATAAGATTTAGGTACGAGTACATACAGGCCGATACATTGCTTCTGGCGCCACACTAGGATACCCCGTGTCGTGGGAACCAGAAACAACGACATCACAAACATGTAAACATCCAAGACCTGGGGTTTTTTTGTCCCCAGCCGGGGTTCGAACCCGGGACCTCTCGCATGGTATGCAGATGCACTACCGCTTCGCCACGAGGTCCTACATACTTAGATACATAGATTAACATACGAGCCAAATACATTAGGTAGGTACCCTTCTCGTGGGATTCGCCGCAGACGGGTAATGAATTCTTGAAACACCTTTAATAGAATTTGTGTTTGAACATTATTTCTGCGAGTTTTTTCTTAGTACCTATATTTTTAGGATTCCGTACACCGTATAAAAAAACGGAACCCTTATAAGAGCACTCGTGCATCTGTCTGTCCGTCCTCCGTCCGTCTGTCACAGCCAATTCCTTGACTTTGACTTTGGCATTGTACGGAACTCTCTCCACGCGAGTTCAACTCGCACTTGGCCGGTTGGTTTTAATACACAATGGCTTACCTAAGTACTGTAGTACCTCTACAATTGTAGCTATTTAATTCGCCCTTAACTGATGTCGAAGCTCCGGTGAATCATTGTCCTTGTCCTACATACGACAAGAATGTCTATTCTATTTAACACACGATTTCATTATCAAACAGTGCCACTATAAAGCACATAAAAATATAGAAAAAGTAGTAGGTACTTACGGAATTGAATAACAAATGCAAACGTGGAATTGTGGATGGAACATAAGTTGTTGAAAATATCAATGTTTAAATGTGTTGTGTGTTGCGCAGCGCGGCAACGCTGCCAGCATTATGGGAACCTTTGGGTCGGATGTGGCTCGGGGTGGTTTATTTAATTGACAGTTTGTTCATTTTTGGAATTTATTTATTTTGTTATATTTTTCTTTTTTTTTTTTTTAGTAATCGTAATTTTTTGACGAAACTACTGTGGATTCTAATTTTATTAAGTATGTACTTACCTAAATGTTTTAAAATTGTGACTATAATATTATATATGCTGTAAGATCTCCAAATGTAAAAATAAAATAAAAATAAATAAATAAATAATAAATAATATTATATTGAAGTCTTTGAATCTTGCTTTAAATTATGCTAAATAATATGGCGCATATTTTGATGTTTTGAATGGTAAGTAATAATTACATTTAAGTGTATTCGAGGTAGCTTCATCGAAATCAGTCACTTTCAGCTTAATCCAATAGAAGCCTTTTTCAAGGAGCGAACTGTTACCTAGGTAGGTACATGTGTGATGCTTACGAAAGTGTTACCTATTTGTAATACTTTTAGAGAAAATACTTCGCGACATTTTTCTTATGTTTAGGAGAACATGGTGCTCGCAGCAAAATTCATAGCCGAAGAGGAACGTCTCCCCACTCCGCAGGATATTGGTGAGAATGGTCAAATAAAGAAAGAAAGAGGATATTTATGTAAATTGTCACAGAAACAAAAATTAAACATAAAGGTACACAAACAAAAGACACGAACGGCAACAAAATAGAAATAAAAAAAAATGCACAAAATACAAGGTGTTACCTAAAGCTTCGGTCACACAGCGACTAATCGCTGCGAATGCCTACTCGCCGCGTGTGTTCGCTGTGTGTGACAGGCTATTCGCTGCGAATAGATTCACTCGCCGCGATTTGAAGTCGCCTCGACTAGAATTGAGCACGTTCAATTATTTTACTTGCTGCAAATTCGCACCGACACTGTCGACATTCTCGTGTAGAACTCGCTGTGTGCGACAGGCAGGCAACGAATTGTCGCTGCGACTAGTATTCGCGGCGAGTGCACCCGAAGGTTAAGGGTCTATTGATATTCACCAGTCACTGACTACAAGGGAAAGTTGGAATGCTGTCCTGCGCAGAAAAAAGTGGATGGCGTACAAAGCAGCATGGTGATTTATGTATATTATTACCTTAAACGCATGTTAACAATTTACCAAAAACCACTGTCTATGTCAAAAACATTAACTATCCCTTCCCAATTATTTTGGGAAAGGATATTTAAGATCCAAATTTTTGTTTTTCAAAAGAGAGGACGGCCAAGAATCACTTGGCCCTAGGACAAGTCAATCGGCTCTAGCTAGCCTGAATCGTTGGTAGCGGATATAGGGAAGAGCGGGTGATCGTGCTCTTCCACTATAAAAGGAAATTTCCCGCCAGGCAGATCGTATGCCTGGGGACGGCCGGTCCGACTGATGTTCGTCAGACATTATATTTATGGTATGTCATGTGAAACATTTTGCTTGCGCGATGCAGGAATATTGGAGTTTATAGTGCGCGCGCAGAGTAGGAACCCCTACCCAAAATGACTCCAACAGCGGTCAAAAGTCACAAATTCCATCAGAACAAGTGAAAATGCGTCACCGACGTATATCGTGTAACGTGACGTATAGGGTACTTTTGAAAACATACCCAAACTCATGCCTGTAGGTATCCTGGTAGGCAGAAATGAGGGTTTGCTACTTGCCCCTATTTTGATCAATCTCTTTCGCTTTCTTCAGATTTACTCGTTGTTCCATGCATCTGGTGACCTATGGTCATCATCACTTCCTCCTCAGGAGTCGGTCACAAAGAAGAGTGGGCGCCCGTCTCGAATCCCCGCGTGAGGAATCCCAGCTCCACAGTAAAGAGCACTGCTTCGGGAGGCAGACCCAATGTCAAGTTCGACACAACCAGCTTCGACTGCTGCATGCGGGATTTGGCCCTCATCGTGCATTATATTTATGACCTGTAAGTTAGTAGGATTCGGTAGAGTGTAAGTCTTCATCTCAGAGTAGGTATCGATGTTCAACGTGGGTCCGCATGGTAACGATAGGATTTGCCAATCAGCGTCAAGAGGTTGCTGATTGTTGCCCAGGTTGCATTAGACGTACAAGTTTCAGTAGCTACGTCATTCGTAGATGGTCTTTTCAAACATTTCGTATTGGTGTAGGTTGTATTTAAGTGTTTGTCAATCATTATAGGACACAAGTCCAAATAATTATTGTCTAAATATCACTGAAGCAAAAGTCGACGTGAGACATCCATCGCAAAGGGATAACGTCACGTTCAACCCGGCCATCTTCGATACTGTCTGCGGTGTTTGGCTGCCACCGTACATTATAGGTATGTATGATCTGTCAGCAGTCTCCTTCGACTTCAAATAGGGTTTAGGCCTGTTTAATTCAACCAGCATTTTTAAGGTCCAACGTGTTGCACTACGTAGGACGCACTAGCATAGTAATTTGTACTACGATCTCCTACTTAGATTACGGCAGGTAAGTATCCAATTCGGTAAGTATATTCGTACCACTGAAACAGCTTTCTAGAGCGGTGTGTTTTAAAGTAATCCTGGTAGCCGGAGACTTTAACCTCACAACAACAGTGTTATAATTAGTTAGTGTACCAAGCCGGCATCAAGAAATCCGATTTTGGCTAAGTACGAACTTCATTTCAATTTCCTTAGTCAATCGCAACCGGGCCGTGTCAAAGAATTCTGCCAACTTCAACCGCCATTAGAATGAAACCTTACTATGTTACTATTTATCTATTCAGAGGGCCTTCGCCGTTCACTAAACAGCGTCACATGAAGCGATGTGACCTGGATCCGGCACAGTGGGAGACACAGAACAGAATTTTGAAGCTAAACGTGCTCTACGTCTACGTAGAGCTCGTTGCTAAACGAGATGAGCTCAAGGCCCGACCACCTGCGGCCATACACTACAACTACGTCGGAGAGGTGCTATCATAAGCAGCTTATATACGTCCCACTGTAGGGCACAGGCCTTCTCTGCGAGAGAGAGTATGGGCTTAATCACCACGCGTGCCCACCGCGGATTGGCAATTTCAAGCGCAGAGTATGTAAATAGCTCAGACACCCAGGTTTCCTCACGATGTTTTCCTTCACCGTTAGCGAGTGGTATTGCTACTATAACTTCACAAATGTACGTAACTTAGAAAGCAAAGTCATAGCTACATGCCCGCACTGGGAATCGAACCTGGGTCTCCCGCTTCCGAGTCCAATGTTCTACCCACTAGGCTACCACAGCTTTTTTTTTCTAAGCTCTTATAAAATCAATATCCTGGTAGTCAGAGCTTCTCTCTTTATTTCTCTCCATCTTTCGTTGACTCTAGGTTCAGCACAGACTACCAGTACAACTTGGTCCGGTCAATCTTCACGTTCCGGCCCCAGAATCGGCTGATCGACGCGTCATTCCAGCTCAGACTACCCAAGAAAGGCTATGCGCCCCTCAAGCCCTTGAAACCTGCGAAGACACCTCGGAAAGCCACGCCGGAAGCAAAGCCGGTGAAGAAGGGTACGGCGGCGTTGTTAGCTGCAGTGAAAAAGGTGGAAGATACACCGGAGTTTCTGCATTTGATGGAGGTATCTATCTATCTAACCAGTGTGGTGCCGGATTAAGAATAGCGTCACTCCATTTCATTCCGTGGATGTCGTAGAAGGCGACTTAGGAAATAAATTACCAGGAGGCGAGCAGCAGCATCTTCCTGAGATTCCAACCGCATACTGCGATCGCCAACCCGCCTGGCGATTATGGCAAAACCCTTTATGGTTAGGGAAAACCATGAGGGAGGCCTGTGTCCTGCAGTGGGCGTAAGAATGGCTGATGATGATGATGATGATGATTTATCTATCTAATCAGCCCATAAACGATAAGAGCCCACTGTCGGGCATAGGCCTCTTCTCTTTCACGCCAATCCATCCGGTCCTTTTGCTAGTATCATCCAATGTTTCCGCTTTCACAATGTCGTCGGCCCACCGGGCTGGTGATCTGCCCACCGATCGACGACCCGTCCTTGGCCACTACTTAGTGGCTACCTAGTTCACCGGCCGTCTCCCCGCCTAGCCAAATGCCCCGCCCATCTCCATTTGAGCTTTGCGATTCGTGTGCCTATTTTGCCATTTTTGCCGAATATCGACGTTTATCGTTATCGAGGCATACCTCACTTCAACTTGAGTAGGTACGTGAAACTCATCCACATGACTGTTAGACGCATGAATTCATCTTAGTTGGAATGATTCAATAATTACGGTTCAAATTGATCAATGTCTTAGTTCAGTCTAATAAGGTGCATACCTAAGTCGATGTAATCACGTTCTTAGTTGAACTTATTTGGATCAAATAGTTAGGTAATACAGTAATTCTTCATGTTGATATCGATCTAAATCTTAGTTAAACTGACTTGTTTGTATTAGTTGGTACAGTTACGTATCATGATAATAATTATCAAGCGTTTAATCGATCTTGTCAGGATCAATTAGTTAGCATAATTATTTTTGAACAAGATCTCATGTAGCTCAGTTGCAAAGCAACAGTAAGAGCAATCAGTATTGTCTTATTTGATGTGCTTGATAACGACCATCAAGAAATTGATAGGGCCGACCAAAATTTTTTAGAGTGAACGCCGTCGTGAATCCAAATGTATTATTTCTTCTTTTTACCTGAATACCCATACAAATTATTTATTAGTTAAAAACACGGTTTTCAATGAGACACCTTATCCTAAAGTACGTACAGCTTGTTTCACAATTGGCAACTGTCATCCGCACTGGCCTATCGACCCTATCGCTTAGTGACAGACGTAAAGATGGCCCAGAGCATTTGGGATTGATACTCCTAACTTGCAAGTGAACATAATAATGACATGATACAGTTAACAGAAAAAAAAACAAGAATTACTTGCAGTTTTTTTAAGTGAAATTGTAATTATTTTGAAAGTTTACGTTTTTGTTGTGTGAGTGAGTGCACATATATGTGTAGGTAAGATGTGTAAGTTGGGTAAGGATGAATAGTGTGTATGTGTACCTATCTAGCCTTAGGAATTCGGTTTGTTGGGTTCACTTCTAGAACTGCTAGGTTCGTAGGTAGCACATGTGCTCTTGTGTCATCATCATCGTCATCATTCAGCCACAAGACGTCCACTGCTGGACAAGGGTCTCCTCCATGGATTTCCAAAAAGACCGGTTGGAAGCGGCTGGCATCCGCTTGCGTCTTCCTGCCACTTGGATGTGCTCTTATGTAAAAAAAAATAAGAAACTAAATAATTCTACACTTCTTCTTCAGATCAAAGCAGCAGAAGAGAAGGAGTTGGAGATTAAAATGGAGCGAGACCGAGAGGAATGGAACAAGCGCAGCAGCATCCTTCCCCTAGTCATGGCCTTGGACGAGAACTTCCTGGACAAGTAATATACATAGATAGATAGATAGAGAACACTTTATGCACAACTAGGTGAAAGATACTACAAGTCATCATCACATCATCAGCCATTTGACGCCCACTGCAGAACATACGCCTCCTTCGTGGTTTTCATAACACACGCCACGCTTGGCAGGCGGGTTGGCGATAAAGTTACATGCATACTATCTTTTTAGGGTTCCGTACCTCAAAAGGAAAAAACGGAACCCTTATAGATCACTGTGTTGTTCGTCCGTCCGTCCGTCCGTCCGTCCGTCTGTCTGTCAAGACTTATCTCGGGAATGCGTAGAAGTATCGAGTTGAAATTAAAACCATATAACATGTTCCACAGCGTAGGACGACCAGCCACAAGATGGACAGATGACCTCATCCAAGTGGCAGGAAGGCGCTGGATGCAGGCCGCTTCCAACCGGTCTTTTTGGAAATCTATGGAGGAGGCCTATGTCCAGCAGTGGACCTCTTGTGGCTGAATGATGGTGATGATGATGAACATGTTCCTTGAAGCCGTGAAAACATCTAAGTTCTAAGTTAACGTAAATAAAAGATATGACTGTTTATGCCGCAAAAACGTATATTTGGACACTCAAGGGATTCAACATTTATAGGGTACTTTCCGTTAACCTAGAATATCGTCTTATACTACAAGTATAGGAAAACATCTGAAAACTATACATTTGTAATAAAATCATAAAAAAATCTTCCTCAAAGTTCGGGAAAAGCTCAAAAAAAAACTGTGAGACTCGATTCCCGAACTATTTATAATATGTACGTACCTACCAATTGTACGGAACCCTCAGTGGGTGAGTCCGACTCGCACTTGTCCGGTTTTTATATTTTTATTTTAGTAACATTTTATGGATTATTATGTATTAGCAAAGGGCAAGATAAAAAGTATCCGAAACCGGCGTGCGTTCATGCAACGACTAATGAATGTTGAGGAAGCGAAAGTGATCTGTCAGGATCGTAGCAAGTGGCAGTCCCTGGTCTCTGCCTACACCTCTGGGATACAGGCGTGAGCTTATGTTATGGTTTGTTATGATATGTTATGGATTAGTTTATTTTACTGTCCAGTACCTATGCGTAGCATTTGGGCCGGACGTCAATATTCTAACACTCTGTACCTTCATAAGTAGCCTATATACGTCCCACTGTAGGGCACAGGCCTTCTCTCAGGGAGAGAGTATGGGCTTAATCACCACGCGAGCCCACCGCGAATTGGCGATTTCAAGCGCTGAGGTATGTGAATAGCTCAGACACTCAGGTTTCCTTACGATGTTTTATACCTATTTAATTAATAATCATAATTGTTTTCAAGGTACTGGCCTCCCCCTTCCCCCGACGCGGAAGAAGAACTCCATACTGACATCAGCACCACCAAGAAGAACCACAAGAAAAAGAAGTAGCGAGAAGAACGTTCTTATCCGCCGAGGCTTACTATGTGCTTCAATGTTCTTGGTAGTATTTGGGTTATTTCATTAAAGTCAGAGGTTATTCATTTATTTATTATATTAATATACATTTTAGTAACTATTATTGAACTTCACCATTTACGTTACGCCCGCTGTGATCAGCCAAAAATTGGCTAATTCAGTGCTGTTTATTCGGCAGTGAATTAGCCGTTTATTAGCCACTGCCGTTTATATATTCCGTGTGGCGTCGGATTAAGAATAGCGTCACTCCATTTCCTTCCATGGATGTCGTAGAAGGCGACTCAGGAAATCAATTACCCGGAGAAGGGCAGCAGCGTCTTCCTGAGATTCCAACCGCATACTGCGATCGCCAACTAGCCTGCAAAGCGTGGCGATTATGGCAAAACCCTTCATGGTTAGAAATTCATGATGGAGGCCTATGTCTTGCAGTGGGCGTCAAATGGCTGATGATGATGACTGCTGTTTAACCTGTTACAATGACCTTAAAAGGAACAATTTAAAACCATTGCTATTGTGGCCCGATCGGGTCCTTTAGAATTCTATAGATTAATCACTCTATCACTCCTATTAATCTGTACAATTCTAAAGAACCCGTCTTTACAACTCTACAGATTAATAGGAATGAATTGTCAAATTTTATCATAGGCTGGGGCAAGGATGGGCAATGCCCCACAGAAATTTCTTTGCCTACTATGCGTCATTTATGATTTCTCACTAACGGTGAGCCCCTCATCCAACAGTAGAAAAAAAATCATATCTTTTTTACAGATCGTATTTGCAAAAAGTTACAGACTTAATCATGTTAATGTTAAAGTTATCATTTCTCTACGAGATCGAATCAGAAATGATGAGATCCGTAGACGAACGAAAGTCGTCGACATAGCCCAGCGGATTAGTAAGTTGAAGTGGCAGTGGGCGGGGCACATAGCACGCAGAACTGATGGCCGATGGGGCCGAAAAGTTCTCGAATGGAGACCATATATCGGCAAGCGCAGCGTAGGACGACCAGCCACAAGATGGACAGATGACCTCATCCAAGTGGCCAATCGGTCTTTTTGGAAATCCATGGAGGAGGCCTACGTCCAGCAGTGGACTTCTTGTGGCTGAATGATGATGATGATGATCATGTTAATAGTGATTTTTGGGACCCACCACCGAGAACCTAGGATCACAATACCTTCGGGCGCTTATACACGGGCGGCACGTTCCGAACGACACAGTGCCAACTGCAGCCGTCGACAGGCGTAGACCGTAGACGCATCGGCGGCAGTCGCCGACATGTCGAATGTCCGTGTCGACGACGGCTGGAGTTGGCAATGTCGTTAGCAACGTGCCGCCCGTGTATAAGCGCCCTTATTAAGGCCCCTCTACACAATGGCCCATGATGGGCGAGTACAGCCACGCACGATTGTGTAGAGAGCATAATCGTCTGTGAGTGGCCATCATCGCTTGTTATCGTGAGTAATCGGTGAGTTGTCGGTACATCGAAGGAATGCGTGCCGATGATCGTGCTCGTGTTGACACAGTCGTCCACGCACGCCGCACGGCTGAGGTCGAGTAAGAAGGAAGTGCGTGGTGTTGGTGGTTTTATTTTACGCGACAAAAATGGTTGGGTGGACGAACACAGAAACGTTTCAATTTATTGAACTTTACCAAAAAGAATGAGCCTTGCATATGGAATCCTAAACATAAACTTCACAAAGATAAAATAAAGGTAAGTAGATAATTATGCAACTTATAATTTTATTTTAACATCTCTTGTAATTTATTGTTATGTTAGTTATTTTATTACAGGTTAATGATGCATGGCTCCGCATTGCCAATGCTATGGGAGTACCTATGGCTGAAAGCAAAACGAAAAAGGAAACTCTCCTGTCGGCTTTTCGATTAAACCACAAGAAAGTCGTTGTATCTCGTAAATCTGGCGCTGGAGAAGATGACATATTCAAACCCGGGTCTATTACGACGCTCATCCACCACCTTCTCTTCTTCGATCTACTTCCACCACCAATGCCCGATTGCATCGATCCACCGATGCACATTCCGATAGTGATTATATGTACCTACTCAACAAATAGATAACTTCGACGTCCATCTTCAACAGACGACAATGAGTAAATGTTAACGTCACGATTGTGTGGAGAGCAATACATGATCGTGGCGATGATGGCCACTTTTTTAATGGCCCATCATGGGCCATTGTGTAGTGGGGCCTTTAGGTTCACGGCCATCACTTTTTGCAGAAGCGATCTGTTAAAAAAGAGTGCTTTTTTCATTGGTGGCGCTAGTTTAGGCCCATGGATCACCCTGAATTTACGCGGTAAGTTCAGCTGGGTGGCTGCGGTTAGTTACCTGCGACGACCGTTTCCGCTTGCTCCTACTCGGATCTCCTACTGGTAGGAGCACGAGCACCAATATAATAATAATATTTATTTCGTCCATGCACTGTACGCACCCAGTGTTGCTTAACCTTCGTGATCGTTTAAGATCACTCAGGCAGCCGGGGCTACGAGCCGTCTATGCCTAACGCTAGTGGCATTTTTCCGAGCGGTTCCGTGCTTCGCAAGGCCGGCTGCCGTCGATAGATGATAGTTGATAGAGGGCGGCTTGACAACTTCTGACAGTAGACGAGCCACTAGTCTACAAGCCTCCACCAATCCGGACTTGGCCCCCGTGGTGGAGTATGGCCTATACCTTCCTCAGGGAAGAGACCCGTGCCCCTCGGTGGGGACATAATGGGTTGATGATGATGATGATGATTTATTTATTTCAGATAACATCGCACACACATTATTTACACACAGTTTGGACACACAATATGTCCCTATGCTCCTATTGTGACCTTATATGCAATTAGTGCACTTAAGTACAGAGTAAAAAAAATATTTTTATGCATTATATTCTTTTAGTTGCACGAACCCGTGCTGAGGACAATGTTAAAAATGTTGCCTCTAAATAGGTTTTTAATATTTTTATGCAATCAAAATTTTATAAAATCATCTTGGAGTTTCCAAAAAAATTACCTACAGTAATTTCGCCATGTAGAAGCGCCATTTGGGTATGCATTATTAAAGTACCTATCAGTTACGAGATTCTCTCGACGCCGCTTCATCGCAATACCTGTGTCGGACTAGTAATTATTAATAAGTAACAATATTCGTTCCGTGTGACGCCGGTTTAAGAATAGCGTCACTCCATTTCCTTCAGTGGATGTCGTAGAAGGCGACTAAGGAAATCAATTACCAGGGGGGCGGGCTGAGATTCAGAAATCAGAAATCAATAATTTATTTCAACGTAAAGAATTTACATTCTGTTTGCTTCAGCAAACATTCATGTCTTACTATGTTACTATGTTAGCCGCTGCCTTCGGGCCGTATTTGTAGTGGAGAAAAAGGCATTCACACCGCATACTGCGATCGCCAAGCCGCCTGCCAAGCGTGGCGATTATGGCAAAACCCTTCATGGTCAGGGAAACCACGAGGGAGGCCTATGTCCTGCAGTGGGCGTCAAATGGCTGATGATGATGATGATGATGAATATTCGTTGTTACGTGACTCCGTTACTAGAAGCACGAGGATATGCTTGTGCTTATTGGCCCTCGTGCTCCTACCGGTAGGAGAACCGAGTGGGAGCAAATAGAAACGCCGCCTGCAACGAGCCTGTAACTTATGCGAGCAGAGTGCACGCAAAGGTCTATGGGACGGGGAGTGTATAGCAATGACACGTTCGTAGGCTTTACATAAGCACCCTATATACGTCCCAATGTAGGGCACATGCCTTCTCTCAGGGAGAGAGTCATCATCATCAACCCATTATGTCCCCACCGAGGGGCACGGGTCTCTTCCCTGAGGAAGGTATAGGCCATACTCCACCACGGGGCCCAAGTCCGGATTGGTGGAGGTTTGTAGACTAGTGGCTCGTCTACTGTCAGAAGTTGTCAAGCCGCCCTAAGGCCTCTGACTTGGCTTAACGACTGCCATCTATCGACGGCAGCCGGCACCAACAGCTTAACGTGCCTTGCGAAGCACGGAACCGCTCGGAAAAATGCCACCAGGGAGAGAGTATGGGTCTTTATTTGTACTTTATTTGGGCTTAATCACCACGCAGGCTTCGTAGGCTTTTAACACTACCTACCTTCTGTGCTACCTACTTGTATTTTCTGCTCAGAAACACAGTCACCACACCATATACCTATTATTACGTTATGTTGCGTGTGAAGAGCGGTGGTAGCCTAGTGAGTAGAACTCACCGCTTGAAATCGGCACGCGTGGTGATTAAGCCCATGCTCTCTCTCTCTCTCTCTCTCTCTAAGGGAAGGCCTGTGCTCTAACGTGGGACGCACAGAACAGAAAAAAAATTCTGTGGTGGGACCAACGATGGATCGTTGGGTGGGACGTATATAGGCTGCTTATGTACCTATGTATGATGCGTGTGAAGAACGGAGCTAAAGAAGTCGGTTAATTAAGACACGTCTCACTGGTTCGAGCGGTTTTTAGAAGAGAGAGTGAGTGAAGGAGTAACTGAATGAGTTTACGGTTTAGTCCCGAAGCAACTTCTCCACTAGCGGGCTTCACCAGTGCTCTGCAGAGAGTGTGCACCCGGCGTGAGTGAATGATTGTGCCGTCGGCAGCAGGTCAATCTTTAGATTTTTGATGCAAAGTCACCCGTAGCGTCATCGAGCAGAGGGCACGGCTGTAAATTATCAAACTGTCTCAACCGTACGTTTAAGTTTCGGTTCTGAAATCACCCGTAACGTAAGTGAGTAGAATGTACTGTGCTGTCGACTACACACTTACTGTTGGTAGGATTTTTCATACAGCGCCATCTTTTGAACGAACACATAAGTAAAGTGTCTACAAACGGGCGAGTTTTAGGTACCTACAGTCACAACTTCAAAAGATCTCCTTTCTTGTCATTAAATGTATTTTGATATTAACACACTAGGTGGCGCTACGGTTATACCAATGTAACATTGTTCGTTGTATAGTTATCTGTGGAAACTTTTAATGACTGTCTGTTTTTATCTCGGCTTTGTAATATTATATTTTTAGTCACTAGTTTTCCTAAATCTTATATATAAAAATGAATTGCTGTTCGTTAGTCTCACTAAAACTCGAGAACGGCTGGGCCGATTTGGCTAATTGTTGTTTTTATATGTATATTTGTGGAAGTCCAGGGAAGGTTTAAACGGTGAGAAGAAAAAAAACGGTTGACGTCGGTGATACGAAGTTCACGGGGTCATCTAGTAATAAATAAATAAATTAAAAAAAAACAACTGACAGGATGATAAAATTTTACATTTTCAGTGCAATGCACCATTAATGCACCTAGCCTGTAACGTAACTGAGTAGAGTCACGTACCTGTATGTGGGTAAAGAGTAATTAGGTACTGTGGTTGACCTGTTGTATCTGACTATCTGTGAAGTAGGTGTAAGGACTGGCATGCATGTAATACCTAGGTATCTTAAATATCACTAACCACGATGTAGGCGTGGTTAATAAACTGCTACCCTTGACAATCCCGCTCCGTTTATGCAGGCTTGGCACGAAAGTTCGTACGGCAGGCAGAAAACAGCACAATACGGTATTTGACACGATCAACAATAATTTTTTTCATATGCTCGATTAAAACAAAAATTAGAAAATACCTCGGAAAATGTATCTCTTTTAGTCAATTACTAATTGTTACAATTTTGAAATAGATTACACGTAAAAAGAGTGCTCTGACATGTGACGTCATTAAGCCAGTATTTTCATAATAAATTCCGTTTTAAAAGCAGGTACCTAACTCATTTGATATTTTGTCAAATACCCAATTTACCTACTAATTTTACACATGTCTAATGTCTCCCGTAACATCGTAGCAATCTTCTATGCCTATCCCTCCCGGATTCATTAATTCCAATAATAATTTGATTTACTTACTGCGCTATTTCTCGAATAAAGACTTTCGTAATAAGCTTTACAATAATGTTAACTTGTCCAGATTCACTGAAATAATTGTCAAGTAATTTTGTTGGAACCGACCTGGTTTCACTAAATAGGTACCTATAATTCGCGGAGCTTACAAAAAGGTAAGTCAATCCGGACTAAAATTATAAAAATAAGAATAATTACCTACATAACCTACTGACAAGAAAAAAAAATAGTGATGGCTCTGTAGTAAAATAAAACGTCACGCGTTATCGATACAATTGAACAGTGAACAGTCACACAAAGCAAAACCAACTTACCCGCGCGGACTAGACAGGCGCGAAAACTAATAAGAGCTTTAAACAAATCGTGACCCGCTCGGACGCCCGTTGGTATAGAATTAAATTTATGGCTAGGAAGGCATTAATTACGGGTAAACGCAATCGGTTACCGACTTTAGCTGCTGTTATTAAGCTAAATTTGTTTGAATTGCTAATCAAACGTCACGGAATAGCCGCCACGCACGCCATTTTGGCGCGTCGCCGTTTAGGTCACGAAAATAATGGACTCTTTTAACTGCCAGGATACATATAACTGGCCATTAACTAGCTGGACGACTGACTTTGCTTTCTAAAGTGACGTAGTTAAAAAAAGTAATATATATTTATATATAATTTTAAGTTTGTAAGTATTGTGCGACCCTCCTTTGGCTGTTTGATTGCCTGCAATAACAACTGCTTTTCGTAGTAATAGGGTCCCGTTTGAAACTCTTCGGGTAAAAAACCCGAAAAAGTACCTACCTACAAACTTTTCTGGAAAACAATCTATGTAAACAATTTTGAATAGTTCAGATGTAGAGCTTGTTAGGGACTTTAGATTCGATACTTATACTGCCGTGAGCTATTGTAGCTTGAGTAGTGTGGCGCTTTTGTGTAGCTTATTACTGACAGATTCAGAAGCGAACTTTCCTAGGCCAACTAAGCTCAGGCCTACAAGGCAGTCTGATATGAGAGGTGGCCAATGGCGGAAAAAAACGCTAACTCGCGAGGAATGATTTAAATTATTCTTATACATAATAATTTTTAACAACAATAACGTCATGACCATCCCGTTAACGGGATGACATACAGAAAATTCATAGAATATCATTCAGAAAATAAAGAACGTGAACTCTGGATAGAACCTTACTCACAAACCTTGCTGCAAGTGTGGTTGGCAAGCATTTTTTAAAAATACAAAACATTTGTTCCCATAGAAACACTTTTTACATATGCGACACACAGCGGGCCCGCACTATTACATATACATGTATATATATGTATACATGTATATGTATACATGTATATTTTTTTTTAACGGTAAGCCCTACCTGCATGACACGTTTTCTTCATTTGGCGTGGAGGTGCTATTTGAAAACCAGCGCTGTTTCAAATAGAAACAGCAAACGCTGAAATAGTATCATTGTCACACGCATACTCCTTTATTTTTTAATTATTGTATGTAAGCATGTTTGTTTGTGGCAATAAAATCATTCATTCATTCATTCATTCATTCATTCATCATTCATTAATTATCAGTAGAAGTCTAAACAGGCGTAGTCACCTTAAAAATTGAGAGAGCACAATAGGCAATCAGTGGTGCACATTAGCAATTAAGGTGCCGTTTATTTTATATTGTGTGTGGCCTGCTCCTAATTAGTTGGATACCTACCGCAATTGTAACGCAAAATCTACAGAAGTATCATATGGCTTGGTTGTACCTTTAGTTTAGTAAAGGGCAGGGCATAGGCCTTGTCTCAGAGAGAGAGTAATGGGCAAGCTTGCCCACCGCGGGTTGGCGATTTCCAGAGAGGTAGGCAGAGACAAGGGTTTGACACTTGCCACAATCCCGTCAAACCTAAAGAGCTACTTGTAGAGCTTTTAAAGAAATAAATTCTGTTAAATTCTATATAAAAAATTAAGATCTGAAGACATTTCATAAAAAAAAAAACCGGCCAAGTGCGAGTCGGACTCGCGCACCGAGGGTTCCGTACAAACCTGCAATGTCAACAACATTTTTTCACGGGTTAAAGGCAATTAGATCTAAGTATTTGATATGAATTTCAACTTGATAGCTCTACGAGTTCATGAGGAAAAAAGTAATAAGTTTATATTTATTAAAAAATATATATTTTGTAATGTAACTAAAAATTTAAGGTTTTCGGAATTTTTCTTTATGTGTGCTATAAAACGTTGCTTCATGCCAAATTTCAAGATTCTAGGTCGACTGGAAGTACCCTTTAGGTTTTGATTCCCTTGCGAGTACTTGCGAGTTTCAAAATATGCAGCTTAAATTGCTGTTTCTTTTGATTGCGTTGACATAGAAGTTAGATTTTGTTACAGCTTAAAGGTATTATAGACCTGAGTATTTGGTATGAATTTCAATTTAATACCTCTACGCGTTTATGAGGAAATGGGTAGTAAGTTTAAAATTATTAAAAAAATATATATTATGTGATGTAACTAAAAATTTATGGTTTTCGTAATTTTTCCTTTATCTATGCTATAAGACGTTGCTTCGTACCAAATTTCAAGATTCTGAGTTCACGGGAAGCACCCTGTAGGTTTTGATTCCCTTGCAAGTGTCGAAAATTTGCGGCATAAACGGCTGTATCTTTTGTTTGCGTTGGCTTAGAAGTTTGATTTTTTCACAGCTTCAAGGGACAGTAGACTTGAGTAATTGATATAAATTTCAGCTTCATACCTCCACGCGTTCCTGAGAAAAAGGGTCTTGACAGACGGACGGACGGACGGACAGACGGACAACAAAGTGATCCTATAAGGGTTCCGTTTTTTCCTTTTGAGGTACGGAACCCTAAAAACAAGTAAATGAGCTATATTTTTGTCAAATCAGTGAAGTTTCAATGAAGGTCTACCTACATTTTGCTAGGCTTATCGCAAGATGAAAATATTAGTGAAAAAGATAAAAATATTTTTTAAGTTTAAGTTTCGCTAGCTAAGCATGAAAACCTAAGTGTCTGAGCTATTCGCGTACCTTAGCGCTTAAAATTGCCAATCGATGTGGGCACACGTGTTGATTAAGGCCATACTCTCTCTCTCTCTCTCTCTGAGAGAAGGCCTGTGCCCTACAGTGGGACGTATATAGGCTGCTTATGATGATGCTGTTTAAGTTTACAAAAGTGGTTGTAAAACACAAACCAATTTGAGTTTGTGTTTTGCAACATTTGTTTTATGGAGTTTTTCTCAGATCTATATATTATGTATTGCGCTTTACAAGCTCTACCAACGAAGCAGCCTTGAATGATAGAAAAATGAAAATTCTATTTAACACAATTGTGGTAAAGACGTAAAAACCATTAAACATTTACATTATATATAGAGAACAAAAGCTGTTGTAGGTAGATAAATGACAAATTGTAACCAACAGGATTTTTGCATTTTCGAAATAAGCCTGTGCTTCTAGGATCTTCCTCGCCCCCTCAAGCCTCCGGGGGTTTGGGTCCTACCCTTTCGGAGCCCGGTTATCAAACCTGCATCGTCGGGAAAAGGTCCTTATAGACCTCTCCGTCTTCAAGGTCCTAGTTGGTACTTTCATCGATTCTAATTTTTGTACCTACTATAATTGTCACGAGACGAGACTCATCGAGCGATGCCGTGAACTTAACTGTGGCCTAATTATTTTCAATGATTTGCATATCTAATTGCTACAGCGAAACCGAAAAACTGTAGGAGTGTCCTCAATAATAATCTAATTGATGAATATCATATGCGACAATTTATTTGTAATTTTCTCCATAATTATAAGCGGTGGAAAAACTAACGGCACTTAAGAAGCTAGCTAATTAGATGTGTAGTTTTCTAAATTGACTTTGATTAGCGCGTTTTCTAGAAAAAGATAAGCAGTTAATTTAAGAAAACTATTTTAGATTTGTAGATAAAAGGAGATTGCTATTTTAATTGTGAAACAAATTCCCCGTCATCCAAGCGCGCCCCACTTCGGAAACATTGAAAAGGCAATGAATAAAAATTAAAAGCACGACTCGAACGCGGAGCGGGCTCACGGCACGAAATGTCAACAATAAATATCAATTTAACACACACAAAACCGGCACTTTAGGCACACAATGCAGAACAATTAATTACCTAAACTTTTTATTCTACCTAATTACATGGTGGCGGCTGAACTGGCTGGAACCGCGGCCCGGCGGTGTTCTTAAAAAAGCTAACAACGCTCCGTTTTACCCAACCATACATCAACGTCGACCGCTGAAGATAAGTTCACTAAATACCTACTTTCAGCAGTTGAGTAACGTCTTTGTTATAAGCAATTAACAATAAGTAGTTAGATGTCTGGAGCGTATATTATTGTGGCATTCGGTCGTTTTTTTTCCAAAGCCGTAATTGACGGTTTCTAGCTGCGTCTGTGTAATTAAAGGAGTTAACAAACAGAAATATGAGTGAATGATGTTAGTTGGCTTGTTGCGGCGCGCTCTAGGCTATGGATGTAGCTAATGAGCTTTTTTTTATTTAAATAAATAAAATAGTGGTTATCTATGCAAAGGTGGTAGCTATAAATTCTTTCGTATTTATGCCTGTAAATAACGAGTTTGCTTTAGTGGTTAGGTTCATTTACTTACCGCGCATGTTTCTTACTCCTTCGGGCCTACACCCTTATGAAGTGATGTTTTTAAAAGAGCCGTTCAAAAATAATTTTTGCATGAACTGCTTCAAAAATATTAAAAAGTAGTTTTGCGGTATTAACATTTTGGAATGTTGAAATATTCAATTAAAACATTGGTAATTATTAGTTAAAACATCAGTTCAGTCTGATTTACTTATCTATAGCACTGTTAGTATAAGAAACAGAATAACTACCTATTTAGTTAATGTTAGACTCTCCAGATACCGATGCTGCTTCTTCGCTGGAAAACTTTGATCCATCATACGCAGCTTGTGCTTGTACAGTGTACACGCTGTCCTTGTCGGTGTAGGTACAACGGACGTGCGCAAAGTTAAACTCGGTAATTTGAAGGACCATGAGTAAGTCCTAATAAACGTCTTTTTTTAACTAATGGCTGCTAACGAAACCCAATAACCTAGCGATATAATTATACTTAGTCGACATCTGTTTACATTGCCAAATTATGTACCTACATAACCACAGTAATTAATAAAAAAAAGTACCTACAGAAGAACTACTGCAATTCTGAATATTTGAGACTGGTATCTACTTCTCTTCATGTACTTTTTCAAAATGATGCGGGGTGGCAAAAGGAGTAATATTTCTTGCCGATGTGATTTATTTTTATATAATAGAATTTAGATTTTATTTTTATATAATAGATTTTATCAAACCCCACTAAAACATTCTTCGTAGGTTTTTATTTCAGACCTCTCATTATTCATCCAAGAACATAAAAATCCCATCCACCTGAATAGTTAATCAATAATAACTTTTTAAACAGTAACTACCTGAGACGTGCTAATTAAATATTTTTACGTGATGATGTGATGATCCAATTTTCTTCAAGCCCATCCATCAAAACTAACCACATAGTAAGTAGGCTGATCTAAACACTTATTATTTTTTTATTAGTTATTACACCGAAAGCGGGCCAATTACAAATATTAAATTAATCTGTGTTGATTAAGCTGAGCGTCGGCCGCGCCGAACATCGTAACTCCCATGTTTTACAAAATGGCGTCGCTTTGTGAAACTTTTTATCGACGTCGCACTTTGTATTTCACACCGTAATATTTCACAACACTAGTGTCACATGCTTACAAGGCGTGACTTGTGTGTTGAACATAATTTACTGACTTATTTTGTAAAATTGTGAACTTGGCTACCTATATTTTTAATTTCAATAAATTAATTATGGTGGTTATGCGCAAGTAGTAGGTAAACAATTTTCAGGACGTTGCTGGTAAATTATTTTACCTCAATTATCGGCTTAATTTTAACATTTTCCCTCCTTAGTTTTTAGGGTTCCGTACCCGAAGGGTTAGGGACCCTATTACTAAGACTCCGATGTACGTCCGTCCGTCCGTCCGTCCGTCTGTCACCAGGCTGTATATCATGAATCGTGATAGTTAGATAGTTGAATTTTTCACAGATGATGTATTTATTAAATACTAAAAAAAGAATAGAATAAATATTTAAGGGGAGGGGGGGCTCCCATACAACAAACATGATTTTTTTGCCGTTTTTTGGTAGATATTAATAACGGCAAAAGGTATACGCTTGAAATACTCAAATTTTCTACAGATAATGGTACGGAACGCTTTGTGCGTGAGTCCGACTCGTACTTGGCTGGTTTTTCGCCTTTGATACCAAAAAAGGCATACGCCTTTTGTCCGGTACTGGCACTTAAGCTTAAGGTACTAACAACAGTTTATTGAGCTAATTTTGCTACATGGGCCAATTTATTAGCAAAATCTGGTTAGGTTATGTTAGAGTTATGATAGATGTATGATCTGTCTAAAATAATTTTTGTAATGCCCTTACTGTCTATTTACGAGCAATTTTTATCGTATTGTATTCTTTTGGAAATAAACAAATTTCCTTACTTTCTTACTATATAGGGTCAAACAAAATAGGTAAGTAACTCAAATAAGGAAGCCATCCAGTCTCGGTTATCGACACCGCCAGGAACTTAAGCACGGCCCGGGAGTCGAACCCGCGACGGCACAGACCGCCCGCGTCGGCCACACACCGCTATTGTTCTACCGCGACACTTTTATGATTGATTTGCTAGGGACGTGCGCGGATTCGATCGGTTGTCGATAACCAGTCGACCATGATAGGTATTGCGACGACGCGAGTGGCGCGTTTTAAATATTAAAAGTTGCTACTTTCCTGTAGGTAGGTACTTTAACTGTCAAACTCTTACGTTTTAACGCCACAAAACGCATCAGTCACGCCAGCATACGACCTACGCAGGGCCAAAATTTCAGAGCTTGCTTTACCATAACATTGGATAATCGATTAACCCACATATTAACAAGCAGGAAGAATAATCCGATCGACTTATCGCCTACGCAATGTACGTAGAACTGTCGTGATAAACTATCAATTTTAGTTTTATGAAACGCGATGCTGAAACCGTTGGACGATTTTTTGTCGACTGTATGTTCTCGGGCTACGTATGACTTATGATTGTCTTTTTTTTTTCATATCTTCAAATGATTAGTTTATTAAGTAAAATGGTAGAGACAATAATTTTCCTTTTTTTTTTTACTAAACCTAGTGAAAAACATCAAATCCATGACTTATTTTATTTTTTAAGCGCTGTGTGATGCTAAAGTCTTCTCACCCATCTTTAGGGCTCAGAACATAGTATTGCCAGTTGGGTAGAGTACGGGGTAACCTTTTGGTCTGAAATTTAGCTAAGTATTTTATTTAGATTATTTTATCGATTATTGAAAGGTGTGATTTCACCTCCCTAGCCCGTTCGACAATCGGCGACCAACCAAGCGCAACGCCACGTCCCATTAATCTGCTTCCTACACTTTTAAATACTATTTAACGTTGTGTTTTGAACTTCATTAAAGGGCTGCTGTAGCCACGGACGCTTGGGACACTACTTTTTGTTTCATACTCAACCTTAAGATGAACGTAATAGGAGCTATTGTAGCGTGACAAGACTGTGCTAATAGTAGAGTTATACTTATCTATAGCTAGGTAAGAGGTTTACGAGGTTTACGATACTCGTAATATGCTCCTGTGAATAGTGCTATACATATAAACAAGCTGTTAGTATAATGCCCGACAAATAACTTGACCAAATGACTTTGACTTTGCTCGGACGTATTTCGGGTTCCATTGACGGGGGCCGCGGGATTTTGCTCATAATTTCTTCGGATTTTAGTTAAATAAACAAATAATTAAAAATGCTCTTACGTGTCCACCGTAATCAATTCGACTGCGCGGTTTTTTTGTTCAAGTTATCCGCTGGGGATGATACAGATCGTTAAAGTGCATTAATTGTCAAATTCTGACATCTTAGCGCCACAAAGCGCGTGACTCGTGCCATCGTACTAAATACGGAAAAAGGTAGTCACTTATTTCAGATTATTATGTTACAGTCACAGAGTGGCGGCCGAGAGCTGGCCGTCGTTCGGGAGTAGGCCCCCTACCAGATGGGTTGATGACATTAAGAAGGCAGCAGGAGGACAATGGACAAGCTTAACAGGGGACCGGCGAGGTTGGCGTGACTGCGCAGAGGCCTATGCCCAACAGTGGGCGTCTTTCATGGGCTGCATATAATATACTGATAGAAAGATAGATGTTTACATTTTGCTTACAAGACCTACCTGCGACAGCTCTTTCTATTAAGTTATGTTTAGTGACAAAAATCACAGCACGGGTTAATTATTATTATGAGCATAGTAACAAAGAATTTTACTACAGGCCAATGAAGGGCTTATTTTATATTAACTTAACTTAGAGATAGGCATTTTAATTTTAAAAGTCTAAGCCCCTGTTTCACAATGATCAAATAAAGTTCCAGATAAGCTATCCGCAACCAGGGCTGCCGTTTGTTCTAAATTTAAATAAATTTTCCTATATAGCGTGTGTTCGTTTATGGCTTCAAATTTAGAACAAACGGCAGCCCTGATTGCGGATAGCTTATCCGGAACTTTATCTGCAGATTGTGAAACAGACCCTTAGGTAAATAAAACTAATGCAAAATTGAATATTAAAATTAGTCACGACTGCAGAGTGTAAAGATTTGTGGTAATGATACTTCCAAAACAGATATTGAACTCCGCATCAAAGTACCCCATCTAATCAATCAACCATATATTTATTGTCCTAAATGACATGTGCAGGGTTGTTCATATGTACATGAAAGTTTCAGTGTAATTTTACCAATATGGTGTGACAATATCGAAACATAAAAACATAAAATCTAGTATTAGAAACTTTTTAACTTTATTAGTTTTTTTTTTAAATAACTCCGCTTCTGATTCGTAAAACTAGTATATTAGGATAATCAGCGTACTAGATTAGATTTTTATATTCTTTTTGTTGCACTAACCCGTGCTGAGGACAATTTTAAAATCCTATTTAGAGGCAAAAAAATTCCACCCATGCCGGGACTTGAACCCGCGACCTCTGGCTAACCGTGCCAGCGCTCTCCCAACTGAGCTAATGGGAAAGTGACAATTGTCCTCGGCACGGGTTAGTGCAACAAAAAGAATATAATCATGTAGGTACAGCGATATCATTCCTATGTAAAAACCTAACTGCAAAGTGGGTTGCTCGGGGCTGCAAGTGATGTAAATCGCTTCGGCCAGATGTCGCTGCCTGTACGTAATACAGAGAAGTTTGTAAAGAGGCTCGAAATTTCACTGATGCCTTCACTTGCCCAATAGCTCAGTTGGGACAGCGCTGGCACGGTTAGCCAGAGGTCGCGGGTTCAAGTACCGGCATGGGTGGAATTTTTTGCCTCTAAATAGGTTTTTTTAGATTAGATGTATAATTAGATAGAACTGTTCTTAGAAATATGGATACCTGCTTAGATACATTTAATAAATATATATTCAAATTAAGAAATAAACAGAAAATAACAAAATCGAAACATAAAACAAAATTCAGGAGGATCTCTGTCTCATCGTAAGTCAGTCCCTGCAAGAAATTTCGCAACATAATTTTGCAATGAACCAATTTACCAATGAAGGATAGGAAAAACATCGTGAGGAAACGTATTGACTTGCCTTTCCTGTGGGCTAGGCCGATTAAGCTGTCAGGATGGTATAGGTGCTGGGGAAGCCTACTCCATCTAATACAATGTCCCAGGCACTGCAGCATCCGCGTGGTCCCTTCACCCATGTAGTGTGTGAAAGTGCCACTCGACGCTGTATAAATCATCTCACTACGTAGATATATAGATAGATAGAATATTCTTTATTGTACACAAAGATTACATTAACAGAAATTCAATAAATCGCAGTACAATTAACGGCCTTATTACTACAAGCAATTTCTTCCAGGCAATAGGCTTCCATAGACGGAGACAAGAAAGAAGTTAGATGCAAAGACCAAAGGTTTTTTATAAAAAAAAAGAGAGTCATAATCATAGAGGACTCATTGTGTCATCTAGCTAGAGTTAAAACAAACCGCACCTATATTCGAGGATTCCGTCATCCAATTCGGTAAGTCTGCAACGTCTAAAACCACTCAAATATTTGCTCAAGATCTCACATTTTATCGACAAAACGACGGGCCAGCATTACCAAAGCTGCTGAAGGCGCTCTAAAGATCCGACTATATTGTAGATTCATGATTATGATATAAGAATTTGTAGTGCAGTGACAAGTTCAGTTGCTTCACATTCATAAGTTTCTGGGTCGAATCCCTACCATTTAAAGGTACAGATGCTGGCAAATATCTTGAGTAAGATAACTTCAATTCAATTCAATTCAAATATTTTTATTCATTGTAAAAACAGAATGTTTACTTAATGAACGTCAAAGTTGTTAGTTTCACAATTAATGGATTATGTGGAGAAGAAGCTAACAAAGAAACTCCACATTTATTCTTTTCAGATTAAGGAAAGTGCAATACGGGATTCAGGACTAACTTATCAACCAACCGAGTGGCGAAAACGATTCTCCCTGCCCGCGCCACCTTCAGTCCGCTAAGGAATTCCAAGAATTTACTATAGCACAGTGTTCAGGATATTTTCGGATGATGGTGATTTGATCTGTACCAGTAAAATTGTTTGTCAACTATTCAACACCTAATGTACACCCTACTGCTTATACTCTTAGTGCAATAAACAATTTTTACTTTTTACTTTTTTTTACTTTAACTGTGAAAATATCGTAAAGAATTCCGAGCTTTTTAGGTATTAATGTTACAATACAATACATACAATACAAATTCTTTATTTACCAAAAAGATCACAAGTGTTATACTTAATCCAATGAGGGTACACCAATATTAATTAATTAATTGTTAGGTTCAAAAAATCCCAATACTTGAGCGACAAAACGGCCACAACGCATTATACATTCTCTTTGAATAAACTGCGTGGTATCTCGTTATGGCACTTATGAAATTAGCTGCAACATTGCGTTGTAATAAACTTAAAATGGCCACAAAGCAAAATTGCGGCGTGCACTTCATTATGACATTAGAGATCATAACAACATTTGTTTCGTGATGATTAAGATAAAAACGTTGTTACGTTGAGCATCGTAAGTGTTTTAACTAGCTTTAACAATGACGGTATTCTGTCTTTAGCCAAAAACTTACAGGCCTACCTCATACAAATCTCCAAATAGCCAATCCAGAACTTTTATTATTGTGTTTCTGAGTAAGCGACGAATCCAATCTAACTGAAGACCTGGACAACGGGCATCTGAACCAATCATAAGTATAAGCAGCCTATATACGTCTCACTGTAGGGCACAGGCCTTCTCTCAGGGAGAGAGTGTGGGCTTAATCACCACGCGTGCCCACCGCGGATTGGCGATTTCAAGCGCTGAGGTATGTGAATAGCTCAGACACTCAGGTTTCCTCACGATGTCTTCCTTCACCGTTAGCGAGTGGTATTGCTACTATAACTTCACAAATGTACATAACTTAGAAAACCAAGTCATATGTATATGCCCGCACTGGGGATCGAACCTGGGTCTCTCGCTTCCGAGTCCAATGTTCTACCCACTAGGCTACCACCGCTTTTAACCAATCACTTCAATCCAATCTATCTGGGGTTTACTTGAAATCGCCAATCTGCGGTGGATACACCAGCCCAAGCTCTCTCTCTCTCTGGGTGAAGGTATGTACCTACTCATGCAGAAACATATAGGTTGATGAGTAGGTTACCTAGGTATCGACCTACAGTTTGCTGCTAAGCACCAAAAATTCAATTTAGCGCTTAGTAACAAAGGAGAGCTGACCCACAGAATCGTGTTGCTGAGATGAGGCGTCGACAGGCCGTACTTAGGCGGCCCGCTACTCAAATATTATAGCCCATAACAGCAAATTACGGCTCGCGATCTCACGGTCTGCCGGTTGGAACCTTGTCGAAAGGACCTGGAGCCGGGGTGGCCGGGGAACGGCGGAACAGTTGAGTGCGACAAGGGTGCATAGTTCAGAGATCGCGTCGAGACCTTTGCGAAGTAGTATTGGGTTTTAGCAGGTAGGGACGGTAATGGAACGAGGGAAAGGTATTTTTGTTTCATGGGACACGTTGGAACGATACTTGATTCAAAAAGTGGTAGCACAATGGATAAAGTCAATGTCAAAATGTTTCAAATTCATCCAGTAACCCATATTATTAACCTCTGTATTACTGAAACCCAGTAGTAGCCCATTACCGAAAGGAAATCAATGATAGCGTTAAAAAAATAATAGAGCGTAGGTAACTTTCTAAAATTTTGAATTGCATAGATTTTATCTATTTTTAATTTATACTGATGGATTATTTGGACAAATAACCCATTTATACTTAGTTCCACATCATCATCATCATCATCATCAGCCATTTGACGCCCACTGCAGGACACAGGGCTCCTTCGTGGTTTTCATGACCATGAGGGGTTTTGCCATAATCTTCACGCTTGGCAGGCGGGTTGACGATCGCCCGTCTCCTGGTAATTGATTTCCTTAGTCGCCTTCTACGACATCCACGGAAGGTAATGGAGTGACGCTATTCTTAATCCGCCGCCACACAGCCTATAGTTCCACATTCGCAATTTATGTTGGATTTTTAACCGACTCAAAAGAAGGTGGATCGTAATTCGTCCATACCTAAGTATATTTTTACGCATGTTCAGCGTTACGTCTTCAGATAGGTAGATAGAAAATAAAAAAGTTGCGTAAGCACTACACTTCATTGTAGCTTGATTCCGGATTCAGTCACTGGATTTTTACATAATATACTCACGCCTGTGTCCCAGAGGGGTAGGCAGATACCAGGGACTTGATTTTTCCACTATGATTAAGCTCTGCGAATCGGAGCGAAACGTAGTCGGACTCATCGGACAAAAAACTTAAGTAAATTAATCCGAAATAAAGCTAATAAGATGGAGAATACTTTAGTATGTCATCTGATTTCATTTATATTTTTTTTGCTAGAAAGGGGATATCCCCTCTCTAAGGGGTTTGATAGCACGATTCCAACTATAGCACATTGGCACTTTTGTTATTGCGATCTGCTCACAATCGATTGCTGAAGACACCGAGTCATTCGACAAGGTTCTTCAGCAATTCCTTTACTATCACAGCTGTCCGCCTGTGGAATGATCTGCCTTTGGCCGTAAGATTTTCACCGTCCCTAAAAATATTTAAAAGCAGAGTTCAAAAATATTACTTTGCCTTAGTTTAAGTTTGTTTTTTTTATTTATTTATTTTTTCTTTCTGGTGAAATCTATTCCTAGTAGTATGTAGGTATATTTTTCGTTCATCTTCTCCCTTCATATGATAATTTTTATTTATGTATGTTTATTCTATATTTATCTCATATTTATGTACCGTTTATGTATGTGTATTAAATATATAAATATCTTTCTTAGTATTGTTTAGTTGCACCGACTACCCGTCATTTAGCTTCTCATTTTTTTTCCGTCAATGGTTGTCTGGAAGAAATTACCTTTAGTAATAAGGCCGCCAATTGTACTGTAGGTACTATATTATTGTTAAATTCTCATATGTAATTCCTGGTGTACATACAATAAAGAATATTCTATCTATCTATCTATTATTTTTCAATACAGACAGTAGCACAATGCCAACTATAACAAATCTTCGTGTAAGTGAGATCGAAGTATGCCTAAAATAGCACAAAGCCTATTGGCATAAAAAGATTTGTTTAGTCGCACGATGCTCGCTTCATTGAGAACTCATTACATAAAATAAAAAATAACTTAATCGGGATAGGTACAGCATTAAGGCTGCAGTTACGTCTGTCTCGCTAGCACAATCTAACATTTTTGTGATTTTAGTCCACTCAGTATAGGAGACCTCCTGGTTGACGCCTCAGGAGACCTGAGGGCTGGTGCCTACTTTGCCCAAAGCCTCGGGATTCACGAGGCAATGCCGCCAGCCTTCTCGCTACTCTACCGGCCGACAGCGATCTGGCTCAAACATTTTATTTAAATTAGGAAATAGGTTTAGGGTAGGTTTAGTTTTATTTTTCTGGTTTTGTAACTATTGTGAGACAATATTTAATAATTGTTGTAAATAAACTAGCACTCCATTAGTATACTTTTGATAAATGTGGTCTGTGGGTTTGATAGGTAATAAGATTACGGATATTTTATATACATTTTTGTTTCCCTGCACTCAGTTTTTGATAAGGAAAAATTCTCTTCTAACTTATTAATGTTAGTATCAAATCTTCTCCATCAAAAACTGGGTACAAGATAAAACAGGTGTCTTGAAGGTCAGTAATTTTCAGCTATCTGAAAATTACTGAAATATTTGAATCGTGTGATTTTAAAACGACACATGTCCTTTCATTACAACTTTGCAGGAAATAGAAAAAACTGTTTTATTCAAATACTAATATCTACAACAGCAATATTTTAGCATACTATATTGATTTCTGTATGAATAAACTACAATTTTTTTTCTAATGTAAATCAATAGGTAGGTGTAAATAATTTAATAAAAAAAAAATGGGCAAGTGTTATTTTAAAAACACATGTGACTTGTGTTGTTTCACACGATTCATTTATTGTAGCTCCAAAAAAATGACCCAGTACGTAACTCCTCACACTTATAAAATTATGTGTTTTTTTTCACTTGTTTCAATTTAAACCAGTTACAAAAATTTAAAAAATCTGCAAGAATTTTTAATTCCTCCGTACACTTGCGACAGAAAACAATTTTAAATATCCGGTACGCATCTACTAATTATAAGAAGAACACCTATCTCGTTCGTGCAAGTAGGAATTTCAATATAATGTCAGATGACTATGACCTGGATTTGTTTAACATTAAACAGGCTGAGGCGAGGCGCGTGCTTAGTCAGTTGTTTTTTGACACATAGCTTGTTGAACTGGGCGGAGCGTGGACTGAATCAATCTCATTTGATCAATTGCTGCTTTCTTGTTTCCCTTTCTTCATGTAATTATCATCATCAACCCATTATGTCCCCACCGAGGGGCACGGGTCTCTTCCCTGAGGAAGGTATAGGCCATACTCCACCACGGGGGCCAAGTCCGGATTTGGTGGAGGCTTGTAGACTAGTGGCTCGTCTACTGTCAGAAGTTGTCAAGCCGCCCGAAGGCCTCTGACTTGGCTTAACGACTGCCATCTATCGACGGCAGCCGGCACCAACAGCTTAACGTGCCTTGCGAAGCACGGAACCGCTCGGAAAAATGCCACTAGCGTTAGGCATAGACGGCGACCCATCCATGCACTGAACGCGCCCAGTGTTGCTTAACCCTCGTGATCGTTTAAGATCACTCAGGCAGCCGGGGCTACGAGCGATTCATGTAATTATATTTGTATCTAAATGGTGGTTATCACCTGTGAACTGTTTGCGCTTTATCTAATTTACTTCTAATTGTGAAGACTTCTAATTGGCTTAGTGTGTCGTAATTTTTCTATGTATTATAACCTTGTAATAGCTGTTAGTCTTCCTAGAAATTAAAATAAAATAAAATAAATAAAATACACTATTGAAAAGTCACAATCGAAGGGAAGAAGTACCTAGGTATCTACTCATTTGACGGCAATTTAGGGTTCATTGACGTTTCTATTCTGAGATTCGATGACGGATACATTTCAATACAGAATGTCTATTAGACTTACGTGTTGGGAAAATTTATTGTAGAGTTATTGTATTATCAAAATATAGGTAGATATACCTACTGGCTGAAATTTTAATTACCAGACAATTAGTCTAGTCATAAATAGTCGCTATAAGTATTAACATTTATATAGTTTTAAGCCTACGATCTGAAATGAGTGTTACAAAAAGTAAAATAAATATTCTTGTCATTATTATTTATAGGTATATTTAATGTATTTTTTTTTTAAAAACAACACGATTTCAGTAGTTACTCATTGATACTTAAGCTTATTTTCATCACCGATCTTAATATAAAAAAATCTGGTGTAGTTTCAACATTATGAGGCTATGAGTCATAAGCAGCCTATATATGTCCCACTGTAGGGCTCATGCTCTCTCAGAGAGAGAGAGAGAGTATGGTCATACTCACCACACGTGCCTACCGCGGATTGGCGATTTCAAGCTCTGAGATATGTGAATAGCTCAGACACTCAGGTTTCCTCACAATGTTTTCCTTCACAGTTAGCGAGTCGCATTGCTACTATAACTTCACAAATGTACTTAACTTAGAAAACAAAGTCGTAGGTACTACATGCCCGCACTGGGAATCGAACCTGGGTCTCTCGCTTCCGAGTCTAATGTTCTACCCACTAGGCTACCACCGCTTTTTAATTTTAACTATGAGTAAATCCTTACTAATATTATAAACGCGAAAGTGTGTACGTATGGATGGATGTTTGTTACTCTTTCACGCAAAAGCGGCTGAACGGATCCGGATGAAATTTTACACAGAGATAGATTATAGTCCGGATTAGCACATAGGCTATTTCTATCCCAAAAACATAACATCAAAATTACCACCCGAACGAAGTCGCGGGCAAGAGCTAGCGATAAATAAGTGCTTCTTCAATATTTATCGAAATATATAAATAGTTTAAAGTGGAACCTACTTAGATTATACACATATTACTAGCTTACTCGGCGAACGTAATTTTTCCATATTACCTAATTAACCTACAACCTTTCACAGACCTACCGAATATACCCAAAAACAATGAAGAAGAAGAAGAAGAAGAAAGACATTTATTATACCAACAAGATACATCACAGAAACAAAATAAGCACATAAGTAACATAATATGCACAACACAGAAGGAAAACTAAATACACAACAGACAAAACGAATAAATAAAACAGGACTATAGATGTAGCCTGTGGTGTATCTAAGTTGCCACAAAAGGCAGCTGACTCATACAAATCGGTAAAGCCGTCTCGGAGGAGTTCGATAACAAACAATGTGACACGACATTTTTATACATACCTACATACATAAACTCACGCCTGTATCCCAGAGGGGTAGGCAGAGACCAGGGGCTGCCACTTGCCACGATCCTGACAGATCACTTTCGCTTCCTCAACATTCATTAGTAGTGAGCATGCACGCACGCCGGTTTCGGGTACTTAATTAACAAATAGGGGATGTATTAGCAAAGGGCAAGATAAATTTGCCCTTTGCTAATAAGTACATCCCCTATTTGGTCGAAGTATGTCCGTTTGGCGGCGGATAAAAAATAGCGTCACTCTATTTCCTTCCGTTGATGTCGTAGAAGGCGACTAAGGAAATCAATTACCAGGAGACGGACAGCAGCGTCTTCCTGAGACTCCAACCTCATACTGCGATCGCCAACCCGCCTGCCAAGCGTGGCGATTATGGCAAAACCCCTCATGGTTATGAAAACCACGAAGGAGGCCTATGTCCTGCAGTGGGCGTTAAATGGCTGATGATGATGATGTCCGTCTGGGTCGCGTCTTACCGGCCCTTCCAGCCACATTCGCTCGATACTCGAGATTTTTATACAGGTATTAGATTCTCCACTCTTAGGTAACCTACCTATCTATATGTAGACTGAATAGCTCGGCCAATCACACTCTTTAGCATTAGCTAAGCCACAGAACAGAGCACAAGCCAGCAAAAGCCAGTGTTCAGCAATTCAAATGCGGTCACGACTCTGGCCACTCCCCAGCGCAGGCGTGAAGGTAACGAGTCGGCCGTGGGCCGATAGTTATCGACAGTCAGGAGGTTGTTTGTTTATAAGGCGTTTAGATGGATTTTTTTGTTTCTCTTCGACAATGATGTCTGGAATTAAAGCGAGTTCAATGCACGAATTCCAGGTTTTAGAATATTTATATAAATTCTGTTAATGAAGGACTTGAAAAGACTAAGTTTGGAGTTTTTTTTTGTCCAGTTTTTCTCCAAAATTATCTAGATTTTGAAATGGACACCTAGTTTAAATTGTAACATAACATAACATAAACTCACGCCCGTATCCCAGAGGGGTAGGCAGAGACCAGGGACTGCCACTTGCTTTAACTTGTAACGTTCATTAAGTCGCAGTTTCTGTGCTACTTTGAATAAAAAAGTTTTGATTTGATTTGACTTAGTTATTTGTGTCACTGTTGAAAGTTGATGAAGCTGTTGAAAAAAGTTTGTCAGGATCGTGGCAAGTGCCAAATGTTGGTCTCCTACTTTAGGTACTATACTTACCTAACCAACCTCTTCGGGATACCTAATAAAAATAAAATAATAGTTATTTGCTGCATTTCATCGTTCGTTAATGTTACTGCATGAGATTTACATATAATTTCGTCACATTCGTGATGCTCGTGATCTCACTTAGGGTCTGGCGGAAGGCCAGCGTTACGGGTCTTACCTACCCGTAACACATGCTGAATCCAGATCCCTTTTTAAAGCCATGACACCCATCGTCACACACACTATAAACTGAAACTTTATTTAATTTTTTTTAAGTTATAAGTCAATTATAATAATGTTCAATTTGAATTAAAAAAATGTTGTTTGCTTGTACCATAATTTTATTGTAAGTACTTTTCTTTTCTCGCTCGTAGCCCCGGCTGCCTGAGTGATCTTAAACGATCACGAAGGTTAAGCAACACAGGGCGCGTTCAGTGCATGGATGGGTCGCCGTCTATGCCTAACGCTAGTGGCATTTTTCCGAGCGGTTCCGTGCTTCGCAAGGCACGTGAAGCTGTTGGTGCCGGCTGCCGTCGATAGATGGCAGTCGTTAAGCCAAGTCAGAGGCCTTAGGGCGGCTTGACAACTTCTGACAGTAGACGAGCCACTAGTCTACAAGCCTCCACCGATCCGGACTTGGCCCCCGTGGTGGAGTATGGCCTATACCTTCCTCAGGGAAGAGACCCGTGCCCCTCGGTGGGGACATAATGGGTTGATGATGATGACTTTTCTTGTTGTTTTATGTGTGTTCTGTCTTTGAAACAAGCCTTTTCTATTCTATTCTAATGTTTAAAAAAAGGTTGGTATACCTACCTCTGTCTTAAATAGAATGGACATAGAATTTTTTATGATACGCGATGCTCATACATAGTTAGGGTACTGTAATACGCTACTTTATTAAAAAACGCGGATTACGGGCAATATATATTTTTTTATTACTCTTTTTTATCGATGCCCTAGCCTAGCTGGGGATCGACTGACATCTAAAACAAAACGTAACGATTCCCTTCAAAATATTTAAAATAAGACGAGAAGGCTCTGCCAGCCAGCTTCTATAAAGAGGAATCGTTACAGTACATATGAAACGGGTCTAACCGCAACTAGTAGGCTAATTAGGCTAAGTAGTTAAATTTTACCCTGTGGCGCCGGGTTAAGAATAGCGTCACTCCATTTCCTTCCGTGAATGTCGTAGAAGACGACTAAGCAAATACATTAACAGGAGACGGGCAGTTGCGTCTTCCTGAGATTCCAACCGCATACTGCGATCACCAAACCGCCTGCCAAGCGTGGCGATTGTGGCAAAACCCCTCATGGTTGTGAAAACCATGAGGGAGGCCTATGTCCCGCAGTGGGCGTCAAATGGCTGACGATGATGATGATGAATTAAATTTTACCTGATAATACTAGACGCTGCGAAGTTAGTGGAGCGATTGACGTGTATTCAATATAATATTGTAAATACAGATATTTTAAAAAAATATGAATCTTACAAAAAAAAACGTATACTTACCTCCTCACATAGGGCAAAAGTTGTTGTAAAACTCAAACCCTAATGAGGATGTACCAGAATTCGCGCATTTTAAAGGTAACATGATCATTTTTGGTGTCATGCTCACGTTTTGTACCATCATACACCCCGGCGCTTGAAATGGAGATTTTGCACTTAAAATGTTTTAATAGAATAGGAGAGGACACGTTAAAAGATAAATAAACGTGGTATTTTTTTTCTCTGCGACGAATACTTTTTATAGTATAGTCACGTGGTACTAAAACTATGACTATGACGTGACTCCCTAACGTAACGGTTAATGTATGAAGCGTTTATCTATCAAGATTTGAGTTATCTCGTATGTATTTATGCATAGTACACTCTTAAAAGGAAACGTTCAGAATTCAATGACAAAACGAAATCTAATAAGTTTCATGTTATTTTAATAACTTTATTTTTCGCATATTTTGTGACTCCGAAAACCCCAAAAAAATATATACCTATTATGCAATTAGTGAATAACGGAAGGATGAATCACGAGCAAATGAAGGATTCTAACGACTGAATCACGACCGTAGGCTCAAACCATGATTCAAGAATTCTGAGCGACGCGAGTGATTCAGGGCCCTCAATGTAAATCCATACATTATTCAACATTTGCATACCTACTATACTTTATACCATGACTAGGTATGGAAAAAAGAAGAATCAAATCTCGAGGAGTTATTTGCACAAAGAGTTTGTATGTCGAGTATTCTTTGCGCAAGGAGTTTGTATCGAGTATTTTTTACGCAAGGTTGTATAAGCATTGATATTCGATACAACCTCAAACTCCGAATATATTGGTTTGTTCTTCAAATACCAAAATAGTGATTAAAAGGCCTTTTTATTGACTGTTTTCAGTGAATAAAATAAGCTTTTTAGAGTGGGAATGGTATAAAATATTTTTATCGTCTTATTTTTAAATTTTTCCTCTGTTTTTATATGATTTCAAGTTCAAGTCCCTCATTGCCAATCCACGGTGGGCACGCGTGGTGATTAACCCCATACTCTCTGAGAGAAGGCCTGTGCCTGCAGTGGGAACATAGTGTTTAGGCTACATTAGAAAACCCTGTACCTACTTCTAAATGTAAAAAAGCCTTTTTAGGTCTACTTATAACTTTATATGTAGGTATTTTATTTTTGTGCAATATAAATTTGTAATTGCCAAAGTAAAAATAACCTCGAAGATAACGATAGTTTACTAACAAAACCTGATAAAGAAAGAGGTAAGTGATACCATCCATTAAAAAACTTTTAAACAAAAATCAATCAATCCATATATCGTAAAAATATTAATTAAAAAAATCAAACTATTTACCAAACACAGTTTAGTTTATAATGGAAGAAAATTTGCGTGAAATTCAATCTCTTATCGATGGTTTAATTAAAAATGAATAAAACAACATAAGGACGCGCGCGTTCAAGCGAAACAAACAATTATTTTATTGTTGATAACATTAATTACAAAATCAAACTTAAGTTGTATAAAACGACCGCGCGACCCGCCGTCATTCAGTTCAAAATATGCAACTTCGAGAAAACGTGTTCAGAAATTTATTTTATCGCACCGCATTTTAGCTAATAAAGTATCGGGAGTTAATTAAAAAGCATTTAATTTATAACTGAGGACCGAGCTATCTCTACATCCGAAGCAGACTCACTAACGCGCCCAATCCGCGCCCTAATTGAATGAAGGCAGCGGAATTCAAAAGTACAGTCGCGGCCAACAGTGCTAACAAATCTGACGTAACACGCCATCTGGCTGGCTAAAGCACAACCTCATAATTACAGCCCTCCTAAAAGCGTCTGCAAACCAAACACGCCTATCCGCCAATCAGGAGGCGAGAGTTCGAATAAAGAGCGCGGCCCGGGAACGCGTCAACACCCTACCGAGACAACCGACCAATCGGCGACGAGGCGTCCATGTTCATTAGTTTTTTTTTCCACGCCGAGCGAGCGCTAAGCCACGATTGTGCTCTCATTCGGCCGCGCGCCGCTCTGGCGTTCGTATCGCGTAGACGCGTCGTCGAAAATGGATTGTGCTGTGTGATGTGCTGAAAAAAAAAAAACATCAAGTGATTGCAATTTTGTGACAGAACAAGTTGTGTTGAAGCATGATGCCTCTCGCACCGACCCCTGTGGTGGCGGTGCCATCGAAGCCGAAGATCGGCTTCAGCATAGACAGTATCGTCGGCGGGTCGGAGCGCCCGAAGCACGCTTCGCCGCCGCTGGCGAGTCCAGGTTCCCCGTCTCCTGTAGCATCGCCCAGAAGTCCATCTCCGCGGCCTCTGTTACGGCCTAGCGCACTGCCAGCTGTGTTTCCGTCCCCGGAATTGAAGAGGCTACCGTACCTGGATGCTCAGAGTCATCACCACCAGTTCTTGGCGCATTTCCAAGGGGCCGCGCTGGCAGCGGCGATAGCCCATCAGCAGCAAGGGTTCGGGGGTCCCCTGCCGCCGCACCCCCCGCACCACCCGGCGGCGCCTGTGCCCAGGGAGTCGTACCAACTCTACCCTTGGCTGATAAACAGGCACGGACGGATATTCCCGCACAGGTTTCCCGGAGGTAAGTGTTTGGACTTTTGTTTTGTGACGTAAAATACCTATCAGGTTAGGTGGGGTGTGCTGTTGACTGTTACCTAACTTTTTAATGCGTCGGCGAATACTTTAATCTTGTAAGTTGAGCACCCTCCCTTACCTTGGCCACCTTTTTAAGCCCTTAGGGGAGGAGAGAAAAAACTCTTTTCTGGTAATAAATTTGAGCGTTTTATAAATTTTCCTGCCAAATCTGGAGTTTTTGAATG
Organism: Yponomeuta malinellus; assembly: GCA_947308005.1. Taxonomy (NCBI): domain Eukaryota; kingdom Metazoa; phylum Arthropoda; class Insecta; order Lepidoptera; family Yponomeutidae; genus Yponomeuta; species Yponomeuta malinellus. The sequence goes on along the minus strand of OX371016.1, from coordinate 2,628,368 downwards.
TAGTTACCTACGTACCTATTATTATTTTTGGAAATATGTAATACTTCAACTCTTAATTACTTATCTATAAAATAACATAACCTAACAGCTGCAACGTCACAACTCACAACCAAGACTACCGTTGATAAAACGTAGTCCGAATGCAACAAAGTTTACCGACGCTGAAAGGAATCATCTTTACTGTAAAACGGTAGTTCGTATTTGTTTGCTTAAAACACCGTCGCGCCCGCCCGCACCGACAATTTTTTTTGCAAATCTGCGGAAGTACTTGATTTGAATAAATCTTCGGGTTATAACGGTTGTCTAGTGATAATTTATGGAGTGACAACTCTTATCTCAGCTTCGAAAGCTTTGAGCGAATCAAAAACAACAAAAAATTTAACAGCCCGTTAAACAAGGCCATTGCGATAAGCGTATCTCCGAACAGTTTTGTAGCACTTCGTTTTTATCTTAGTAAAGGCAAATAAAATATTATCGGTTTTAAATAAAGAGACGTAAAGAACATGTTTACGAGTGCTTAATTGTTCGAAACCTTTGAAGTTTGGTTTTGAATTTCGAATACTTAGACACTAGAGTAGGCATTATTATGTAAGTTTATTTGTTGTTTCTCGGCACACCTTTGGTAATATCAACCGGTTTATAATAATCCTAAGTCGAAGGCTTTCAGTTAAGCCTGCCTATGGTCAAGTAGGCTACATTTGTAGCTTACGTACGTACTTACCTAAAAGCAAAACAAATAAAAAACCTTTTTTTTCAAGGTAAGTACTCTAGATACGTAAAAATAAGATTTTTTAAAATATTTTTCGTAGTGTACTTACTTGAAGTTTATTATTAGGTGATTTGTGTAATAAGATACCCGGCTACTACCTTTGCCTATGTACTTTTTCAACTTTATGTTCGTATTAATGGGAAGTTGCAGACCCTGGTCTGTACGGGATACAGGCGTGAGTCTATGTTATGTTACTTACTGAACTCATTCATCTAATTCTATGATAATTTAGGTACCTGGTACTCTTGTAGGACACGGAAATTTAAATCTTCTCATACCTACTGAGTCTGTAGTTTTAGTTAATTGGATAGGCATATGAAACGTTACAAAGTAGCCCATTTAACCCCTTGATGACCCGCACGAAGCCCGTTTCATAATTAATGTCTGATAGCAACTGTAGAAGATAACCTCTTGCTCCGCTGCTGCCAACATTGTTACTATCGTCCTATTAGCCGTAATTATGTCAATGATAAGTTAATTATAAAGATATCACAAGTCGCGTTTTGTCAACAACGCGGGTGCGTACTTTGTAAAAAAAAAATTTTTCCTTAAATTGTGAACGGTTCTGGAAGAATAATTAACATAATTTGCACAATTTTTAAGTGAATAAATGTTCTTATCTCTTTTATCTTTTTCTTAATGACTACCCACCTAAAGTTACCTAGATTAGAATTTTACTTCTTAGAATGTATTTTTTCTATTAAACAAAATATGTTTAATACAATCCGTTTGGTGAAATAGTATCATACAAAATCGTATCTCTTTTTTACAAAAACAAAGTATGAAATTATGTACTTTTTACGCAAAATTATAGGCTCATTAGAAGTTCAGTTGCAGAAACCTTCATCGCCATAAAATACCTACAATATATTTTTGATCACACCTACACTCCAATTTGTTACGTAAAGGGGGAACTTTTAACAAAAATGTAATTTAGATTCAACTGCTGACGACGACGTGTACTTTTCTAAAAAGAAAAATCTCTTTTCACACCTACATAGTTAGACCTGAGATTTCCGCACTTAGCCTCATAGTTGGGCTATTGTAGATAGCAAGCGCTGCGGTATGCAAACACCCCATACATAGGGTTTCCTCCCGATGCTTTTCTTTACAGTTAGCGAGTACTATTGCTACTTAACATCACAAAGTTACGTAAGTTAGAAAACATAGTCATTGGTGCACAGCTGGGATTCGAACCCCCGACCTCCCGAATGTGAGGCCGGCGTTCTACCACTGCGCTACCACGGCTCTTCCTTAGGTACACCTAAATAAATGAGGTAGGTATCTATTATTTTCATTCACCCAATCTTAAAAACTACGAATCTGTCATTAATAAGTAGAGCTTTGTAATTTGTTAAAAATCCGTCGCGTAATTCGTACATTGCAACCCTCTTATGAAAGAACAACGTTTCGTTTTATTCATACGAGTTTCAATATGTTTCTTTTTTAATTTGTACTATGTTTGTTCTAAACCTCAACATATTATGTTTACGAAATGTAAGAGTTTATAATACAATTATAATATAAGAAATTATGACTTAATTATAAAATAGAATATAATAAAATGTATAATAGTAAATAATAATAAAAAATAAAATAAAATATATTTAGCAATAACGGAACGCGGAATTTGAATTTGGTCGTATTACCTATAATATAATGGCAATATGGCGTCAATTTCATCATAACCTTGCTTTCGAGAACAGTACCTACGTGTTATTTTTGTTGCTTTCCGCTTATATTGTTGTTTTTCTCTTCGTTATTTGTTATTTCGTTGTAATTTGTTACAGTTTGTTATTAAGTTTTTGTTTTTGCGTTAACTTGGTTGTACATTGAGAATGGGTGACTCATTGCCCGGTCCCAGTGGACTGCAGAAGTTTTTTTCTCCAAAAAAGAAACGAAACAGAAAATCATCACCAAAGGTTGTCAGTTTACGCCTGTCATTGGTTGCTAGGCAACGCTTTGTTATTAACCATTCTTTATCGAATTTGGCCCAACTATAGTAGGCTGTAGTGCCTAGCTACCCCTCGCAAATCCAATATTCACGCACATTATCTGTGTCAACAAAAAAACCCATCGCGGAATGATGGATCGCTCAAAGAGCAAATATTATTCGGAAAATAGCGTCACCCATTCGGGAATCCCTTCGGCAATCTCCCCTTAAAGTGACGCCCCTCTGAATGTATGTATTAATAACAATATTATTTTTATGAACTCGCTCTATTATAAAAACTCCGCTTTAATTAGAACTGGTTTAACGCGAGCCATTCGGGAGCATAAGTGTCAAAAATGACAGAAGAGTACAAAAAGAAAAATATTAACTTTTTTTTAGGTGACAAAGCGGGAGCTGCAAACACCCGTGAGGCCGTGATTATCAACCGACTCCATTGTTGTTCGAAATTTGATTATTGTTGTCCTAGAGTGGGCTGATGTGGGTGTCGATAAAATTTTGTACTTTCCATTTTAAGCTGGATATTTTTTCTTTACAGAACTTAATGGCCGTTAAAAATCCAGTATAATTTTTTTTGCATTCTGTATCATACTATCTTCTAAAGAGATCAGAAGATACTCGTATTATGTACCTAACTAACATTAGAAAGTTAGTTAAGCCGAAACCTAGGCACATGGTCGACATGAAGCAAAAAATACAACGTACGAAAGGAAACATAAGTGGCCCAACAAACTTTAATTCATTCCCCAGTAGTCGATTAACTATACAACTCTACAATGAAAAAAAAAACTAAGTAGCAGCAGAACCGTCACATATTTTGTTACGCGCTCTTTTCTTAATTACCACCGATTGTTAAACTCCAAGCCTCTTTTTTAACAAAAAGAGCATAATATTTTAGGATTGAATGGGTTATAATTGGATGTAATTTTAGACTACTTTGTTGCTGAGCGATGACCGGACGATTAACTGACGTTTTTTAACGTAGAGTACAGACTACAGACCAATAGTTGTTTGTAAACGCGTCGAGATATGAAACAGAAGACCAGGTTTATTCTAATCAAAGACCACAAGAAAAATATATGGTCTTAAAAAACTACCCACCGAAAATTTACGCGTACTTATCTACAATTTTTTTTGTGATAACCGTAACCATTTTTGGGTTATTATTAAAACTAAAATGTTAGTATCTATAGAATGAACGCGTCACTTTCAGCGGTCTTATAGCTCGGACCGAAAGTATTTCAATTTGTTAAAGTATTTTTCAATTTTCAAATTCCGTATTCCAATTTGGCCCAACGCGGCAAAGAATTTCGAACTTTGTTTCCTTTGGCTCGTTCAAAGCATTCAGCTCGCTTAGAAAAACGTCCAGGGCTACCGATCCTTAACATGCTTTGAATACATTGCACGTTAACATTTCTAACTAGCGTCAGTTTTCAAAAAACCTTATTAATTTTGACAAGGTACCTTGGAAAGAAATTTTAGTCTATTTCTGCAAAAATATGTGAATACAGTGTGATTTTGAACCTTATTATCTATCGGATGTTATCTATGACGGCTTCAATCAAACAAAATGTTGTAATGATTCAATAAATAAGCAAATGTTGGGAAACGGTTTACTTTAGTAACACACGGTATATCGGTATTAGAATGTGACTTGAGTTTTATTTATATACTGGGTAGTTACTTATAGGCCCCTAGGAATTTGAACCCAAACACCGGTTAAAAAAAGAAGTTTTGTCTCAGATTGTCTGTGAAGCTCTTTGATTTTAATCCCAGTTTTCAGTGTCTACTTCTGTGATTTTTTATGTTGTTTTTACGTACTACCACTTACAGTCATTTTGTAAGCGAAGTGACGTGTAATCTGTGGTTAGATGAAATGATTTATTGTGTTGAGAGTTTGTTAAGTGGCACTTTATGAGTTTTGATTAATTATTTTAATACTTTCACTTCATAGTAGCTGAACCGGTTTTGTGCAGTTAAAAGTTTAAGTACATACAAATGTTTGATTAATAATATTATGTACTGTTTTCGAACCTAAGTAATTTATTCATTTAATTTATTAATGTAGGTTATAAGTTTTGAAAGGTGTGGTGCCGGATTAAGAATATCGTCACTCCATTTCCTCCCGTGGATTTCGTAGAAGGCGACTAAGGAAATAAATTACCAGGAGACGGGCAGCAGCGTCTTCATGAGATTTCAACCACATACTGCGATCGCCAACCCGCCTGCCAATCGCGGCGATTATGACAAAACCCCCTCATGGTTATGAAAACTATGAGGGAGGCCTATGTCCTGCAGTGGGCGTCAAATGGCTGATGATGATGATGATAAGTTTTGAAACGGCGTTCATGTAATGCCTTAACACGTTGTAGTCCCGATATCTGGATGCAGAGTTTGGATAGGATTGGTATTTGTAAGATATCTATCCTACGGGAAGTTTCCAATAATGAGTAAGTAGTTCCAATCATCGTCATCATCATCATCAGTCATTTGACGCCCACTGCAGGACATAGGCCTCCCTCATGGGTTTCCGAGCTTCCCGGTCTTTTGCCGCCCGCATCCAGTGACTCCCCGCCACCGTAACTAGGTGGTCAGACTATCTGGTGGGGGCCTGCCCACACTGCGTCGTCCGGTCCGCGGTCGCCAAGTCAGAACTTTTTCGCCCCAACGGCCATCAGTTCTCCGAGCTATGTGCCCCGTCCACTGCCACTTCAACTGAGCAATTCTTCGAGGTATATCAGTAGCTCGGGTTCTTCGGCGGATCTCTTCATTCCTGATTCGATCACGCAATGAAACTCTAAAGTAGTTTCCAATAGCTAAAAATAAATCTTCCTCTAAGTTTATCGCAATCAGGGCGACCCCGCCACAGTAAATTGTGTTTGCGAAATAACTAAAAGTTTACTTGATAATTTTGATAAGGTAGGTAATGAAACTTTTACGACAGTGATTAGCTATTTACAACTTCATACTCTTTACAAAACCAAGCTGACATAATAAATGACAAGAACAAAATGTTTACTACTGTTTAGTACTGATGAAGTGAGCGGGTAGAACATTGCTCTCTGAAACGAGAGACCCAGGTTCGATACCCAGTGCAGACTTTGTTTTCTAACTTATGTACATTTGTGAAGTTATAGTAGCAATACCACTCGCTAACTGCGAAGGAAAACATCGTGAGGAAACCTGAGTGTCTGAGCTATTCACATACCTCAGCGCTTGAAATCGCCAGTCCGCGGTGGGCACGCGTGGTGATTAAGCCCATTCTCTCTCCTTGAGAGAAGGCCTGTGCCTTGCAGTGGGACGTATGTAGGCTGCTTACGTAGTACTGAAGATAACTAAGGTTAAAATTTGGGGGAAAAAACTTGAGCCATCTTTTCATTATTTAAAGCTTAGTTACCTACAATGGTAACATACGATATACAATGAACATCTTGGCGTGACACAGAAAGACATGAATCACGTCTATGATCCTTATATCTTAAAAAACCTTCCAAGTGCAAGTTGGACTAGCGCACGAAAGGTTCCGTACCATCTATACCACATTTGAATATTTCAGACATCTACCTGTTACCGTTATTAATATCGAGCAAAAAAATCACGTTTGTTGTATGGGAGCCCCCCTTAAATATTTATTTTATTAAAATTTATTTTTTATTTTTAAGTTAAATATACATATAAATATTCTGTCAACATTTGAAGCATCAACTATTGCCGTTATAAATATCGAGCAAATAACGGCAAAAATATCAAGTTTGTTGTAATGGAGCCCCACTTAAATATTTATTTTATTCTGTCTAGTAGGTACTTATTTGTTGTTACAGCGGCAACAAAAACACATCATCTGTAAAAATTTCATCTGTCTATCTATCACGGTTCATGAGACACAGCCTGGTGACAGACAGACAGACGGACAGTGGATTCTTAGCAATAGGGTCCTTTACCCTTTGGGTACGGAACCCTTAAAAGGCAAAAACAACCAAAAAACTAACACTCGATGAAGAAAACCACTCATTTTAAAGACATATTAAACATATACACCCATAACAAAACAGACAAACTTTGTCTATTAGCTCCAACGTTTTTTTTTCAAAAATTGTATTTATTAGAAAAACGAAATGTACTTAATGAACGTCACTATTTTTTCGGTTTCTAAAAAAGCCTTTCCAAAAATAGCATGCCAGCACACATTTGCCTATTTTTAACCAAACTTAAGATTCCATCGATAAACAGCCACTAAATGATGATGACAGTTTAATGACGGACGGAGTCGTTCCTTTTTTAAAAGCGACGCCCGATTCACGCGCGCGAAAAAGCTCGTTAAAACAATCGAACCACTTTTCTGGGCGACGATACTGCTTAGTACACCGAATATTGTACAACAGAAGCACTTCGCATCAACAGCTTGTTTCAGATATTTTTGTAACTAAGTTGTTATTTAAAATCCCCTCATTATTATAGTATTTGCCGGTTCTCAGTTATCTTACTATTTAATTTCTCTTCTTTTATTGCCGGCAGTTGTAAATACCTAAGCAATTAATTTCTTATATTTATATAATTTTATTATAATATTTTTCCTCTTAGTCTTTTTCCTTTGTTTTGGCACGTCTACAAACTCTTTCTTTCACCTCCTGCAGTCAATTGGTACAAATTGCTCCTGACATTAATTCCGTCGCATTGTACGATTACTTGAAATAAAAGTTTTAATAAATAAATAATATCCCTTTGCGCTTCATAAATAAATAATTACTCACTATTGTTCAAGGCTTATTTGAGCTTCTGCGAGATTTATTAGTTTTACGTTGCCAATAGTCGTTGCACAGCGCCATCTTTCGTCGAAACACGCGAAATTCGCATTTACTCTGTCACATTGTAATTATAAGCTCGTTAAATGCTTATTATTATGAGGTTTTACATTCGTAAGTGGCTGTAATGTTTTCTGATGATTATTTCTCGTCGTTTCATGCCAACTGCAATACTGGCAGGCAACATAATAAGGCGGCCATTTTGGTTTGTGAAGGAAAATTCACAGTAAATGTTCAATGATTAGTGACGTGCTTTCAGCTCATTTTGTTGTTTAAAATTTATTAAATGCGCAGGAAGGGACTAGTCATTCAGTAAAGCTTAACAGATAGACAGATATAACAGATTTAGGTATATCTAAAATATAGGTAGGTACTTATGATCAGCAAAAATAAAGCTAAAACACTCCAAGCAGATTTCGCACCACCTTATCTTACAACTCGAAAACCACGAGAACTCAAAAGAAAATTTCATCTTGAATGGAGATCTTGCGCGGAAAAATGTTTTAAGTTAATCGGAGAGGCCATGTTAAAAGATAAATAAACGTGGTATTTTTTTTTACTACTATAATACTTTTAATAATGTGACCTGTCGAAAAGTCATTCTAGTCACGTGGTACAAAAACGCGCCATACAAATCGGACTCAATTTTTGACGTCACAACTTGCACGTAGCACCTTATAATGTATGAAGCGTTTATCAATATTCGCGTTATCTCGTGAAATGATGTTTTATACATCTACTTGCACCCTTTTTAACAAAACGTTTAGAATCAATGAAAAAACGGAATCTAACATGTTTTTTAAGTAACCTGATGTTTCGCATTTTTGGGACTCCGAAAACACCGAAAAAAATATATTTATTATTTTATTTTTAGGGTTCCGTAACAAAAGGGACCCTATTACTAAGACTCCACTGTCCGTCCGTCCAACCGTCTGTCACCAGGCTGTATATGACGAACCGTGATAGGTAGACAGTTGAAAATTTCACAGATGATGTATTTCTGTTGCCTAAAAACAGAATAAAATACTAAAAACAGAATGAAATAAATTTTTAAAGGGGGCTCCCATACAACCAACGTGATTGTCTTGCCGTTTTTTTGCTCGATATTAATAATATCGGCAACAGGTCGACGCTTGAAATATTCAAATGTTGTATAGATAATGGTACGGAACCCTTCGTGCGTGAGTCCGACTCGCACTTGGCCGGTTTTTTTTAACTTTTCTTGATGTGTTCTACGTTTTCTATGGTATAAAAGCAATAACTCTCCAATCTGAGTTAGACGCAAGTTCCCCTTTGAGTATCTATCTATCTAATCAGCCCATTCAAACAGAGCCCACTGTTGGGCATAGGTCTCTTCTCTTTCACACCTCTTCTGAATTGAGAATGTCAGTTATATCTTTTCTTAACTCAAAATTCACGGTTTTGTCTAGTTGCATGCAGCAATAGTATTTTGTTGGATCTGTGTACATTGTATAATAAAACGTCCACACGATACAATCACATGTGAGTAACCAGGCAAGGACATCACACCCAGTAAAATACACCCAGACTGGGGCCCAGTACGGCAGCCCCCAGTGGGAATCGAACCCACGACCGCCGGTATGGTAATCCGACGTGATACCGCTATACCAGCGAGGCAGTAATTTTGTACCTTGCTTAGTGTGGGGCCACAGAAAAACTCATTGTACAATTTGAATTACTCTCATTATTGTAATAAGGCAAGGTGAGCTATATCAATTTGCTATGTAAAATATCTTTGCTGAAAATAAACAATTTTGGCATTGTCTTTTTGTACCTACTACGTTACCTATATTTTTTTATTTATTATTTTATTTTATTATTTGTGGACAAGAAAAGACATTAAAAAAACACAAACAAAACCACTGAAACCTGTGAGGTTTTATTTTTACATATTTTATTTCCTTTACTTTTAAAAGTAAAGTCCGTTTACAAAGATAACAACAAAAAAATAACTAAGAATCTGGTTTTCCAAAAAAAAAACAAAAACTGCTTTTGAATGTGACCCTCTTTAGTAATAAAATTAATTTAACCACTGATTTCAAGCTAATGGACATTCAAAGAGTTGCCCTAGGCTATAACTGATATGTCGACGAGTGAAAATAACATGTATCGCGTAGACCTTAGAGTCTACTACCTGTCTACACATTTTAAAATCGTCGACTACTTAAAAGCTGGGACACACGGTATCTTGGTGAAACCAAGATAAAACGTTTATATTATTTTATTTATTTGCGACACAAAACAGCAGCAACAATACAGAAAGATACTAAATAGTACACTAAACATATCTGGGAATTAAACGTAATAACACCGAAACACTGAGAACAGAAAAGTAGGTACCTACGCACAGATTTGTCTCTGAAAAAAGTGTACCTGTTGGATTTTTGATTAACAAAATATTATTGTTTTACAATGCGGGGTAATTAAAAAAAATGTTTATTCAAAGTAGCACAGAAACTGCAACTTAATGAACGTTACAAGCTCAGTTACGTACTTACGTTAATTAAAATAACCCAAAACCTGAAAGCTGTCTCTTTAGTCGACTAATTTAAAAGCTAAAATTCTCAATACTACATAGAAATATAGATAGATAGATAACTCTTTATTCCAGACCAGTAATTTAAATTTACACCATTTTATTTTTATAACAATTTTTATTTTTCTTATGTAAGCTATATACGTCCCACTGCAGGGTACAGGCCTTCTCTCAGAGAGAGAGAGAGAGAGAGAGAATGGGCTAAATTACCACGCGTGCCCACCACGTATTGGCAATTTCAAGCGCTGAGGTGAGATATGAGAACCTCAAACACTCAGGTTTCCTCACGATGTAGACACTCAGGTTTTCTCACTTGCTACTTAAGACAGTTGTCTTTGCCCGACTGCGGCTCGTATGTATATAAGTATTTCCGATTTTATGTTCCCTCTTAACTCCTTAACCAACAGTCAGATTTTGACAAATGAGGTCTCAATCGATTCGCCGTCTTTGCGAGAATATCTTAGGCTATATGAAATCAGCATATATCTAAGAAAATAATACAAATCACTGCAAAGATAAAAATAAAAAAAAAAGAGATAAACCCTTTCCTCTATCCACGTCACCCATGATTATCTGGAAGAAAATACTTTTTGGCTCGCCTTTATGCAGATGTATTTCTTGTGCAATAAAGAATTTTCAAATCAAATAAAAAATAACGAACAACCCGACTGCTGAGCACGAACTAATAAGCAGGCGGGACGCAAATTTTATGTGATCATGCTCAGAAGTCGGGTTGTTGTCTATTTTTTATTTTAGTTTTTTTATTTCGGCCCACTGACAGCTGTTAACAGTATATTAACAGATTGTTTGTGTAAGAGAAACCGGCAGTTAGTACCGTGTGTGCCCGCCTTAATCCATCAGTGCTACGTAGGACGTGGTAGAACTCAGAAACCTCCGACAAGCAACGAGTGACGCTAAATTGCGGGTATGTTTAGGAGCAAAATGCGGACATGTTGATACGGAATAGCCTGTGGCTGTTTGGCGGATACCGTTGCCTGGTTAATACTGGCTGGCATCAAATACACGAGTGTCTCTTCCACGAGTGACATTTCGGTAGTCAATCAATCGGCCCGCACTTGTTCCTTGCTGGATATAGGCCTCCCTAAAGTGCGAGACGCACGGATGGGATGTGGGGCGAGGGCGCGTTAACATGTATAGAGTCACAGACCAAGAGCGACCGCAGAGCGATGACTGTGGTCTGTGACTCTATACATGTTACCGTGCCCTCGCCTCACGTCCCATCTGTGTGTCTCGCGCCAAAGGCAGGCCACTTCCATCTGTCTTCGGCTATTCTCATCCAGCCACTGCCAGCAAGGTGCCTCAGATCGTCGGCCCAGCGAGCTTCGGTCGTAAAATAATCACAATAATGCAGTCTATATTCGTCCCACTTTAAGGTACAGGCCTGCTGTCGGAGAGAGAGTATGGGTGTAATCACCACGTGTGCCCACCGCGGAATGGCAACTACAAGCGCTGAGGCGTGTGAAAATAAATAGATAACTAATTTCCACACACACAACACAATCACTTGTCCTGGTCCTAAGCTAGGGTACCCTGTGCTAATATGCAAATACATCCCGACTTAGGCCATTTGTACAAATGTACGATGGCTTCCAGTGGAAATCTTACCCACGACCTCCGGCATGGCAATGAGACGTGATACCGCTGCGCTGGACCAACGAGGCAGTCGAAAATGCAGCCTATAGGTACTGCAATAATTTTAGGTGAGCTAAACGAAGGTGCCTGACAATAACTAGTCTCGCTAGTTTGTTTAAAAAAAAACGCACGTTTCAAAAATATCTCGACACAAATTCGAATCTATTAGAACCATCCAGATAGCCATTATAGCCATCCAGAGCGGTGCGTCCGTGCCGCGGGTCGGCGGGTCATTGGTTTGTTAGACGGAGAGGCGGTACTAATTATTGGCGCATTTTTTAAAGCAAGATTTGTTAACTCGAAACAAGATATCTCAACCATTTTTTTAATTTCTATACTTAAACGTTACAGTCTAAATGGATGCAATTTTTAGTTGCTAATTACATAACTGCGGCTTTCAAACCACCCAAAAATGAGCCTGTATACGTCCCAATCTACGGCAGAGGCCTGCTCTCATAGAGAGAGAGTATAGGCTTAATTACCACGCGTGCCTACCGCGGATTAGCAAATTCAAGCGCTGAGGTATGTGAACACCTCTGCAGCTCAGATTTTCTCACGATTTTTTCCTTCACAGGTAACCAAGTTTATACACAGAAAAAACCGGCCAAGAGCGTGACGTAATGTAGGCTTTTGTAGAAAGAGGGTACAGAACAGAACAATTTCATCGAGTTCAATGGATTTTGTACGAAATTTTACTTTTATAGCTTGGTTGCCTATTACTCGTTAACTAGTAAAGCCTACTTAGCCGTGATACTTTTCCTTTTAAGTTCATTATATGTGCTACTACCCCAAATTTTTTTAAGTTTCTGCTATCAACCGTTTAGCCAGTAGAGGGGGGACGCCCTACTCCGACAAAAATTTGCGCTTTAAAGCTTAATATTTCGCAAACGGAACCCTAAATCAAAAAATGGTCTTCGTACACCCACAACATTCAACGACCGATCCAACGATGCCCCACATGATGGGGTAGACGAGAAAAAAAAATCATCCCCACTTTTCATGTTAGGTTAGGTACCTACAGTAAAAAAAAAAACTAACTTTGTCGGCGTGAAAAATATGTATACACGTACCAAATTACAGCTTTCTAGTACCACCGGTCTTTGCGCTAGGCCGCGGACGGACAGACAGACCGACAGACGGACAAGGCGAACTATAAGGGTTCCTGGTCGGACTACGGAACCCTAAAAAGGTCGCGGAAAGTTACATAATCAAGGCGCTGGAGGTATTTTTTTGCTTGAATAGGGCAAACTCTGGGTAAAGGCAGACTCTTCATAAAAACTTTACCAACGATCATCCTTAACTCCTGAACTGCCCTCGCGGAATGGAACGTATAGGTGGCCCATACTAAGTTGGACACAGATCTGTGTTGCGGCAGACGAGTGGTTAAAGAGCTTTTGCTCCAGCAATATCACTTTCTTTACACGTCAACGCAGTCATCATCATTTCCATCGATGACATTTAAGAAAACTTGTCAAGTGGCATGTGGCAACTGCTTGGCATTTTGCTAATGATGTATTGATAATTTTGTGAGACATTCATTATTAAAATAAGCCTAAATTAAATTCATTATTAAATTATTAGTTAATTCTCATTATTTACTATACTTTAATACAATGTAGAAGATGTATTAGAAGAATAATTTGTGTAAAATAAGCCTACAATAGTTTTTTAATAAGCCGACTGCCCCAATATGCACTACTGGCCTCGTCTTAAGTAGGTCTTAAGTTGATAATAATTATCCTATTAGATTGTTATAAATGGATTTATTTTGAAGTTATAAAAACGACTGAACTTCGATTTTAAATTAACCATTTTATGAAAAGAGGAAAACGCGTTCAGGTACGATGTTCTAAGATTGCCTCTGCAATGACGTCACGTAACAAATACCTACATAAGGTAAGGCCGTAACTTTGTGTCGGCAAAGTTGAATTGACTAATGGTTGTTAAATTATTAATGTTCTCCGAAACAATTTCGTGTTACTTTGTATGTACCAATTGAAAACTCATCATCATCATCATCAGCCATTCGACGCCCACTGCAGGACATAGGCCTCCATCATGGTTTTTAACCATGAAGGGTTTTGCCATAATGGCCACTCTTGACAGGCGGGTTGGCGATCGCAGTAAGCGGTGGGAATCTCAGGAAGACGCTGCTGCCCGTATCCTGGTAATTTATTTCCTTAGTCGCCTTCTACGACATCCACGGAAGGAAATGGAGTGACGCTATTCTTAATCAGGTGCCACACGGAATTTAAAACTATGAGTTCCTATTACCTGTACCATTACAAACTTTATGACAAAACATAATATGCATAATCATCATCAACATCATCATCATCAGCCATTTGACGCCCACTGCAGGACGTAGGCCTCCCTCATGGTTCCCTCATATGTACAATCATTGCATTGCAATCATGCGGAATAACCATTCTAGCTACAGACATATGCTTTTCCAAGATACGAAAAACAATGTCAGACCCCGTAACTGCAAAGTGAAATTGATCTTATTAACTCTATCATGTTAGAATGCAGCGCTGTCATAAGAAGAAAAAGAGCGCATCTATTTATTTTCTTCAAGATCAGTGATATCAAATATATTCACAGTACTTAATTAAACTGACATGACATGTTTAATTCAACCAGCAAAATGATATAAATGTCACCTTCTTGTAATTTAATATCATTGAGGCATGTTGGGAGAGCTTTGTTTTCGAGATGCGAGCTTTGTTTATGTGTATATAAATAAATAAATAACTTCCACACAACACAGTCACTTGACCTGGTCCCAAACTAGGATACCTTTTACTATGGTAGCCAGGCAAGGACATCACAAACATGGAAATACACCCAGACTTACACAATTTTAATGTCAAAACATATTGAAAGAGATTTTTTCCGATTTTCGTCACAAATACACAAAACCTTAAAAGAAACTAGATAGCTTTCGTGTGCAACGCCTGGCAATAAACGCTTTCATATTATCTTTCTGTGATTTTGAGCTAAATTAATGCATAGGACGCTTTGCGAATTATCATCGTCTTCAGCTCAACGCTTGCCAATCCTTTTCCCCCCAAGTGCCATCTCTCACGGCCCCTTGACATCCGCATCCACGGACCTTCCGCCGGCCCAACTATAATATAGTCCCTCCATCGGGCTGCTTGCCTGTCCACTGACGCGTTATCGTATTAGATTAGATTAGATTAATACTCTTAAATGCACACCATACATTACAAAGATTACATAAGCTATCTTCGGCTGCCACACTGCGCCTAAACTGACATTTGCACGATAAAAGAACTATACGCGCTAGGTACCAAGTGTACTTCCAGACAAAGAATGTTGTAAATGGCAGTTCCATTTTAAAAGTCAATTATGGCAGTTGTTTAATTGAACCTCTCTATTCTCTTGACACTACGACGATTGATATAAAGTGTTTCCTTGTATGTCTTTGTCGATAATCGTATGTTATGTTGATTTTGATTAATGCACATCGCTGTAGACTAAGGTCCCGCAAGCAGTAGAATTGAATCTTTTGTCTCTTCGCTTAATGTCTTGTCTCTTTCGGGCCTATGAAAGCTTGCATTGTCGTCTCACTTAAGCAGACAAAAGATGAGTTTACGCCTGCCATGTCATTAGGACAGGTAGAGCTTCAAGACTCTAGTTTATATAGAGTAGAGTAAACTTAAACTAGAAAATAAGTCCACTAATTCTGCCTTTTTTATTGTAACTTTTATTGTGCAACAAAGAATTCTAATCTTATCTTACTAATGGCTGCGAATATAGCTGCCTTCTACGAAAAAATCATAGGCTAGGTTTCAAAAGATAAGAGCTCGCAGAGAGAAGAAATTCTTCCACCGAAATCCCAATCCCGAATTCGCCCGATGCGGCGCGCGTTGCTAAGCGAGGCTCTGTAGAATTTCGTGCAATGAATTTTGAAATTAGTTTCGTTGAGCTCGCTTAAGTGTGTATAATCCTTTACGAATAATTAAGAAATGTTGTACACTGACAATAATAACTTATGATTCATGACTGAGCATTATTAGGCTACTGCTCGACTCAAACAGATAAAGTAGCAACCATCAAAGCGATAGTTTTTTAATTGATCCGTTCTATAAATATGTACCTAACTGCCGTACAAAAATAATAAGACCTAGAATACAACGGCTGCTGAAATAACGGAAAAACTGAAAAATGTTTGCACAATATAGATAATAACGGGCTGCGCTGAAAACCAGGTATGATAGAATAACAGAATAGGTATATCTAATTGTTTATCCATGGGTAGGTAAGCTCTATCCAGCGAATAAGTCTAATTTATGGTGCAAGACGTTATTGGACTTATCACTGGATTTGCAGAACTAGCTATAGACAAATTGTATGACAGACAGTCCTGTCAATCAGATATTCATCTGCTTATCCCTGGATAAGTATTTATCGATTTATTTACTTATCCAGTGATTTGGCGCAAGTCACCCTCAAGTCTGTTATTGTAAAGTTCTGTCTACATCATTATAAGTATTTTAAACCTCGCATGACAATAAATGATTATTCTTTCTTTCAATCATTATATCACTCACGATAAGCAAAAGTTTTGAAATTCTCAATAAGTACATTTTATTTTTTATTTTTCATACAATCTTGATCCCGGCATGTACCTACCTATGACTGTTTACTAAGTTAAGTACATTTTGTGAATTTGAAGCAACACTACTCGATCACATGAAGGAGAACCTCGTGGGGAAACCCGAGTGTTTGAGGTATTCACAAACCTCAACGCTGGCTATTTCACCTTTTAGGAATTTAGGCTCTGTAGGTAATTCTTACCTGGGGCAACTTTGGAAACTGATGAAAATTAAACTTAGTTTTTCCATACGAAGGTGTTTGTTTTTATCTCTCAGCCGATTATACCACTTCTATAGCTGTATCAGTTCGTTCGAAGTAAGTGGATATGATTTAATGAGCTACCTAACACCATTAAATACGCTTGCATACTGTAACATGAGAATTTAATTGCTTTACTTACATTTTATTTGATTGGTTATTTACTGGTCCAAGTAAATTTGTCGCGAGAAGTGCGTAATTCTCTTTGCTTATGGTAGCCAATGCCAAAAATTATGATCCTTGTTTATGCCACCATTCTTTTCAACGGAAGTTCTCATTAGCGTCTAGCATAGCCAACCGCATACTGCGATCGCCAACCCGCCTGCCAAGCGTGGAGATTATGGCAAAACCCCTCATGGTTATGAGAACCATGAGCGAGGCCTATGTCCTGCAGTGGGCGTCAAATGGCTGATGATGATGATGATGATGATAGCCAACTTTACAACAGATTGAATAGACGGCGCCCACGAGCTATATGGCAAAGCTTACTAGCATAAGTGGATCAACATGACTGTTCAGGTGCTTTAATGATTAAGTTAATTCCGGAATCGCTTACAATACCTGAGCCCTAATTATGCGCACCAAATCCTTCCGGAATTATCAAGTTTGCGAGAACAACCTTTTTTTTAATAAGTGCAGGTTGACACTTGACCCGACTCACGCATTATGGTAAACGAAGACGGGGTCTAAGATGTTACGTGTTTACCTGTTAAGTGACGGTTGACTGTAGTTTTAAATTTTTGCCTCTCCTGTACCTCCTGCAGGTTGACTGGTAGAAAATGCCATTAGCATTAAGTCCACCTTTTTAAACTATCTTTGTGCAATAATAAAGAATTAATAATAATAATGAAGACACCCGGCTACGATTGTGGCCACTGCCCCGATTACTTAATTCAAACCAAATAATTAATAATAATAATAATAATGAAGACACCCGGCTACGATTGTGGCCACTTTGACCCGATTACTTAATTCAAACATCCTTTGTACGTTCTCCTTCTTCCAGGTCCAGACATCCCCGGGTTCCTGTTGCAGCCCTTCCGGAAACCGAAGCGGATCCGGACCGCCTTCTCCCCCTCGCAGCTCCTGAAGCTGGAACACGCCTTCGAGAAGAACCATTACGTGGTGGGGGCGGAAAGGAAGCAACTGGCGCAGGTCCTGAGCTTGACTGAGACACAGGTAAGAAGATCTTCCTAAAACAAATATTGCTGCAACTCATTCTGCAAGGTTAAATCCAGCGCCAAAGAAGTTCGCTCCAAAAGAGCTAGATAGTCCATCTGCAATGCAGTGCTGGTCCCAACACTTATGTATGGTAGCGAGACTTGAATATGGCAGAAGAGTAAAAAAAAGTAGTATTAACACAGTAGAAATAAGGTCCTCGAGAAGTATGTGTGGTGTTACTTTGCATGACAGGACACGCAATATTGTGATTGATTAGAGAATTTATGGTACTTAACGCAATTTAATCTAAAAATGTTTCGCTCTGTTTTGCGGTTCACTGGTAGAAATTTACAATTTCTCAGCCTACCCCTACGGGATACAGGCGTGTTTCCACTCTTCGGGTAAGTTACGGGCGAATTTGCAACAACATTAAAAAACGGTTCTGCGACATGAATACCAACAAGTAACTAACACGAGAAGAGAAATGCCAACCATCAGTTTTTACTTATTTATTCATGAAAACTAAATGCGATAGAGCAATTAGTTAGACCAGGCGTTGGCCCGGCCAGCCTAGCTAAAAAAAGGAAATATAAATAATTAATGGCTCGACAGCAACTTTATATCGCTAATTAAGACTAGGAGCAATTACCAGGTGATACCGCTGTTAAATATAATGTTTGAGAAGTGAATTACTGATAAGTTACGTTCACACATAGATGATTGACGTTCTTAATTAGGCATGTAACTTCATTTTAATTTTCTTTGTTTGTACATCTACATCCTTCTCCACTTTTTGTGATAAGGCCGCCATCTGTACGCTTAGGCTAAAAATTATCTGTGCATTTTCCTTTTTAGGGTTCCGTACCCGAAGGGTGCCAAACGGGACCCTATTACTTAAGACTTCACGGTCCGTCTGTCTGTCACCAGGCTGTATCTCATGAACCGTGATAGCTAGGCAGTTGAAATTTTCACAGATGATTGTATTTCTGTTGCCGCTATAACAAACAATACTAAAAACAGAATAAATAAACAGAACAGAATGTTAAGGGGGGCGCCCATACAACAAACGTATTTTTTTGCCGTTTATTGCTCGATATTAATAACGGCAACAGGTAGACGCTTAAAATATTCACAGAATATTTAGTTCCATACTCGCTTCAAAAGTAAATAATTAAATTAAAATAAAATAAATGTACTCCCATGCAAAAAACGTGATTTTTTGCCGATTTTTCTCGATCTCTGTGTCTAAAGTTGTATAGATAATGTTACGGAACCCTTCGTGCGCGAGTCGGGCGCGCCGGTCGGTTCGGAAAACGGCTGTTAAAGCCGTATTAGCTAACCGCTTTTCTCATCTTTCTTTGATACCTCTTTCAAAATGCTTTGCAAATTAATACTTAAAACTCTAACCGAAATATTTCAGGAATTGCATGATTTAGAAATTACTCTGCATCTAGAAACTGACAACAAACTATGAAGTATTGAGTAATGAGTATTGAGACTTGACTGCGCTCTCTAGAGCAATCTCAGAGGTGAGAACACTTGCTAATAACGACCTTAAAGTTAGAGGCTGAAACTAAATATTTGTCATGCTACCTATAGTAGCAATACGATTCGCTAGCTGTAAAGGGAACCATCGTGGGGAAACCTGAGTGTCTGAGGTGCTTACATACCTCAGCATTTGAAACTGTCAATCCGCGTTGGTAATGCGTGGTACATAAGCCCATACTCTCTCTCTCTCTCGGCTACATAAAAATATACAATCTAATCGAATATATAAAAAACCTCGTGTCACAAAAATATTCGTGTACATTTGGTAGGTCTGAGAATAGGTCGTAGGCAATTAATATTGCAAGCCAACGTTTGCTGAGTTAGCTAGTATTCTTTATAATATTTTCGCATAATATTAGGATTACATAAATATCATTTATTACGAATATAAATAAGTCCAGTTGTCCTAAGTTAGGACAACTGGACTTATTTATATTCGTAATAAATATGTATGATATTTATGTAATCCTAATTAGGATATAATTAACATAATGAGTGCTGTTTATAAAGGTCGTATCAATTGGATGCTACACATTATTATTATTGGAAATAGTTAAGTAAACAGAAGGCATGCAATTATGATTAGGTATAACAATTTCATAGCTTAATCAATTGACCGAATGGCTAAATAATAGTAACCAACAATGGAGAACTTGCACAAAAAAATATTTTAATAGAATAGGAGAGGACACGTTAAATTAAAAGATAAATAAACGAGGTATTTTTTTTTTCTCTGCGACTTATACTTTTTGTAATATAACCAGTTGAAAGGGCAATATAGTCACGCGGTTCTAAAACGCGCCATACAAATCCACCTTAGAATATGACGTCACTCCCTAACGTAACGCCTATAATGTATTAGGTATGAAGCGTTTATCATTATTTGAGTGCTCTCGTAAAATAATGTTTTTATAAGAAAACGTTTAGAATTCAATGACAAAACGAAATCTAATAAGTTTTACTTTATTAGAGTAACTTTATTTTTCGCATGTTGTGCGACAACCCGAAAACCCCGAAAATAGTAGATTATGCATTAAGGGGATAAAGCAGTGTATTATGTCTCGGGCGATATTTTGAACCCCAAGGACGAGGGGTCCTAGGGTTAACTCACGAGCGAAGCGAGGTTATATAACACCTGCTCGTCAATGGCATATTATGTGTCATGCAAACTGAACTTAAAGCAAGTCATTTGTGTCTTATGGTCTAGCCGGGTCATTATAAATGTACTGAATTTCATAATCCCCTAGGGAATTATGACATTTGAATTTGGAATGCAATCAACATTGAATATACGAGCTCCTTGCAATCCATGACCAAACGTCAAAATTAGAATATAAACTTTTCATAGAGCCCTACACCAAGAAGAATTTATTCAAAATTAGAATGAAAACTTTTCATAGAGCCCTAAATCAAGGAGAGTGTATTTTCTTTTTAATTTTATTATGTTTTATTGCCTCGCAGTGTTTATATAAAGTAGAGTATGCATTTTGGGGATAAAGCAGTGTATTTGTCTCGGGCGTTTTTGAACCCCTCGGCCTCGGGATTCTAGCTTTAACTCCCTCGCTTCGCTCGGGAGTTAACTCTGTAACTAGGATCCCTCGTCCTTGGGGTTCAAAATATCGCCCGAGACATAATACACTGCTTTATCCCCTTAATGCATAATCTACTATTTATTGTTTTATTTATAATTTTTTCCTAGGTTTCGATACGATTTCTATGGTACAAGCAAAGTCACTTCAATGTAAGTTAGTGCGTCTAACTTCCCCATTTTACACCTTAGGTTACCAAAATACATTTCGATTCACGTTTATTATTGGCCAGCAAATGCAGGAAAAGGTTTAAAGTGATTTCAACAACATTGTTGATAAGCTCAAAAGAGTAAACTCAATACTATTATTTTTCGTTACTTCAATCTTTCCTGTTTGTAAAATTAGTATAATACCCTGACTTCGGGTCCCATTGGTGGGGGACGCGGCATGTGGCCTTTATATTCTTCGGACATTAACTTGAACTTTGGCCTTTGCATCTATGTAATAAGATTATTTACACAGCGTCCAGTGGAACCTTCACTCACACTGGGACGCTGCAGCGCCTGGGACATAGTTTTTTAGAGTCGGCTTGCCCAGCACCTATACCATCCTCACAGCTTAGTCAGCGGAGCCAACCGAGCCGCGGGTTTCCGATGTTTTCCTTCACAGTTAGCGTGCCATTAGTCTGCTCAAATTAACAAATAATTAAAAAAAATGCTGTCGTTCAAGTTATCTGTTGGGCATTATGCTGTAGGCCACCGGCCTGGTAGGGTGACGGCATTACAAAACCGGGGTGATATTGGACGAGACTAGCAAAGGACTGGACGCATTGGCGTGAAAGAGAAGAGAATCCTTTTCGATTATGCCCCACATTAGGCTCTGTTAGATATATGTATAGTGGGGACTATCTTCATCTTGCAGAAGAGAGCCATCCGATTTATTTACAAGTTAGGTAGTAGGGATTCGCTAAGAGATTTCTTCAAAGAAACCAACATCTTAACAGTTGCATGTCAATACATTTATGAAAATATTATGTACGTTAGAAAAAATATCAAAGACTTCGAAAATGTTGGTGGCCACCAAAATGTTAATAGTAGAAATAAACATAATTTGTCATTTCCACTATTTAGACTTGCAAAAGTTAACACATCCTTTATGGGGCACTGTATAAGGTTCTACAACAAAATTCCTCAAGATATATTAGAGTTACCTCCAACGCGATTTAAAAAATGTGTTAAGCACATTTTGTGCAAAAAGGCTTACTATAACATCAAGGATTATTTAGAAAACAAAGATGTTTGGCATTAAACAGTAGATTAATATTATTTAAAGGACGATTGTGACTAGTGTTCAACACATTCATGACTAATATTTTAAGTTGAAAACTCTGTTAATTAAGTTAAAACGTGTTTTGAAAAGAATAAATGTGGAGTTTCTTTGTTAGCTTCTTCTCCACATAATCCATTAATTTTGAAACTAACAACTTTGACGTTCATTAAGTAAACATTCTGTTTTTACAATGAATAAAAATATTTGAATTGAATTGAATTGAATATAGATTATATTTTAGTCATGATTTGTCATGAAGAATAGTTACCGGGGAAGTTTGGTACATCCGCAACAGCGTCACAGGCCGGTATCGGGCTAAAACAATGAAATCGCATCGCACTAAATGTATCAGTGGAATAATGAGGCCTAATTGCTGGCAACAAACGAAGGTTACAAAAAAACAGTCAGTAATTGCGCCGTCATTATATTATACCACACCGTTGCGTGCGGTTCGTACTGTCGACGAAGAAAGTCGATAGCGGGAGTGCGGAAGATTGAATTTTGTTTAGAAACTAAGGCAGCTTGGCTCTACTAGTTTCACCGGCTACAAATAATTATGTTATTATTCCGGATAAGAACTACATTTAACGAGATCCAGTGAGTTAACTAGCACCACTGAGGAAAAAAAAAATCGTTTTTACAGATCTAATTTGCAAAAAGTGCCAGTATAATCTCTCAATCATGTTAATAGTCATTTTTACGACCCAAGGCCGTGAACCTAAGTCTAAAAACCTGGGACTAGATAGCATTAACGCCAAAAACGGCCGTTTTTGGCATAAATGCTATCTAGCCCCAGGTTCGTGATCCTAGTAATTACCTTAATTCCTGATAATATATGTATAACTGTAGATATACTTAAAGCCTTTTCTCAGAGGCTTGTGCCTCGCAGTAGGTTGCATGCAGACCCGTTATGTGCTTTATATACGTAGGAACAATTGCCAAAGGATCGTAAGCTGCTATCGTTATTTGTTACGTTCTTGATATTATCTGAAGTCATTATCATCTGAAATAAAACAACAAAATATTATCCTGTGTTTAAAAATTATTGAAAAAAAAGTGTATCTAAGGCAAATAAAATTCACCATAAACGTAGGTAAGGTAATTGATAATATTAATAGTAACCATTCATAATCTGTTAAAATTATTATTAAAACTGTTATTATTTAGGTTTAAAATTTCATAAATTTAATGTAAAAAAAAAAATTAAACTGTTTATTTTATAAAGATGAACAATAACATGCCAATAATTTCTTTCTAAATGAGATAAATTTCGTAGTGCCCTTACAAGGCGTCATGTACCTTAGAAAATTACATTTACTAGCTGTAAAATTGTCATGACTTAATAATATGGGATTGATTGATTGAATTTGAGATAAAAAAAAATTACTTCAAACTAACAAAGCAAATTATATCACTTCACGGTTCACTTCATACTAAAAAAAGCTTACAAATTAAATTCCTTAGTAATGTATCCTCTAATTATTGTTAATTACCTATCAAACTGTAAAAAAGTATGACAGTAAACAGAACCCATATTTTTATTCAGTTTTATTTATTTGAGAAAACATATTAATTAGTCTAACTTATCAATAGTATTAGGGGTATTTATATACACAACCAGCGGCGTTTCCTACAGTTTACATACATATTTATAATATACGTATACAATGGGTACATAGTATACATTTTCTATCCAATATTACATGATATCAATAAATAAGAGACCTGCAATAAAACGCAGAGCAATTTCTTACCCGACTGTACTCTACACTCAACACATTGTGTAGCGCCAGCAAAAAGGGTAGGCTCTCTTTACAATATTGATTATGATTGCTGACATTTTCCCTCCGTTTATTACTTTTTCGCGTCAGTGCCGAGTGATGATCGATGGTGATGATATTGCAATTGGTATGATGACTTCGCTTCTTCACCTTTATACTAAACATAACAAGAAACCGGCCAAGTGCGAATCGGACTCTTGCGCGAAGGGTTCCGTACTATTATCTATACAACATTTGAATATTTGAAGCGTCTACCTGTTGCCGTTATTAATATCGAGCAAAAAAAAACAGCAAAAAAATCACGTTTGTTGTTTGGGAGCCCCCCCTTATTGTTGTATGGGAGCCTCCCTTAAATATTTATTTTAATTTTAACTGTCCTATCACGGTTTATGTAATACAGCGTGGTAACAGACAGACAGTCATACGGACAGTCCTAGTGAATCTTATACAACAAACGTGATGTTTTTGCCGTTTTTTTGCCCGATATTAAGAACGGCAACCGGTAGACGCTTGAAATATTCAAATGTTGTATATACTCGTATAATGGTACGAAACCCTTCGTGCGCGAGTCCGACTTGCACTTGGCTGGTTTTTTTTACATAACTAACAATATAAGAAGCGTACAAACTCCCCACTACAGAGCACAGGTCTTCTCTTAAAGAGAGAGTCGTGGATTGGCGATTTCAAGCTCGGGCTTCCTCACGATGTTTTCCTTCATAATAACGAGTGATATTGCTGCTAGAAATTCACAAAACCATAGTACTATGCTAGGAATCGAACCCACGAGCTTTTGAATGAGAGTCAGCGGAGTTCCACCGATGATTTACATATTTGGACCATCCAAATTAATCGATAAATAAGCATAAAAGTTTCTTTTTGTTTTGAATCAGAACCACCGCTATCATCAATTCCGAAGCCCATATAGATAAGTTTTCTATTATTTATTTTATTTTATTTGGTGTACAAAACAGATCACAACCATTACACGATATAAAAGTAATAATATGACATGAGTACTAAGTTGTGGTCTAAAGCATGCACACACAACATTGCCACATGTGAATTTGAGTATCTGAATAAAGTAAATTTTAGGAATAAGCATTTTTTATAAAACCATACAACTCGATGAAGTCAGGATTTTGGCTGAGCATCTCTTACATTTAGCATAATGCGCGTTGAAGATATCGACACCGATTACTACTAATTATTATTATTTATTGCCCAAAGATAGTGTACAAAAGGTGGACTTAATGCTAATGGCCTTTTCTACCAGTCAACCCGCAGCAGGTACAGACAAAAGTTGAGGTAGGCGTGCAGAAAAGAAAAAGAAAAAAAATACTTATAAGTGCCTAAATGTATTAGATGGAGGGGGGAAGTTTTTTCCATAATGTTTCGTTCTACAATCATAGTCAATTACGCTAACCTACATCTCAATTCTACATCTGTAACTAATATTAGTCTGCGACATATAAACGATGTACTCTGTAAAATAGTCTAAATAAGTTGTTGCGTTTAAAGAATTTGTCAACGATTAAATCAAACAGAAACTGTGCACACGAATAAAGTCCCCAAGATACAGGCCTGACCTAGTTTGGGACCTGCCGGTAAACGCAAAACATTTTGTGTAATACCCTCCTATGTCTATTTATAAGCGGCCTTAATTTGAATTATCTTTTTGGAGATAAATAATTTACTTACTCACTTACTTATTGTCTTACTCAAGTTATTGTTATCCATTTTTCAGTCTCCTTAAAATAATTTTTGCTAATGGGCATCTTCTTTCTATGCCAGTTTTATGTTGTTCTTTCCTAACTGTTGTTTGATAGAACTTCTTGAAAAAAAAAAGCCTCCTTGTTTCTAATGCGCTCCTGACATTTAAAAGAATGTATATTTTGTCGAAGGTTTATCAGAATAATCAGCAGTTGACAAATCCTGCCGCGTGGCTCCGGCCTAGAATGAGCCACCCCATTTCTTCCCGTGGGTGTCGTAAGAGGCGACTAAAAAACGGAAACCAGGGAACGGGCAGCAGCGTTGACCTGTGACACCAGACCACCAAGCACTGCGATCTCCAATCCGCCTGCCAAGCGTGGAGATTACGGCAAAACCTCCCATACAGGGAGAGACCCATGTCCTGCAGTGGACTGGTGTGGGTTGATGATGATGATGATGATGATGATGACAAATCCTGGATACCCTTCAAGGATAGAGGATTGATTTTATCTAATGCAACCCATCAGCTTAAATTCTTCCACTGCTGGGCCTAGGCATCCCTCGAAGCACACTTCTTTATGTCTTCCATCATCCTCATCAAGTCGCTACCAGCAATCTGCCTAAGATCGTAGGTCCAGTGAGCTGATGGGCATACAACGCTGCGTTTGCCTTTGGATTCGTGGTCTCTATTCGAGAACTTTTTACACGTCTATTACAGTTGGTGTCTTACAACTGTTGTTCGCAGATAGATATGTAAAAAAAAATAGATATTTCATTTACATCGTAATGTTATCAAATTCTCTCTTATAGAACAATATCGATGTCGCAGTCTCCTATAAATAATTTACTTACATGAAATAATGTCTATTCTATCCCATAAGGACTTCAGTATTAGGTATTTATCAAATAGCGCCACTAAAAACCAGAACAAACAGTAAAAAGCCTTGGAAT
The DNA here is from genome assembly GCA_947308005.1 of Yponomeuta malinellus. Lineage (NCBI taxonomy): Eukaryota > Metazoa > Arthropoda > Insecta > Lepidoptera > Yponomeutidae > Yponomeuta > Yponomeuta malinellus. Next base: position 2,601,746 of record OX371016.1, on the reverse strand, counting down.
GAAAACAAAAAAAATTGGCAAATTGTTTAACGAAATTTCATAAGTCTTAGAACAATATTTGTTCTAAATTATAAACTCTGACTGACGTGGTTCGGGAATCACACTATATATTAAAAATAACCCTTTAAAAGTAGCATGAGGCAAGCAAGAGCGTAGTGTGTACGGAGTTTCAAATACTTTTTAGTATTTGTACCTAATATTTACCTCTTAACATTTGTACAAATGACCAAAAATCTTTGTCTAAAAGGGGGAGTCCTTTGCCCTGCAGTGGCACACCCGCATTATGGATGCTACATAAAAAAGTATAAAAGCATCTGCCAACCAACTGTTATGCGGTTTGTCAGAAATAAAACTATAGTAGATTGTGTCTCAAGGGAGCAAAATGATATATTTATGGCGAGGGCGGTATATTGAATCCTGAGTGAAGCGAAAGATTCTACAATCTTGAGCGTAGCGAGGGATTCAAGTGTTTACGCTCAAGACGGAAATAATTTTGCTACCGAGTGACACATACTGCTTTTCACACCTGCTATAAGGAAAATTGGTTCCAAAGTCACCGACATAGCCCACCGAATTAGCATGCTGAAGTGGCAGTGGGCTGGCCATATTATCCGAAGAACTGATAACCGATGGGGTAGACGAGTTCTCGAGTGGAGACCGCGGATCGGTAAACGTAGTGTGGGACGTCCTCAGACTCGGTGGAGCGATGATCTTCGCAGGGCGGCTGGCAAGAGTTGGATGAGAGTAGCCGAGGACCGTGCTCAGTGGCGTGCTATAGGAGAGGCCTATGTCCAGCAGTGGACAAGCATAGGCTGATGATGATGATGATAAGGAAAATTTAAGTCAAACACAATTAAGATATCGAAAGAGGTTTATGATCGATTGCAACAAAATAAAAATCGAATTGGAATTACATTTTGTTAAAATCTGCACACGGATCATGCTGAGGGCAATAAAAAAAAACTAGAATATCAGGGAAGAAAAGTACAACTTTGATCCCTCATTTGAGGGAATCAAGGGATCTTTTCTGAATAGCAGGTGTGAAAATGTATTTTTCTGCATTTATTTGAATAAAAATCTTGAATCAAGAATCCCATGTTTACTCAATAAATTTGACTGATGTAACACAATATTAATATACTTTAATAAACAGCAACCAATTGCGTACAATTTTTTTGTCACTGTTGCGCTAAGTTGATTTCAAGTTTATACTAAAGAATTGCCTCTTGTTCTGCTGTCCGTACAGCAACTAATAGTACCAACTATTAGTTGCGTACCGGTAAAAACCGCGCCAAGGGTGTGGTCGATAATACAGGCCTCGTTTCCAAACACACGTTTAGTGAAAAGACGTTTTCGCCTCGATTTCCGTTCGTGCTAATTGTGTGGAAATCAGCCGAGACCCAACTTCTGATACTAAGGCTTCGTATCTGCAATCAGTATATAGTCTATTTATCCTTACTTGTCCAATTTAGTAAACAAGATTTTACCCGCAAAGTATGACTTTTTAGTCGAAAACTGCCATATTCCCATAAATGAAGTAACCTGGGACACCATTTTGGATAACACGCTGCTATGTTTATAAACAAAGTGCACGAACTTGCAAGAAAATATCTAGTTTCGGCATCAAATGTCAATTTTGAGGTTAGAATATTGTTTACTAAATTGGACAAGTAAGGATGAACAGACTATAGATAGACAGCTCAATTGAGTAGTTGAAACCTCGATTCAATTCAATTCAATTCAATTCAATTCAATTCAATTCAATTCAATTCAATTCAATTCAATTCAATTCAATTCAATTCAATTCAATTCAATTCAATTCAATTCAATTCAATTCAATTCAATTCAATTCAATTCAATTCAATTCAATTCAATTCAATTCAATTCAATTCAAATATTTTTATTCATTGTAAAAACAGAATGTTTACTTAATGAACGTCAAAGTTGTTAGTTTCACAATTAATGGATTATGTGGAGAAGAAGCTAACAAAGAAACTCCACATTTATTCTTTTCAAAACACGTTTTAAACACGTTTTCGACATCTTCCTTTTCAAAGTTTGGAACACGTCACGAGAGGAATCTGGCTGAGTTGGATGGACTGCGTTCGGAAAATTGCTTCATGTCACGTCAGTTATTTACTTCAGAGCTAAAAACAAGAGTTTCCAACTAGTTTGACCGGGGGCCTGTTGCATAGAACTACGATTCATGGTTTACTATGACAATTAGATGTAAATTGCAGAGTCGATTTACTCACAGATTAATCTGTACTAATCGGCTACGCAATGTGTATCGGATTGCCATAGTAAACTATGAATTGTAGTTTTATGAAACGCGGCCCTACTGGACATGACCTGCACGAAATGTAAACAGTAACGGTAGGATGAATGAGGGCCGGTTTCTGAATTGAGAATTTCAATAAGTAAATACTTAAGTAACGTTCTGTCACGCTCTTTTCTGAGAAATTCGAAGAGACAACACTACAGTTAACTATTTACTTAGCGAAATTCTCAATTCAGAAACTGGCCCTAGTTCACCGATACATGCTGGCTCAGCATGCTATGGCATCTTTTCGATAGATTGTATAAAAAATGAGACTATGTAATCACTACAAGGCCAAAATACTAAGGTAAGATTGACAAAGCTTCAAAGATTAGCAAGCTGAACTGCCAGCGGACTGGTCACGTCTTCAGCGACGATGCTAAGAAAAGGTTACCTAATAGACCGCGAACATGCGCCCTGGCGAGGCTTGTGTCCAGAAGTAGACGAATTTGGGGTGACAGATTGAAGTAGATAGATAAATAGATAGATGGATGAATTATTTATTTGCATTTAGGCACACTCACGCGCAATATAAAGAATAATACAGTAGTAAGAACACATGCAAAGCACCACGAAAAATTATTACAAAAAAATGATAACAAATCAAACACACAGCAATGCCTTATCCAGTAACTACTAAGGGCGTGGCAAATTCACACGTATACAAAAATTACAGCAGGAAGTAAAGGTAGACAAAACAGAGCATCCTTACTAATATTATAAACGCGAAAGTTTGTATGTAGGGATGGATGTTTGTTACTCTTTCACGTAAAAACGGCTGAACGGATCCGGACGAAATTTTGCACAGAGATAGATTATAGTCTGGATAAGTACATGGGCTATTTTTTATCCCGGAAAAATACACATCAAAATGACCACGCGAACGAAGTCGCGGGCAACCGCTAGTACATACATAACAGCAGCACAGCCATATGCCATGTACGGTGCGGTAAGTACCTACCTACCTATTGAAGAAAAAAGAGAACGCTTTTCTTTTGTTAGGGTTCAGTACCCAAAGGGTAAGAGACCCTATTACAAAGACTCCACTATCCGTCTGTCTGTCTGTCTGTCACCAGGCTGTATCTTATGAACCGTGATAGCTAGACAGTTGAAATTTTCACAGATCGTGTATTTCTGTTGCCGCTATAACAAAACATACTAAAAACAGGACTTGTGGGCATACGTGGTGATTGAGGCCGTACTATCTCTCTCTCTGAGAGAAGGTTGCAGTGGTCTTCTCTCGACGTAGTCCGACGCCACCCAACGAACTAATCAAGGAGTTCGATCAACGTGAAAGCTGTTTTTTTTCGCCACGTTGAAAGAAGCGCCAGACAGGTTCCCGGACTCCATCGAGGGCAATTTTATGTGATTAACGTAAATTACCGACAGCTGTATTAGCTGCGAAGATCGCGAGGGGTAATCGGGGTAAAATGTTTACTATACTGTAATTCGATTATTGGAACGCAATTAGTGTATGGAAATGCACACTTCGTCTGTAGGGTTCCGCGGAATAATTTTGGACCCGAGATTTCCGCACTAAGCCTCACAGTTGGGCCATTGTCCGTAGCTCAAGTCCGTAAATACCTCAGAGACGCAGGTTTCCTCACGATGTTTTACTTTACGGTTAGCGAGTGGTATTGTTCCTACATATTCGAAAATGTACGTAACTTAAAAAGCCGGCCAAGTGCGAGTAGGACTCGCGCTCGAAGGGGTTCGCATTTGAATATTTCAAGCGTCTACCTGTTGCCGTTATTAATATCGAGCAAAAAACGGCAAAAAACGCGTTTGTTGTATAGGAGCCCCTCTCAAATATTTATTTTATTCTGTTTTTAGTATTTTTTGTAACAGCGGAAACAGAAATACATCATTTGTGAACATTTCAACTGTCTAACTATCACGGTACACATGATACAGCCTGGTGACAGACGGATGGCAAGCCGGACGGACAGCGGAGTCTTAGTAATAGGGTCCCTTACCCTTTGGGTACGGAACCCTAAAAATATAATTGATAGGTAATAATAATAATAACTTCCACAATACAATCATTTGACCTGGTCCCAAACTAGGATACCGTGTCATGGTAACCAGGCCAGGGCGTTACAAACATGAAAATACAGCCAGACTGATGCAATTTGTACAAATGTCCCCAGTGGGAATCTGATAGGTATTCGAGGGTTATTACTTATTAGTATTGGTACTGGATTGGTATTGCTGGAGTTCGAACCCACGATCTCTAGCATGTGAGGCCAGCGTTAAACCGATACACTTCCACCCCTCTACCATTAAATATATTTCAACAACGTTTTTCAACTGAGCTGGCAAACAATGGGGAACTTGCGCCTAACTTACATTGGAGTGACATTGCTTTTATACCATAGAAGAGGTGCAAAAAAGTTAAGAAAAATTCAAAACAAAAATAATAGTTTTTTTTTTTAGTATTTTCGGGATCACAAAAAATTAAAAAATTAAAGTTAAAATTAAAATAATTAAATTACTTATTAGATTTTTTATATTCATTGAATTCTTAACGTTACCTTTTAGGAGTTTATATGCATAAAAACATTATTTTACGTGATAACTCGAATATTGATAAACGCTTCATACATAATAAGGCTTACGTGCAAGTTGCGACGTCGTAGTTTAGCCCAACTTATATGACGCGTTTTTGTACCACGTGACTATATTGACTTTTCAACAGGTTCATATTATGAAAAGTTTTAGTCGTAGAGAAAAAAAATATCACGTTTATTTATCTTTTAACATGGACTCTTCGATTTTATTAAAATACCAGATGATCCCGTGACCTTCGTATCACCTACGTCAACCTTTTAAACTTTCCCTGGACTTCCACAAATATATTAAAACAAAAATTTGCCAAATCGGCCCAGCCGTTCTTGAGTTTTAGCGAGACTAACGAACAGCATTTCATTTTTATATATAAGATTTTTTCGTGCAAGTTCTCCATTCATCGAGAACTCAGGACTTACAGCTCGAATGTTAGCCATGAATCTTGCCAGGCAAAAACCGCACACCACCCAGGAGTTTTCCATCAAAAAGCCCGAGTTAAAACGCAAAAAAGGTCATTAAAAACTAATAAATTAGCTCCCAGCGCGTCTCGGCTCATTTACCGGTACTGTTCATGGTAATAGTTTGTATTAAATGCAACGCGAATGCGTTTAGAAATAACTCTACCGTAGAGCGATTACTTGTAGAAGTATGGAAAGTACCGAGAATGTTTTAGTGAGGGAATAAAAACAAAAAGAATAAGAATAAAAAATAAAAAGAAAAAAAAAAACCCCAGGTCTTGGATGTTTACATGTTTGTGATGTCGTTGTTTCTGGTTCCCACGACACAGAGTATCCTAGTGTGGGGCCAGAAGCAATGTGCCTGTATGTAAATGTTATGTTTATGTTATGTTATGTTATAACTGACAACAGCGGGCATTTAAGTAAACAAATATCTAACTTTCACGCAACACAATCACTTGCCCTGGCTTCAAACTAGGATACCCTGTGCTATGGTAACTGTGGTAACCAAGCAAGCAATTCAATTCAAAAATTCTTTATTGCACAAAAAGGTGTTTGTACAAAGGCGAGCTTAATACTAATAAGTATTTTCTTCCAGCTAACCTTGGGCTATAAAAAAGGTAATGCAAAAAAATACATAAACTAGTGCATTATAATAAAATTACGTAGTTATTATAACAAACTATATACCAAATACACATAAAATACAAACTATAACACAATAAATACAACTAGGTACATAAAATTTACAATTAAATATAATAGGATTTCGTCTGCTGCTGAACATAGACCCCTTAAAGCCATCTGAGTGACTAAAAACTGTAGCCTACTCGGATGGTGGTCTACGCACATCTCAGTGGATTCAGGCCGTGTTCTTCAAGCGCACGGATCTGTATGGGACACATTGCGCTGCGCGAGCGATTAGTTAAGAGAAAAGTAGGTTTTTCCGAAACAGAAATACGAATATTATTAATAGAATTTTGACGGCCGACGTCACTAACACATTCGGTGATAGTAATTTTGTTATATTTGTAATATCCAAAACTCAGTAAAGCTCAAATAAAATTATATCTATTGATAATTTAGACTTACGTTCGCGAATTTTTTATGCTATAAAGTTTAAAAAATCATAATAATAATAATAATCGACAGCCCAAGATTGGAGATTGAAAAATAAACGGCTCGTGCCAAAAGTGACAAAATATTTACTGCTGCAATGGATAGAATGACCCGAATATGTTGGGAGAATAAAAATATTATTCTATGTTATCAGCCATGTTTATCGTCGAACTTCAACAATAGAAATGTAAAAAAGAAAAGAGAAATAATAGTTTGGTCACGGAAATGGAAACCATACATTGCACGACACTTCCACAGCTTCATAAAACTCCACAAACATCAACATTTTGCGGCCACTTCACTTTTTCTTACGCATCGCGGGAGTTTCTACTATTGCCGCCATTTTGTTTTTGGGGTTTCAGCTTAGTGAGCTAAGACGAGCAGAGCGCTGTACGAGTGCACTAAAATCGGTCATTTTCATCAGAGTACCAAGATCGCCGGTACACACGATACGAGTAGCATCTTAGTAGCTAAAGTAGGTTACTCGGTCCGAGTGTACTATGATCGTCAAAACCCGGCCTTATAGTCCTGCTTAACAAACCAGAATGTGGGTTCGAATTCCGGCATGTACTTACCAATGGCTTTGTTTTCTAAGTTTCGTACATTTCTGAAGTTACAGGAGCATTACCAGTCGCTAACCGTGAAGGAAAACATCGTGAGGAAACCTGAGTATCTGAGGCGTTCATATGACTCAGCGCTCGAAATTGCCAATCCGCGGTGGGCACGCGTGATAATTAAGCCCGTACTCTCTCTCTCTGTCTCTCTCTCTCTCTCTCTCTCTCTCTCTCTGAGAGAAGGCCTGTGCCCAGCAAGTGGGATGTATATAGGCTTCATAAAAAAACATACCAGACGTACGTATGTTAATCGGCTTCTGCATTCCGTTTCTTTATCTGTGACGAAACTGTAAAAAAATTGACAAAAAACAGTGACCGCCCTAAGCAAACGGAGATTGCTTTGGAATTTTTTTCTCCAAAACGATCTAGATCTTAAAATGGACACTACGGTCTTATTTATAAAAAACACGATTAATTAAAACTTCGATTAAAATAGTCTGTGGTGGATATTTTACAAGGAAAAACACAGATTAAACAGACTGACTCTTAGGAGTGCTTTAGAGGAATCGTGTTTTTGTAAATAAGGCCGCTAGAGTTTAACTTGTAACGTTCACTAAGTCACAGATTCTGTGTTCATCATCATCAGCCATTTGACACCCACTGCAGGACATAGGCCTCCTTCGTGGTTTTCATAACCATGTTTCGCCTTAATCGCCACGCTTGGCAGGCGGGTTGGCGATCGCAGTATGCGGTTGGAATCTCGGGAAGACGCTGCTGCCCGTCTCCTGGTTATTGATTTCCTTAGTCGCCATCTACGGCATCCACGGAAGGAAATGGAGTGACGCTATTCTTAATCCGGCGCCACACGGATCGGTATCACATTCTGTGTTATTTGGAATAAAAACACTTTGACTTTGAAATTCAAACTGTCGTTCTGTCTTTTAATTCCTTTGCCTATGTTTTAATAATTGCAAAGTGTGATATTGTATGCGCATTCGATTAAATACTGATTATCCTCGATACGAGCGCGCAGTTACTCGTTAGTTGTTAATTGACACGTAGATTAATGACCAATAATGTGGTGAACAATTTATAAAATACTAAAAGAAATCTTACGATACTAAATAGTTGGTTAAAAATATCCCTGTGCCAAATTTCATCCAGATTCGTTCAGCGGTTCTGGCGTAATTAAAAAAAAAAACATTTATCCAAATTTTCGCATTTGGGTGATTTCGAAATCGTTAGCAATATTTTTCAGGGAATGTTCTTTTCATTGTGAAAACCGTATTATTAATGATTTATCAGTAATAGTACATACATACCTACATACATGCATGAACTCACGCCTGTATCCCAGAGGGGTAGGCAGAGACCAGGGACTACTACTTGCCACGATCCTGACAGATCGCTTTCGCTAATAATAATAATAATAATAACATATAACTTTCGCTAGTAATAGTATAATAACGTATTTTATCTCTAACATTCGTATTTTCGACCTTTGGCTCCAAACTGCGAATTCAAATTCGAAGTGGTAGGAAGTACCGTAACGTTGAAAAAGGATTTCTAATATTATGTTAAATGCCTAACCCCCGGTTTCTTGTACACTAACCAGCTGTTAATCTACTGTTAACAGCTGTCAGTGGTTCTTTTTGTATGCACTTTGGTCAATTGACAGCTGTAAACAGTAGATTAACAGCATGTTAGTGTACGAGAAACTGGGGATAAGAGTCTGTCGTCCAAATGCGTAAACAATTAAAAAAACAATGGGAAACTTGCGTCTCACTTAGATTGCAGTGACATTGCTTTTAGACCTTGGAAGATGCATAAAAACTAAAGAAAAATGAAAAAAAAATAAAAACTTAAAAACAAAAAAAGCGAAAAATTAAATTACTAAAATAATAAAAAACTTATTAGGTAGATTTAGTTTTTTCATTGAACTCTACGTTTTCTTATAAGGGTTTAGATGCGCTAAAACGTTATTTTACTAGATAAATTAAATATTGATAAACACTTCATACTAATGTACGAAATAACGCCTTATAATTAAGGCGTTATTTCATAGTTTGAGCCCGATTTGTATGGTGCGTTTTTGTACCACGTAACTTTGACTTTTCGATAGGTAATATGATGAAATACAAAATAGTGTTTTTCGTTTTTTATTAATTTTCGTCCTGACATTGTTCCTTTATGGTTATGTAAAGTAATTTTACTTATAAAAAAAAATGTATAATTTTTATCAGAATTAGCACCATATATGTTTCCAAGTCATGTTTACAATCTCCCCTTAAAAACGGTGAAAGAATTCAAAATCACCCTGTAGTAGTAAGATTTGCTTGTGAATACTCTCCTTTGTTCTACTGTTGTTATACGTTAGTATGCCAATGGGAAATGATGGCGATAAGCGCTAATTATGTTCTGAATAACTGATGATGAATCGCCGACTATTTAGCGGGCAGCGAACTTCAATTCGATAATTGTCAGTGATTGTGTTGTCTGGTTGTTTTTATTATTAAATAGGAATCTAAGATGTATTTGTTAAAAAACCGACCAAGTGCGAGTCGGACTCTCGCACGAAGGGTTCTGATAGCGAGTGGTTGAGTGGACTGTATGAATGTGATGGTTTGCTGAGGGAAACACGTAGGAAAAATACTTATGTTTTATTAAGGCGTATGACAGTGGCAAGACCAAAGAGACAATAAAAAATGGAAATCGAATCAAAAAATAAAAACATGACGTTTTGTAATAAAATAGGTCGCACCACAGCCAGTCGCCAACAGGTTCTGTACCACTATCTATACAACATTTGAATATTTCAAGCGTCTACTTGTTGCCGTTATTAATATCAAGCAAAATACTGCAAAAAAATCACGTTTGTTGTATGGGAGCCCCCCTTAAATATTTATTTTACTCTCTGTTTAGTATTTGTTGTTATAGCGGCAATCATCTGTGAAAAATTCAACTGACTAACTATCACGGTTCATGAGATACAGCCTGGTGACAGACGGACGGACGGACAGCGGAGTCTTAGTAATAGGGTCCTTTACCCTTTGGGCACGGAACCCTATAAAAACGGAAGAAAAACGGAACGGGAACTTTTTTTTTTTTAATTTATTGACTTACTTTGTTATCGCAGAGTTTTAAATAAGCAACGGGTGTTTTTTCTGCGTTTTTGGTGAATCATCTCGGAATTAGGATTAATAGGTAGCTATTAAAGCAAATTCTTCTTAGCACAAGTTATGAGCTACAGCAATGAAGCCAAGAATACTTTATAGATATTAATTTTAATTATGAACAATAGCAGTGACTTCCACACAACACAATCACTTATCCTGGTCTCAAACTAGGATACCCTGTCCTATGGTAACCAGGCAAGGACATCACAATAATAGAAATACACCCAGACCGAGGCCAATTGTACAAATGTACGGCGGCGACCAGTGGCAATCGAACCCAAGACCTCCACCATGGTAATCAGACGTGATACCGCTAAACCAACGAGGCAGAAATTATTAAAATGGTTTCGACTTGACCGATGTTAGGCTTAGAGTGTCCGGAATTAGATGAAAATATTAAACTAGGTGCTGTACGCATATCTAGGATATCTGGGGTAAGCGAGGTTTCTTAACGTGGTGAAAGCATTCGCTGATCAGCATTAGGATATAGCTGATGTCAGTGGATGCGCCAGATATATAGGCCTCACGTACGTCTTCTCGGGAAGGCTCTTTTCATGAAAACTAGTATTAAAGAAAGGTATTTAAAACTAAGACCCGGGTTATACTGCCTTTTTAGCCTAGCGGTATCAGGTCTGATTACCATATTGGAGGTCGTGGGTTCGATTCCCACTGGGGGCAGCCGTACATTTGTACATATTTTATGGTCTCGGTATGGGTGTATGTTCGTTCCACGGTTCCATGTTTGTAATGTATTTGCCTGGTCACTATGGCACAGGGTATCCTAGTTTGGGACCAGGTCAAGTGATTTTGTTATGTGGAAGTTATTATTATTATTATTAAGATTTATTAGGTACTAGGCACTTTCATTTCCGACATTCTACTCGTGACCAAGGCAACTGCAATGTTGTCGAAATGTGTAACTATGTATGAGCATCGCGTGATTCGCGATTCATTGAAGAACTGGACAAGTGCGCGTCGGACTCACCGGCCAAGGGTTCCGTACAAATTTGTAGGCACTTACATATTGCAAATAGTTCAGGAATCGAGTCCCGTAGTTTTTTCCGGGCTTTTCCCGAAATTCAAAGACAATTTTTTTTATCATTTAATTACAAGTGTACGGTTTTCATATTGTTTTCATGTACTTGCCCAATTTCATAGTCTTAGGTCAACGGAAAGTACCCTATAAAGTTTGATTCCCTTGAGTGTCGAAATATACGATTTTTGCGGCATAAACGGCCGTATCTTTGTTTAACGTTAAGGTGGAACGTTACTTATACAAATGATTATTTCCAAATTTATTAAAAAACTTACATAATTATGCACTGGAATTATGTCTGTCTGCATTAATTAAGATTTTTATTTGCGCCAATACATATTTCCTTGAATAAAACTGTAGTTTAATAGGTTAAATAAGATCGATAATATTTTTATGGACTAAATTGTCAAACTCATTTAAGCTATTAAGCAGTGTTTTTTTTAAGAAACTGTATATTGGTGCAAATAAAAATCTTAATTAATGCAGACAGACATAAATCCAGTGTATACCAAATTATGTATTTTTTTTAACATATTTAGAAATAATCATTGTATAGGAAACGTTCCACCTTAACTTAGAAGTTGGATTTTTTTTACATCTTCATGGGACTCTAGACCTGAGTGTAGGTACGGTTTAAATTTAATCTCGATACCTTGACGCGTTCCCGAGATAATAGTCTTGACAGCCAGACGGACGGACGTACAACAGAGTGATCCTACAACGGTTCCGTTTTTTTCCTTTTGAGGTACGGAACCCAAAAAATACTAAGACGCGAGTAAAAAATTTAAATCAGGGTAGATTCCGACTGGAAATATACTTTTTAATGAAATTACTATTACAGTTTAAATAATATGTAAGCGTCTACCTTTTAAATATGGCAAAACAACATTGCAAGCCATTGCATTTTATTTAAAAGGCATATAATTGGAATTGATCTACTCTTACGTGCGCACAATAAACTTTACTCACTGACTTTATACTTTATTGTACACAAAAAACATATTTATACAAAACAAAGCGTAATAGTTACAAACAAGTACACAGGTGAGCTTGTTTCTATAAAAAATTCTTCCAGCCAACCAGATCCGTCGTAAAACTATGATTTTACACACGGACTAAATAAAAAATTAAAATGCTCAATTCTACTGTGTATTTTCTAAATATTAATTTCATGTGCTCTAGTGTACAATAAAGAATATTCTCGTCTTATCTCATACTAGTCTATAAAGAGTACTTATATTGTAAATAGGCCTATACCCAGCTGTGGACTCCATTCGTGGGCTGGATGGATAGATATACATATTATATAAGTTCTAGAAATAACTTCTATAGTGTGACATGATCCTAGCAACTTCAATTTCTCGCCACTACATCTTCACACCAGCGCCAACCATCGCTCCACTAACCTTCAGCGAATCAAATCAATCAATCGGCTCAGATGACGTTGCGGCGCCCCCTGGCGTTAGGCGTGTGAACGGCTCTCTGGGAGCCTGCTAGCGTGTCGGAGTAGGGGCCCCCCTGTGGCGTCGTCCACGCTGTATCATAATCCGGTTATGATACAGTGTAGGGTACCGTGTTGAGTTGTGAAGTAGGGGAGTCATCGATGGGGTAGGCAGCTACAATACAGCACAACTAAGAACTGGATATTAAGTAGCTTATCTCTGTAAGCGGCGGTACCGCAGCGGTAGAACGCCGGCTTCTCATTCGGGAAGTCGTGGGTTCGATGTACCAATGACTTTGTTTTCTAAGTTACGTATATTTGTGAAGTTTCAGTAGCAATACCACTCGCTAACTGTGAAGGAAACCATCTCGAGGAAACCTGAGTGTCTGAGGTGTTCACATAGATCAGCGCTTGAAATTGCCAATCTGCGGTGGGCACGCGTGGCACTTAAGCCCGCACTCTCTGAGAGCAGGCTACATAAAAAAACAACTACCTATCTATCTACAACATAGAAACCTTTAAAACAATCTAGTATACTCAATTCTTCACATGCGAAAGGTCGTGAGTTCGAATCCCGTTATGTACCAATGTCTTCTGCATTAGGATATAGCTGATGTTTCTGTGCACATATACTGGCTTTTTCTGGGTGGCTTGAAAGCCGCGGTTATGTAATTAGTAATTAAAAATGGCAACTATTTAGACTTTTACTTTTAAATAAACAAAAAAAAAATTTTAAGTGCTGTTACAAGTTGAGAAAAGTTGTTTAAAAAAAATGCGCGAACAATTAGTACCGCCTCTCCGTCTAACAGCACAATGACCCGCGGACCCGCGGCATGCACGCACCGCTCTGGATGGCTACTAATGGTTCTAATAGATTCGAGTTGAAAGACACAGAAAAATGAGCATGCCTGATAATAGCTATCGCATAGGTACGCTAGTTTGTTTCTTTAAAAAACGCACTTTTCAAAATATCTTGACACAAACTTGTTAAACAGAGGAATTAGACACTACTAATTGTTCGCGCATTTTTTTAAACCAGATTTCTCAAGTATTTTTCTTTAAAGACCGCTCATCTACTTTCTTTGACTGAAGCAGTTAATTACTTACCCCATAATTAATAATTATAATCAAGCCAATGGCAATACTTACAAGCGGAACTCGAAATAACTAGCAGCCCTTAATTTCTCACTCGCCTATCAGGCCTAACGTAATTTGTTATAAATCACCTGTTCAAATGTGCCTCGGAACGGAGTGTATCGTAGCTGGATCGTACAGGAAGTGCCCATTAGACTCGCTTTCCCATTCGTCTCGACATAAGTGGTTATTCCGACATACGTTTTGTTGCAACTTAGGTTTGGTCTGGAGAACATTTTGATGGTGGTTTTTTTTTGCCCTGGCTTCACGGCCACGAGTCCTAAAAATCAATATTAGTATGATTGAGATATAAGTCTGATATTTTGGGCAGAAGCAATCTTTTTAAAAAAATACATCTTTTTCCAATGGTGGCGTTTCTGTTACTGCATGGAGCCCTTAAGTGTACAGCCAACATCTTTAATTTTTTTTGCAGATATGGCCATGACGTAACAGAGTAGAGCGCCTTCGTGTTTACGTTGTGTTTCTGTGACAATTTTAATAAATGACTTATACTTGATGATACTTTCTTTCTTCTTTCTTTCTTTCGTCCGGTTCGATCTTAGTTGAATTATGATAATTTTGTATTTTCTTTCTTGTTTCGTATAAACTGTCACATGTTATTTAGGGCTCTGTCTACTTTTTGCCTTTTTGTATGAAACTGTTTTAAATGCTAATTCACTCGGAATATTTCGTTTAACAACTTTATATGGCACATTTTGTCTCTTTAATCGCTTCGAAACGTGTTATTGAAATAGAAAAAAAACCTGAAAACTATTTCTTCAGTAATGTCAAGCCACTTCTATTCAGCAAAAGTTTAAAGTTCTCAGTATTTATTATTATTAAAGTTATTTATTGCATTTAAACACATAGTTTTGTATATATGCTAACTTAATGCTATTTATCCTTGAATTCTACATTATTTTTAAGTTAATGCCTCGTACAACTTCAAACTTCGTTCAATGACAGACTGGCTTCGAGCAGTGAAACTGGCTTACAATAATAAATACAGTACAATAATCCAAATCCCATTCCACTCAGTCTCAAAGTAAACAATGCACAAACAAATTCCCTGCATTATTCTCTAATCGCGCGGCGGTAATGCGTCCCGGAAGCGCGCTAAGCATCGGCCAGTTCTCCACTTCCGGCCATGTCGATTATCGACTCGCGCCGGCCTACGCCGACCGCCTATCGAGTGTGGGCATCTTATTTTAGTGCAGCATTGGAACGATTTGTGTCGTTATATTAACAATACCACTCGCTAAGCGTGAAGGAAAACATCGTGAGGAAACCTGAGTGCCTGAGGTGTTCACATACCTCAGCGCTTGAAATTGTCAATCCGTGGTGGGCATGCGTGATGATTAAGCCCATACTCTCTCTCTGAGAGAAGGCCTGTGCCCTACAATGGGGCGTACTTGTATATAGGCTGCATTATTATTGGAACGATTCGAAAAAGGGCGTGGCCTTTTTGCGCATAATTAGCATAAATCCGCAAAACTATTGATGCAACATTGCGTGTACGATAAACATACCAGATTATAGAAATTACCTTTTTGGGCCATTAAAATCTCGTTACAATCGCCAAAAATGTTGTCGTAGATTTTAACTGGCATTATTTTATTACATTATTACGGACCTACTCGTAAATTATGCAGGAAAAACGTTTCGACATATTTGATCATCGGTTTACTTATTGAGTATTTTATTCAATGTATAAGTATTGTTCAGATCTTCGGAAAAAGAACTAGACAGATACTCGATTTTACTGAAATTTATGCAGGAACTTTACTTAAAACCAGAGTAAATTAATTTGAACTTATCAATAACGTAATTAGCCTTCAAAGGTCTGGAAACCCAGACAACATCACCAAAATTACATGCTTGCGCCAATAACAAACTGTAATGCCCCAAAGTAGACATTAATCAACGAATGAAGAGAAGAGAACTACAGTTAAATGGCCCAACTCATTCCCAATTATAACATATAATGGGAACACGTTATTGCCAACCAATTGATCTCTGGTAACCATTAAATTTCATGCAAAAGCCCACCCTTCTCTTAAGCGTTACGCGCGCAGAAACCCCTGAGGGGGCGGTGGTTGAACGAGCAAAAATTGCAAAGCCTAACAACCCCAATTTGTCGCATAATGACGTCTCTCTTCAACGTGCGCAGCTATCTCTTTCCCTCCGTAATGGATCGACAATAAAGTAATATACAGGATAAATAGCTTTCCGCTTAAATTTTGGCCCAATTCACGCGCTACCCCTTAATTGCGTATCTCCCCTTCACTGCCTGTCTCTGTCAGTCTTGAACTGACTCTATGTTGTTCGTCTCGCTCTAATCCCGAGGGTAGGCCGGGTATAATCGGGTACATAAGTACTTAATCGCATTTCGGGGCATGTTGCGTCCCTCGTATTTATTTAGCAGCTACCAGTATTATATGAAGCGAGGATTTTGATCCCTTTCTGTATTAAAACCATTGTCGCTGGGAACGTTATGACTCTTATTCCTTTCCAGTTTAATGGGGTCCCGTATTTTGAACTCAATTTGGTTTATGCCAGTTCTTTATGGGTTGGTTATTTTGTTTGGTAGTTGCAGATGGTAGTGTTACCCTTTGTTTGGGAGCAAATTATGTGTGATTGTGTGATTTTGAAGCGAGATAAAATTTGCATTAAAATGCTATGATAGCTGATGTTGTTCGTAGTGTACTCCTGTTGAGCGTTAGTTACTTTTGTGAGCTACTTTGCATTTTGTCTAAATTACTTTACTACTTTTCTATAGCTTAACAAATAGGCACATCGATTTGTTCCGAGCCGCCACATCACGGGTCACAGTGGCCACAATGATAGCCGATGTCCGATAGGAGATGGCATAACAAAAAGAAGAATAGTAACAAAAATTCAAGCCAATAAAATTGAACCGTCCGAGAAATACATAGAATCAATTTGAGTTTTAATAGCTAATTAAACAGATACTTTGACACTTCAAGCTGTTCTCAAATTGATTTATGTAGAACAATTGATGTAGAACAGAATCCATCTGAATTAAACTTATTGATTAAACAGACACTTTAAAATTATATAGAACAGCTCACATTTTTTTGCGATTTCAAAGTAAAAGTTGTTCTTATTGGCGAGTAGAACCCATTATTTTTAAATGTATTATGGAGACTTTTTAACATCGTGGTAAGAAAATCGGTAATTAAGCGAAGTGTTTATTGAAACCAGCATGGCGCGAGTCACGCGTTTTGTGGCGGTAATACCTATTACAGAATTTGACAGTTACATTTTCAAGTCAGTTACATTTATGAAAATATAATATATGTACGACGCTGTATGCAGGCCGCTTTCAACCGGTACCGTTTTGGAAATCCATGGAGGAGGCCTATGTCCAGCAGTAGACTTCTTGTGGCTGAATGATGATGATGACAATGAATATATGTTAGAAAAAATATCAGCAATTTCGAAAATATTGGTAGCGTATTGATACTAGGAATAAACATAAATTGTTATTTCCACGTAAAACGTTAATAAATGCTTTATGGGGCACTCTATACGGTTTTACAAAAAAAAATCCTCAAGATATTAGGGGTTAAAGTATGAAATTGCCGTTTTATTGCAATAGGTTCTTTGAATTGACATAGAATCTTCATGGTTTGAGGTTTCCGAATGAAACTTTTTTCAAATGGTTTCTATGATGTTCTTTTTTTTAAAAATGTAAAACATTTGAATATCGACTTTCAATTGTTTTTGTTATTCAATTTAGACAAGAAAGATGGATACTGCGAAAATTCGAGTGATTATGAGGCACCCATTTTTCGTATTTTTTTATTTTATTGATTTAACGCAAGTGAGTCAATATTGTAAGTAAGGTAACGCTAAACCATGCCGCTAATTCCTGGGTAGTTTGACTAGGGTCGGCTTCCACTATCTCTCTTAATTCATCGTTATTCACCTGTGTGGGCGGTCTTCCTCGTGGCTCGTTCTTTAAGTCGAAATTTCCATCACGAAAGCGTTTAAATCAAAATCGCACGGTGCGTTCATTAGTAGACCCCTCTCCAAACGCAGCATTGATATTGCGGGCTGTTTCTGCCGCGTTAGTTCCGCGTCGGAACTCGTATTCAAAAATCACTCGAATTTTCGCAGTATCCATCTTTCTTGTCTAAATTGAATAACAAAAACAATTGAAAGTCGATATTCAGATGTTTCACATTTTTTAAAAAAAGAACATGATAGAAACCATTTGAAAAAAGTTTCATTCGAAAACCTCAAACCATGAAGATTCTATGTCAATTCAAAGAACCTATTGCAATAAAACGGCAATTTCATACTTTAACCCCTATTATATTAGACTTACCACCGACGCGGTTTAAAAATTGTGTTAAGCATACTCTTTGCAAAAGAGCCTATTATAATATTAAGGATTATTTGGAAGACGAAGATGTCTGGTGATTAAATAATGTTAACGGAGACGATTGTATCGATTGCATCTAGTGTAGTGTAACTTTAAGTTGAAAATTCTGTTAATTTAGCAAAGCTGACTTGAAAAGAATAAATGTGGAGTTTCTTTGTTAGCTTCTTCTCCGCATAATCTATCAATTGTGAAACTAACAGCTTTGACGATGATTAAGTAAACATTTTGTTTGTATAGTGAATAATTTTTTTTACTTCGACTGTAATGTACCGGAAAGCCGCGACTTTTGACGTTAAAACGCGCCACTCGCGTTATCGTGCAACCCGTGCAGTAGCTTGAGCATACACAATAAATTCTGCCAAGCTACTGCATAGTTTGTTGGCAGATTAGCTATTTGTTTTAACTAAGATACTTATTATATTAACATAATATATTTATTTTAAGTTTAGCCTTCGTAAGCACTACACATTATTACACAACTGCGAATGAGATGAAGACTGAGCATTTTACAAGTAATCATATGCATCAGGAGCGGTGGTAGCCTAGTGGGTAGAACATTGGACTCTGAAGCGAGAGGCCCCGGTTCGATTCCAAGTGTGGGCATGTACCTATGACTTTGTTTTCTAAGTTGTGTATTTTGTGAAGCTATAGTAGCGATGCCACTCGCTAACGGTGAAGGAAAACGTGGTGAGGAACCCTGAGTGTTTGAGCTATTCACATATCTCGGTGGGCACGCGTGGTGATTAAGCTCTCTCTCTCTGAGAGAAGGCCTGTGCCCTAGAGTGGGACGTATATAGGCTGCTTATGCTATATGCATCTATATGTAGGTACTCGCCTGGCTAAACATATAAGTATTTTTCCGATCTAACAGAGCCTTTACGCTGGTAACTCTGGTACTAAACCTAATAATGCTAATTCCCAGCCCGATATCAGCGTTAACCGTTCCCAAGACACATGGGTCAATTTATTACCCTACCCTCGTCGGGGTTAGGCGGTAAAGTTTGCCCGACATTGTCGATTTGCCCCACCCTCCCTCGAGGGACGTAACGCGCACAAACTGGAAAAAAGAGAAGGTCCACTTGATATATCAAGCTCGGATCTTCACATTAATCTTGTAACGATAAATAGATTTGGGGTCCTTTGGTTCGGATATTTCCCGGGGTGGTTTTTTCGGTTAGTTATTTTGTTGTTTTGTATTTGTTCCGTATTTTTGACGATATTTTTGGTGGATATTTGCATGTTTTGTTTCTAGTTTTATATGTAAGGTCTTTTTCTTTAAATAAATATCGGTAGTTTCTAAAATGGTAGAAAAGAATCATGGCTCTGTAACAACAGCGAATGCACTGGAGTTGCCAGCGTCGAAAATCTATTTGCTTGGCAAAGAGAAGAGAGGAATAGAGCTGACGGCCAACCTCCACTAGTGGAGAGGCACTGAAAGAAGAAGACAGTTCATTGACAGCCAAAAATACGGTCTTCAAAACCTTATTGTACCTACATACATAACTTAAATGCATAAAGGCTGCTGTTACGCCAGGCATTTGTCTAGCTTGCAAGTTCTGACATTTTAATTATTGTTACCGCGACTACGTCCGCGCCTTAAACGGGTAAGCCATTCTAAATACTGGTGAAAGAATTTTTAAAATCGTACAAGTACTTTCGGAGAATACAAACTTACAAACTTATTATAAAGATGTAACTTTATAATATTATATTATTTTTGTTGCATTAACCCGTGCTGAGGACAATTTCAAAAACCTATTTAGTGCAAACCGTGTCTGGTACGGTTCCAATCCCGGCGTGGGTGGAATGTTTAGCCTCTAAATAGGTTTCTTTATAATATTATACAGAAGATATTAGTTGAGCAGCACATTAGAAATGCCCTTACGAATTATGGTTTTCAGTATCCTCTAATACATTACAAAAAATTCAAACGAGAATAAACAAACGAGATCGAAAATGGTCCTTCTGTCTAACTCCATTCCCTCCTATACCATGTAACGGGTAATGTTCTGGGTTTTTCGACAATTTCATTCTGATTTATAGGCGATACATCATTGGGTGATATTGTATCGGTTTTTCTAGTCGTTGGGCATGATTTGGAGGGTCTCTTCACGGTGTAAATTGTCTTGTTAAGGGTAAGAGAGAGGCAGTGAAATGGAACAGCTTTTTTATGGGTTTTGAGGATTTATGTTCATTTGTCTTTCTTTTGGCATAGACTTCCAGTACAATCAAATCAACCTTTTTTTCCTTGAAAATTAGCCCGTAACCTAACTGAGTAGAGTGCAAGCGTGTAAAGGTTTATAATTCACTAGAAAGTATACTCTGTTCCACGAGTCGAACTCCTTGGGAACAAAATACTCGCATCTCATTGGTCAATGCGCGCGGCTAGAGATAAGCGAAACAATAAGCGAAAACGGTCCGCTTCATAGGGTAGGTTTACTTAATGCAGTGGCTACTGAAGGTCACGCGCATTAACCAATGGGCGCACACGGAGGATTTTCTTTGAGAGCTCGTTTCGTGGAATGGAATATAGGTAGTAACTTTTGTCGAAAGCATATCATCATCATCAGCCATTTGACGCCCACTGCAGGACATAGGCCTCCTTCGTGGTTTTAACCATGAGGGTTTTTGCCATAATCGCCACGCTTGGCAGGCGGGTTGGCGATCGCAGTATGCGGTTGGAATCTCAGGAAGACGCTGCTGCCCGTCATATGCATATGGTAAATTCGACATTAGAAGGCTTTACACACATAAAATTACGCCTGCATTCCGGAGGTGTAGGCAGAGACCAGGGTTTGCCACTTGCCACGATCCCAGCAAACCTCTTTTGGTTTATTAACATTCATTAGTCTTTGTCTGTGCATGCGCGCACGCCGGTATCGGGTTCTTTTTTTTACTCTTCGTTAATACATGCCTTATTTGGTCCCTTACCAGCCTTTCCACCCACATTAGCTCAATGTACAGGAACAACACCTCGTATTATAACCCTATTTCAAGAATGTGTCGTCTAAATAATAAACTGTATGCCGAATTTTCTCATAATCAGCCGGTGTCAGTCCACTGCTGGACATAGGCACGCCACTGAGCCCGATCTTCGGCTCTTCTTTTCCAGTCACTGCCCACCGCTTTGCGAATGTCGTCGCTCCACCTGGTCACGGGGCGTCCTACGCTACGTTTTCCGATTCGCGGTCTCCACTCTAGAACCAGTCTACCCCAACGGTTATCGGTCCTGCGGCAGATATGACCAGCCCATTGCCACTTCAGTTAGCTAATCCGTTCAGTTTTGTCGATTACCTACTTTAGTTCTCTGGCGAATTACTTCGTTTCGGATTCGACCCCGCAGAGAAACACCGAGCATAGTTCTCTCCATAGCTCGCTGAACGACTTTAAATTGGTGGACTAGTCGAACCTTGAGTGTCCACGTCTCGGCTCCGTATGTTCGAATTTTCTAGTATTGACATATTTGAAAATTCAAAATTCATCAAAATTATCAGTTTCATATATCTAGCCCGTCTTCGTCCAACGCATTACCCCTTAATTGAATAATTAATTACTGCTCCTTTAGTTCTAAACTACCTACTTTATGTTTTAGATTAAGAACTGCATATTTATTTATTTTTATTTTATTTTTATTTAATTAGGACCACCAACAAGATACACACCAATACATTCACAACAGACAACAAAACAACATATCCCACTTCCATTGCGGCAAACCTCAATGTTTACATAACTTGGACTACAGTGCAGAACACAAACATTGTGTCTCAATCTATTTCGTAATACAATTGACTGTACTCTATTTTGTAGACTTAATAAAATAAAATAAATTAAAATAAAATGAATTTCGTCAGCCTTTCTTTCTTTGTCATCTTCATGTGTCGAAACCAACGCAATATTCCTTTTTCAATTATTCTAAGAGGCACAAAAATGTTTTCTATTGATATAGCTAATAAACACCAGTGCAGAAACAATTTTTATAGTTCAATTAATAAATGATCATCATCAACCCATTATGTCCCCACCGAGGGGCACGGGTCTCTTCCCTGAGGAAGGTATAGGCCATACTCCACCACGGGGGCCAAGTCCGGATTGGTGGAGGCTTGTAGACTAGTGGCTCGTCTACTGTCAGAAGTTGTCAAGCCGCCCTAAGGCCTCTAACTTGGCTTAACGACTGCCATCTATCGACGGCAGCCGGCACCAACAGCTTAACGTGCCTTGCAAAGCACGGAACCGCTCGGAAAAATGCCACTAGCGTTAGGCATAGACGGCGACCCATCCATGCACTGAACGCGCCCTGTGTTGCTTAACCTTCGCGATCGTTTAAGATCACTCAGGCAGCCGGGGCTACGAGCGATTCAATAAATGATGACTAGAGATCACTAGACAATAAAATGTAATTTTAGACGTACTCACAAAAATTGCTTAAATTATATTTAGCACATATTTTCTTGGATTTGGTCTCTCTTTTTGTTTATAATTTCAGGTCATTGAATGTAAGTTCAACTAGAAACGGTGAAAACACATTTGTGGTGAATTTGCATTGTATTTAATGCCTATGGTTAAGAATTCCGTATGGAACAACTAAGATCAATACATTATTACAAACTCGAGTGCCATTCATTACACACATTGTTCAATACTAAAGATACCTGCGTGAATACAGAATGACAACTTCGTTTGTAGCAAGTGTCAATTGAAATAGCATGTAGCTTGTAAATGTCTGTTTTTGTTACTAACGTTTATGTATATACGTTTAGATTTCTATTCTATAGGAATTTGTATTTTTTGCTTCGTATTCTATAGGTATTTGTATTGTTTGTGTTAATTTAT
The DNA here is from genome assembly GCA_947308005.1 of Yponomeuta malinellus. Taxonomy (NCBI): domain Eukaryota; kingdom Metazoa; phylum Arthropoda; class Insecta; order Lepidoptera; family Yponomeutidae; genus Yponomeuta; species Yponomeuta malinellus. Next base: position 2,578,696 of record OX371016.1, on the reverse strand, counting down.
GGCATTTTTAGGGTTCCGTACCCAAAGGGTAAGGGACCCTATTACTAAGACTCCGCTGTCCGTCCGTCCGTCCGTCCGTCTGTCACCAAGCTGTATCTCATCAACCGTGATAGTTGCCTCTATAACAACAAATACTAAACACAGTATAAAATAAATATTTAAGGGGGGCTCCCATACAACAAACGTGATTTTTTTGCCGTTTTTTGCTCGATACTAATAACGGCAATAGGTATACGCTTGAATATTCCAATGTTGTATTAGATAGGTAATAGTAGGGAACCCTTCGTGCGCGAGTCCGACTCGCACTTGGCCGGTATGTTTAAATCAGAAAGAAATATTATACGATATGGTAAAGGTCCCATTGTAGGATACATGCCTTCTCTAAATAAATGTTTTATCTACATAAATTAAAAGCAATTAATTAATTCAATTTAGATGTTGATGCAGTTTTTTACTACATTAGTGAAGCTACTTAATAAGAACGTGTTAAAATTCACGTAAACCCGTCGCTTCGTTGTAGTAAGAAAGGAGGATGAACTCTTCATACTTTAATTTATAATTTTGTATGGTACGTAGATTCTTTTAATTATTTCAAACATAAAATAAGAGACTTAATTAATATATAAATGATAAAAATATACAAATAACTAATTCTATATTTACAAATAATTTATAATTAATTTGATGGACCAAGGTTTTTATTACTCACAGCACTGATCTTCTGTTTCTATATATCTCGCCGTACAACCTCTACCCTATGATTACAAAGCCATGAATCGTACAGTCAGACAAACAGACGAGTAATTTTAAGCACAATTTCGAAATACAATAAGGCAACACTGTTTAATGATCAGGTGTAACATTTCCTCGACAATAAAGTAGAGTTTTAAACAACTTAATTCGTAATGTTCAGGTTTAGAGTCACATTTTCACTGTTAGGTTTCTCTAGGGATGAGTTTAGACTGAGCAAACGAATGTTCACACGTTCTTTAGCACAAAACCTTGAAAACATAACATAAACTCACGCCTTTATCCCGGAGGAGTAGGCAGGGACCAGGGTCTGCCACTTGTCATGATACTGACAGATTTCTTTCGCTTAATCTTTCGTCTGTTGTGTATTTAGTTTTCTTTCTGTTGTTGTGCATGTTATGTTACTTATGTGCTTATTTTGTTTCTGTGATGTATCTCGTTGGTATAATAAATGTCTTTCTTCTTCTTAACCAACATTAATTAGTCGTTGCACAATCGCACGCTAGATTTATATTTATTAACTTTTTTCTTGCCCTTTGCTAATGTGCCCATGCCTTAACCTTGTTTTGTTTATTAAAAAAAAAAAACTAAATTTGTCGACTTTATGCATTAAAAGTGTTAAAAACCAAACAGCATTTGTAATATTCTTCTACAAAGTATAATGGCTTAATGATTGAATTGGATTTATTTTGATCAGAAACTACAGAGGAATAAATTAGCTTCGGTCTTATTGTGCGTATTTATTTAACTTGCCAATCCGATGTTTTTTACGAAAGCGTTCGCTCGGTTTAAACAGCGTGGTTTTTTCTTATTTTTACTGCTTCGGAATCGCAGTCGTGCAAGAGATGTCTTTATGGGTCGTAAATGTTAAAGATTCGGTACTTAAATACACATAATATGAGTGCGGATGTCGTTAGTCACAAAAGCACAATGTAACAAATACGTGGGTAATTGAGAAATACAAGAAGAAAATCACCTTTTTACTGGAGTTTTACATTTTCTGTGAGTAAAATGTGCCATTTTGGCTACAGGAAAGGTGGTTTATGCTGAATAGGTCACATCTATGCCTATACCTACTTCAAAATTTTATATTTATGTTTATCCTTTTGATAGCAAAGATTTACGCATTATGCAATATTGTTTGATGTAACTGTTATCGCACAAAAGTATCAGAAAATAAATAAATTTGTCTCTAGCATAATATTTTTGAAAAACATATTCGTTTAAGGCTATGAATATAAATATGAGGACGTATTTGAAGTAAAAACTTCTTTAGGGACACTTTTTCCAAACGAAACTGAACCATCTACGATGATGAAGCGGATGTACTGAATTTCAGTCGGTCGACGACGCAAAATTGCGTGTAAACGCCTCCAGTAGTCGTGGACCCTCCCGCCATCTCTACCTTGGTCTGCCGCGTTGCCTTTGTCAATTCTGTTGGACACAATCGGTCGCCATTTTGACCCACCTCTCTTAGATTAGGTTACTCGTCATTCATCATTCAGCCACAAGAAGTCCACTGCTGGACATAGGCCTCCTCCATGGATTTCCAAAAAGACCGGTTGCAAGCGGCCTGCATCTAGTGCCTTCCTGCCACTTGGGTGAGGTCATCTGTCCATCTTGTGGCTGGTGGTCCTACGCTGCGCTTGCCGATATGTGGTCTCCATTTGAGCACTTTTCGGCCCCATCGGCCATCAGTTCTGCGTGCTATTTGCCCCGCCCACTACCACTTCAACTTACTAATCCACTGGGCTATGTCGACGACTTTCGTTCGTCTACGGATCTCATCATTTCTGATTCGATTTCGTAGAGAAATTCCAAGCATAGCCATAGCCATTGCGTGACCTTGAGCCATCTTATGAGGCCCATAGTGAGAGACCACGTTTCAGTGCCATAAGTCATCACTGGTAACATACACTGGTTGTATAATTTCGTCTTGAGTGATTGAGGTATATTAGACGAAAAGACTTTTCTAAGTTTTCCGAATGCTGCCCATGATTAGGTTGCTAACAGCTACAAAAAATATTTTCTTCAAATTCAAAATTGGCTCTCTAAGAAGCTCCTTATATTTATTGAACTAAATTGGCATCCAAAATACGTTTACATTAAGCCAACCCCCGCTCCTTCGCGGACCATTACCCAAAAAATAAAGGGTAGCTTCAGGACGTCAACTGATTGATTTTTGATGTCCACATAAGCTGGCTAATGTAGCGTGACCGTGACGATGGTACGTCTGTTTGCTTAGTGGGGAGGGGCCCAGAGAAATTTAATAAGCGTTTGGTAGCTATTATAAATTTTACTCCTGTTAATATTTGCGTATACGCGCGATACGAGGTGGACGTGTGCGCGGATCTATACGAGTTCTCAACAGTAAATTACCTAAATTAAATTGTGATTGGTGCATCGCTGCAAATTTCAATTCTTTGTCACTCGTGTGTTCTTTAAATGGACTGGCTCCTCCTGTTGGGTGTGTCTAGAGCGAGAGAACTATACTTCCGAGTGTATCGTTGCACGAAAAAGGTGTTGAAGTGTTCTTCATTGGTGCCCTCCTCAACCCGGGCTTGAACCCGTGCTGCCGGGGCGAGAAACTGGTGGTGGTCCTACCGAGCCAAATCAACTTGAGATAACGATGCGAATCTAAGCGTCTAGTGCTACGCGCGACCACGTCACTGCGACCGCTACGAAGAATTGCTACGCGCTACCGTACTACTACGAGGAGTGTACGAGCTTACTACGCCTCCGACTGGAAGCTATTTTTAGACTGCTATCTCACAGCAACAACATCTCGACTGGTTTGCGAAGAAAATACGCGCGACGCGCTAGCTTCAGAGTCTAGACTTACTAGGATAATATACCAGGATGGCTGAACAAGTGACTGAATCGATTATGAACTCAATAGGGGCTCTCTTTGACAAAAAACTTGATGCCTTTAAATCGTTTCTTCTTGCTTCGGTAAAGGAATCTTACGCTCTAATATTGAAGGAAGTTGAGGCTTTGGTGAAATCGCAACAATTTCTCTCCGAAAAATATGAAGAGATGAAGTCTGAGTTTTCTGAACAAAGGAATACAATTTTGGAGCTCCTGAAGGAGAACGCTACACTAAAAAACTCAGTGCACGAGATGTCCGTTAAATTGACTGGAATGGAACTAAATTCTAGAAGCCATAACATAGAATTCCAAGGTGTACCTGAAAAGAAAAATGAAAATGTTGTAGAAATTGCCAAGAGAATTTGCGAGATAACGACTGGATCAGCCCTGAGTGATGACTCAATAATCTCCTGCCGCCGGGTGGCTAAGATGAATTCCGGTTCTTCCAGACCCAGGAACATTCTTTTGACTCTGCCCTCACCGCGTCACAGGGATCACATTTTGTCATCGGTGCACAGATATAACAAGGCAAACAAAGATGACAAATTGAACTCGAAGACTATTGGAATTCCAGGCGACAAAATGCAAATTTTCGCGACTGAACATCTCCCCTCCGAGACAAAATCATTGCAGGCGGAGGCACGAAAACTGGCTAGAGAGAAGCAGTACAAATTTGTCTGGGTAAAATTTGGTAGGATATATGTCAGAAAATGTGAAAATTCAAGTCACATCAAAATAAAGAACCGCTCATCTCTTAATCTTATAATATAGGCGGTAAATTGTTGCATTATTATATAAGAGCTTGTTACTTTGCTTTACATATAAATTTCCCTATGATTTATACGTATTATCAAAATGTTAACAGAATTCGATCTAGGACGCAAGAGGTTTACAAGAATATACTATCAGAAAATTACGATATAATTTGTATGACCGAAACTAATTTAAATGGTGGTGTATTTAATAGTGAATTGATAGACGCTCGGTATAATGTTTTCCGTAGAGACAGGGAAACATCTGATAGCCAAAAATCTGAGGGGGGAGGCGTGTTGATTGCTGTCAAGGCAGAATTGCAAGTCGAACGCCAGAAAGGCTGGGAAACTGGGGCAGAAGATATCTGGCTTACATTACGTACAGACACATCAAAAATCAATATTTGCTTGGTTTATTTACCCCCAGACGTATCCACAGAAACAATTGAATGTTTTTTTGAACGTTGTTACGATATTGTTACGAACTCGAATGAACAGTTTATATTTCTAGGAGATTTTAACATGCCAAACATCTCCTGGAGCACATCCCTGGAGCCTTACGGACTGAATATGATAATTACCAAAAATGATAAGAAAAGTAACCTCTTGGCAGAGCTTATGTCTCTGGGTGACTTAAAACAACTGAATTACTTAGCCAAGGCTAGTGGTACAATTCTCGATCTAGTCCTAACAAATTCATTAAATGTTGATATATTACCATGCGATCCCATTAGCAAGCAGGATAGGCACCATCCTCCTTTTGTAATGCAAATAAAAAGTTCTACTACCAAACAAATGAAACAAAACAATAGCCGTCGTATTTTTAACTTTAGAAAATGTAATCTTGAAAAATGTAAAAAAGTGTTGCACTCTATAGACTGGTACCATACATTACGGCATGACAACGTTAATGAATGTGTATCCTCTTTTTATAATATTATGTATAATGCAATCAAACAGACCACTCCATACAAAAAAAATGACGCGCATATATACCCCATCTGGTTCTCAGAAGCTTTAAAAAAAACATTAGTCGATAAAAATAAATTCCATAAAAGATTTAAAAAGTTTAATAACCCCCGTGATTACGACACTTATGCCTTGTTACGTGAGCGTGTTAAAATTATGTTAAATGAATGCTATAATAACTTCATAACAAGTGTCGAGGATTCCCTTCAGCAGGGTAACTCGAAAGCATTTTGGTCTTTTGTAAAAAGTAAAAGATCCACAGCAACAATGCCGCAAAACATGTCCTTCGGTGACTGTAAATCTAATGACCCCACAGAAATCTGTGAACTGTTTACCAGCTTCTTTGGCTCCGTTTATGAAATGGATGACACACAAGAAATTGAAGCCAGCACGGTCCAAACCAAATCATCACAGGGCATAAGTAAAATAACTTTATTAAAGGAAGATATCCTAACTAAGCTTAAAACACTTGACCCTAATAAAGGCCCCGGGCCTGACCAATTACCATCACACTTTGTCAAAGCATTAGCCGAAGAACTAGTAACACCACTCCAAATTATCTACAATAAATCATTAGAGGCTGGTACTTTTCCTGAGTTCTGGAAGGAGGCATACATTATTCCAATCCATAAATCAGGGGATCTGAGCAAATGTGAAAATTATAGACCGATCAGTATTCTGTCTTGTCTAGCGAAAATGTTTGAAAAGCTTGTCTATGACTACATATATGCACATGTTAAACCTTACATAACAGAAAAACAACACGGTTTTGTCAAATTTAAGTCTTCTGTCTCAAATCTCATGGAATACGTAAATCATATACATGCTTCCTTTAACTCAAAAAAGCCACTACACTGTATATACACAGATTTCAGGAAGGCATTTGATAAAGTAAGACATTCCATACTAACGCATAAACTTAATTGCCAATTTGGAATCCACGGTAGCCTACTTAGGTGGATTATTACTTATCTGTCAAATAGATCACAACTAGTAGCGATTAAAGGTTATCTCTCAGCTCCTAAACACGTAACATCTGGCGTTCCTCAGGGAAGCCACCTTGGACCATTATTTTTCGTCTTGTTTATAAACGACCTTGTAACTAAATTAAAGTCAAATTGTCTGTTATACGCTGATGACCTTAAAATATTTAATTCCATTTCTACAGTGACTGACTGCCACAATATCCAAACGGACCTCCGTTCCCTCGTCACATGGTGTGATCTCAACAAGATGCATCTAAACATTAATAAATGCTTGGTTATGAAGTTTTCCATCTCACATAAGAATGTTAACGACTTTGAATATAGCATTAACAATCAAACTCTCGAAACTGTTGATTCCGTCAGGGACCTCGGTGTCATTATGGATAAAGAATTAACATTCAGACCACATTACGAATATCTGATTGCTTCTTGTAATAAATTACTAGGGTTTATGTCAAGAATTAGCAGGGACTTCCGCAACCCTCTTTCACTTCTCTCCCTCTTTAATAGCCTTATCAGAAGTAAGCTAGAATACTGTGCAGTGATCTGGAGTCCTTATTACAAGGTACATATCAATGCAATTGAAAGAATTCAAGCTAGGGCCCTTAAAATTGTGACATTTCGATCCAGGCTTCGATATGAGTGTCGATCATATAAAACACAGCTTGAAAAATTTAAGGTATGGACTCTGGAAAAGCGCAGACTTAAAATAGCACTAACTACACTACACAAAATACTTCATGGTACCCTTAACACATTTTTGCTAAGCCAAGTGAGGATCAATGTGCCGATAAGTGCTCCCAGAAAAGCCAAGACTCACCAGATATTTAATTTACCTCTGTGTAAAACAGTAAGGGCACAACATGAACCATTAGTACACATGTGTCGGTCATTCAATGAAATATCCAATAAAAATTTCGATGCTCTTGACATTTTTGTGAACCTCAGTCGCTTCAAATCACAATTAGTTAAGTTAAAAATTTAATAAGTAAGTAAGATCGTTAATTGTTGATTAAAGTTTTCTTGGTTTTCTTTACTTAGTTTAATACTTGCTTATTTGAGTAAGGAGAGCTCTTGGATCCGTTTGTAGAAGCGGATCGGGCCACAATTATGTCCTGGTGCGACCGTTCGGTGTAGGGTGTCTTTGATACTTTGCACTGAGTGGTCGTATTTGGTTGTGTGTGGCTTGATGTGCTTTGGCTCTCGTCCATATTCTACCATGCTGTCATCACACGTTAAAGGATATGTAACTAAATTATAAGCTTTCATCATGATATTATAACATGCAATGTTACTTATCTGTTGTGTAATGCAATAAATAAAATAAAAATAAAATAAAATATTTAGACGATGCTATGGCGAGATGATCTCGACAAGTTCTTGCCGGAGTGATCAGAGGTGGCAAATGACCGAAAATCTGAGTCTATAAGGTTGCAGCTTTTAATCTGCAGTAGGACATTCATGTTATGGAGGCTGAGTTATAATACAAATATTTGGTATACTTTTTGATAAGTGAACGTTTTTGGGGGGAAATTAAAATAGTTATTCAAACTTCCACAGACGTGCGAGGACAGTCAATCAATCTACAATAATTTGAATGTTTTTAAACACCGTCGGTTTCTGAATTAAGAATTTCGCTCAGTAAATTCTTAAGTATCGTTCTAAAACATAACAAGACAGACATATATTTATGTATTCTTAATTCAGAAACTGTCACTATGTTTCTGGATTATCTTCTCGTAACTTCCTGTTTGTAACGTTTCAATCGGGCGGCTGGCAAGAGCTGGATGAGAGTAGCCGAGGTCCGTGCTCAGTGGCGTGGTATAGGAGATGCCTATGTCCAGCAGTGGACAAGCGTAGGCCGATGATGATGATGATGATGATGAATCAAGCAATCAATCAATCAGTCCGTACTCGTCAGCACATAGGCCTCCCGCTAGGCACGCCACTTCTGTCCTCAGACATCCTCATCCAGCCACTTCCAGCAATCTGCCTAAGATGTTCGGTCCAGCGAGCTGGTGGTTTATATGTTGCATTTGCCAGTTTGTGGTCTCCACTCAAGAACCTTCGCACCCCATCGACCATCGGGTCTTCGGTATATGCCACCACTGCAACCCTAACTTTCTAATTTTATAGGCTACGTCAGTCACCTTAGTTCTTTGGCGAATTGACATTAAAGAGCCTTCGAGCATAGCTCGTTTCATAGCGCACTGAGCGATTCAAGAACCTTTGCACCCCATCGACTATCGTAACTTATTTGAAACGTCTAAACGACCTAAAAACCGACGTGCTCGCAGCATTGTTATCAGACGACCGGTAAAATGTAATTTATAACTTGTATTGAATGTAAAAGCAGCCACAAGAGCATACAATTTCACGGCAATTCCGTACAAAAGCGATACGGCAAGCAAAATTGCTGTTTTAACGGCAAAGTGCAGAGTAATGTTGAATTGCAAAAAGTATTGGTCCTAAATGTCCGGATCAGATTAAAAAGGTAAACGGTTTGTTCGATAAGGCAGGTTTTATTCGAGAATAAGAAGCCGACTTTTATTGCTGAAAATAATAAGTAATTTATTACACTGTTACCGGAACTTGATTTCTATTGTTACATTCAATACCAGATTTTTTAACAAATGATGTGATAAAGAACATACAAAAATGAGTAGGTGGGAAAACCTAAATACATATTTAAAAGACGGTGACACATTAACTAATTTAAACTGATTTAAAATAAAGTGGGCAGCGCACTTTATCCATTGTATAAGATTCATTTTATTCTCGAACCCATAAATACAGAATCAAAACAGACTAGGTACTTTAGTACATTCACGATGAAGAAGAACATAAACTTACGCCTGTAGCCCGGAGGGGTAAGCGGAGACCAGCCCTTGTATCCCGTAACTTTCCAGCATATCGGGTTAAGCATTTAGACGACTCCAAAGTGTCAAAATATGTATGTATTTGACAGTTCGGAGTTGGTTAAATCAGACAACTCCATACAGTGGAGCACTTACGTGGTCGCACCCCGGGCGAGTCTCTAAAAAGACACTGTTACTCAATAGCGTCATACTATTTTTAATTTAATGACATTATGATACTCGTATTTTGACATTTAATTTTGTTTACTTAAGGTTATTATTATTATTAGTTTCTTTAATATATTGTTTGACATGGCAGAAATTTCTTTAAATCTTTTATTTCATTAATTATGTAATTTTATTTAAATTGAAATGAATATAATGTAATTATTGATACGCCATCTGACATGTGTGAACCACTGAATTGTAATCTTATAAAAACTTTTTGTACCTACCATGTTTGCCTCAAAATAAATTTTAATTAATTTATTATTATTTATTTTATAAGTACGGTAATGGTTGTTTTATTGACAGTATTGGTAGTCTGGTAACCAATCGCATTCCAATGTTGCTATTTCTTAGTAGACTACCAATTAGAGGGAAATAACAGCTATTTTCGTTCTCATATCATTCTATTGAAAAAATAACCGGCCAAGTGCGGATCGGACTCCCAAAAAAAATCACGTTTGTTGTATGGGAGCCACCCTTAAATATTTATTTTATTTTTATTTAATTATTTATTTTTAAAGCAACCATATAACTTAATACTCTGTGAATATTTTAAGCGTCTTCCTGTTGCCGTTATTATTATCGAGCAAAACGCAGGAAAAAATACGTTTGTTGTATAGGAGACTCACTTAAATATTTATTTTAATCTGTTTTTAGTACCAATTTTTTGTTACAGCGGCAACAGAAATACCTACATCAGCTGTGAAAATTTTCATGAGACAGACAGACAGACGGACGGACAGTGGAGTCTTAGTAATAGGCTCTCTTACCCTTTAGGTTCGGAACCCTAAAAAATATGTATGTATTAGACTCTAGGACCAGGGTTTGCCACTTCTCACGATCCTTCATTAGGCGCTACATGGACACCGCGGCGTCCAGTCTTACTCGCCGGTCTTATTACTTCTCGTTGGGTATCATTATTTAGTTTTAATACCCGTACAATGAAAATAGGAAAAGAGATGGATAGAGAACCCTTTATGGCACAACCAGAATAAATAATTACAATGATATCTTAGACGCGGAGCCCACTGATCTGGCGTCTGGCTCGGGCATGGGGCGGACATCATTCTGTTTCATTCAAAAACCGTACCACACACACGGTCATAAGATCATTATTTGAACACACTCAACTGCCTTTCGTCGGACGTGCTATAGCACGCCATTTCAGCGCCCGCGCCCGATTGCAGTCAGTTCCAGGTCAGTTCGCAGTCAGTTCCTTCGCTCCACGCCTTTTAATAGTCATAGCCGAGCCATGCCTGCGCCATGTCCGCGAAAGGTGCGTGCCATGCCAGATCAGTGGACTCCGCCCGTTATATCCAAGTAACGGTATACAAGAGATTGCAGATTGAAGGAAAGAGTTGTCACCAAAAGGGCGGCGTGGTAAACCCAAGCGTATATTTCTTAGGTTACCTATATACCTACGTTTCACTGCAGAGAATAGGTCCTCTCTCAGAGAGAGAGTATAGGCTTATTAATTACCACGCGTGCCCACGGTGGATTGGCAATTTCCAGCGCTGAAATTGCGTCGTGAGGAAACCTGAATGCCACAGGTGTTCACAGACCGAACACCTCAGGCTCTTAGGTTTCCTCACGATGTTTTCCTGCTAGCGATTGGTATTGTTACTACAATTTCACAAAATATGTACGTAACTTAGAAAAGAAAGTAAGTGGTACATGCCGGGATTCGAACCCACGACCTTCCGAATGTGTTCTACCGCTCCTCTACCGCCGCTCTAAATAAAATGCAGTATACATAAATGAGATCAAAACATGCCCCAAGTTAACGGAAAACTGAGCAAAACAAATTCTACTCTCACATAGTATCCCAAAATAAGTAAACAACGTAAAATGCTAAACCTTGGTCCCGAGCGCTCTTTGTGAATAGATTTCACGGACCATTAAATATGTGACAAATTGTCATAACAAGATGGCGGATGCCTTTTTGCGCGGGGAAATTGCTGAATAACAGCGACAGAAATAACATTTTGTAATACAAAACCCTAAATTCCACCCTAAAAGTTATCTTAGCGCTTTTTGACTGTTACGCTCTAAAGGGTAGTAAGAGCTGTTTGTTAAAATACGTGTCTTATTTAAACTAGTTCGACAACGGAGGCAATCTTATTTATTTTTTCCGAAAATGGCATAGGAATTGAACTAAAATAGGAAGTAACAAAAAAATGTGCATAAGTCCGCATCGATTTTGTTCGATAGATGAGTTGATAAGCAATTGAACTGTTAAGACCCACTTACCTACTCTCAAGACTAATTTAGCTAACTCGCGGTCACAATGTACAAACGGTTTGTTTGTTTGTTACACTTTAATGCACAATAAAAAAACGTTAACAAAAGAAAAACTTAACGGTCCTATTTATGAAAACACGATTCCTTAAAACACTCCATAAATACCGTATAAAATAGGCTGTGATACTGCATTTATGGAATACTAGCCGTCCCGGCGTACTTCGTACCGCCACAGAATCCGTTTATACGATTCTTGCACAACGCCATCTATTTTTAAAACACAACGTTCGCTCGCATAACGCCATCTATTTTAAACTTAAAATAAATAATAGGGGTTAAAGTATGAAATTGCCGTTTTATTTCAATAGGTTCTTTGAATTGACATAGAATCTTCATGGTTTGAGGTTTTCGAATGAAACTTTTTTCAAATGGTTTCTATGATGTTCTTTTTTTAAAAAATGTGAAACATTTGAATATCGACTTTCAATTGTTTTTGTTATTCAATTTAGACAAGAAAGATGGATACTGCAAAAATTCGAGTGATTATGAGGCACCCATTTTTCGTATTTTTTTATTTTATTGATTTGACGCAAGTGAGTCAATATTGTGGGTAAGGTAAAGTTAAACCATGCCGCTAATTCCTGGGTAGTTTGACTAGGGTCGGCTTCCACTATCTCTCTTAATTCATCGTTATTCACCTGTGTGGGCGGTCTTCCTCGTGGCTCGTTCTTTAAGTCGAAATTTCCATCACGAAAGCGTTTAAACCAAAATCGCACGGTGCGTTCATTAGTAGACCCCTCTCCAAACGCAGCATTGATATTGCGGGCTGTTTCTGCCGCGTTAGTTCCGCGTCGGAACTCGTATTCAAAAATCACTCGAATTTTTGCAGTATCCATCTTTCTTGTCTAAATTGAATAACAAAAACAATTGAAAGTCGATATTCAAATGTTTCACATTTTTTAAAAAAAGAACATCATAGAAACCATTTGAAAAAAGTTTCATTCGAAAACCTCAAACCATGAAGATTCTATGTCAATTCAAAGAACCTATTGCAATAAAACGGCAATTTCATACTTTAACCCCTAATATTATCCCATTACGGGATATCAAGTATCACCATCCTCATTCAGCCACAAGAAGTCCGCTGCTGGACATAGGCCTCCTCCATGGATTTCCAAAAAGCCCGGTTGGAAGCGGCCTGCATCCAGCGTCTTCCTGCCACTTAGATGAGGTCATCTGTCCATCTTGTGGCTGGTCGTCCTACGCTGTGCTTGCCGATATGTGCTCTGCATTCCAGAACTTCTCAGCCCCATCGGCCAACAGTTCTGCGTGCTATATGCCCCGCCCACTGCCATTTCAACTTACTAATTCGCTGGGCTATGTCGAAGATTTTCGTTCGTCTACGGATCTCATCATTTCTGATTCGATCTCGTAGAGAAATTCCGAGCATAGCCCTTTCCATAGCTCGTTGCGTGACCTTGAGCCTTCTTATTAGGCCCATAGTGAGAGACCGTTAGAGATATCAAGTATGCTATGTTTCAATGTCTTTGTGTATCTGTACGCCAAGTTTCATGCGTGATTGAGTAACTAACATCCAAACATCTTTACAAACTTACACATTTATAATATTAGTAGTAGGATTTTAAGGGAATCGCGTCTTTATTTCTAAGTTATTGAATTTATTTATTTTAACACCACCGTCGATGACTATTCAAAAATAATTACAAGTTGAATTAACTGAATAATTACAAGTACCGTTAATAATAAACTGTAAAAAATGAAACCAAATCGTTCTTTTGAACGATTTTGTTAAGAAAATTTGCGACTGCTACAATACATAAAGAGATAAGCAAAATGTCTCCGAAATATCACAAAGACGGCAGCATAGGGGTGGTTTCACATTTATTATGCCATTTATTGCTTTCTTCCTATTCCACCCCTTTTTGATGCTTAGACGTTGCATGTAGAGAATAATGTCGCGATATTTGAACAACAGCTATTCGGTCATGCTGACATTGATAGGTAGATTTGTATGAGGCGAAATAACAAAATTCTGGGTGGTGGTAGGGCAGCGGTAGAAAGCATTCACCTTCGGGGGGTCGGGTTTGAATCCCTGCATGTGTCAATGACTTTGTTTTCTAAGTTACGTACATTTCTTTGTTCGGCATCCAAAACCGCTAACGTGAATTTTATAAAAAAATTCAGGAACTTTTACAAATCACTAACATGGTTTCAGTTAGTCTAAAAGAAATTATTTCGAATATTTCAAAAGTTTTTAGTGTCTCCTGTAAAATTTTATAAAAGTCACGTTCGCGGATTTGGATGCCGAACGACGTTTTGTGAAGTTCTAGTAGCAATACCACTCGCTAACCCTGAGGGAAAACATCGTGAGGAAATCGTGACGGTCTGATGTGTCCACATACTTTACCGCTTGAAATTGCCAATCCACGTTGGGCACGCGTGCCAATAAAGCCCATGCTCTCTCTTTGAGAGAAGGCATGTGCCCTGCAGTAGGACATATACAATGGTAGGTACGTTATATAGACACGAATATATTATAATGTATATAAATATTCATGTCTATATAACGTAGTGTGATTAGAGAACGTTGTGTAGTGAAAGAGGATGTTAGTGACTAGATTTCTCAAGAAACGAATGTTGCATAGGTTTGGACATATGGATAGGATGAAGAAAGAAATGTGGTCGAAAGAAGTATATCGAGCGAATATGGGTGGAGGAGCCGGTAAAAGACGCCCCAAGGGACATACTAAGACATACTTCGACCAAATAGGGGATGTAATAGGGGATGTATTAGCGAAGGGCAAGATAAAAGTAACCGAAACCGACGTACGTGTACGCTGTGACTAATAAATATTGATGAAACTCTGGTCTCTGTCTACCCATCCGAGATTCAAGTGTGAGTTTATGTAGTTAAATGGCAAAAATAGGTAAAAAACTGGCTCCGGAATAGAGTGAATAATTTAATTGAACGATGTTAGAAGGACATTTTTATTTAGTGCTACAAATGATACCCTTTATATATGCTGATTAGCCAATCCATCTTATAAGTTTACAATATGGCATGCATATGGAAATTTTATCAATAAATGCAGAAATATTAACATTTAATAATATGTCTGCTACTCCGCTAATTCATGGTCAATGTTTTATTCATGTGTGTTTAATTTTCTTTGATACTGACGACAAGTCTTTCCGTGGATTTAATGGTTTCTGTTCTAGTTTTTTTCTTACGTTTTATTTCCACTAAAGCAACTTATAAAAAGTGACAGATCATTGAAATTAAAACGTACCTACATAGTAATAGAATTACTCTGAATTAATTGGACGTAATAAGTCTACTATAGCTATAACTGTTTCGAATATACAAAAATCCTTTGCTCAAAAAAAAACATTAACATAAATTAAAACTTAAATAACGTGTGACAAAAATTACGCGCAAAGGCAGTCCGCCTTCAACAGAAATTTCATCCAGCCAGCCTAAAAATATATAAAAAAACAGACATATTAATCCGCTAGTGAAAAAATACCGTCTGATATTCCTTTTTCTGTCCTTACAGGTAAAAGTCTGGTTCCAAAACAGAAGAACGAAGCACAAAAGAATGCAACAAGAAGAAGAAGCGAAAACCGGAACGAAATCCGGTTCTTCTAGCAGCAAGCCAGACGATGGTCAGTTCAACAACTCCTACGAAGAAGAAGACGAAGAACTGATTGATATGGATATGGACGAACTAAGTGAGAGTGAAAACGAAACGTAAAATAAAAGTACTGAAGTTTCATAAAGACATTTTGGTGAATATTTTCTAGCTAACGGAACGCTATTCGTGTAAAAAACAGGCGCAAGATTGATCTGTACTTGCGCATGTTTAGGTGTAAAATCTGGTTTACTAATGTATTGCCAAAAAT
The DNA here is from genome assembly GCA_947308005.1 of Yponomeuta malinellus. Lineage (NCBI taxonomy): Eukaryota > Metazoa > Arthropoda > Insecta > Lepidoptera > Yponomeutidae > Yponomeuta > Yponomeuta malinellus. The sequence continues at coordinate 2,563,120 of OX371016.1, read as the reverse complement.
CGTTTCCCAAAGTATTTTCCGCAAATTATCACTTGGCAAAAAAACATTTCTCAAAACAACTTAAAGCAAATAAACAGTTAGCAAAAGTTATTGGCAAGTTATTGTTTACCAAATAAATACTTGGTCAAAATTATCTTAACCCACTTTTCTGGTAACAGTTGGTGTCTGTGGGGGGTCACAGTTCTAACCTAACCTAATCCACTTTTCTGGTAACAGTAGGTGTCTGTGGGGGTCGCAGTTCTAACCTAACCTAACCCACTTTTCTGGTAACAGTTCGTGTCTGTGGGGGTCGCAGTTCTAACCTAACACACTTTTCTGGTAAAAATCAAACAATTATTTGCTATATAACACTTGCCAAAATAAAACGTTAGCATAATAAACGTTTGTCTTAATAAAACTTGACGCAGTAAAATTATGCGAAATGATAATTTGACCAAATGAATAAAATGCGAAATGAAAACTTGCTAAAGTTTCATTTGGGAAATGAAACTGATGCCATAAGTTTATTGGGAAGTAAAATTTGGCGAAAAATACTTTGGCTAAACGGCGGTATCCCGTAAAATCTGTCTAAATTTTAATGGTTGTTTTAATTTATCTGAAAAATAGAGTTGTCAATTTAAGATAGACAGGTTTTACGTTTCCTCGTCATGAAAAAGAGTGACAAAGTGCTAAATAATTGTAAATAATTAGTTTTTAAATGTAAAATGTAGTTGAGAGCGATGTTCTGAATTAGGTAGGTATTTTATTTATTTATATATGAGACGTACAGTTTTGGAAAAACATGTGCGGGTTACAAAATGTGTTGTAAAAATAATCACTCGAATAAGATTGCTGAGCCATACGCGTTATTAAATAATATTTTCTTTCTAAGAGGGCAATTAACTACCAAGTACTTAACCACGGAGAAAGTCATTAATATTAAGGAGACCGCATCGTAAATTTAATTAAATTCAACCACACACGTCATCACCAATTAGCCGCAAACGAAATTTTCAAAATGGCCGCCGCCTTGTTAGCGCTTCACGATTTATTAAATAACTAAATTGACCGTATTATAATAGTTTTTCGGGTTTTAATTAATTATAAATGGGCCGTTTGATGCTCCCTCCAGTGATGTGGGTATAATTAGGCAGTTTAGATCTAAACGCTGATACGTCGAGGTATCTAGTTGACGAAGCGTCAGAGAGAGACAACCGAAGTTTATCAAGATGGAGGCACTCGTTGCAAGACAATTTAGTCACTATTTTAATGTAACAAGAATTGAAACAACTCTTGATTAATCCAGCTTTAGCTAGGCCTATTATTGAGAGATGCGTTTGGACGTCTTCGAGTAATCAAACGCTTGGATCGGTCTTTCGGTATTTTTTTTTCGACGATTGTTCTCGGGGCTATTTGTCTACGCACGTTCAGAATTCGAGATTGAAATCTTGCTTTTTGAAGCCTTAACCTATTGTTTAAGTGGTGTTGTTAATCATAACACTTCGACGGACGTACCGTAACAATAATAATATGTCATTTTGTGAACAGCTGGAGAAACTTCATTGTTAGGGCCACCGGACGTTTTCAATAAACGGCGACACTTGAGAGCTTAAGAAAGTAGGTATTATTTATTAGATGCCTATCACTAAGAAGTCGATTGATTCTTCTTAGGTGCCCTTTTTGGCCTTGCTCGTATTTATAATTTGTTCAATTCGTGTCTCTTATTACATAATTTCGTACATTCCTGCTCGTTCGACAGACGACCTCTTTTGGAGAGATAGTTCGGAATTAATGACCACGCGAGCCCATTGAGGATTGGCTAATCTAAAGGTTCCAACATCAGATTTCCTCACGATATTTTCCTTCACGGTTAGCGAGAGGTGTTTCAACTGCCACAGCAAACTACTACACCACGCAGATTTTTTAATTAAACGGAATTCCATTAATCCGACCGAGAGTACGTTGTTGTGGAAATTAATAGTGTAATTTAACGCCAACTGTTTCTCGTGCGTCTGTCGTTATGGCACATTAACTTCGGAACAAACCCGATTGGCATTGTTTCTTCTGAGATTTTGAAAAAAGAAGTTAATTGGGGTTAAGAGCGTGTGTGCCACCAAATAGGCTGGCAAGGCTTCGTTACTTTTCTTAAGTAAAAAAATGTCAGATTGAAAGAAAAAAAATAACAATGCAAATTACACATTTTTGCTGTAAAATGTTTTAAAAACATTGTTTTCCGGCTTCCTGCAACAAAAACGCAAGTTGCTCAAGGCATTACAGCCAAAAATCTTAAAGTTTTAGGGTCTTATAAAAACACGATTCCTCCAAAGCACTCCTGAGAGTCAGTTTATTTAATCTATGGTTACGACTTATCCTTGTAGAATCTCCAACAGAGACTATCTTAATCGGCGTTTTAAGGAATCGTGTTCTTTTATAAATAAGACTGTTGAATTAAAAAAAAAAAGTGTTTGTCTTTCTATTAAAAAAATACACTGAATCTACTCTATGGTGATACTGACGCCTTACTCAGGCCCTTTAATAGGCATTCATTATAAGGCTAATTTGTATTGCCTTTCCAAGCTTCCCGTTCTTTGTTCGACTGATTTACGACCAAAGCTTCGGATTCGCAACTCGGTTGATGGCTTTGGACTGAATGAAAACTGAATATTTTAACTTGTATTTATTTTTTTACAGATTTATGATTTCTTTGTGTATTTTTGTTCGAAATGGCTGGATACAGGACTAACTTATTTAGCGATGCTCAACAAATTTTGTTTCTTTAAATCGATATCATAAATAGATCAGTTGGCTGACTACGCGCGCACTAAATCTAGAGCGATTATATTGATATATTCCGTTCCTATTTTAATTTAGTAAAAGTGACACGCAGCTAGAATTCAAACGATATCGGAATAAACTTTTGTTTGATGACTATGGAATAATTTTATTTTTATTTTAGCGTCTTCTGTTTGCAGCCTGGCCCTACTGGCCAGAGTCAAACCAAGCTCGATTCCATCTTCAACTCGATTAACTGTTAGTCGATTTTAATTATCGATTTTCTTCATTAAGTGCTAGAGATTAGCGGGCATGTCGATATTTTACGATGCATATGCGCCAAGAAAAGTTGGTTTTTAATTATGGCCGAGTTGATTGCTTATAATTCTCCGATTAAGCGACATAATTCGCCCATTTGCTGGAATCATTCGTAGTTGCCGATAAGCGGAGATGAGGCATAATCGATTTATTCGAGTTGGTAATCTACACGTACTGTTTACTTACAAAAATAATCGCTCAAGTTTTTCGTAGTTTTATTACAAGAGTTCCTTTAGGATGTATTAAAATAAGTAAAATAATGTAAAATTCTGATTTCATTGATTAAATTTCTGTTTAAAGTAACATTTAGTAAATGCAGTATTAATTGTAACAGTAAAATTATACCTATTTTGCCGCAAATTTAACGTAGTGACTAAACAAAAATATCAGGAAATCTCAAAACTACTATAATATTTACTTACGTTTATTAGGTTGTAGAAAATACCAGGATTATACAAGAAACTTCTAAGAATCTATCGCCATTGTATTTGATATCTTAAAAATTGCTGTAGTATCCACAAACTTGTAAATAATAAAACTATTTATTTCCTACGCTGTACTTAATATTAACTAGATCTAAATAGTTATCTACTTAAATAAATAATGTACATTCTTATAGAGACCGTTCCTTCAACTATAAAATATCTCTACAATATAATAGGGGTTAAAGTATGAAATTGCCGTTTTATTGCAATAGGTTCTTTGAATTGACATAGAATCTTCATGGTTTGAGGTTTTTGAATGAAACTTTTTTCAAATGGTTTCTATGATGTTCTTTTTTTAAAAAACGCGAAACATTTGAATATCGACTTTCAATTGTTTTTGTTATTCAATTTAGACAAGAAAGATGGATACTGCGAAAATTCGAGTGATTTTTTAAAACGAGTTCCGACGCGGAACTAACGCGGCAGAAACAGCCCGCAATATCAATGCTGCGTTTGGAGAGGGGTCTACTAATGAACGCACCCGTGCGATTTTGGTTTAAACGCTTTCGTGATGGAAATTTCGACTTAAAGAACGAGCCACGATGAAGACCGCCCACACAGGTGAATAACGATGAATTAAGAGAGATAGTGGAAGCCGACCCTAGTCAAACTACCCAGGAATTAGCGGCATGGTTTGACGTTACCTTACCCACAATATTGACTCACTTGCGTCAAATCAATAAAATAAAAAAATACGAAAAATGGGTGCCTCATAATCACTCGAATTTTCGCAGTATCCATCTTTCTTGTCTAAATTGAATAACAAAAACAATTGAAAGTCGATATTCAAATGTTTCACATTTTTTAAAAAAAGAACATCATAGAAACCATTTGAAAAAAGTTTCATTCAAAAACCTCAAACCATGAAGATTCTATGTCAATTCAAAGAACCTATTGCAATAAAACGGCAATTTCATACTTTAACCCCTAATACATTTCTTGGGTTACAGTACAGTGCGTTAAGTATGCCATAATTTATGCTGATACTTGTAAATAATTAACGAGTTAAATTATTAAAATAGTTATTATAGTGAAATATGGCGTTTTATCTGCAATAAGTACAGTTGACAGCAAAGAAAGCCTTACGTGCGTGGACTCCATTCAGTTACATCACCGGCGACTTTGCAACTAAAATGTTAAGCTTGATAAGCTGTCGACTGTACAGTAATATTACAATGTACATATTCTGCGTGTTGATATGTGACAGCGGTTTTTATGCCTACATTACTTACAATCGGTATGACCTCAGTTCTCTAAGGGCCGGTTTCTGAATTGAGTATTTCACTAAGTAAATACTTCAGTAACGTTCTGTCGCGCCCTTTTCTGAGAAATTCGAAGAGACAGCAGTTAACACAGTTAACAGTTCGGAAACTGGCCCTAAGACTAGATAAATACAAGTTTAGTATCAACTTGAGTGTCTAATAAGCAACAGACGTTACTGGCATCCAATGTACAGTTGACAGCAGGTCTACCTCTACATTTTTGTGGCAAAAGCATTTTAACATAATTGATTAGAGTCATCATATCATGAGCAGCCTATATATACGTCTCACTGCAGGGCACAGGCCTTCTCTCAGAGAGAGAGAGTATGGGCTTAATTGCCACGCGTGCCCACCGCGGATTGGCGATTTCAAGCGCTGAGGTATGCAAATGTCTCAGACACTCAGGTTTCCTAAAGATGTTTTCCTTCACCGTGGTATTGCTACTATAACTTCACAAAGGTACATAACTTAGAAAACAGTCATAGGTTCATGCCCACACTGGGAATCGAGCCTGGGTCTCTCGCTTCCGAGTCCAATATTCTACCCACTAGGCTACCACCGCTGATGATTAGAGTGCACGTATGTAAAGACCGTTGTGCTGTCGACTCTTTTCCTGTGTGCTCAGTGCATATTTTTGATAAAAATGTAAACGCATAATAAATAAGACTAAACTGACTGGTCTGAATACAACCGCCAACGATGTCTGACATGCAGTTAATAGCAGCACATCTTTACACCTTTTTTTTTCGTAAAATCGCCCGTAACGTATCTAACTAGAGTGCACGCATGTAAATTGTAAAGGCTGATGTGCTGTTAACTGTACCTACTGAAGGGGAAAACATACTTTACACTTGTATTTTACCTAACGGCACTGTAAGTAATATGAAAGTTTTGGGGTTATTTATTTCATCATTTTGAAATATTTTTAATTTTTTGTACCAGCCAGCCCTTTCTTTTAATCTGTACCCAGTGTTTGATAAATACCTTTCGTCATCATCGAGTAAAAAAATGTACATGTAGTTGTTTTAAATGACGAGTGATATAAAGTATATGTTTTTACTCATTTAAATCTGTCATTTTATTTTATGACCTTGGTATATTCGTTTCAATAAAATTCAAAATAGAGTAGGAATAGAAACACCTTTTACCAACTCAAACTAGTTTATATATTTTGTCAAAATTGTACATCTCTAATATATAAAAACCTCATGTGTTTGTTATGGAATTTCTTTCAAACGGCTTCACCGATTTTGTGTATATATGGAAGGTCTGAGAATAGATCGTATGCTAATTAATATGGCAGAATAAGGTTTTGCCGAGTCAGCTAGTATCATTATATATTTTGAAACAAAACCGGTGAATGTTTTATAAACATATCAACAATAGAAAGATCAAATTTCTCTGATATAATGTCCGACAAATAATTTCACCAACTGACTTTGCATGGACGTATTTTGGGTCTCATTAGCGGGGGATGCGGATGGTGACTTAAAATTCAAATCATTTCATTCAGACTGCGCGGATTTTCATCATCATCAGCATCATCATCAGCCATTTGACGCCCACTGCAGGACATAGGCCTCTCCTATGGTTTTCATAACTAAGTAGGGTTTTGCCCGCTTGGCAGGCGGGTTGGCGATCGTAGTATGCGGTTGAATTTCCAGGAAGACGCTGCTGCCCGTCTCCTGGTAATTTATTTCCTCAGTCGCCTTCTACGACATCCACGGAAAGAAATGGAGTGACGCTACTCTTCTATCCGGCGCCACACGGAATGCGGGATTTTAGTTGAAGTTATATATTTGTCGGGCAGTTACTTACTTTCTGATAAAATTATACAGTAGATAACATATTGATGTTAGTACTATCCTAAAGATATTGGTACTCATTGAAAGAAAACAAACGTCAATAAAAGCGCAACTCAATATTTTAACGGGAATTGGTATAAAAAGTCCGATTTCTAACAATACCTAATAACTTTTTGTTACATAAGCAGCCTATATACGTCCCACTGTAGGGCACAGGTCTTCTCTCAGGGAGAGAGTATGCGCTTAATCACCACGCGTGCCCACCGCGGATTGGCGATTTCAAGCGCTGAGGCATGTGAATAGCTCAGCCACACAGGTTTCCTCACGATGTTTTCCTTCGCCGTTAGCGAGTGGTATTGCTACTATAACTTCACAAATGCACATAAATTAGAAAACCAAGTCATAGGTACATGCCCGCACCGGGGATCGAACCTGGGTCTCCCACTTCCGAGTCCGAGGTTCTAACCGTTTTGTTACGGCTGAGGTTAATTATTTTGTCTCAACCTTGGTTCCACTTTTCGTCAAGTAAAGAGAGCCAAAACTGAGCCGGAGTGTTTGTATGGGATGAGTCTCACGTATGTGAGGTTGTGTCAAGAACCTTGGGTTGTGTATAGTTTGTTTAAGCAGCAAAAAGTGTAAGTAGGTACAACTACTTAGGTATGAACAGATTGGGACCACACATAAAGGCTCAGTGTTTTTCGAGGCACATAGGTACTAATACTTTGCCGAAAGATAGAACGGTGAGCATGGATAAACGTTCACAGCTATTTTTCACAAGTCTATACAGACCAAAATATAGGTACTTTGAAAAAAATACTTTTTGTACTGTCCATAATGCCGTGAAGTTGCCTTTGCAAATTGGAGATTTTGATGATTTTTTCCTGGAAACGGAATCCAGGAATCCAACCTTTTTTGCGTCGGCCCGAGGGGGAGCGAGCTCCAGTAGGCTTCGTGCCTTGACTTTACGTTTCTTCCGCTTATGGCTACACACCTTTCTTGAACCTCGGACACTCTACTACGTCTAATTATTACTTCTGGTGACTCCCTTGTTGCGTCTCATTGTCAACTTCCTGCTCCTGCCTTTTCTCTTCATGATTTAATTTTTGCTCCTTCAAACTGAAATCCCCCAAACCCAAGCCCATTGTCGATTTTCAACGATTTTTTGGGCGTATGGATGTGGAAAAGCTTAGAAGCGATGCGTCTCTGCACTGCTGGCATGAAATGCAGGATATTCCTATCGTTGATAAGGTTTATTGAACAAGGTTTCCTACTTGTCTGCGAGATCATTCGCTTTTCTGACAAACTCGCCCCAATCAAGCCAGTGAAACTTAAGCATCGGCCTACTCCATGGTATACGAAAACTGTTCTTAAGGTGATGCGGAAGAGAGACTGAGCCTTTCGGAAGTACAAGCGAGACCGATTCAACGTCAACTAATTGGAGCATAAAGTTGCTAGGAACAGATGCAACCAGATGTGTCAGAATGCTAATTGCCGGTATATATCTGAGCAAATAGAACTGTCCACACCTTCGAGTTTCTGAGATCCTTGTGTGGGTAAGCCTACTAACTCTAAGACCAAAATACTTCTCAGTCTTAATGATCTCAATAAGCACTTTACTTCTGTCTCCGCATTAGACCCCCAGATCAAATCTGGTTCGCTTCTTGAGATCAGTCAAATCCTGAAGCTTTGCTCAGATTCCTTTTACTTTTTATCAGCTGCCAGTGGCAAGATAAAAAATGTCATTCTCTCCCTAAAATCAAAGGCTGTTGGTTGCGACAACAGTCCTTCTATGGTCTCCCATCTCCTGGATATCCTTCTCCCAGCTATCACCCACATTAATAACTCCTCCCTGACTTCTGGTCAATTAAGCTTCGGTCAACCAAGCTTACGTCCCTCCCCTCCCTAAAATACCTAACCGCAAGGTAACAGAGGATATTAGAGTCGGCATGGAAAGTCTCTAGTCGCAGTCCTCCTTTTGATCGACTTTAGCAATGCATTTTTTATTGTCTCCACTATTATGTGCGCAGATGACCTTCAGCTCTATAGGCTTGTCAGTAAAAGCGATCTTTGTCAAGCTGTCTCGAGTCTCAACGACGATCTGAGGCGCATTCAGAGGTAGTCTGATCGTTTCGGCATCGCCGTAAAAACCTCAATATGCCAAGCGATTATACTTGGAAGCTTGAGACAGCTCGTCAAGGTAGATTCTGTTTCACTTTTTTTGCCAACGGTAACCGATCTTGGCCTCATCATCGCTTGTTAGCTCTGCTGGGATGCGCAGATTAAGGCCGCATTGCAAAAATCCTATTATTCCAATTAACATGACTATGTGTCGGAATTTTGCGCCAAGTTGAGATGGCTCCCCATTCGCGATCGCAGAAATGCTAGAATTCTCTGCACCCTGTACTCTGTCCTTTACCATTCCAACACACTCCAATATCTGAAGTCCCAATTTACATGAAGACCTCTCCGATCTTCTCAAAATCTTTTCCTTAGTACCCACTCTGGTTTTGTCTCAAACTCGTTTTATGTCACTGCTGTTCGTCTCTGGAACGCCCTTCCTGAAAGTAACCGTAACGCCCCCACTCGGAATGCTTTCAAAGCCCTCGTCCGTAAACACTTTCTCGATCAGTGTTATCCCGATCCCCCCCTGATCCCCTTCCCCCCCCACGAGGAGGAACTCAGCTGTGTACGTGTCCTATCTCTCACTGTACTGTATATTTTCCGTCCCTTTACATATTTATTGATATTTGATGTTTTCTAGTTTATTACTTATGTGCTTATGATATTTATATTAAAATATGTCACTATATTATTTTACATGTGTTAAGTATTTTATTTAATTATGCGTATTATTCGTGAATCTATCTTTTTGACACTTCCGTACGCCTATGAGCTATTTTCATACACATCCTGCGGTTGACTGGTAGAAAATGCTTGTAACATTAATTCCGCCGTATTGCCATTGTAAGGTTTATTGATGTGCAATAAACGTATTAATAATAATAATAATAATATTTTTTTTTTTACTTTTATAAACCTATTCTAAGTCATGAAAATAAATAAAGAGAATAATAATAAAAAGGAATGAATGAAATCGAACAACGCGGTAAGGAATTATCATTGAACATACATAAAATGTACAGCAATATTGTATTTTTAAAAGGATTTTTTTCCAAATATTTGGATACAGTTTTGCTTCTTGGAAATAAAAAAATGTTTCCTTTGAATAAAATTACTTTCCCCAGGTGAGATTAAAAAACTCCACCCAATTTCACACAAGAGACGAACTGAAAACGTTCACTGAACCTAGTAAAAAAATATAGTGTTCAAATTATCGTAACTCTGTGGAACAAGACCAGTAGTTGATTGTTCCCGAACCAGACTAACAATTCAGCCTTAAATTTAACTGAGTAACATTTTATTTATTTCAGACATTAAGTCACTATTTATTAATGAAGCATATTACCGCTAAACCGATGAGACAGTCAAACAATGGTTTATTGACTAGCAACGGAATTATAGGATAGATTCCTAGAATTTCCATACTAGTCAATAAAACTCCAGGAATTTTACCTTTTGGCGGTGTTCTGTTAGGGACTTTGGTTAAGTTTTATTTGTATGCTTGCCACTGCTTTGGCGGGACCTAGAGCTCATTTTAGTATAAGGTGATACGTGTATAATTCACCATATTTTCTTAGGCCTCAATTTATTCAACCAACCAAAAGGCGTCCTTACTGCAAACTCAGATTGTGTGCAGAAACTGGACGCGACCTGCATATTGATTCACTGCGTATTTTATGAGAATATAAAACGCATCAAGTTAACTACCTACTTTCGGTTAAGGAAAATTCGGTGGTAAACAAACTAGGGATGTGACGATTCTTGGTTTTGCCGATATGATATTATAATTGTATATAGAAAAAAATGCAGCCCAGAGAGAGAAAGAGAGTATGGGCTTGATCACCACGCGTGCCCATCGAGGATTGGCAATTAAGATATTAAAAAAAGAAATGAGAAGACTACGTTAAAGTGAAATTCCACAGCGAAGTAACAACAGAAACTCCGGGGTTTGCCACTTGCCATGATCCTGACAAATCTCTGAGGCGCGGAGCCCTCCTGATCTGGCATGGCACGGACCTGGCGCGTACTTGGCGCATGCATGGCAAGGGCATGACTATTAAAAGTCGTGGAGGGAAGGAATTGACTGCAAACCAAACTGATCTGGAACTGACTGCAAAAGGGCGCGGGCGCGCCGAAATGGCGTGCGCGTCCGACGAAAGGCCTTTGAGTGTGTTCAAAATCAAATGATGACCTTATAACCGTGTGTTTGGTTCGGTATTTGAATGAAACAAAATGATGTCCGTGCCAAGCCCGAGCCAGATGCCAGATCAATGGGCTCCGGGACTAATAAAACGGAGTAGCCTACACTTATATCGCATTGATAATATTGATATCGTTACATCCTTAGAACGAACGATCATAGCTTACTTGAAAGACAAAGTGTTTGGTCAGTATACTGTAGTACAAATGGACATACAGTTGAGGTAACCAAAAACAAAGTAAGTGACAAGTGAGGTCACTTAGGTGTTTGGAGGTGGAAAATTAGTCAGTGTGTTATTGTCCTATTTATAGCCATATCCTTTCGTTTCTTTTGTGCAATAAAGAATATTCTTATGTTATCTTGTCTTATACAACATTATATGCACCTTATCTAACTCCCGCTATAGAGCACAGGCCTTCTCTCAGAACGAGAGCGCGTATGAGCTTAAATACCACGCGTGCCCACCGTAGATTGGTATTTCAAGCGCTGAAGTATGTGAACACCTCAGGCACTCAGGTTTCCTCACGATGTTTTCCTTCACAGTTAGCGAGTGGTACTGCCAGTACAAATTCGCAAATTTAAGTAACTTAGGAAACAAAGTCCGCTTTAATAAATTGTATAGGAGATTTTCGCGCTCCCGCGTACCAACTCAACTAAAAATAAGTATAACAGAAACAGCCTATATGCATCCCACTGTAGGGCACAGGCCTTCTCTCAGGGACAGAGTAGGGGCTTAATCACCACGCGTGCCCACTGCGGATTGGCGATTTCAAGCGCTGAGTTATGTGAGTAACTCAGGTTTCCCCACGATGTTTTTCTTCACAGTTAGTGAGTGGTATTGCTACTATAACTTCACAAATATACATAGCTTTGAAAACAAAGTCATAGGTACATGCCCGCACTGGGAATCGAACCTGGGCGGTGGGAGCCTAGTGGATAGAACATTGGTCTCGGGAGCGAGAGACCCAACTAAAAACACGTTACAAAAAACAAAACACAACAAATGCAAACTTGTTCTGAAAAACTATTTTATTGATTTTTAGGGTTCCGTACCCAAAGGGTAAGGGACCCTATTACTAAGACTACGCTGTCTGTCCGTCTGTCACCAGGCTGTATCTTATGAACCGTGATAGCTAGGCAATTGAAATTTTCACAAATGATGTATTTCTGTTGCCGCTATAACATACAATACTAAAAACATGGAATCATAAACATTTAAGGGGGGCTCCCATACAACAAACGTGATTTTTTGCCGTCTTTTGCCCCATATTAATAACGGCAACAGGTAGACGCTTGAAATACTCAAATGTTGTGTTGGTACGGAACCTTTCGTGCGCGAGTCCCACTCGCACTTGGTCGGTTTTTATAATGCCTTACGGTAATAACATTCATCATCATCATCATCAGCCACTCGACGCCCACTGCAGGACACAGGCCTCCTTCGTGGTTTTCATAACCGTGAGGGGTTTCGCCATAATCGCCACGCTTGGCAGGAGGGTGGGCGATGCGGTTGGAATCTCAGGAAGACGCTGCTGCCCGTCACCTGGTAATTTATATCCTAAGTCGCGTTCTACGACATCCACGGGAGAAAATGGAGTGACTCTATTCTTAATCGGCACCACACGGACTTATATTATCTAGATCCTATAGTTTTTATCTATAAAGAATCAGCGTGACTCAAACAGCGACTCACGTTAGCAGTTAAACCTCTTTTGGTCTAGAGCACACGCCATCACTCATGTCCCCGGAGAAGACCTTGTCTGACATAAGGACGAAAATGTCTTAACTCAATGGACTTCAGTAGTGGCGCGGTCTCTAGTTGATAAACAGCCTTATTGCTGTGCTAACGGTCTTATTGAAAAAAATATTAAATAAAAAATAAAAACCGACTTTGAAACACTACATCACTAACAAGTTAGAAATAATTTCAATAATGAGAAGTATGTATACATTTCATGACTAGCACATATATTTTAGGCACCAACTCCAAATTATACTTCTACAATACCTACATGAATACATACTAATTATTTAAATTATTTCTACCTTTTTAGTGCTATAGTGTTTTGGAGTCGGTTTTATTTTTCAATTTTTAGTGGGGGAGCGGGAGAAAAATAAACAAGACCCTTATAACCATAAGGTTTTTTGAATAAAATAAAATAAAATAATTTACTCTACTTAATTCGTTGCATAAAAATTTGACGTTCTCAATTTCCATCTCCGAAAGTGGTCACCAGAACATCACCAAATTACCTCGGGACTACTTTTACGCTATTTTATGAAACATACGGATATTACTAAAGGATAGGCCCATTAGTCCTTACGAGTACCTATTTACAGCTGTCCATTGAAGAGTTCCGTTCTCCATTTCTGAATGTCTTCATCAGATCTTCACCAAATTAAAATGGGACCAGTAGGATGTTATATCTATTCGAACAAAAAAACATTTCGAAATCGGTTAAGATTTGATGGAGTTATGGAGGAATATAGCCAAAAAAATGGATAAATATAGGTACGCGTCGAATTGATAGCCTTCTCCTTTTTTGAAGTCGGTTAAAAAAATCACGATTCATTTAAACACTCTTTAAAGTCAGTTTAAATACTCTGTGGTACAGGGAAAAACGTCACTACAGATTACTTAAAATCCGTCTGAGGAGTGTTTTAGAGGAATCGTGAACTTAGAAATAAGACCGTTACTCTGGGCTTCTATTTGTATTGAATAAATGTACTTAAAAACAAGAAACGGAGGCATTAACACTTTTCAGTTTTTCAGCACCTTGACACCTTGGTTAAAGATATCTAATCGAGATTAAAAAGCAAATAATTACACTGTCAAAAGATGCTAATCTTTATCTACTTAGAACCGAACCCGCGGAAAATAAACTCGCTCAAACCATAAAAGGATTTCGGCGGGAAAAAATAAAACCCTATTTAGTACAGAGCAGGCCGCTACATTTTTTTTCGTAGACATTTTAACGTCGTTTGTAAATAAACAGGCCAACTTTGAGCCACCCGCACGAGTTCATGGAAAATAGGCTCATTGACTTCGCGCTCTGGGAATCGAACCCACTACCTGGCTAAGTAGCGGCGGTAATCCTTTTAGCTTTACCGCTTTTCGTGCTTGAATTGAGAGAGGCTGGTGGCTTTTTTATTTATACTTACTTTGTAATAGACTAGCAAGTCGTAAGTGGCAGTCCCTGGTCTCTGCCTACCCCTCTGGGATACAGGCGTGAGTTTATGTTATGTTATGTGTAATAGACTCTCAGAATAATAAATCAAAGCATGCTTTTTGGCTGAGTTATATACAGCTGTTGTTAAATTCCGAATAAAAAGAAAAACTGGTCATATTTACTAAATTTAGGTTATCTGGAAGATTAGGCTTGTTTTTAGGGTTCCGTACACGAAGGGCGCCAAACGGGACCCTATTACTAAGACTTCACTGTCCGTCTGTCTGTCTGGTTGTCTGCCTGTCTGTCATAGCTAGGCAGTTGAAATTTTTCCAGATGATGTACTTCTGTTGCCGCTACAACAATAAATACTAAAAACAGAATAAAATAAATATTTAAGAAGGGCTCCCATGCAACAAACGTATTGTTTTTTTTGCCGTTTTTTGCTTGATATTAATAACGACAACAGGTAGACGCTTGAAATATTCACAGAATATTCGCTCCAAACATTAATAATTAAATTAAAATAAAATAGATATTTAAGAGGGGCTCCCGTGCTTTTTGCCGTTTTTGTCGATCTTTTCGTTAAGTATAGATAATGGTACGGAACCCTTCGTGCGCAAGTCCGACTTGCGTTTGGCCGGTTTTTCCTTACAGCAATTTGAGCTACAGCAAGTGTCTCGCCCATACATCTCCATTTAAAATAGTAGATAACTGATGAGTGCTACTCAATTTTCATGCATGCTAATGATTCTAATTCCGGAATCACGTACTTGAGTTTTTGTAGGAATAGTCCGACCAGGTTTCGCTCTGATTCGCACAGCTTAGGTAATTATGGCGCTGGTAGTGCGGTGGTAGCCTGGTGGGTAGAACATTGGACTCGGAAGCGAGAGACCCAGGTTCGATTCCCAGTGCGGGTATGTATGACTGTGTTTTCTGTACTATTGTGAAGTTATAGCTACATGCACGCAAAGCGGTTTCGGGTACTTTTTATTTTGCACTGTGCCCATATCTGTTTGGTCGAAGCATAAATTAAAATGAAAATTACTAAATTAACAATAGGAATTAATTACAGGTGTGCATTAGAGAAATATCAACATATCTATATATCTATTAATTATTTACAATAATTTAGTTAAATCATAATTTATTAATGAAAATAATATAGTAAAAATAATTTATTAACACTAATTTTATATTAAGTATAATTTAGTTGTGGTCACATTCATGTAGATGACGTTTTTTAAGGGATTAAGTTCATCTTTGTGAAATGTTTACAGTTTCAAAAATTAACCTCTGAAAAAATGAGATACAGATATCACTTTGTTTTTAATATTTCACAAAACAATAATAACTTCCACTCAATACAATCACTCGACCTGGTCTCAAACTAGGATACCCTGTGCTATAGTAATCAGGCAAGGACGTCACAAACATTACAATACACCCAGACTGAGACCATTTGTACAAATGTACGGCGGCCCCCAGTGGGAATCGAACCCACGACCTCTGTTTTGGTAGCTAAGTGCCTTAACAGCTAGACCAACGAGGCAGGGTAATTCGGCAATACTTGAATTTCGGGTTAGATGTGTCTCTTATCTCTATGTATGTTTTTATTTATATAAGTATGTATATTAATATTCGTATTTGCACCGACTACCTGTCTCATTATTCCTTCAGCAACTTTCCATCAACGGGTTGTCTGGAAGAAATTGATTTCAGCAATAAGGCCGCCAATTGTGCTGCGTATGTTTGCAAATTTTTCTGTCATAATATGCTCTAGTATACAATAAAGAATATTCTTATCTTGTCTTATGTAGGATCTGCAAATACTATTGTAAACTAAGCAAAAACAGCTGTCAGTTGCGCAAACCGATTCAAACAAGCGATCTTTATAGGGCGAGCTGTGAAAATGGCCCCCATCTGACTCAGATTGACAGCTTCATCGTGATAATACTAATCAAATTAAACTCGATAAATAGCTTGAGGGCAACACTACCTGTAGCTTTAAGCGCTAGCAAACCATTGCAGGCCGTAGATTCTGTTAAAAACAACATAACATAAAATAAACTCACACCTGTACCCGGAGGGTCTGCCACTTGCCACGATCCTGACAGGGCCTCGATTCTGTGAGTGCATTGTAGTATAATGACAGGTACACTGTCGGGTCACGTGACGTGTTTTTTCATACCATTGACGCCTAGAAGGTTTGGTAGGTGTGCCCGCGTAGACTTAAAGCAGCCATGAAATGAAAACCGCCATGTTCATGCAGTTGTCATGTTACTACAATGCATTAACAGAATCTAGGCCCAGGTCTCTTTCACTTCATTATCATTTATTAGATATTCGTTGCATTAGTTGCGTTGTTATTCATTAGATTCAAATTCCGGAATCACGTACTTGAGTTTTGTAGGAATAGTCCGACCAGGTTTCGCTCTGATTCGCAGAGCCTAATCATGGTGCTCGCAGTGGTAGCCTGGTGGGTAGAACATTAGACTCTTAAGCGAGAGACCCAGGTTCGATTCCCAGTGCGGGCATATACCTATGACTTGTTCTCTAAGTTATGTACATTTGTGAAGTTATAGTAGCAACACCACTCGGTAACTGTGAAGGAAAACATCGTGAGGAAACCTGAGTATCTGAGCTATTCACATACCTCAGAGCTTGAAATCGCCTATCTGCGGCGGGCACGCGTGGTGATTAATCTCTCTCTGAGACAAGGCCTGTGCCCTGTAGTGGGACGTGTAAAGGCTGCTCATTGGCATTGTGTTCTCTAACGCAATTACATTAATGGTGACTTTGTAATGTGAACATTCGTCTCCTGCAAAGTTTCAAAGTACATTATTGGATGCGTGTTGATTTATCAAGTACTTGCCAGAAACGCGGTTAAAAAAATGTGTAAAACACACTTTGTGCCAAAAGGGCAACTATAACATTGAAGATTATTTAGATGACAAAGATGTCTGGAATTAAAGCCAGTTCAATGCATCAGTTCTAGGTTTAACAATTATTATGTAAACTCCGTTAATTAAGGAACATATTTAAAAAGACTAAGTTCGGAGTTCTTTTGTCCATTTTTTCTCCAAAACGATCTTGATTTTGAAATTGACACCTAATTTTACTTGTAACGTTCATTAAGTTACAGTTTGTGTGTTATTTTGAAAAAAAAAAAATTTTGATTTTATTCGGTTTACTGTATTGCTGTTATATTTCTGTCACAACAAAACAAAAATGGTTAATTTATTGTTAATGTAATGCAACGCGCAATGTATTTCTTTCCTACTTTCACTTCCAAAAATGTAGGACACAAAAAAAAACATAAGAAAATGGCTATAGATATTAGGAAAAAATTTTTTTGGCGAAAAATCTTTACCAGGTTCCTATATAATTTTTATAATACATACGTTATTGACCACTATCGCAATATCTTTTAAACTGTTCTAAAGCTGTTTTAAACATGATTACCTACAAAGGACAAGAATTGAAATCAGTCAACCTACTGTTAAATAACCTATGCAAAAGTAATAGCCAATAATGACCACCAGCACCTTAGCAAAATGCTTGTGCATTGCCTTCATCTTGATGATTATTGACTAAATTAATTATAATGCTCCACATCTGGACACGTTTCATAAAACTGTCATCAAGTATGAGGCACTGTTGATAAAATGAAAGAGCAGTATGATCACTTCATTTACAAAAGTTTTTGCCGTCAGGATAGTAGGCAAAATATTGCACATGTAATTTTGATATTTATCGATATAATTATTAAAATTCTTCATTGCACCAAATCGAAAGCAGTCTACCGAAAGAGGCTTGCTAGGATCGTGACAAGTGACAAACCCTGGTCTCTGCCTATCCCTTCGGGATACAGGCGTGAGTTTATGTATAGTAATATGTGTCACGTTACCGAGGGTTGTGTGAAGGCACAACCCTTGCACAACCCTTAGTAACGGAAGCTAAAGAAATAAAAAGAAAGATTTAGAGATGTAAAAATGTAATCATCAAAACCCCTACAATTAAACTAAAAACTTAACTAATACTACTACTAATAAAAACATCAAAAATTTATATAAAAGAAACCTTAGGTCCCAAAAGGGTAAGCACATCGTGGAGGCAGGCCGTGGAGTCAGGCCGTGGAGACGGACAGGCAAGTTGTGAAGGCAGGCCGTGGAGACGAGCAGGCAAATCGTGGAATCAGGCCGTGGAGCCGGACAGGTAAGTTGCAGAGACAGGCCGTGGAGAAGTAGACAGGAACTCAGGTAACTCAGGTAGGTCTCACAAGTAAGACTCAGGTAAGATTCTCAGGACTCAGGTAAGACTCTTTAAGTAGGACTCAGGTAAGACTCTTCAAGTAGGACTCAGGTAACTCTTCAAGTAGGACTCAGGTAACTCTTCAAGTAGGACTCAGGTAACTCTTCAAGTAGGACTCAGGTAACTCTTTAAGTAGGACTCAAGTGAGACTCAAGTAGGGCTCAAGTAAGACTCTCAAGTAGGACTCAAGTGAGACTGACTGGAAAGCCTTCTTGGGCGGCTTTTATACCCCAAAAGTAGTTCGATTCTAATATTCAAATTTGATCTGAATCTGCGTCAGAATTCTTCGGGAAGTTTCTGGATCCTGTTCCAAATCCATAATTTCGAATTCTAGATCTTCTTTCTCTTTCTTGCATTAAATTCATAATTTCGATTTGGAATGCGAATAGTCTTCTAGAAGTCTCCATAGGCCAGAAGTTTCCTTATTCGACTTTCTTAGTATGACGGTTATTTGACATAATTTAGAAAAATAAAGAACAATATTCAAATAAAAGAAATATCTGACTAACAGTTGAATCGTTGACAGTAAAGCAAAATACAATATTTACAATATGAAAAGTGGAAAAATAATTAGAAATACGTATTAGCTTTGAAATAATAGTGAACCAACCTTATGTTTTCGTTCGTGATAACATGAAAGTGTTGTGAAATTGGATTTCAGTGGTTCAACTTGGACAAAACGTAAGTCTTTTTTGCATTGATAGAAGGAGTAAGGTGCTAGGCAATAGAATCGCGCTAGACGCGTAAGCTAAACCCTACATATGAACGAAATAGAAATTGCACCAATTAGTATTTGTTGTGTGATTGATTGTGTTGCATGAAAGTTATTATTGTTATTACCTATTTTGGTATGAAGCGGGCAGTCCATATGAACGTATCGTCCGTTAGATTATCGGCTCGGTGTAATACTTCTATGGTGATTCTTACTCACTTGTATGAAGACTGACCACTGTTCACGCCAACTGTCACCGATCTCGCACATGACGACAGGTCGACGTCGGCGTCACAAAGCTATACGCTTACGCTTTATTAATTGGGCCGTCTTAGTGTTGTGATTGTTTCAAATTGATAGTGGTTAAAGAGCGCTCGTGGTCAATCGGGCGTCGACGGAGGGTTCTGTGGGTATGATGTGAGTGACCCTGGGCTTATCTACTTTATGATACCCTGCTTTGAAATGGACTAACTAACTAACTAAAGCTTTTGTGGCGCTAACATATCAGAATTTGACAATGAATTAGTGAAAAGTCACGACTTTTGACATTAAAAACGCGCGACCAGTGTCCTCATACTACTCATGCAGTAATCTACAGAGATGAGGTACAAAAGAAGCAAAAAGAAAGGATAAATGGAGTAGAAATGAGGTCCTTGAAAAGTATGTCTGGTGTTACTTTGAATGACAGGACACGCAATAGTGTGATTAGATAACGTTGTGGCCTGAAAGAGGATGTAGTGACTAGAATTGAGAAAGGAATGTTGCGTCGGCTTGGACATTGTGGAGATTATGAAGGAAGAAAGATTGACGAAACAAATATATCGAGCGAATGTGGGTGGAACGCCCGGTAAGGGACGTCCCAGGCGGACACACTTCGACCAAATAAGGGGGGGATGTATGAGCAAAGGGCAAGATAAAAAGTAACCGAAACCAGCGTGCGTGCATGCAACGACTATTTAATGTTGAGGAAGTGAAAGTGATCTGTCGGGATCGTGGCAAGTGGCGGTCCCTGGTCTCTGCCTACCCCTCTGGGATACAGGCGTGAGTTTATGTATGTATGTATAAGGTACTTAACATCTAGTTCTTAATCGGCGGTCTTATCGCTAAAAGCGATGGAAATAAGTATCCCTCGGTTACTAGCTAGGTGCCAACAGCAGGTATGCCTTTCCATCTTTGTTACAAAGCCACCCGTATCGAAAATGATTAGGCCGTAACGAGACTGAACGCAAGTGAGGGTCGATTTGCTGTCTTATATTTTTTGTGTATTCTGTCTGCGATAAGCTTCATTATTGTTCAAAATCTATCAGTTTCGGAAGTGCCACAGGAAGTAAAATATTGTGCCGAGTGAAATATTGGGCAATTGCATTGAGCCAGTCGTGAACTTTTTTAAAGGAAAAGCTACGAAGAAGCATCTAATAAAAACATAACTACTAATATAGTACACGCCCAATTCCTAATTTAGGGCTATTTCTATGTCACCGTCACTTACTTTACTTAGTAACTCGACATTTTAATAAAACCAGAAAAATAGTCTATCCACTGTGGTGCATAAACATTCAATTCCTCATCAGAATTACTCCTTTCCGTTATTCTAACAATCTGTTACTCTTAGGCTCAACAGCTCTTAGGGTTTCTGATTTGAGAATTGGACCAAGTAAATAGTTAACTGTAGTGCTGTCTCTTCGAATTTCTCAGAAAACAGCGTGACAGAACGTTACTTAAGTATTTACCTACTTAGTAAATTTCTCAATTCCGAAACCGGCCCCTTGTTTTTTTGCAATTTAGCAAACTGGCAGTAGGTTATAAGATTGTTAGTGTAAGAGAAACTGGGAGTTATTAAATAAACTGAAGTCTTAAGTCGTAGTCGGATCTATCGGAGTTAAAATACAAAGTTTCTGACATTGCATGTTCAACAGAACCCTAAAAGTCAGCCTCAAATACCTTTACAGCATGGGACAATAGATAAACATCTCATAATAAGGCTTTTAAGGATTACCACGCCGACAAATTAACGAGCTAACCACTAAACCAGCACGATTCTGCTTTCGGCGGAAAAAGCGAATGCACATCGTTTGAATATTCAGAAGGTTCAGAGAGAGATATATTTTACGAGTCTATTCGGATCTCAAACATATTTGGCGAGCCTGCTGGGATATGACAGGCATTTGGTGAGCCTGCTGGGATATAACAGGCCAACCCTATGCTAGATTTAAGTAACCAAATGTGTATACACAGAGTAGATGGCCGGGCATTGAAAGTACGGTTCGCTGATATGAAATAAAGAGATTAGTTTGATTGCTAAAGTACACTTATAAATAATCAAATGAGACACAACAATGGTGTAATTCAGAAACGGTCTAGCGCCATCTAGTGAAAATCAAAAGTAAATTACTTATATTCTAAACATATCGCCCCCCAAAGTACGTCAGGCCTTTAAACATATAATTAGCACTCTAATGAAATTTCAAGTTTAACTCTAAATATTATAAAACAGAATATAACTCAAATATATAACTCGCTAATACAAATCGACGATTCTTCTTTTCAAATTAATCTTAACTCTTAACAATAGAAAACAGAATGAAACTCAAATATAACTCACTAATACAACTCAACTATTCCTCTAGTACTTAAGTAATCATCTATCCGTCTTTAAATGATTAAGCATCCACTGGTAGTAAACAAAGCTTGTGAATAGGCCTCCTTAACACATTGTCCTTACACTTTATGCTTACTACTCTAACCAAACCATCACTTCCAGGGTGTGTGTCAACAATCCTGCCTAATAACCACTTTGATGGTGGTAATCTACCATCTCTTATAATCACAATACTATCCCTTTTAAAATTGTCTTGAACACTAGTCCATTTGTAGCGTTTTTGTAACTCAACTAAATACTCCTGACTCCATTTTCTCCAGAACAGTTGCAACATTTGCTGAAGGTACCCACCTTTGTAAATAAGGTACCTTTACACTCTCCAAGTTTTCATCAGGTACCACAATAGGTATTTCACCAATTAAAAAAACCGGCCAAGTGCGAGTCGGACTCGCGCACCGAGGGTTCCGTACAAACCTGCAATGTCAACAACATTTTTTCACGGGTTAAAGGCAATTAGATCTAAGTATTTGATATGAATTTCAACTTGATAGCTCTACGCGTTCATGAGGAAAAAAGTAATAAGTTTATATTTATTAAAAAATATATATTTTGTAATGTAACTAAAAATTTAAGGTTTTCGGAATTTTCCCTTTATGTGTGCTATAAAACGTTGCTTCATGCCAAATTTCAAGATTCTAGGTCGACTGGAAGTACCCTTTAGGTTTTGATTCCCTTGCGAGTACTTGCGAGTTTCAAAATATGCAGCTTAAATTGCTGTTTCTTTTGATTGCGTTGACATAGAAGTTAGATTTTGTTACAGCTTAAAGGTATTATAGACTTGAGTATTTGGTATGAATTTCAATTTAATACCTCTACGCGTTTATGAGGAAATGGGTAGTAAGTTTAAAATTATTAAAAAAATATATATTATGTGATGTAACTAAAAATTTATGGTTTTCGTAATTTTTCCTTTATCTATGCTATAAGACGTTGCTTCTTACCAAATTTCAAGATTCTGAGTTCACGGGAAGCACCCTGTAGGTTTTGATTCCCTTGCAAGTGTCGAAAATTTGCGGCATAAACGGCTGTATCTTTTGATTGCGTTGGCTTAGAAGTTTGATTTTTTCACAGCTTCAAGGGACAGTAGACTTGAGTAATTGATATAAATTTCAGCTTCATACCTCCACGCGTTCCTGAGAAAAAGGGTCTTGACAGACGGACGGACGGACAGACGGACAACAAAGTGATCCTATAAGGGTTCCGTTTTTTCCTTTTGAGGTACGGAACCCTAAAAATGACCTGGAGTCAACACATCATTAGAATCGGTCGACACTGAGGTCAATGGACGAGAGTTCAAGCAACTTTCAATTTGACATAACAGAGTTGAATACTCTTCATATGTTAATTTAGAATTTTGTAGCACTCTGTTTAAGTGAAACTTGGTAGACTTTATGTTGGCCTCCCATAAACCACCCATATGAGGTGCTCCAGCAGGATTAAATTGCCACTCAGTCCCATCCTTAGCTAACAAATCTGCTATCTCTATTGGAAGGTTTTCATTCGCCTTGTGAAACAAATCCTTGAGCTCCTTACTTGCTCCTACAAAATTTGTCCCACAATCACTTATAAGCTTGTGGCAGTGGCCTCTACGTGCCGTAAAGCGCCTAAATGCTGCTAAAAATGCATCACTACTCAAACCAGTAACTAATTCTAAATGAATAGCTTTTACAGCTGTACAAATAAATAGAGCAATATAACCTTTAATGGTGGTTTTTGAACCACGACCACTAAACGGTTTCAAATTGACAGGGCCTGCAAAGTCAACACCACTGACACTAAATGGTCGTTGTGGTGTAACTCTTTCCTTAGGTAAGATTCCCATTAACTGTGAACCAAGCCTGGGAGAATGTCTACGACATGTTACACATTCATTGATACATGCCTTTACCAAATCATCATCATCATCATCATCATCAGCCATTTGACGCCCACTGCAGGACAAAGGCCTCCCTCATGGTTTTCACAACCATGAGGGGTTTTGCCATAATCGCCACGCTTGGCAGGCGGGTTGGCGATATCTTATTCGGGTTGGCGATATCATAGGCGGCTTTACCAAATACCTTACTCCAATTATATGAAATTTGCTCTTGATGAAATTTAGCATTAATTGTATACCTCCATGCATGGTTTTGTAATGAGCATCTCTGACAATGAGATAAGCTAATCTACAATATTTAGACAGGATCATAGGGTGTTTTTGATCAATGCTCAAATTACAAAATTCTATTCTCCCACCTACTCTTAATATATTGTCCCCATCAACATATGGGTTCAAACATGCAATTTTCTTACCATTATCTAATCGTTTCAAGTCATTAAGTTTGCCCTTCTCTTTAATGACATTTAGGTATTTCTTTGAAAAGATCTTTCCTTTGAGACATTTTTGTCAAACATTTTAATGACTTACCTAATTCTGCTGTCGTTAAATATGCAGGAAATTGTAATTTTGTGTTTGTGCTCATTTTGTGTTTGATTCCTTCTATAAACCTTAGTAAGTAGGCTACTATGCGCGTAAGTCTAGTAAGCTTAGAGTACCTGTCCATAATGTTGTCTGTGTTACACTGATCACTATGGGCACTTCCACTAACACACCTTAATTCACTCATAACATTACTGTATATTTTAGTATCTGAAGCCTTCTTCTCCAATTCTGTGGGTTCAACAGCACTGCATTCATGCTGTATAGGCAATTCATTTCTTTTATATAGCCAGGCAGGACCGTTCCACCACAGATGATGATCTGGAAGTTCTGAAGGTGAGATGCCACGTGAAGCGACATCAGCAGGGTTCTCCTGTGAAGAAACATGATGCCATCTCTCTGCATCGACTATGTTAGTGATTTCTGTGACTCTGTTTGCCACAAATGTAGTCCAGTAGCTGGCCGGTCGCTGAAGCCATGCTAAGACTATTGTAGCATCTGTCCATGCGTAGCTATCTTGTATTGGAATGTTCAGTGCATTTTTTACTCGATGCAACAGCTTTGCCAGTAACAAAGCTCCACACAATTCTAGCCTAGGTAGAGAAATCTGTTTGACTGGAGCCATTTTAGTCTTCGCTTCTATAATAGTAACTGTAATTGTCTCTGGTGTTATAACTCTGCAATACACAACAGCAGAATATGCAATGGTCGATGCATCTGAGAAACCATGTAGTTCTACTTTCTGTGTGTCTTCAGTGATACCTAACCATCGTCTCAGTTGTATTGTTGGCATAGTTGTTAACTCTTCACGATAGGTTTGCCATGAACGTAGTAGGTGATCAGGAAGTACACCATCCCATTCCATCCTTTCAATCCACAGCCTTTGAAGCATACTCTTCGCAACAACCACAACAGTTGCTAGCCAGCCCGCAGGATCAAAAATGCTAGCAATGTCGCGTAGGACTGCCCTTTTTGTGGGTTGTTCTTTCATTGGAGGGATGTCAATTTTCAGTAGAAAGGTGTCTGTGTCTCCATTCCATCTGAGACCAAGTATCTTGCGTTCCTCATAGGTACAGCCCGCACTGGAAATCGAACCTGGGTCTCTCGCTTCCTATTCCAATGTTCTACCCACTAGGCTACCACTGTACATAATATTGTCCTTATGATATGAAATAAAAAATAATATTCCAGTGATAGGAAGGAGTGGAAATCTAAAGGGGAGGCCTTTGCCCAGCAGTGGGACACTAATACGGCTAAAAAGTAAATAGTAAATATGCATCCAGGCATTTGTCATAAATATTGTCTTTGAAATAAGTCTGTACTTCCCTTTGAGGTTGGGCCATAATCATAGATAGATAGATAGAATATTCTTTATTGTATGTACACCAGGAATTACATATGAGTATTTAACAATAATATAGTACAGTACAATTGGCGGCCTTATTACTAAAAGTAATTTCTTCCAGACAACCATTGACGGAAAAAAAAGAGAAGCTAAATGACGGGTAGTCGGTGCAACTAAACAATACTAAGAAAGATATTTATATATTTAATACACATACATAAACGGTACATAAATATAAGATAAATATAGAATAAACATACATAAATAAAAATTATCATATGAAGGGACGAGATGAACGAAAAATATACCTACATACTACTAGGAATAGATTTCACCAAAAAGACAAAATAAATAAATAAATAAAAAAAACAAACTTAAACTAAGGCAAAGTAATATTTTTGAACCCTGCTTTTGCTTTAATCATGTTATTATGTCTTTCTTGAAAGTGCCTCCAAAGGTCCTCTAACACCTCTAGTCTCGTCTCTATATAACCTTTAGTAACCCTATCCTTTCCAGACTTTTTGAAGTTGACATGCTGCCTTTTTATTTGCTCAAAACAATCAAGTTGTGCGATTTCGATTTTCTCCATTTTATTCAGCTTGTAAATAAGTCGACAATAACACAAGTTTCACTAAGTTTGTTGTGATATTTTCAAGTTCTTATTTTCTACAACTCACGTGTACCAATATCCATAAAATAGCAATCCTTGGCATATGGCACTTAATACACTGTAATACACCTCACAGCAACAACTATAGCTCGTTTTTCAATTCACTTCTATAGAATTTCCATATTCCGACAGTCTTTTAACACTATTTATTTGTCTTTTCTTACTACGTTTAATTTTTAACAAAAATGCATAAAAATGGCGACCCGTTCACTCGCTGCGCTAGCGTTTTGTTGGGTTGATGTCCAACGTTGGATTACTTCTTAACAGTATTTTTCTTTGTTTTTAGTTTTAATTTAATTGTGAACCTAGATGCCCGGAACGCGATTTTGTATTTTCAGGATTGAAGCTTAATATTGTTATCCGGCGGAGGGGGACCAATGGCCGGGCATTGAAACTACGGTTCGCAGTGCAGTGGTCTTCTTCTCGACTCGCCCGAAGGGCGAGGCGGGGAGGCGGCTTCTGGGCATTGGCCCATCTGCGCGGGAGCATCGCCGTCCGTTAAGACGGACGGGTCCTGGGCGGTGGAGCTCGGCTCCGGTGGTCGGGTCCGGGGTCTTCGAAGATCTTCCGTCGCCGGCGAGATCAAGCACTGCCGGGTGGGACTCCGTTGGGAGAAGCCCAGCAGGCGATGCTCAGCCGGCGACTCTTCGGTGTCTCGTCTGGGTCATCTTCACGCCGCCGGCGAGGTCGAGCCCGACTGGCGGCCCCAGGGAGCGGGCCAGCGGGCGCCCATCAGCCGGCGGCGCCAGGGTAGAAGGTCCGAGGGGGTTGGCGGCCGCGGTGACGTCACTCGAGGAGCAGCGTCCGCGGCAGCCCGGCTTCTCGTCCCCGTCCTCGTCCCCAGAGGGCCCCCGCGCGTTAAGCACAGAGGTCTGCCATCCCTCTGAGGATGATGGGGACGGGGTTGTGGCCATCCTGGATGGCCACCAGGACCTCTTGGAGGACCTTGATGGCCATCGTGAGGACTTTGTCCTTCCCGTCTTGGGTTTCCGGGGCTCTCTCTCGCTTCGCCTTCTTCCCCTGGGTCGGGGCGGCGACCGCTAGTAGAGAGGCCCCGGGGGCCACGGGCGCGGGCTGCCGCGCTCGCTGGGGTTGCGGCTGCTCCTCCGGTATGGCAATCTTCTTCTTGCCCCTCTTCCGCCGGCGACGGCGAGGGGGCTTGGGGGCGTCCGGTTGGTTGGCGGCCGCCATCAGCGACCCGGCTGCATCCTGCTCCCCGGCGTCAACTCGGGGAGGGGGAGGGGGCTCCGCGACGGCGGTGGTGCGCGCCGTGGTGCCCGCCCTCTTGTTCCGCGTTTCCTTTCGGAACACGGGACATTCCGTGCTGTTCGCCGTGTGTGCGCCATGGCAGTTGGCGCACGTCGGCGGGTCCTCTAGAGGGCGGCGGCAGCTCCGGGCGGCGTGTTCCTCGCCGCACCGCACGCAGGCTAACCGCCTGTGGCATTGGTGCGACGAGTGCCGGAACTGTTGGCACCGGTGACACTGCGCGGGTCCCCTCTTCCCGCGCCAGGCTTCGATCCGCACCCCCGGCATGTTGAGGAGTTCGCACACCTCATATATACCGGGGGTGGGGCTGGGGGTCCTCTCCACCTGGGCGAAGAAAATGCAGCCGGGTCTTCCGTGTCTTGCGTGGATGGGCCGCACGTATTCCACGCCGAAGCCACGCTTCTTCAAGTCCTCCATTATCGCCTCCGGGGCCGTGTTGACCGGCAGCCCTCTAATGGCCACCTTCAGGCTCCGTTCGGCGGGCAGCGAGTAAGAGAACCAGGAGATCCGGGACGATTTCTCCAGCTCTGTAAGGTAGCGCTGGATCGCCCGGTACTCCTGGTCCGACTTCGGCAGAAAGCGAACGCCCTTGCCGAACGGGCGTGCGTTGGGGACGTGGCCGAGGATTGCCCTCATCGCCTTGAAGTGGAGAGTCCAGTCCGGCAGGTTCTCAACCACTAGCGGCGGGTATCTCGGCTGCTTCGCAGGCGATGGGGCAGCTGCCGGTGGGGGCAGCGGAGGCGAGTTGGCGGCTCGTGGAGCGGGCTTCGGCGGGCTGGCGGCAGCGGCGGCGGCGGCGTAGCTGGGAGCAGCCGCCGTGATCGTGTCCATCGGCGTGGGCACGTCCAGCGGCGGCATGCTCCATACCGGCGGGCAGGTAGTGGGCGGCGTGGGCGGCTCTGGGGTCGGAGACGGCGTGCGGGAGGCGGCGGGCTCGGCGGCCCTAGGCGGCGTCACGTCGATGCGCGGGGCCGGCGTGCGGATCGCGGTCTGGCGTGACGCCGCGGAAGGGGGCGGTGCGACGCTGGGACGCTTCGCCTTCTTCTCAGCCCAAGCGCGTGCCTCAGCGAGGGCGCGCGGCGAGTTGAGGGGCGGGATCGGGTGGTCGTAGGTGGCGCGGCGGCTGGGTCCGGGGGCAGGGTCCTCCGGTCGCGGCGGCGCGGCGGGCGCTGGGGTCGGCTTCGCCGGCGGCAGGGGAGAAGGGCCAACCATGGTGGCGCAAGCCTCCGCGGTGGCCTTGTCCTCGACCCTGATCCGTCGACGAGTGCTCAGCGGCTTGCCAGTGGGCCTCGTGGGCCTCCTGGCAGGTGGGTAGGCAGGCGGCGGCGGCATGGCGGCGGCGGCAACAAGGTGGCTGTTACCGCCGGCGGCGATGGGCAGATGCCTGGGGCGGGCGGCAGAATAGGTGGTACTGGGCGCGACCAAAACGTGGGCAGTCTTGATGGTTGGTCCGGGCGCAGTGGGTACCAAACAAATCCAACTACGGTTCGCTGATATGAAAGTACACTTATAAATAATCAAATGAGACACAACCATGGTGTAATTCAGAAACGGTATAGCGCCATCTAGTGAAAATCAAAAGTAAATTACTTATATTCTAAACAGTGATCTTTATAGTTGCCACAACCGCTTTAATTAAGTAACCCATGTTCTAGCAAAATAAAACTCATTCATTCATTCATTCATCCATTAGACGAGCCTACTCGAATCTAGGGCGAAATTATGCGCACCAAATCCTGTTAGAATCCTGACGTTGCGACTGCAATCGGTATGGAATTTGACAGACGATTGGAATTGATCAGGATTTGGTGCGCGTAATATAGGGCTGAAAGGTATGTGGCGAGCCTGCTGGGATATGACAGGTATTTGTGCGAGCCTATTCGGATATGAAAGGTATGTGGCGAGCCTGCTGGGATATGACAGGTATTTATGCGAGCCTACTCGCTGCCGTGCTATGACAAAACACTGCAACTTGAAAACAGATGTTTTTGCGAAAACGCAAAAAACGTTTTTTTTCTAAAATAACGCATAAATATGTGAAATTGTAAGGTATTACTTTGAAATTTTGATATGTGTATAATAATAGCACACGTAATTAAGCCGTAGCAAAATTATATTAAAAAGTATATTAGTTTTGAATTTATAGCTTAAAAAGTTTTATGTCACGGCAAAAGGGTCTAGCTAAATAGAATAATTGTGTTGACAAAACACTGCAACTTTAGGTGCAGTGTTTTGCCGAAATAGTTGGTAAGGAAAATAAGTGGGCGATGTTTGTGAAATAAGGCAACAGATTACCAAGATAACATTCATCATCATCATCATCATCATCATCAGCCGGTGTCAGTCCACTGCTGGACATAGGCCTCTCCCAAGACACGCCACTGAGCTCGATCTAAGGCTCTTCTTTCCCAGTCACTGCCCACCGCTTTGCGAATGTCGTCGCTCCACCTGGTCACAGGGCGTCCTACGCTACGTTTGCCGATTCGCGGTCTCCACTCTAGGACCAGTCTTCCCCAACGGTTATCGGTCCTGCGGCAGATATGACCAGCCCACTGCCACTTCAGTTTGCTAATCCGTTCAGCTATGTCGATCACTTTGGTTCTCTGGCGAATTACTTCGTTTCGGATTTGATCCCGCAGAGAAACCTAGCATAGCTCTCTCCATAGCTCGCTGAGCGACTTTAAATTGGTGGACTAGTCGAACCGTGAGTGTCCACGTTTCGGCCCCGTATGTCATGACGGGTAGGACGCACTGATTAAAGACTTTTATAGATAACATTACTTTTACTTAAAAAACCATAAAAAAACTTAAAATCTATTATCTTTCATTGGAGAAATCAGGAACATCACTGACAACTATGTTTTCATAAAACTTACTACGCGATTGTGGCGTAGTTTCGCACAATTTGAGGAGTTCTACCTTGTTTGCCTCACAAATGCCTCTTGGCTGTGTCTGCTTCTCAACCTCGAACCTCGTTTAACAGACTTCTGTTTTCTTGTATAAGTCGGTTCATATCATCTTAACTTATTATTTTCAAAAATTTTATCTCTGTGTAATTAGTGTAATCGTCGCTTTGGCAAAAAGAGAACGATTCTCTACCTTGAATTCAACCATTTTAAATCTCTGTATATTTAGGCCATTTGGATATTTTATCTTGCTCTCGGTTTGAATCATATACATGTATTTATGTGACAATACCAGGTTATCAACATTCTTTCTCCACTCTTCTATTTTCTCAGTGAAGTCTTGGAAATAATAGACTTCAAAACTGCTGTTCAGTTTATTTGTAATGCTATGTACTTGATCTGCAGCAATATATTCGATCACAATACTTTCGATAGTCGTTGAGGGATCGTTAACTACTTTGATCAGTGCAGAAAAAATACCTTATTTTTATTCTGAGCGTTGTAATTGTCTACAAAAAGTAGACATGCTTAAGGTCTCTGCAATATTTCAGTAAAAAGTTTATGTAAGTGCTTGTTCAGTATATTGGAATGATGTATTGGCATCAATGAGTTCTTGTGCAACCACTGGTTGTGCTTGGTTAGCAGTGGGCATAAGCAGATCAAGATCCATAGGTAATTCATCATTCGGTGAAAGTGCTGTTTGCCAGTCTTCTATATCGGGTGAAGTATTCGGTTGTAAGTTTTGCGCACATGATGTAGGTTCACTCGATGAGATTGGTCAGTGGTGGGTTGTACGGTAGAACTTATAGATTTACCGGCTGAAGTTGAGCAGACAAAGTGTTCACTAGTTGTGGCGGAACAAATCTCTTCTTCATAGGGTATTGCAACCCCAGGCCAATAGAAAAACGTTGTGATGTTGTCACGACAAAACACTGCATCTAAAGTTACCTGGTATCAAATATCAGCGAGTTTGTTGTGACAAAACACTGTACCTATAGAAGCAGTATTTTATCGAAACAGCTTTCTAAGATTTTCGATATACAGTCTAAATTGCTTTGAACAACTACCGTATTCATAATACTTTTTAAATGTCATCTCATTTACCCTACGTCGAAGAATCGATTTATTCGTGTTATCACAAAACACTGTATCTATAGTTACAGTGTTTTGTCATAGCATGGCAGCTCAGATCTGAAAGTTTATTGGCGAGCCTGCAGGGATATGACAGGTATTTGTGCGAGCCTACTCGGATCTGAAAGGTATTTGGTGAGCCTGCTGGGATATGACAGGTAGGGTATGACTCACTTTGATCTGGATCTTGGCTAATGGAGCGCATCGGGTTTAGCTCCAAACATAGCTTTTCGGCACCAAATATAGGATGGTCTTGAACAGAAATGACGGATGCGTCATGTGAGTCATACTCGTATTTTACAGGTATTTGGAGAATCTATTCGGATTTGAGAGGTATTTGGAGTGCCTACTTGGATGTGAGAGAAATTTGGCAAGCGTACTCTGGATCCGATGGAACGGATTTTAAATCCGGTTTGGCACTAAACATAGGATGTATGAAAAGAGTGACGTGTCTTTTGAGGAGGCCTATGCAGCAGTAGACACAGCTTTGGGCTGAGGGTTCCATTAGCCCAGAGTTCACCTTTATTTGTAGACAAAAGAAAACATTTAAATTGCCTTAAAAACATAGAGTTAACAATTATTTCACCTTAAATTTATGTCAACCTTCTCGACTCTCTATTTCATGCTTAAGGGACAAAGTACGCCGCTGTAACACCATTATTTCGGTTTGTTGGGTAGCGTGTAAGACCCAACACGTTGAGTTTGCAGCCCACACTACTTTAGATAATTGACTTTAAAAAGGTACTGTTAAGAAAAGAGATTAGCGGCTAAGCACGTTGTATACGGGTAAACGGTGCGAGTAGTAAGCCTGAGTGATCTTAAGAAACGCCGAATTTGTGTATTTATGTGGGTAACAATATCAGACCCTATCTGGAGCGGAGATTTTGGGAGGAAACCTGTTTTTGTGAAGTTTTGTCAGACCTATGACGCTAACCCCCAGTTGCTGGTACACCAACTATCTGTTAATAAATAAATAAATAAATAAATAAATAAATAAATAAATAATGTAATGTTAACAGCTCGGAGAATTTATGGCCGTTGGGGTAAAAAGTTCTGACCTGGTGACCGCGGACCAGATGACGCAGCGTTGGCAGGCCCTCCACCAGATTGGACCAGATTTGGAAAAGCACGAGGGAGGCCTATGTCCACCAGTGGGCGTCAAATGACTGATGATGATGATGATGAACAGCCTGTCAGTGAAAAAAAAACATATTTTGTTAGGTTTCCGTACCCAGCTCCTATTACTAAGACTCCACTGTCCGTCTGTCTCTCTGTCACGAGGCTGTATCTCATGAACAGTGATAGCTAGAGAGTTAAAATTTTCACAGATTATGTACTTCTATTGCCGCTATAACAAAAATACTAAAAACAGAATATAATACATATTTAAGTGGGGCTCCCATACAACCGTTACTGTTTTTTGCTCGATATGAATAATGGACACCTGAAATGTTCACAATGTAGTTGTATATTCACTTTGAAATTAAGTAATTAAATTAAAAATCGCGAGTCCGACTCGCACTTGGCCGGTTTTTACGGACCGTTTTTGCAAAAAGTGTCAGACCAATCTCTCAGTCATGTTAATGGTGATATTAAGCACCCATGACCGTGTACCTGAGACAAATAACCCAAGACTAGGTTGCATTAACGTCGAAAACGTCCGTTCTTGGCATAAATGCTATCTCGTCCAAGGTCCGTGATTCTAGCGCCATTCCTTGTTCTCGGCGCCTCGCGCGATTTGACCTTTTTCGCGAGAGATTCCTATTTAATTTGCGCAGGTTATATCATGGGATATAACCAATGGTATGACCAACAGAGGATATAGAAGAAGAAGAAGAAGAAAAAACATTTATTATAAAAACAGTGCACACGCCACAATAACAAAACAAAAAAACAACAAAGAAAATATTTCAACAGAAATGTTATAAAAAAGAAAGGAAAACGAAAGGTCACGGCGTGTCACTGCTGCTATAAATGACAAATGACTCAGCAGTATGCTGAGGGTCAAGCCTTCAGCGCTGATTTTCAGTCAGTGCCAGGAGTTACCCCGCGAGCGTCACATACCGCGGTGTGGTACAACCGTGAGCAATACTATATATAGTAGAATACTATGTAATACAGAATAATACTCGTGATTATATGCAATAGGATACGTATTATGTATACAGCATGAAACATATACTTAAATTGTTTTTATTAAGCCACTGAATAAACTACGATATACTCAAATAAAATCATACACAAATGAATAACCAGCTATATAGCCAGCTTAAAGTATGTTTAAAAATTATGAATATTATTAAATTTATATGTAAATAAATATATATAATACATACATAGGTACGCTTAATTAAAGAAAAATAAATAAAAATATATAGATATCTACGGGCTGAAGATGATTATGACGATGACGCCATTGGAATTACATTATACGACTACGTAATAGAGGCAAATAACGAGCTAAAATTCTATTGAATGAGTGTGTTTTGGACTTCAGGTCGAGGATAAGTGATTGTATTATTGTTATTAATATTATCAAAATAACGCTAAGAAACATCTGTCGAGCAAAAAATAAAACAAAAGGTGAAATAGCCAGGAAACAAACTCTGCCTCGTTATATTACCTAATAAATTAAACTTTAATAAAAAGCAGACGGTTGCCATCAAATTATGTCCTACGCCATGAGCCTCACGGAATTAAGTAAATTATATTTAAATTAATAGGGTTCGCCTAAACGCAGTTTATGAGAGCGCGTTTCCATTGTCGCCTTCTTTTGAAACAAAGTTGCGTGCTCAGTAATTAAACGCACTATTATATAACCCTGTAAATTAAAGAAAAGCACTGGATAATCATTTGCTTCTCGCATTTACAATAATGCCGTCCATATTTTGTGAGAGAGAGGCCAATAGTTATTCAATAATAATAATAATTTAACAGTTTACATAATAAATAATCGTCCATATAAACAGGCGCGGATACAGCCTCCAAAAAAGGTTGTGGTCAAAGCCACCTGAAAATTGGCCAAGTGCGAGACGGAGCCAAGTACCTACTTTGCTGCGCAGCGAATCACGCACGCGCACGATTCATTGTTAGGGTTCCTTACCCAAAGGCTAAAAACGGGACCCTATTACTAAGACTTCGCTGTCTGTCTGTCCGTCCGTCCGTCCGTCCGTCCGTCTGTCTGTCTGTCACCAGGCTGTATCTCAAGAACCGTGATAGCTAGAGAGTTGAAATTTTCGCAGATTATGTTTTTCTGTTGCCGCTATAACAACAAATACTAAAAACAAAATAAAATAATGATTTAAGGGAAGCTCCCATACAATAAACGTGATTTTTTTGCTGTTTTTTTTATCTTTATGTCTAATGTTGTATAGATAATGGTACGGAACCCTTCGTGCGCGAGTCCGACGTTTTTTATTTGATTAAGGTATTGGACATGATATCTCAATAGATAGTGAAAGTGTGACGTCACAAGTCCATAAGGCTTGTGGGCATGACCATCGTGCCCACAACGGTGGATCCGCGTTTGCCTATAAATGTAGGCAACTAAGTAGTTGCCTTTCTTATACTAACAATACTATAAAAAATAAAAATAAATGTATTTAACCATAAGCGAGACATTTTAAAGTATCATAAGAAACAGTCCTAAATGTAGATATTTACGTACAATACATACATTTTCCACTGCAGCCCCACCACAGGTGGGCCCCACACTAGGCAATTATCGTGGGTTGCCATTGTAATAATGGTTAAAAGCCACGCATCACAATCACTTGTTCCGGTCCCAAACTAGGATACCCTGTATTATGGTATCCGGACAGGTACATCGCAAACGTGGAAAAAACAACAAGACTGAGGCCGTTTTGTACAAGCTAAAGCCTCAGTAGGCATCGAACCCACGGATTTCGAAGTCAAAAGTAAAAATTCACAAATACAGTTTATTTACTGATACTTTTATTGCACTTAAAAATAATTTATTTATTTTATTTATTTATTGCCAAAAAACTTAAAGCTAACATCACAGGGAATCCCTATTGCGTTAACAAGTTTTAGAATTAATTATTCTAATTAACTTAAAGTAACCTAATCCATTTATAAACTAGCATTAATAGACACACAAAATACTACTTACTATAACACAACACAAAAAGAGTGACTTTTGTAAATTCATTCAGAGAACAAAAAAATAAATCTGTACTGCGACTCGGTTTAACGTGCCTAAAGTCCGTGTGAGAGGTGCGTTCCGTAGCAGACAAGTGCGCGCGCGCATTCGCATAAATCGTACAGTTGCGTATTACTTGTGAATTTGTAGTAGCAAACCACTCGTTACCCGCGAAGGAAAATATTATCATTAAACTTGAGCGTCTGTTCACAAGCTAACACGTCCTGCTCCTACTCTAGGAACATAGAGTATGTAATAGTAACTAGGCGAGGACATCACAAACATGGAAAAACACCCCAGACTGAGGCCATTTGTACAAATAACGGCGGCCCTCAGTGAGAATCGATCCCACGGCCTCCGGTATGGTAATCAGATGTGATTCTGCTAGACCAACGAGGCAGTATAAAAAATGTAAAAATGTATAAATCGTGGCGCAGCGGTAGTGCATCTGCATACCATGCGAGAGGTCCCGGGTTCGAATCCCGGCTGGGGACAAAAAAAAACCCCAGGTCTTGGATGTTTACATGTTTGTGATGTCGCTGTTTCTGGTTCCCATGACACAGGGTATCCTAGTGTGGGGCCAGAAGCAATGTATGTGCCTGTATATATATGTTTATGTTTGTTTATGTTTATATCATCACTGCTGGGTATAGGCCTTTCCCCCCAAATGCCATCTCTCGCGGTCCCTTGCCATCCTCATCCATAGACCCTCAGTCGACTCAACGACATCGTCCGACCATCGGGCCGCTGGTTTGCATACTGACCCTCGTCCTCTTCTGTGCATGGTCGCCACTCTGTGATTGCCCTGGTCCTCCTGCCGTCTTCCCGCCTCGCCAGGTGTCCCGCCCATTGCCATTTCAGTCTCGAGACTCTTTCGCCAATGTCGTCGACCTTTGTCCGGCGACTGATGACAACATTGGGCACCCGATCTACGAGTCTGAGACCTAGCGGGGCTCGCTCCATAGCTTTGTGCTACTTTAATACGGTGCATATTCTGCTTTAAAATATATAGACATAAATAAAATATTAAAAAATCTACAAAAAATATAAAATTATCATAGGTGGAACAGTGGGCCCGTACCCCAGCGCTATCCCATTTAGCGGGCTCCACTCGCTGATGGGCTAAGTGGGTGTTTAAATCGTCATTTCGAGGTAATTCCCTCACGGGGTACGCCCCCTCGTTTCATATTTGGAAACTTTCAAACGCGATCCGTCATAACCTGCCTGGTTGTTGAAAAAAAGTTTAAATATGTTGGATTCTATTTTCGAAATTAGGTTGTGTAAGGAGGTTATGTTTTTGCTCTCGGTACTTTTTGGTGGGTCAGCGAGATGAAGGAGACAAAACTTTTTGACGTTTAAGCTTTTTAATTCTGTTTTCTTTCGTTTTCCTTTTTTGGACCTTTTCAGTTAGCAAACTGCAGGAAAACGCTCGTACTGAGCGTAGTACACTGACCTCAATGGTGCCTACTTATCGTGAAGGGTAGTGGCATGACGAGTTTCACGTTTGATGAAAAATAAAAAATAAAGTTTTTCCATAATAACAATGAATTTTAATCTTTTGTTTTTTTTTTCCTCAACGGCTGGTCCGTTTTTATCAAATAATAATATGAGATATCTCAAACAAAAACTGAAATGGTGTTTAGACTCAGGGTTGATTAGAAAACGTTCAGAATTTAATGGAAAATGTGTCTATTATCGTTAAAGTAATTTTATTTGATGTAAGACACCAAAAAATATTTTTACGAGTTTTTATTTTTTTGTTTTATTTTCGCCGATGTGCTTTATGGCACAAATACAATTTCAACACAAATAAACTATTTAATTAAGCCAACTACTTACCGTGTTAACTGAAATGTACAAAAAAATTCACGTAGAAGAGTTTGCACACATAGAAGTATCACAACTCTCAAGTACAGTCAGCCTCAACTGTTGCTGACTGTACAGACCCGTTTTAACCGCACCACGAATAAGCTTGTAACAGACTACCACTTATGTCTAATCAATTGGAAATTAATTTCAAATAAGCGAGCGCTGTGCACACAACGAACTGACAATTATTCGGTCCAATAATCCGTCTTGAAGCCGTGCTGAATGTACGAAAAAAACTTAGTGAAGGCTGAATAATTGTTGATTATGATTAGTGTAAGATGAGTGTAAGCTTAAGGCCTGTTTATACGAAGAGAGCTTGTCATTTCAGTGAGTTACAACTTCCTTACAAAATGTTTTATTTAGTTTACATATTTCTACAGTTAGTATAAAACATACATGTTTGCCAGTTTTGAAAGTGAAAGTGAAAATATTTTATTGACCACAAATTTGACAACAATAGTTGTCTTCATTCATATTTTGTGGTAAAAAGGAACGGGCTCAGCTTTATTGCCGTGACTGCATGCGTAGTCACAGCGCTGGTTTTCAGCCCGTCCCTTCACTTTGACACTACGCGCCATCGGCATCGCCCACGATGACTTTTGAAAGGGCTTCTAATCGCGTTTTGTGACATTTTTGAGAAGCGATGTAAACACGCTGCAGCCTCTGTGCTGCAGCATAGCATATGTATTAGCTGTAGCTTCCATTTTTACGAAAGTGCTGCGTCCGCATTTGAATTCACGCGCGCGGTCACTCTCTGAAAGTTACGCCATGGATGGACGGAAATGGCGAGACGAACTTTCAACTTTTTTTCTCGAATGGGAGACGAGGGAAAGAGGTGGAGAATCGTGGGGAGGCCTTTGCCCAACAGTGGGACACAGACCCGGCTATAAAAATGTCTTGCGTTTTTATGCCATGTCCGCTGTCTTTCATTACTGAAATGCAGTAAATAGCCTTCAGTAAGCTTTCCACTTGAGAACCGCTCAAGTCACAAACGAGCAACTCCCCTCACGATGTAATAGAGCCTTTAGACCCAACGAAAGAAACAAAGTCACGCGATGGAATGGAAGGAGAAATAATTCGGGCATTAGATTATAAACAGCCCCACTTTACAGCGATTACCTTCCGTGTAATAACTTCACATTAAACCGGCCCTATTAAACTGAGATTAGAATCGCTGGCTTTTGGGAAATTATTAAGTTTAAAGTGGGCCGGACGAGTTAATGATTTTACTGCTATGAGGTGCATCTTTTTAAACTATGCTGTATGTAGGGTGTAATGACGAGTTCTTTGACTGCCTCATTGGTCTAGCGCTATCACGTCTGATCGTAATGCCAAAGGTCGTGGGTTCGGTTCCCACTGGGGGCCGCCGTCCATTTGTACAAATGGCCTCAGTCTGGGTGTATTTCCATGTTTGTGATGTCCTTGCCTGGTTACCATAGTACAGAGTATTCTAGTATGGAAGCAGGACAAGTGATTGTGTGGAAGTTATTATTATTATATTTTGTGTACAGTAAATATCACGTTTAAGTCCGTGATTTTAGCACTTTTTGAAACATTACCTGTAGTCTCAGATCACCTACAACATACTTCGTGCGGCTTTTTGCTAGTTTTTTTTTTTATTTTTTGTTATTCAGGAAACAAACGGTACAGTGTTGATCTTATGTCAACATCATCATCAGCCAAACATCAAACGTAATTTTTTTAAACGTAAGAATATAGAATATTAAGTTCTATATTCGCTTCAAAAATAAATTATTAAATTAAAATAAAATAAATATTTAAGAGGGCTCCCATGCAACAAACATGATTTTTTGCGTCTTTTTCTCGATCTTTGTGTCTAATATTGTATAAAAAATGGTATGGAACCCTTCTTGTGGGAGTCCGATTCGCACTTGGTCGTTTTTTTTTTTCAGAATCGTCGATAGTGCGTGCGTTGACCCGAAACGCGCTTGACCGTCTTCAGCAAACGCAAACACCCATGGCGAAATTAAATTGGACACTGTTTAGTTGTTCCATTATTTAGTTTAATGGCAGTAACAACAAACACTTAAGTATAATTTTATAGACGTAATGGCGGGAGCGGGACGGCGCGAGAGGCGTGAGAGGGTGAGTGGTGGAGCTTATTTGTTGGTGTTAAGGGGATGGCGGTGAAGGAAAACATTGTGAGGAAATCAGATAAGATATATAAGGAAAAATATACCTCAGCGCTTGAAATTGCCAATCCGCGTTGGGCACGCGTAGTAATTACGCCCATACTCTCTCTCTCTCTCTCTCTCTGAAAGAAGGCCTGTGCCCTGCGGTGGGACGTATGTAGGCTTCATAAAAAAGGCGATGTTGTGTAAGATAAGCAGCCTTCGACGTCCCACTTCCTTTCTCGAAGAAAGAGAAATACAATTATATAAAAAAAAATATATTCACCACCAAATTAAAGTTAGATAAACTTAACATAATCCAGCCTGTTACCGTTAGACCGATCTTATTTATAAAAGACGCGATTCCTTAAAACGCCGAGTAAGATAGTCTGTGATGGAGATTTTACAGGGAAAAGTCGTAACCACAGATTAAATAAACTGATTCTGAGGAGTGCTTTAGAGGAATCGTGTTTTTATAAATAAGCCCATAAGTTTTGAGGTTTTTTGTCCATTTATTCTCCCAAAACGATCTAGATTTTGAAAAAAACACCTAGTTCTCGATGTAACGTTCATTAAGTCACAGTTTCTGTTTGATTATGAATAACTACGATTATGAACAGATTAAGAAAACTTTGATTTTGATTTTTGTGAAGGTTTTGCTCTGAACTAAGGCGGCTCCGGAATAATTGAAAGCTCCCCTTAACTAACCTCCCATGTTTGCGTGTTCACATACACAAGGGAGCGTTGTAACAACGTGCTAACATAGAGCGAATTGTGTAACCGCCATGACTATCAGGGGCGCGTTTCTTAAACTACAAGTCTCATTTTCAGTTCCATGTACATTTCGTGGCTGATTCTTACTTGTACACCGAACGGTCATAGTAAGCCATGAATTGTAGTTGTAGGAAATAGGGCTACAGTCACGCCAGCTTTAGGATCTCTATTACACTGTCTATCTTCGTTATGGTGAAGCTTTTCATGTAATTATCAATCATACATACATAAACTCACGCCTGTATCCCGGAAGGGTAGGCAGAGTCCAGAGTTTATCAGTTGCCACGGTTCCGACAAACCTCTTTCGTTTATCGACATTCATTAGTTACTAACATAGCCATAAGTTCTTATTTTTTACTAATATAATATGGATACGTGTGTCTGAAATCAATAAATTATTATTATTATTAGCCTTTCACGCATGCCAGTTTTGGGGAATTTAAGTAGGTACCGTGCCCGGGAATATTGCGTATATGCCCGGGAACGAATGTAAAACCATCAAATTAGTGTATTATAATGTATTGGATACCTCCCGCGTATTGTAAATATGACAATGAGGTATGTCCATGCAGCGGTAAGTTGTAGACTTAGTCTTTAAATAGGAGAGAGACGTAATGATGGCTCAATCGCCATGCTAGGCAGGCGATAGCAATCGTAGTAATTTCGCACTGAGTTCTTCGTGACTTGCTGACAATTCTTTGGCTTACTTTTGAGGGTTACCCCTTTGGTCAAAAACTTCGTCGGCTATTGTTTTCTCTGATAGTTTCAGAGTCTGTAAGTATAGGGATGTAAA
Organism: Yponomeuta malinellus; assembly: GCA_947308005.1. Classification (NCBI taxonomy): domain Eukaryota; kingdom Metazoa; phylum Arthropoda; class Insecta; order Lepidoptera; family Yponomeutidae; genus Yponomeuta; species Yponomeuta malinellus. The sequence continues at coordinate 2,521,859 of OX371016.1, read as the reverse complement.
AGATATATAATATTGCCGGTTTCTGAACTGAGAATTTTACTAAATAAATAGCATTAAATAGAGTAACTGATACTTATATGTTTACTTAGTGATATTTTGATATTAGAAAATATGTGTTGAAGCTCTGCCCATGACACTGTTATAAGTTTTTTTTCAATATTGTTGTTTCGTCCCTGTTAGATTATGACATTGGAAAGAACAATTAAAAGCCATTGTTATGGTGGCCTGTTCAGGTGTTTTAGAATTCTACAGATAATTAAATAACTGCCTTCACTCCTATCACTTGCCTGGACACAAAAGCCATGATGGCTATCGACGTTATACAATCCCGCCGCCACTTGAGAATACGCCTACTCTTCACCTGTGTAGTGGTGCAGTGCGCAGGTATGTGTAAGCGCGAACAAGTTGTTTGTTCAGAGATTTAATACACGGTGAATTTCTTTGCGTTACCTGCGCAGGGCTTGGGCGGGGGAGGAAGTAAGTGAGATTTTGTGGATGTATTTTGTTTTTGCAAGAACCGATAAAGAGAGCTTAGGTTTTATCTTCTTACTTAGCTTATTTGCAAGAATTATTGTTCTACCGTGCCCGGGAACATTGCGCCTATACCCGGGCCCTTAAAAGTGAACAAATAATTATTACTGAGTTGACCGGACCAAATGGCACATAGGTAAATCATTTTTTTATACATTTCTACTGATATGATTTGTTTATGATTAAGTGAAGTAATTTTTGGAAACGAATTCTATGTCACCTCACAGTTATGAATGAAAGAAAATGTGACTTCCACTTAGTAAATTTATCATTTTAGTCGATCACTCTGGACAAGTTATATTTTATTTAATGAACGCATTAAAATAAAACTTAACAATTTTATAAATGAAATTGTTTCAGCTAATTTCAAATATGCCTGAAGCCTGTACATCAATGTTCATTATAATTCGAAGGCCTAAGAGATTAAAGCAAATCATAAAGAACTAAACTTGAAAAGCTCAGCTACCACCTTTTGCGCGAGCCCAACTTAATTGGATATATCATAGGCGTCTGTTTGCGCATGCCAATTGATTGCAACTTAACAACATGCCAGCAAATTGCTAACACGATCGACAGAGACAGCTGCAGTTTACAAGCTGGGAAATCACTTGAGTATGAAAGAGATAGGGATGTCTCAGGTGGTGCGCCACGAAGAGAATGATCCCATGATGGCGATGTAACGACGCCGTGCTGAATTTTAAAAAAGGAACGTATTTTTTCTTTTTTTCGCAAAGGGCTATTATTTTTGTTTAAAAGCGTTTAATCACGTCGCGTCGTCTGCTTTAAGTGAGATCGTTAACGGCCAGGATCTTTTCTAAATCATTTATTATAATTGATCAATAAAATGTTAATTTTTATAATTATCCTCGTTTTTCTTTATTCAAATTTTGAGCGCACGGCAATTATTGGCGTTCATTTGTTTTCTTTCTTCTTTTTGGGATTTTTAAGTTTGGAACGGGTTCTTCTTTATTTCATTACGAAACAGAAGCTGCTCTACAGCATTACAGTACAGTACCTACTCAACGACTAACATATAGAGACAGCATTACAAGTAACCGGAAGACTGTCATAATAACTAATTGATGAATTAAGAAGGTTTGAGCTAATGCAGCTATTTAACGCGTTCTTGGCACATTCAGGCTCGGTTTTCAAATAAAAATAAGACAATTTCCAAATATTTTTTTTAAGTTATTGAGGAATTCTTACAGAAGTATAATGTAAAATGAATAAAATAAAATAAAAATATATTTAATAAACCCATCCACTCACTCATGTTACAAGACAAAATCCAAACATCTACACATCCAATTTATTATGTATGATATCAGACGAACATGATATTATAGATTATTTCATTATATTGCCATTATGAAAATTAAAAGTGTTCAAAATGTCAATTTTATTTTATCAATTGCATTATTATTATTTTTTTTTGCCGTTATACAGGATTTATGCATAGCTCGGCAACACAGGCTAATCTATAAATTTAAGTAATTTCATGTAACTATTCTTATTTGTAGATCCTTGCAATATTATTGGTCTTTAAAAAAATATACGTGTCGAATTGATAACCCCCTCCTTTTTTGAAGTCGGTTAAAAAACTAAAAACTATTTTGCAGAACTTTATAGAACGTTTTTGCAGTTAGTCTATATTTTTTCACCATAGAGGAAGCAGAGAATAGTTTTTAGGGTTCCGTACCCAAAGGGTCATCATCATCATCAGCCTATGCTTGTCCACTGCTGGACATAGGCCTCTCCTATAGCACGCCACTGAGCACGGTCCTCGGCTACTCTCATCCAGCTCTTGCCAGCCGCCCTAAGGGTAAGAGACCTTATTACTAAGACTCCGCTGTCCGTCCATCCGTCTGTCACGAGGCTGTATCTTATGAACCGTGATAGTTAGACACTTGAAATTTTCACAGATGATGTATTTCCGTTGCCGCTATAACAAGAAATACTAAAAACAGAATAAAATAATTATTTAAGGGGGGCTCCCATACAACGAACGTGATTTTTGTGCCGTTTTTTGCTCGATATTAATAACGGTAACAGAAAGACGCTTGAAATGTTATATAAAGGAACCCTTGGCCACATTTGTGATCGGAAGTGTCATCAGGATAGAAAGAGTTGGTAAATAGAGTTGCTACAACTTAGTTAATAAAGGTTAACATGCTAATCGAAGTCCTGCGTTCAAAATTATTAATTAGAAATACTCGCATAATTATTGAATAAACCGCTACATGAACTCAAAATCAATAACATTTCGTTGATTGAAACAAATAAATAAAACGCAGGATAAAAGCATAAAACAAATGTGCGATCGTTTGTTACTACGGAGTGCGAAATTTAACTTATTGGCACATGCAGACCAAACGTGGACGTTTGACTAATACTGCGAAGGTATTCTTGGATAATTGGTCTCGAAAAATTCGTAAGAATAATGGTTTGTGGTGTCCAAACAGAAAATCTCTTGAATTTGTAACGTAATTAAAGATTTTATTAAAGAAGAAAATTACAAATAGGTTGACAGTTTTGCCAAACTAAGCAGCAGTTTATCGGCAGTTGCAGCCAGAATACAGTTGGAGAAGACTGTACAAGGCGGGCTGCAATTTTTTCTAAAGTTCCTTTAAAAAATATATTTACAAGCTGACCAATCGTCGATATTTGAATAATACTGTGAAGGTATTTCGCGTATGGGCTCGTAAAATTCGTTAGAATAGTGCGTTGAGCTGTCCTAATAGTAAAAACTCTGGGATGAAGTTGGAAAAGACCAATTAGACCTAGCATAAGCAGCCTAAATACGTCCTACTGTAGGGCACAGGCCTTCTCTCAGCGAGAGAGTATGGGCTTAATCACCACGCGTGCCCACCGCGGATTGGCGATTTCAAGCGCGGAGGTAAGTATATGAATAGCTCAGACACTCAGGTTTCCTCACGATGTGTTAGCGAGTGGTATTGCTACTATAACTTTACAAATGTACATAACTTAGAAAACAAAGTCATAGGTACATGCCAGCACTGGGGATCGAACCTGGGTCTCCCGCTTCCGAGTCCAATGTTCTACCCACTAGGCTACCACCGCTACCAATTAGGCATAGGCTAATGAAAAATATATACAGGGTGTATGAAAATCTCACTGTACATCCGAAAATAGGGAGTTCCACTGATCAATTTCAACAACTTTTACTAAAAGGAAACCTTTGCTTTGCTTTTGAGAAAAAAAATATGAGCTATTCCACACATTTTACGTAATGTCGCAAGTGGTGACTTTTGTAGGACACAGCCGATAGTTTTATTCGTACTTTCTATGTTTCTTAACTTTTTGTAAAACTTTTTGAGATGTAAATGGGGAGATGTATAGGTAAATTTATAACTGGTGAGAGCGCAGAGGTCGAATCCCGACCTCTCATTCGAGAGGTCGTGGGTTCGAAACATACATTTGTGAAGTTGTGTAGCAATGCTAACGGTGAAGGAAAACATCGTAAGCAAAACCTAAGTGTCTGAGATCTGCACATACCTAAGTGCTTGACATTGTGAATCCGCGTTGGGCACGCATGGTAATTAAGCCTATACTCTCTCTCTTTCTGAGAGACGCCTGTACCCTGGAGTAGGATCTATATAGACTAAATAAAAATGGGGATTTTGATGCACCCTGTATACACTTTTTATTGTTTTCTGGTGTATAAGAAAAAATACTCTTATTTTAACGTATCCTATTTTAACGCAACGTATGGCCAAATGGCCAGGTGATGTGGTAGAGTTGATAGAGGATCCATGGATGCGTATTGAAAGATACAGCAAAAAAAAAAGAGTCGGGGAAAGGCAGATGGCAGAAGAGTGCTGATAATGGTAATGATTATGTGATTAACTCATCAAAATACACGGGCAAGGTAATAAGAGTGCTGACTTTTGTTTGGTGCTCATAAGGCTTAGGCTACTTTCCTCTACAAATTACACAGTCGGGGTGAAACAAATTTACGCCTTGTCTGCATAACATTAAAAGAATGCGAGAGACTGTTTGTTACTTTGTCACTTTTACGTAGCAACAGAATAACGGATTACATCATTTTTGTGCCGACATATATTGCGTCGTAGATTGCTATGGTCGGATACAGCAGCAAGATAGCTAGTTTATATAGCTATTGTCAGTGAGTATATTGTTAGTTTGTCTTTTTTTATGTAGCAACGGAACAATATTTTTCACACCGACATATTTGAACCGATATTTGCTACCATATTACCCAGAGTGGGAATAAAACAGTATAACCCGACCGTTCGCGCCCAAAGTCCAAACTCGAACCAACCGAAATACAAAATACAAATATCGATTCACACTCGAGCATATTATATCGAAGTAAATAAATATCGTTCGCAGTGCACTAAACTAAATGAAGGTACAGAAGAACCAACATACAAATGAACCAAAATCGTATACACAGAACTAAAATGCGCAATTTCAGAAACACGTCAGTTGGAATTTGTCAGTAAAATTTATGTTTGGCAACTTTTTTTTGACTATATTCAGTTTTTTTTTATAAATTTTATATGGTTTTACGGTTTTTCTGCTTCTTAATGTGTGTTTAAATAGTGCTTTAAACCATGTTGTTAATTAGAACAGTTATGCGTCTATTATGCCAATTATTTACTTATTTATTCACTGGATAGGTACTATCACGTAGTTAGAGCGCGTTATGCAATTTACATTGTAACTTAAATTCATACGTAATTTCAATACTCTAATTGATTTCTTTTATTTTATTTTTATTTTATTTATTTAACAGAAATCCACAACAATACAATTACAGTAAACAATAGATTCTTAATAATTTTTACATGCAGCCAATGATGGATTTTACTATGTAGGTTAGATAATTATATTTTACTTATTTTAACTAATTCTAATAATGTATTCTATTGTATTGAATCTAGGTACATGAAGATCATTCTCAGCCAAAAAGTGGCGTGCCCTAGAGGAGGCCCGTGCCCAGCAGTGAACGAATACGGGCTAATTGAAATTACATATGAAAATCTAAAGTCTAAAATATAAAAACCAGTATCAATCATCTCACATTACCAATAGTAGTAATTTCTTCGGTATCATTAAACCACATTCAATTAAAAAAGTTAAAATTCACAGTTTATTTTTATTTTATTTTCTTACAACCATTAAACTATACGCGGTGGATTTATAAGAATAATATTACCATAAAATTTTAAATTTGAAATGCTTTATGGAGACGTTTTAAATATCGATACTGGTTTGCAAACAATGGCATTGTTGGGGTGCACGATTTCGGCTATAAAAACGGTACTTCTGTGAAAAATATTGCCGTCGATATTTTTTACTATACGAACAAAAAAATATCGATCCGCTCATAAAATTATTTGCAGGCATTTATAATACTGCAGTCTCATTCATTTGTTAGCACGCTTCTGCCCGGGTAGTACAATGGCGCGAGTCACTCGTTGTGCGGCGCTAAAATGTCAGAATTTGACAATTAATATACTGGAAGTCGCGACTTTTCACCATAAGACCCGCGACTCGCGTCATCGTGCTAACATGCCAACCGAACGAATACCAACGAACGCAAATGTACGAACAGTGTAAGTGAGATGTAGGTTCGATTCCCGCTGTAAGCCGCCGTGCTTAATACAACCAGACTGATGGTATTTGTGCAAATGTAGAAATTTTCGTATTCCATGTGTATTACCGTATTTGTGGTGTGCTTGACTGGTTCCCATAGTAGGTATCCCAGTTTGGGATACGTGATTGTGTTGTGTAGAAGTTATTATAAAAGAAATAAAATAAAAATACGTTTACATCCTCTCTACCTTACATTTCGTTTGACACAACAATTTTCAACCATAATCTTTCACGTACTGGCCGTCGATCCTGTTGTAATTCTTACTCTCAAAAGTTTTAACCTGTCCAGCAGTAGTAGCACGACGGCGCAAATCGCGCGTCTTGTCGCGCTAAAATGTCAAATTTTGTCCTGGGCCCTATTTCATAGAACTACAATTTTGGGTTAACTATGGCCATTCAGTGTCCATTGCAAAGATGGTAAACCCCCAGATTAACAAGTAGCAAGACTCGGCTACGCAATGTACAACGAACTGTCGTCATAAACTATGAAATGTAGTTTTATGAAACCCAGCCCTGACACTAGAGGTCTTGTTTATAAAAAAAAACGGTTCCACTCAGACAGATTTTAGTGAGACTTATGTCAGTCTTGAGACAGATCTAAACTAAATTACGATTTTATTCTCTTTATTGCACTAACCCGTGCTGAGGACAATTTTGAAACCCTACTCGGGGCTGCAAGTGATGTAAATCGCCTCGGTCAGATCTCGCTGCCTGTACGTAATACAGAGAAGTTTGTAAAGAGCCTCGAAACTTCATCGATGCTTGCACTTGCCCATTAGCTCAGTTGGGAGAGCGCTGGCACGGTGAGCCAGAGGTCGCGGGTTCAAGTCCCGGCATGGGTGGAATTTTTAGCCTCTAAATAGGTTTTTAAATTATGATTTATAAAGTCAAATCTCGACATTAGTTAAGCTATAAGCCCTCCGCAACTGAGAACTACCGTCTCGTTAAATGTCCCTTAAACCTACTTTAAGCAGTGTCTTTTATCTGTGGTGTGCACTCTGCACCACATGAGTGAATTAATATCAAACGAAAAAAGCTGTTTCTCTCAATATTGCCAGATGAGGCGATTAAGGCCAAAAATGGCAATTGCATCTACTTCTCCTCGTCTTAGGAGGTAAAATATTTCGTCAATTCAATTTCGACATAACTTCAAGTTAAAAAAAAGTTGCAATACTTCGTCAAGTCTTTTTTAGGAATTTACAACAACCACGCATTTTTTATACAACCACAGCCTACATAAGAGAATGAATGAAATGCGTAATGTAACATTAAATAGTGTCTTCCTTAATGAGACTCTGAGAGAAGCATTACTTCATTTCTTATGAATAAGAAGAATTTAAAGAATCTTAAAGATTTGGTGCGCCTCTACAAAGTCACTACTATTGACATTTGAGCGAGTCAAAACGCACGCTTTGCGCCGTCATGCTAGCACTGCTGGCGTTAGAAAAAGTGATGTCAACACTAACTCTTACTTAGACGCAACGCTGAGATAGCAAGAAATGTTGCGCGTGCGCATCGCGCCGGACAGGCGGATTTATAAGCGGGCGCTAACGAGATCTATAGGCGCTGGGCTTTGATGGAAAGAGACGTTACTTACTTTTGACTTTAACTCTAACACGCTCAGAGTTTCGCAATATGTGTACCTACAAATGGGGGTAAACGAGGTAATTTAGTGAAGGCCAGTATTCCAATTGTATCACAGTTATTAGATAAAATGACGAAAGGTTTGTATGAGGCTCACTTTTTACATGAAATAGACAGGTTCCCATGCAACAATCAGGTGACTCATTTTAAGGAGCAAAAAATCTCGGATAGCAGCAGTATTTCAATATGCGGTTTACCTTATTTATTTCCTTATTAAAAAGCAAATATATAATTATAAAAAATATTAATTAAGAATGGTATACTTTCACACAATACAACCACTTGCGTTCATCCCAAGTTAGGATACCGTGTGCTACGATAAATGGGCGAGGGCATCACAAACATGAAAATACACCCAGACTAAGGCCATTTGTACAAATCCAGTGCGGCGGCCTACAATGGGAATAGAATCCACTACTTCTGTTTTGGTATTAACCGCTAGACCAACGTATTCAACGTATTGGCCGCCATCTGTACTCTTAGGTTAAGAAATGTCTGTGTAATTTCCATTTTTATTTACAATAAAGTGTTCTCTATCTATATATCTATTAACCGTATTAACCGCTAGACCAACGAAGCAGTCGCAAGCGAATTTACTGCATAAAAGTAAGTACTTACTTCCCTTATTAATTCTAACACAAAACTCACTTACACCCATACCCCCTAGAGCCCTAACCAACAAGCCACAAAATATAAGACTTCTTAAATTCAAACAAATAAATAAATGGAATAATGCGCAGGTGTGAATGAACATCGGCTGCTGTAGTGAGAGGGATGCAAGATATGGATGGCAACGGGTGCGAGAGAGAGGTGGAGGAGGAATTGGGTGTAGGGCAGAGAGTTAGGAATTAGATGCAAATTAAGGCCCATAAACGTGGTGGTTCAGAAAAGCTGTGTTGTTAAGAAAAATCTTGTGAATCGTCATGATCATGGTAGAAGAGTTTTAAGTTGTTATGTTGTGTACCACCAAATATCAGACAAATTGTGGTATTTAATTTAATACATAATAATATTCGTTATGTTGTTGTTTGGTTTCCACAAGGGATCCTAGATTGGGACCAGGATAAGCGATTGTCTTGTGTAGATAATAATAATATAGTTATTTTTATTATAATTTAAAACGTGCGAAAAAACCTGCAATTACCACTCAGACGCTATAGTTCTTGGGGAAAGTTATTAAATGGATTAGAACATAATACCGTAATAATATACCATAATATTTTACGCCATTACATGTTTGGAGTAGATACTAAATAAATTAACGTAAACTGAACTGAACAATTTTTATGCAGCTATCTTGCAAGGCTTCTTAATCACATGACGTAATTACCAAATTTCTAAAAATCGCAACCCTGTTTAAAAGACCTGTCAATGATAATATTTAATAAAACGTCTTCGGTGTTTTTGATAAAAACACGATTCCTCTAAAATACTCTTCAAATGCAGTTTCTACTTCAAATGCGGTGAAGTCTTTTCCTTTAACACAGACCAATTAACCTGAATTTGAGGAGAGTTTTACGGAATCGTGTTTTAATAAATAACATCGTACGTTTTGAGAATCATCCCTCCATGTTTCAACTTAAGCACTTGAATTAAAACACAACTTTGTGTTTAACTATATTGTTATGTTTCCCTTTTTTAATGTTTTAAGCTGGCAGAAATGATTGACTCTCTCTGTGTGACCGAATAATAATACCCATGGCGTGTCATCATCATCATCATCAGCCATTTGACACCCACTGCAGGACAAAGGCCTCCTTCGTGGTTTCCACAACCATGAGGGGTATTGCCATAATCGCCACGCTTGGCAGGCGGGTTGGCGATCGCAGTATGCGGTTGGAATCTCAGGAAGACGCTGCTGCCCGTCTTCTGGTTATTGCTTTCCTTAGTCGCCTTCTACGACATCCATGAAGGGAAATGGAGTGACGCCATTCTTAATCCAGCGCCACACAGAATGGCGTGTGTGTTGTATTAATTAGGGAATGAATTATCTGGTTCCTAGTGCTGCGTTTTAAAATATGCAGTCCACATGAAGCTTGCTTCACCCGGAGCCATATTCTAACAAAATGTCATCACCATCAGCCATTTCACGCCCACTGCAGGACATAGGCCTCCATCATGGTTTTCCAAGCTTCCCGGTCTTGTGCCGCCCGCATCGAACGACTCCCCGCCACCGTAACCAGGTCGTCAAACCATCTGGTGGGGCGCCTGCCCACGCTGCGTCGTCCGTTCCGCGGTCGCCACGTCAAAACTTTTTCGCCCCAAGGGCCATCAGTTCTCCAAACAAACTTTATTCGACTTCAACTAACGCCACTTCTATTCCCTCCGTCTCTCTACGCAAAATGCCTCCCGCCAGCCCAACACGGGGTTCAGCGCCAATGAAATATATATTATTATTTTATCGCCACTTATTATTATTATTTCACTGGAAAGCGTTTATAATTTAATTATTATTGGGCAAAATGGCCACTTTTAGGGCCGATTTACGACGTTTACGGCCCGGTCCAGCTCGTTAACGCACACAGCATGCCCTAATTTAGATGTGGACTTATCGAAAACTAATAGGCCATTGGCTTCTGCCACTTCACGATGTATAGAGGTCATGGGTTCGACAGACATGGGCCAAGTTTCATAAAACTAAAATAGATTAGATTAGATTAGAACACTTTATTATACACACCAGAAAACACATAGTTTATTACGACAATTCATGGTACATTGCTTAGAAGAGTCTACTTTTTAATATGTGGGTTAATCGACTTCGCAATCTACATCTAATTGTCGTAGCAAACCATGATTTTTTTTTTATGAAACAGTCCCCAGGTCTCTGTTTTACCCTATGCCGTATTCTGGCGACGGAAATTAAATTAAATTATATTAAAGACTACTAAAGGATGTACACAACAATATGAATATATGGATATGCCAATGTGCGTCTGTGATGCCTAGAGAAAAACATAATTATTAAATTAATTTATTTCAAACTAGCTTTTGCCCGCGACATCGTCCTCAAGGAATGAGTAATTTCCCGGATAAAAAGTATCCTATGTCCTTCCCCGGAACTCAAAATATCTCCATACCAAGTTCCATCTAAATCCGTTCAGCCGTTATTGCGTGATTGCGTAACAGACATCCAAACGTCTTCACAAACTTTCACATTTATAATATAATAGTAGGATATATAATGGATGTTTGTTACTCAATCACGCAATAACGGCTGAACGGATTTAGATGGAACTTGGTATGGAGATATTTTGAGTTCCGGGGAAGGACATAGGATACTTTTTATCCGTAGAAGGCGACTAAGGAAATCAATTACCAGGAGACGGACAGCAGCGTCTTCCTGAGATTCCAACCGCATACTGCGATCGCCAACCCGCCTGCCAACCGTGGCGATTATGGCAAAATATTTCGTAACTTTTTGTGTGTTTTCTGTGGTATAAAAGCAACGTCACTCCAATGTGAGTTAGCCACAAGTTCCCCATTAAGGACCTTAATTGAAAGGTCTCCATCACATCAACTATCACCGTAGCTCGGCTGTATTGATATGTTATTCACCCAGTTTCTCCTTGTTGCGGTGGAATTCTACTAGTAATTGGAGCGGAGTGTCGGTATTTATGTCCACCTGGTTATGTGGTGGGCGTTTACTATGTCTGGTCTGGACTGGTTGCTTAGTAAGCACTTCCTAGTTTTCCGCGGACTAGGTTGAGAATATGAGATGGGTTTTGGTATTGAACTGACATTAAAACGCGCAACTCAGCCCTAATTAGAGTAAATATGAGTTTGCCATCAACTTTTGTTGTATAAGTTTTTCTCAGATTTGTTTTTTGTTTTTTAAATAAGTACATACTTGTTTACATAATTTCATTAAATTCACGCTTTACTAATATAATCATTCTTAAGGGATATCAATAATTGACCTACATGGAAGAATGTCCATTGTTATTAACACAATTATGGTTTTACAGCGCTTCTCTAAAGCAGGAAAACCGTTAAAACCATATGAGTTTTTATGGATTTTTGAACAAAAACAAAATGGAAATTCGTAGAACAAAAGTAGATGACAAACTAACTTTGTGGCAAGTTTCAGAAATTGCGAATTTTTGAAATTGCAGAGCCCAGGCCTTCTCTCAGACAGAAAGAAGATCTTAAGCGTTTAGGTTTTTGAGTACTTTAATTAGGTAATTAGGTTTCTTCAAAGTTTTCCTTCACAGTTAGCGAAAAAAATTTTTAATACCTATTATGTCACAATAAAAGCGTCTAGTACAGAGAAAAGAGGTTAAAACGCAACTTAGATAATGGTCTGAAGCTTTTTCAATTTGACACAAACAATGATTAAAAAGAATAAAACGTTCGAAACTGAAATAGCGTCGTTTTTTTATTTGAAAAATTAAATACAACGCTCGCCCCATGTGGGCTGGCACTAAATAACCCGCGCAAATTATTTTATTTGGCGCGAAGCTCGGAGCAAAGGAACTAAATGTGTATAGTAAATATGACATGTTTTTCTTGGAAAATAAAGGAAACCGAAGATACTCTTCCCTTATTCCATCTAGTCATACACTTAGTTCTACTAAGAAAAAAAATCCGCGTAGTTCTATCTATTTAATGTAATTGATAGTTCTCTCAGCTCTGAACAATATTTCAGCCTCATGATGACGTCATTTTGAATTTATTCAGATTTAAGAACCAATTTATGAAAAAATAGAAATTATTGTCAAGGCAATCTAACAACGTGGTTACCTAGTGATTAGATTTCTTATTATAGTACGCTATTCTTATATTTAAATGACAAAGTTTGACATGCCCTCCCAGGCCTTCTCCCAGGGAGAGAGTATGGGCTTAATTAACACGCGTGCCCACCGCGGATTGGCGATTTCAAGCGTTGAGGTTTACGAATAGCTCAGACACTCAGGTTTCCTCACGATAGTTTCCTTCACAATTAGCGAGTGGTATGGCTACTATAACTTCACAAATGTATATAACTCAGAAAACAAAGTCATAGGTACATGCCCGCACTGGTAATCGAACCTGGGTTAATCTCGCTTCCGAGTCCAATGTTCTACCCACTAGGCTACCACCGCTCGCTGATTATAATAAAATCAATCAATTAATATTATTGACTTGCAATTTTGTTAATATAAATGTCACCTATTGTTTAAAGTTTTCTTTAAAACTTGTGTACGCCATATTGGCTTAACATAGCGCACATTTCATATTTATAACAAAGCGTGGAGTACGCGGTGTCTTACCCCCAAGTCATGTTACTTACATAAAAATTAATTCAAAACATTAATGTCACAATTAGAAACGTGAGCTTTATCTTTGAAAGCTAATGTAACTCTAAACTATGTGGAATAGAGACGTTAACTTAATTGACAGCAATTTGATACCAATAGGGTCCGATTTATAAATGTCGCCGATTGAAAATGTAAGGAAATATTTAGATATTTTATTTATTTGTCAGGATCGTATCAAGTGACAAACTCTGGTTTCTATCTACCTCTTTAGGATACAGGCGTGAGTTTATATATAAATAAGAAGATAGATAAAAGTCGGGTTACTCTCTTTGAGGATTTTAATCGTTTACTGAGACGGTTCAAATGTACCCACATGATCTACTAATTATTTATATAAATAAAAACAAATAACACATCACGAAAACAGTCTAAAAATATTACAACAACGATTAACGGCTATTTATTTACCAGAACTATTCACAGTCGCAACCTTTATGATATTTTACACGCAAAACTCATCTTGAAAGTTTAACTGCAGAAGTAGAGTTTACAAATCTGATCGGGAAGCGTATAAAATGTTATCTAAAATAGTTTCGATAAAAAGTTACACATCGCCCATTTGTCTTTTGAAGGAAATTAAGCCTTTACGTGTGAAGAATTCTTAATGAGGCAAACTGATAGCCAAGGGTCGGGTTACTCCACAATATTCGATTCCAAAAGTTTTCAATAGTTATGATTGAATTGATTTTCGAATATTTATAATTGAATTGAGCACATTCAATTAATTTATACTCTCTCTCTCTCTCTGAGAGAAGGCCTGTGCATTACAGTGGGACATATATGGGTTGCTTATGAAGTAATTTAGGAAGATGGCCTTCTCTCAGAGATAGAGGGAAAATGAAAAATTGAGAAAATTAGAAACATCTTTATCTGTAATTAATGAAATAATTAATTGAAGGAAAACAAGCTTTAATTATATTCACATATATAGACACAAGTGACACAAAACCCCCAAAATCAAGCCGCAAACTTTGCGTAGCTAACCCGAAACCGGCGTGCGTGCCTTAGGACTTAGATCGGATCAGTAGGGGATCTTCCAGACAACCTTAGGATCTAGATCGGACAGGTAGGGGATCTTCCAGATAACTTTAGGATCTAAATCAGATCGGTAGGGGATTTTCCAGACCACCTTAGGATCTAGATCGGACCGGTAGGGGATTTTCCAGATGACCTCAGGATCTAGATCGGAAAGGTAGGGGATCTCTCAGACAACCTTATGATCTAGATCGGACCGGTAAGGGATGTATGTAATAAAACAATATAAAAATAAAGACTAATGCACTGCCATAGAAATAAATCGCTAGTCCCATATTGGTACTTTAAAGAAGCAGTTGAAAGAGCACTATTTATTTCTACTTATAAATTCCGTGTGGCGCCGGATTGAGAATAGCGTCACTCCATTTCCTTCCGTGGATGTCGTAGAAGGCGACTAAGGAAATCAATTACCAGGAGACGGGCAGCAGCGTCTTCCTGAGATTCCAATCGCATACTGCGATCGCCAACCCGCCTGCCAAAGGTGGCGATTATGGCAATACCCCTCATGGTTATGCCGTATTAAATTAGCCTACGGCCTATTCTCAGACCTACCAAATATACACAAAAACTTTGATAAAAATCGGTGAAGTCGTTTCGGAGGAGTTCGACAACTAACACTGTGATACAAGATTTGTGTATTATATTAGATTAACTATGTATTTTTAGTAATTTTTACAGGTATTTAGGTTATTCATTTTTTCATAAAAGTAGGTCGCTGTTAAGGTTTTTGATTCTGTCATTAAATGATTCGTGTCCAATTTTAATGAATCGAGAGAGGCTTATCAGGATCGTGGCAAGTGGCAAACCCTGTTCCCTGACTACCCCTCCGGGATAAAGTCGTGAGTTTCCGTAATGTGATGCACTTTGCGTGGCACTAGGAATATACTCTTAGTTGGATATTGGGATTTTGTTTTGACGATTTTGACGTGTTTTATGTATAGAGGTTTGTTACACCCTATATATGCAATGTGGGCCCCCGTCCGTGTGGCCCCGGATTAAGAATAGCGTCACTCCATTTCCTTCCGTGGATGTCGTAGAAGGCGACTAAGGAAATCAATTACCATGAGACGGGCAGCAGCGTCTTCCTGCGATTCCAACCGCATACTGCGATCGCCAACCCGCCTGCCGAGCGTGGCGATTATGGCGAAACCCCTCATGGTTATGAAAACCACGAAGGAGGCCTACGTCCTGCAGTGGGCGTCGAATGGCTGATGATGATGATATATGCAATATTTATTGAAAAATCCTACCGAAGCCTAAGGGCTTAGATTAGGCTTGCTTGCTCAGTACTTATTCCATCCTCTCAGCTTAGTGGGACTAATCCGCACAACGATAAATGAGAAAGTTTTTTCCTAAAGACAACAACGCTGACGTCAGGAACTCAACTCGAATCCCTTCACAATAAGAACGTATCATGAGCACGCACAATAGTTTTTACACCTAACCAAAGCCAATTTCGTATCGAGCAACACGAGTGAGTGTCAAAACAATAAAAAAAGCACTAGAACGATTCAATCAGACAGCTACACTAATAAGATTACAAAAGCAAATCTCACGCCGAGGTGAGCTATAATTTACCACCCATCGGCTCTCGAGTAAAAATGTACAGCTAGCAAAGAAACGCGAGCGAGAAAAATTTATAACAGATATGAATTTTATTCAATCGCTCGTAGCCCCGGCTGCCTGAGTGATCTTTAAACGATCACGAAGGTTAAGCAACACAGGGCGCGTTCAGTGCATGGATGGGTCGCCGTCTATGCCTAACGCTAGTGGCATTTTTCCGAGTGGTTCCGTGCTTCGCAAGGCACGTTAAGCTTGTCGCAGGAGGGTTAGTTGGGTGCGATCCGTGAAAATAAAAGAAGGTATCCAGGGGCACGGTGTATTTAATATAATGGAAAGGAAAGGCACCTGAGAACAATAAAATAGAAAAGCTTAACTACGGTCTAAAAACATAAATATAAAAATACAAAGAGGAGTTGGAAAGAAGAACACTTACATCAATAAAATTAATGTGCCTTTGAAATATTATTAATTTCGTAGATAAAAATACAGGATACGCAGGATAAGGTGATAGACGTGTTGTAATAAAATTTGATAATAAAGATGGATCTCGTTTACGTCCACTTAGTTCGGAGGCTGAGGAATATCTATCTGTACATACGTCCGAACACTGCGGCACATGTCATAAAATAGTTGAATTTGGAATAGTAGATGGCCGAAAATGATAAAAGAAGCAACGAGGCGATTACCTCGTTACAAGCTGTTGGTGCCGGCTGCCGTCGATAGATGGCAGTCGTTAAGCCAAGTCAGAGGCCTTAGGGCGGCTTGACAACTTCTGACAGTAGACGAGCCACTAGTCTACAAGCCTCCACCAATCCGGACTTGGCCCCCGTGGTGGAGTATGGCCTATACCTTCCTCAGGGAAGAGACCCGTGCCCCTCGGTGGGGACATAATCGGTTGATGATGATGAATTTTACACTGGGGTACAAAGGTTCTCGAGTGGGTACCACGAACTAGCACACGTAGAGTAGGACGCCAACGTTTCATAAAACTAATTTACTTCTAATTAGTAGGCTATAATGACAATTCGATTTATATAATAAAAAAAATAAAAATTAAACTTACATTTATTGCCAGAAAATAGTTATTACAATAGTTATGTTTACACAGTGACTACCACACAAGGTCGAGCCTGAATCGTGGTAGTCGGGGAGACAGTTGCTAGATTGATTTTCATTGTTTCGTATAACGTAGCCATATTCCTTTTCTTTTTAAAAAACCTATTTGATACAAAATTGCTTCGGCCAGATGTCGCTGCCTGTACCTAATACAGAGAAGTTTTGTAGAGAGGCTCGAAATTTCGCCGATGCTTGCACTTGCCCATTAGCTCAGTTGGAAGAGCGCTGGCACGGTTAGCCAGAGGTCGCGGGTTCAAGTCCCGGCATGAGTGAAATTTTTAGCCCCTAAATAGGTTTTTTAAAATTGGTCCTCGGCACGGGTTAGTGCAACAAAAAGAATATAGCCATAATCCTATTAAGTTTTATTAATCTGTGGGTTCTTCGGCTATGCAATCGTACAGCGAAACCTTTATCTGTTAGATAGGCCCTGGGCCTAGATACTGTCAATGCATTTTAGTACAATGAACAGTGCATGAACGCACCGATTTCTTCAATTGGTGCTTCAAGTCTAGGCGCGCATATATCAAACCTTCAAGGCGTCAATGGTATGAAAAAACACGTACAATAGGTAGATAGATAGATAGAGAACACTTAATTGTACATAAAAAAGGAAATTGCACAGATATTTCTTAACCTAAGAGTACAGATGGCGGCGTCATCGCTAAAAGTAATCTCTTCCAGACAACCTAACTAACCTATAATGTGACCTAGTTTGAATAATATATTCCGAGTTTATCCTGCTTGAATGACAAATAGATCGGACGGACGGACAGACAGATGGACGAACGGGCGGACGGACAGACAGTTGGACGGGCGGATAGACAGACGAACGAAACATAAGAAAAGTTTGAAATAATAAGCCAACCTATAAATCAACCCCAATATTTGTTTTCTTCAACGCAAGCAGAAGTGGAGGCCCGAAAGTGGCTATCGGTATAATTGACCGGTGCGCGCGAGACTGACAAACCATTACTCTCGATCGATATTGATCGACGCTGCGCAGCGTTTACTTTGTAGGCCGGGGGGGGAGCCGGAAAAAGTGTTCGTATTAAACTTAATTTCTACGCGACAAAAGTACAAGAAACTTAAAAATAAATTCGTACCGTTACATGACTTCCACGCAACGCAATCACTTGTCCCAGTCCCAAAGTAGTCTACCCTGTGCTATGATAATCAGGAAAAGATATCACAAACGTGGAAATACGCGCAGACGGGCGTATTATTAACGTATTTTTGTACACGTTGGCAAGCAATGCATTTATGTTGACTTTTTACTAATTAAACGACAACTATTGACCTACCCAGTTTAGTTTGGACTGGTTCTGGCCTCATGTGTCTTGAGAGACAGAACGATATGACGGTACCAACAAAACCCATACTTGGGCAGCCTATGTCCGTCCCTCTGCAAGGCACAGGCCTTCTATAGGAGAGAGAGTATGGGCTTCTCTCCAAAGCTTAGGTAAGCTCAGGTGGTATTGCTATCACAAATTGACAAATGTACGTAATTTCGAAAATATACACTCTGTTTTCGAAAAGGCCTGTGGCCTGCAGTGGTACGTATGCATATAAATATATATAGAAATTTCATATTAATTAAAATAAAATAAATATATATAAATACACTGCAGGACACAGGCGTCCTTCGTGGTTTTCATAATCATGAGGGGTTGCAGTATGCGGCTGGAATCTCAGGAAGGCGCTGCTGCCCGTCTCCTGGTAATTGATTTTTTAGTGGCCTTCTACGGTATCCACGGAAGGAAATGGAGTGATATATATATATATATGAAATCTCTATAACACTTTTATTGAAACGACATCTATTGAAAAACCCCGTTATAAGAAGAAAATATTTTCCGTTACCTCCTGCACTATCAGCCCCGTCCAGCCAATAAGGCACGCCCGTGAATAATTCAAACAAAACGGCTCCGTAATATATTTGTTTAAGGGCCCGTCTAATATATTGAATGCGTGTAAAAACAGAATCATTATACGGGACAAGATTGGTATCTCTCACACCTTGGGAACCGTTGTGCAGTCGAATTGTAAAGGAGGCTTTAAAACGGCCAAGTGCGAGGCGGAATCGTAAGACGTGGGTTCCGTACAGTCTTAAATATTCAAGTAACATAGTCTGCATAAAGTGACACTATCACGGTCATTGCCGTTATCATTGAATCGGCGATAGGTCCGTGGATGCGGTTGGCAACAGCCGGTGAGAGGTGACATTTGGGTGAAAGGCTTATACCCAACAGTGGGTAGCGGTGGGTTGACGAATATGATGATGACCACAGTCTTTACTAGTATTTTGCCTTTCTGTCGACATTAGTATGAAATTAACATGGATTAAGTTGGGATTGTCGACAGTACAACAACTTATACATTTATTGATTGCAAAGTCGCCCGTAACGTAACTTATTAAAAAACATTGACACGCTGTCGACTGTACCAATTTACCTACTGGGTTACATATGGAGTGAAGTTTGATAAAGCTCGTTTGGTCTTTTTACTGTACCTCCTCTAACATGAAAAGTGGGGATGATTTTTTTTCTCGTCTGCCCCATCATCGTTGGATTAGTTGTTGAAAAATATTTTGGATGTAGAAAGACCATTTGCGAATTTCTGGGGGTCTGTTTTCGAAATATTAACCTTTGACCTGCTTCGCAATACCTGAAGCATATGCTGAGTTCGGGTACCTTTTATATTGCCATAGCACATAATACGCAGCTAATAACACAGCCAAATTACAGGCGTGCATGTACCCACTTCCTTACAGGGCAAATCCCCTCCTTATTTGGATTTATCATAATAGTGTTGTTTTATTGTTATTTGCATAGACTGTAAGCATGCTTTGCCTGTAAATTGTAATATCTTTGTATGTTGTGGCAATTTAATAAATGATTATCTTATCTTATCTTATCTTAAGTATCACGGCTAAGGAGGCTTTACTAGTTAACGAGTATTAGGCAACCAATTTATAAAAGTAAAATTTCGTACAGAATCTATTGAAAATTACTTCGATGAAGTTGTCAGTTCTGTAAAGCAGATAAAAAAAACGCTCTTTCTACGGAACCCTATATTGAGTATTTATATAACTTAGAAGTTTTAAGAAATTTTTTCACAGCTTTAAGGGACTGTAGACCTGGGCATGTAATTTTAATTTCAACTCCATACGTCCACGCGTTCCCAAGATAAAGGGAACTCGGTCTTGATAGTCAGACGGACGGACGGGCAAAAAAGTGATCCTTTAAGGGTTCCGTTTCTTCCTTTTAGTGGTACGGAACCCTACAAAAATAATATTTTTTTATTTTACGCCGGAAAAGAAACACGCAATACGACTTTCTTTATTTGAACTGACTATACTAGTGGTTAGCGGTTAGCGTTAGAGCATAGAAGCTAGCGGTGGTAACGCAGACGTAGAACGCCGGCCTCACATTCGGAAGGTCGTAGGTTCTAATCCTGGCATGAATCAATCAATCACTTTGTTTCCTAAGTTATTTACATTTGAGAAGTTGTAGTAGCAAAAGTGCTTATATCAGCGCTTAAAATTGCCAATCGGCGATGGGCACGCTTGGTAATTAAGTCCATAGGTACTCTCTCTCTCTGAGAGTAGGCCGCAGCAGGACGTATATAGGTTACATAAAAAAAGACTACAGGTATTCTTCGAGTACCGTACAACCAAACATACACACCATCAGAAAGTCATATATCAGTAATTAGACACCACGAAAGGCGTGAGACATCTCATTTAAGTTCAGAACGTAAAGTAAGTGTGCTATCAGATATTTTATGATAGTATATCCATTATTAAAAGGCTCGTTCCTTTGACTGACTTGTGGAAAAGGAGGCTTTTGAGCGAGGGCTACTGTACATTTTACTGTGTAATTTTGTTCGTTCGATTTTTGCATTAGAATTATCGTAGCTTAGCCAAATTTCAGCCAAATCAGTGCGTCCTACCCGTCATGACATACGGTGACGAAACGTGGATACTCACGGTGGGGCTGGTCCACAAATTAAAAGTCGCTCAGCGTGCTATGGAAAGGGCTATGCTCGGGGTTTCCCTGAAAGATCGAATTCCAAACGACAGAGAACCAAAATCACCGACATAGCCCACTGAATTAGCATGCTGAAGTGGCAGTGGGCCGGCCATATCATTCAAAGAACTGGTAGACGAGTGCTTGAGTGGCGACCGCGGATCGGTAAACGTAGTGTAGGACGTCCTCAGACTCGGTGGAGCGATGATCTTCGCAGGGCGGCTGGCAAGAGCTGGATGAAAGTAGCCGAGGACCGTGCTCAGTGGCGTGCAATAGGAGAGGCCTATGTCCAGCAGTGGACAAGCATAGGATGATGAAGCCAAATTGCCCATCATAGTTTATGTTCACAAAAATGTGTTGGTGGTCGCCTGCTCGCTAACTGTAAAGGAGAACGTCGTGAGGAAACCCGAGCGTTTGAGGTGTTACATACCTTAGCACTTGAAATTGCCAACCCGTGGTGGGCTCGCTCAGAGAAAAAGCCCATACTCTCTTTCTCTCTCTGAGAGAAGGCCTGTGCCCTGCAGAGGACATGTAAACACTGCTTATCTATCTACGCACGAATTTCCGAAATGTATTATATTTATGATATTGCCGTGTAATATAATTTCAATGTAATTAATTATAACAATTTCATGTTTTGTGAGTTTTGACATTTATAATAATAATTGTTGCAATACCTACATTCAATCTATGTATGAAATGTTAATTTCACTTTCTTTTTCGGTTCAGAAAATAAAGGTTTTATTTAATTATTTTATAAATTCCACGCTTTCGCGCTTCACCAATGTGCAATAAATCATTGTCCTAGATAGAAGAACGTTAACTCTATTTAATACTTAACATTTCGTTTTATTCATCATCCCATCGTTTTTCTCTTAAAGAAGGCAGCTGCAAAGCAGAAAAAACGTAAAAAGAACATTATTTTGTAACATCGAAAATAGGAAAAAAAATCTTTTCTCAAAAAGTTGTTGTAAGTGACTCTAACTCTGAACGACATCTTTCAGGAATTGCGCATTTTAA
The DNA here is from genome assembly GCA_947308005.1 of Yponomeuta malinellus. Classification (NCBI taxonomy): domain Eukaryota; kingdom Metazoa; phylum Arthropoda; class Insecta; order Lepidoptera; family Yponomeutidae; genus Yponomeuta; species Yponomeuta malinellus. Next base: position 2,499,979 of record OX371016.1, on the reverse strand, counting down.
AAAGAACATAACGTAAAGTCACGCCAGTATGCCGGAGAGGTAGGCAGAGACCAGGGTTTGCCACTTGCCACGATCCCGACAGATCACTTTCGCTTCATCAACATTCAATCGTCGTTGCGTGCACGCATGCCGGTTTTGGGTTTTTATTTTAGAATTAACTCTATATATTCATCATCATCATCAGCCACCCAATGCCCACTGTAGGACATAGACCTCCCTCATGGTTTTCTAACCATGAGTGGTTTTGCCATAATCGCCACGCTTGGCAAGCGGGTTGGCGATCGCAGTATGCGGTTGGAATCTCTGAAGTCTCCTGGTAATTTATTTCCTTAGTCGCCTTTTACGACATCCACGGAAGGGTATGGAGTGATGCTATTCTTAATCCGGCGCCACACGGAACATTCTATATATTAAATTTTGTTAATTTTTCCTAAACATTGATCGCTCTCTCTTTCTATTTTCTGCAGAGCATCATGCATAGGCTGCCTATCTATCTGCACCCGAATAGCCAAATGACCAAACGATCGAATGACTAATCCCCGATGAGGTCACCATAACTTAGTGGCCCTAAACCGCCTCTAAATCGACTTTAACGCCGAGTAACATGAGAAGGCTATTATTTATCGTTCCCTGGAACAATTTCGCGGTTAGACTGGACATAAAGTGCTGTTTTAGGTCTAACTCCTCGGCAAAAGTATCAGGTGACGACTCAGGCGCTGGGATGTGGTAATAATGGACTAAATGACGCGGGCTTAGTGATTTTTTCCGTCGTATAGTGAATTAATTTCGTATAATTGTGGGTCACCAGAATGGACCGCTTTTTAATCAAGGCTCTCCATTATGCCCCTTTGTATAAAAAATCCGTCCGGATTAGTTTGCGGTGGACACGTAAGAGTTTAGTTTTTGACGTGAAACGTCTTTCAGCTGGGTGGTTAAGTGGGGGGGCCACTTGGTAAAACTGCATGCACCGAAAACATACCACCTCGGCAACGGCTGTATGTAACTCTGTAACTACGTGTCGTGGGCAATCCTACATCCTTATTATTATAACTGTGAAAGTTTGTGAAGATGTTTAGGTGTTTGTTAATGTTATTATTATTAATACGTGTATTGCACATAAGTAAATATTACAACGGCAATGCGGTGGACTTAATGCTACGAGCATTTTGGGTGTTTGGATGTTTGTTACTCGATCACGCAATAACGGCCGAACGGATTTACATGAAACTTGGCGTACAGGTCGACAAACACCTGAATTGAGACATAGCATACTTGATATCCCGGTAATGCGTTCCCTTGGGATAATATTTATTTTAAGTTTAAACTAGATGGCGTTGTGCGAGCGACCGTTGTGTTTTAAAAATAGATGGCGTTGTGCAAGAATCGTATAAACAGAATCTGTGGCGGTACGAAGTTCGCCGGGACAGCTATTTCATTTATATATCGTTACTCTACTCTACTATGGCCGCATAAGACATTGCGCAGTTTGAGCTAAATTTCAACGCTTAGTTACAGATGGCCGTATAACCAGACACAGCCCCACCCGCTTTTTTATTATTTTATAATTTGACTGAACTGGTCTGAAAATTCAATCATGTATCGCGTCTTCCGCCAGTAAGATCAAAATTAAGTGCATAAGAATTCAAAATCATTTATAAAGTTATTTCTCTGATATTTTGCATTTGGATATTTTTTTATCATTAGCTGTTTTGCCTAACAAATCGACTGCCTCGACTGCCTGCCGTGCTTACGTGGTAGATGTATTACGTACGTCAGATTACGGACGTGGTCGAGGTCATAGATTCGCCTCGCGTATATTTGTATCAATCCCGTATCCCCACTGAGAGCGGCCGTATATTTGTACAAATGGCCTCAGTCTGGGTGAATTTCCATGATTGTGGTGTCCTTGCCTGGTTACCATAGCACATGGTATCCTAGCTTGGGATGAGGACAGGTGATTGTATTGTGTGGAAGTTATTATTATTAATTAGATTTACCTAAAGAATACTTTCATTTGAGAAACTGGCTGTACCTTTTGTTTATTGTGTCAAACGTAGTGATTTAAAAAATAATGGCCTACTCAAATAGTCGTTCTCAAGCAAACATAATCAATTCCTTCACACTTCCATGCCAAACAAAAGGAAAATCACATTAAATAATAACGTTTGGCCAATTTATAACATCAACATTCTAACCAACATTTCTGCGTTCACTTTTCATTCTATTACTAACCTTATTGCAAAGAGCCTAAGGGCTGAAGAAAGTGTAGTGTTAAGTTGGCATGTTAATGTCGTTTTAAGCGATAAATGTCATACATTATTAAACCAGTGGGTGTTTATTGAATGGCCCGTTTATTCTACTCGTAGTTTAAACTGCGTTTAAATGTTTTGTTACAAAAGAATGACTTTCATTACAACAATACATACGGTGAGCATACCTTCATAAGCAGCCTACATACGTCCCACTATAGGGCACAGGCCTTCTCTCAGCGAGAGAGTATGGGCTTAATCACCACGCGTGCCCACCGCGGATTTGCAATTTCAAGCTCAGAGGTATGTGAATAGCTCAGACACTCAGGTTTCCTCACCATGTTTTCCTTCACGGTTAGCGAGTGGTACTGCTACTATAACTTCACAAATGAGTTATAGGAACATGCCCGCACTCGGGTCTTTCGCTTCCGAGTCCAATGTTCTACTGCAGCATACCTACCTAAGTACTATTAGGAGCTCAAATGCGGCAGTTTGTTTCCAAGAGAAGTAATTGAAAGTTAAACATTTTAACGTATAAACAAAACATAAACTCAAGCCTGTATCCCGAAGGGGTAGGCTGGGACCAGGGCCACGTTTCACAAACTACAATTCCCAGTTTATTATGACAATTTGTATGTACATTGCGTAGCAGTCATTCTACTTGTTAATCTGTGGGTTAATTGTCTTTGCAATCTACATCAAATTGTCATCAACTGTAGTTATATGAAATAGGCCCCAGGATTTGCCACCCTTCATCATCATCATCAACCCATTATGTCCCCACCGAGGGGCACGGGTCTCTTCCCTGAGGAAGGTATAGGCCATACTCCACCACGGGGGCCAAGTCCGGATCGGTGGAGGCTTGTAGACTAGTGGCTCGTCTACTGTCAGAAGTTGTCAAGCCGCCCTAAGGCCTCTGACTTGGCTTAACGACTGCCATCTATCGACGGCAGCCGGCACCAACAGCTTAACGTGCCTTGCGAAGCACGGAACCGCTCGGAAAAATGCCACTAGTAGCGTTAGGCATAGACGGCGACCCATCCATGCACTGAACGCGCCCTGTGTTGCTTAACCTTCGTGATCGTTTAAGATCACTCAGGCAGCCGGGGCTACGAGCGAGCGCCACCCTTACTTTGCAATTACATATAGTAAAAAAAAAGACTGGAAAAAAACGAGATGATTTATGCAGGCAGCGTCCAGTGGTACCTTCACTGGACTTCGCAGGACCATTCGGACGCTGCAGTGCCTGGGACATTGTTTTTTAGATGGAGTAGGCTTGCCCAGCACCTACACCATCCGGACAGCTTAGTCGGCCTAGCACACAGGAAGCCGCGGGTTTCCTCACGATGTTTTCCTTCACAGTTAGCTTGTCGTATTGCTACAACAAATTTGCAGATGTACGTAACTTTACTTTGAAAATAAACAAAATCATAGGTACATGCCCGCACTGGGAATCGAACCTGGGTCTCTCCCTTCCGAGTCCATTGCTCTACCCACTAGGCTACCGCTGCTTGGTAGTAAAACAACGAGTATTAATTAAAGAGTATTAAGTTTGATGTATTCGTGCTATATGCGGCACGAATACATCTAACTAAGAACAGAGTCACGCAGACCACGATTAAAAAAAAAACCGGCCAAGAGTTCGCGCACGAAGGGTTCCATACTATATATCCAACTATTCAACATTAGACAAAAAGATCGAGAAAAAAGCAAAAAATCACTTTTATTGTATGGGAGCCCCCCTTAAATATTAATATTATTTTAATTTGATTTTGAATTTATTTTTGAAGAAAATATAGAACTACCCCTAAAACATAGAATTATAACATTTCTATGTATGTATATTTAACAGATAAGCATCTTGGTTAGATAGCAGAACCATTTTTAGGGTTCCGTACCCGAAGGGTGCCAAACGGGACCCTATTACTAAGACTTCACTGTCCGTCTGTCTGTCTGGCTGTCACCAGGCTGTATCTCATGAACCGTGATAGCTAGGCAGTTGAAATTTTCACAGATGATGTATTTCTGTTGCCGGTATAACAACAAATACTAAAAACAGAATAAAATAAATATTTTAGAGGGGCTCCCATACAACGAACGTTGATTAAAGACAGTACTCGCCATCTAGCGGCCATATACGTAACCTTCACAGCACCGATGTCATGTCGTTAAACGTCAATGTTAAAAGCTTCTTGTTGTTTACATAGATGGCGCTGTTCTCAAATTAGATCTTTGTCTAATGTTGTATAGATAATGGTACGGAACCCTTCAGGCGCGACTTCGACTCGCACTTGGCCGTTTTTTCTCTGACGCGTAGGCAAGCTGTACAGGGTAGTAATAGAAGACACAAGGACCAATTTTTTCTTTCAACAATAAGATTGTGTTTATAGAAAAATAATGAATTGAGAAAGGAATGTTGCGTTGGTTTGGACATGTGGAGAGGATGAAGGAAGAAAGATTGACAAAACAAATATATCGAGCGAATGTGGATGGAAGGGACGACCCAGACGGACATACTTCGACCAAATAGGGGATGCATTAGCAAAGGGCAAGATAAAAAGCACCCGAAACCGGCGTGCGTGCATGCAACGACTGAATGTTGAGGAAGCGAAAGTGATCTGTCAGGATCGTAGCAAGTGGCAGTCCCTGGTCTCTGCCTACCCCTCTGGGATACAGGCGTGAGTTTATGTTATGTTATGGCTATATGAATTTATAATACATTGCCAAACGAAATGAAGAATAGCAGACCAGCGTGATGTAGACCCATCTGTAGCCCAGCTTGAGGCAATTATCGCCTGAACAAACTAACGCCAACTTACGGACGCCGTTATATTGTTCCACAATTCACTTGACAGTGTTTGCTGGGCTGGCTAGTTGTGGAGACCGACTTGATTTTAATTATACAAAAACAATTTCATTTTATGTTTTGACAGCCATAGCCTAATTGGTATTGATATTCCAGAAGTGAAAATAATAAAAATAAAACTGTGTATTTATTCTCAATTTCTTCATCATCATCCTCATCGTCATTATCAGACCACCACCGCCCACTTCTGGGTACGGGCTTTTCCCCCCAAATGCCATCTCTCAGAATTTCACACAGGTCTGACGTCCCTTGAAGCTGTAAAAAAATATCTAACTTTTAAGCTAACGTCAAAAAAAGATGCTGTTTCGACATTCAAGGGAATCAAAATTTATAGGGTACTTTCCGTTGACCTAGAACTATGAAATTCGGCAAGTAATATTGACTTATGCTACAAGTATAGGGAAAAATCTGAAGACTACACATTTGTTATTAAGTCATAAAAAATAATTGTCTTCGAAGTTCGGGAAACGCTCGGAAAATTCTGCGAGACTCGATTCCTCAATTAACTACGAAAAATGTACGGAACCCTCGGTGGGCGAGTCCGACTCGCACTTATCCGGTTTTTCTTTTTAGTTCCTTTTTCATATAGGCACAACGTAAACTTACATAACTTATTCGGCTAATTAGTTTAATGTCCCTCCGAGGTGTTAATATAATTACGTTATAAGCTTCAAAATAGTAAATCACATTCAAGTAAAAATTCTCCCGTAACTAGCGGAGACAGCGCCGTCACTCACACGGTTGTCCGCGATTGAAGAGGTGACGGGTTCATTATTCATTAAGCCCACTTTATTGGTTAAGCCCATACTCTCTGCCCACTGTATTGATTAAGCCCATACTCCCATGCGCCCTACAGTGGGACGCATGTAGGCTGCATTATTAACGTTACTGTGAATAAGTTGCGCCATGTTGCGCTAAGGACGACTTCGCAACAAAAATGTAAAGGTTGACTTGCTCTCAACTGTATTAGGAAAGTATATCAAAATCAAAATCAAAATCAAATTTTTTTATTCAAAGTAGCACAGAAACTGCGACTTAATGAACGTTACAAGTTAATAGCAATGATGAAATATCGAAATGTATTCTAACTTTGCATTCTTTACATAAGCAGCCTATATACGTCCCACTGTAGGGCACAGGCCTTCTCTCAGGAAGAGAGAAGGCCTGGGCTTAATCACCACGCGTGCCCACCGCGGGTTGGCGATTTGAGACACTCAGGTTTCCTCACGAGGTTTTCCTTCACCGCTAGCGAGTGGTATTGCTACTGTAACTTCACAAATGTACATAACTTATAAAAACAAGTCATAGGTACATGCCCGCACTGGGAATCGAACCTGGGTCTCTCGCTTCTGAGTCCGATGTTCTACCCACTAGGCTACCAACGCTGAGTTGAGCTGAGTTGAATTCTTTATTAATTATTAATTAATTATTGTAATCTTTCTTATAAAAAATAAAGATTCGGAAACAACAGTTCGCTGACTTTGTTTTTGTACCATTTAAAAGGAACTGTAAACTATAGTCCCTCTCCACACAAATGCCGCGACAAGAGAGATCTGTCAGACGCTTATATTAAGTCGGGAATACGTTATCTTGGCTATCATAATCTAACAAAGGATCACAATAGTGCGTTACAGCATCATCAATATATTACCGGGGAGTCGGCCCTCTGCGCCGACCGGTCTTGATACTTTCTGAAATAAATGCTAGTCCCATTATCGGTATCTTTAAGAGACAGTTGAACGAGCATTATCTATTCCTATAATAACATTGAGCTATACTTATTACCCGGTAATGTGTTTGGCTCGTATGTATGTATGTACGTCCAATTCTATGTTCTCTCACAACTCCTTAACCAATGGTCACATTTTGACAAATAAGATCTCAATCGATTCGTCGTATTTGCGCGAGTGTTGTAGGCTAAACTCTGCATAATCAGCATAATTGCTGAAATCAGCATAAACCCAACAAAAAATAAAAAGAATCACTAATAAGACACAAATAAAAAATTTGTGGCGTGTGGCGCATGATTAAGAATAGCGTCTCTCCATTTCCTCCCGTGGATGTCGTAGAAGGCGACTAAGGAAATAAATTACCAGGAGACGGACGGCAGCGTCTTCCTGAGACTCCAACCGCATACTGCGATCGCCAACTCACCTGCCAAGCGTGGCGATTATGGCAAAACCACTCATGGTTATGAAAACTACGAGTGGTTTTGCCAGGGCAAAGGGCTGATGATCTGTAATATAAAATAACTAACAACCCTACTGCTGAACTTTAACTACTAAGCAGGCGGGACACAAATTCAACATTGTTCAGCAGCAGGGTTGTTGGTTGTTTTTGATTACAGTTCTTTTACTGTACTTTTTTATTTTGCAAACGTTGTGTTTCCTATATGTCTTTTATGTGTGCAATAAAGTATATACATGTTTATATTCTCTTTTTATATCTATGTATTGTTTATTCTATTCTAGATGGACGTACGTCTGAAACAAATATATTGTTTTTAATTGAATTTAAATAAAATATTTAGTTTATGTAGTTTTAATGCACAGATTTAGGCCCGTTTTGTACTGCAACTGCCGATTCTCTAACGTTTGCTGAAATTAATCCTTTAAAGAGGTAAGCTCGTCTTTGTACATTTTATTTCGTACATTTATTTAACGGGTCTCATCGCGGTTATTTTAATCGAGGATGGTTTTAAGCTTTGAAACACATAGCGTACAGTTTTAAGTAAATACAAATCATGCGACTTATCAGTGTTACCGGGTACTTTATTTTTTATGTATATTAAAGCATTGTATAATCTACATCAGCCATTTGACGCCCACTGCAGGATATAGGCCTCCTTCGTGGTTTTCATAACCATGAGGGGTTTTGCCATAATCGCCACGCTTGGCAGGCGGGTTGGCGATCGCAGTATGCAGTTATAATCTCAGGAAGACGCTGCTACCCGTCTCCTGGTAATTGATTTCATTAGTCACCTTTTACGACATCCACGGAAGGAAATAGAGTGACGCTGTTCTTAATCAGGCGCCACATAGTACAAATACTCCCCAGCAAAATTTAGAAACATATTGGTTACAAAGTAGTCGCGTCATTTGAATTGATCGTCTTCTGTTCTTGGCAATAAATGGTTATTCATTCTTTCTGTATTTCTTTTTTCAATTGCCATCCACTAAAAGTGTCTCGAGAGTTTTTTTTGGTTCGTAACATGGTAATTGATAATGACCATGTTACAAAGTACCAGGATCTGCCGATCCAGCTAATCTCCGCTGCTAGGTGGAGGTGTGAGGCGCGTGAATTACCGAGCAGCGGGGAGCCCCCGGCCTGCCTTCTTAGAACAGATCCACTGATAGAGACAACTTGGTAGAGAATGCCCAGGTCTTGTAAATGCGTGGGTACGCGTCCTTATACGAAAAACTCAAATACTACATGAGCAGACAATATACATCCCATTGTAGAGTATCAAAGTAGGATAGGTACCCAACTGGACATAACTCTAGTTCATATAGATATTTTTAACGCCTATATCTCTGTGCAAAATTGGCGTCTTTACTTAGCTCTACTTTATCATGAGACGTAATATCGCATTTCAGTAGCACAGAACCATCTCAGTCATAGCAGCCATGATCGAACATTGAGGGGCCGACTGATTGATGACTAAAAATGATATTTGCTCACGCACTTATCAAGGAATTAAACTGAAGCTAACTTGGGGCAAGTTTCTGAATTGAGAATTTCGCTAAGTAAATAGTTAACTGTAGTGCTGTCTCTTCGAATTTCTCAGACAAGAGCGTGACAGAACGTTACTTAAGTATTTACTTTGTTAAATTCTCAATTCAAAAACTCTTGGTGTATCCTAGAGTCCGCGGTGGTAGCCTAGTGGGTAGAACATTGGACTCGGAAGCGGGAGACCCAGGTTCGATTCCCAGTGCGGGCATGTACCTATGACTTTTCTTTCTAAGTTATGTACGTTTGTGAAGTTATAGTAGCAATACCACTCGCTAACTGTGAAGGAAAACATCGTGAGGAAACCTGGGTGTCTGAGCTATTCACATACCTCAGCGCTTGAAATCGCTAATCCGCGGTGGGCACGCGTGGTGATTAAGCCCATACTCTCTCTCTCTCTCTCTGAGAGAAGGCCAGTGCCCTACAGTGGGACGTATATAGGCTGCTTATGTTGGTGTATCCTAATATAACACAAGTAAAACGTTAAAGAGGTAGAAGTGATATTGAATACACGGGTACAATGGGTGTAACAAAGTCAGTATCCTTCTCTAAATGCCACTATTGAGATAGTAACACTGAGTAAGTAAAACCTTTTCGAATCGAAAACCACTTCAAAATATTTTCTGTTCCACGACAAAACTTATCCAACCAAAGAGCCAATAAATATGATTAATAAGCACAAATGAAGATATTTCACGCTCTAAACGATTTCTTGTCATTATGACCTTCACAGAATTAGTGGCGAACGCGTCTCTTGGAGGTACAAATGGCTATTTTGTATAATTAATGACACTTTACAGGTTTTTAATGGACATTAGAGCCGTTTATGGGCTTGTACGGTGCGCTATGAGAGCGTCTTCGTCTACTGCGTAAGACCTAAGAATAGGAATGAAATAGAGGGAACTTAATAAAAGAAACGTTTTGCAAGACTCATTTTATTTCAGTTTTTTTTTTTTAGTTTTAACTGGTTTTTATTTTTCTAGTAATATTAATTACAGTTCGCATAAATATAGATAGGTAATTATATGGAAAATATATTGATAAGGCGCGTCGATATTTCCTTGTAAAGTTAAGGACATTACATATATTCGAAAAACTACAATCACGGACAATATAAAATTGCAGCAACCAAAACGCATACATATTTACAATAAAAATAAAAATACATTACTTTATTTTCATCAATAAGATTGTTTGCAGGTTGGTAAAAAAAATTTAGTTTATTTTGTGGTTATATTGACTTACGTAGGAACTTAACTCTTACAAAAGTATTTCAAAAAATGAAATAACCTACAGGCTGAATATATTTGTGTCTGTAGATTTATTTGTAGGGATTCACTCAGTAGTGACGGAACATTCTTTGGTTGGGGTTTTGAATACAGATGAAAATATTCTCTATCACTCTTATTTTGATAAGAGAAAAATTACTTTCGAAATAGACCGGATAATAAGAATATTAGGCAGATGGTATTTTACTCTAATTCTTATTTACAACAATGCCTTTTCTATTTTCGCTTAAGTCTACAGCAACAAAGTGCTTCTTTACCTAATAAGGCTGCTATTTAAAATATTTATCCCAGTGAATTGTTTGCATGTTTCTTGTAAATTAAAACACCTCTTTATTGATTTATCACCAGTAGAAACGCTTTATTTGTAATCTGATATCTTACTCCATCTCGGGTCATTTGGAGTCAATCTTGGAAATATTTCTTAAGTTATACTTAGCAATTTTTTACCCTTATTCAGGGTGTATTTTGTTTTGGTGTGTCAGAGATGTGTTTGCCTGGTAACCATAGGGTATTCTAGTTTGGGACCAGGACAAGTGACTGTGCTATGTGGAATTTATTTATATAAGCAGCCTATATACGTCCCACTGTAGGTCACAGGCCTTCTCTCAGAGAGAGAGTATGGGCTTAATCACCACGCGTGCCCACCGCGGATTGGCGATTTCAAACGCTGAGGTATGTGAATAGCTCAGACACCCAGGTTTCCTCACGATGTTTTCCTTCACCGTTAGCGAGTGGTATTGCTGCTATAACTTCACAAATGTACATACCTAACTTAGAAAGAAAAGTCATAGGTACATGCCCGCACTGGGAATCGAACCTGGGTCTCCCGCTTCCGAGTCCAATGTTCTACCCACTGGGCTACCACCGCTTTTTACCGGAATTTATTTATCTTATTTATTTATTGAACATTGTTTACGTATTTTAGTAGAATCCCAAACCTCACGGAGGCATTCCTAACAAAAGGTGTTTAAAGCAATAACTTCTCCTCTTCCAGACCTAACATAAGTATAAATCTACTCTAGCCTAATAAGATATTCATGCCCAGATTCAAAAACAAGAATGAATGACGGCTTTTAGTACAAAAAATCGTCTTGGACTCGGAATTTTTATGAGTTTTTTCTTTCGTCACACTATGGGGTCCCATTTCGTGTCAAAAGTCTAATAGAGCTATGCTTTTATCCAACACCTGTAGACACGTCTTGTAGCGCTGTTTTAATGTGCATCAGTCTTATTTATAAAAACACGATTCCTTATAACATACACACGTACATCATAAAACCGGCTAAGTGCGAGTCGGACTCACGCACGAAGGGTTCCGTACCATTATCTATACAACATTAGACACAAAGATCGCAAAAAAAACCGCAAAAAATCACTTTTTTTGTATTGGAGCCCCCTTGAATATTTATTTTATTTTAATTTAATTATTTAGTTTTGAAGCGAATATTAAACTAAATATTCTGTGAATATTTCAAGCGTCTACATGTTGCCGTTATTAATATCGAGCAAAAAACGGCAAAAAAAATATTTTTGTTGTAAGTAACGGGGAGCCCCCCTTAAATATTAATTTTATTCTGTTTTTAGTATTGTTTGTTATAGCAGCAACAAAAATACATCATCTGTAAAAATTTCAACTGTCTAGTTATCACGGTGCATGAGATACAGCCTGGTGACAGACAGACAGACGGACGGACAGTGAAGTCTTAGTAATAGGGTCCCGTTTGGCACCCTTCGGGTACGGAACCCTAAAAACTCACTCCTGTACCAGGGAGGGGTGACCAGGGCTTTCCACTTGCTATGATCTTGAATTCTTGACAGACCTCGATATCTTTCGCATCAACATTCATTCGTCGTTGCATGCACCCACGCTGGTTTCGGGTAATTATTCAGAACATTCTTCAAATGCAGTTTTCCCTTTGCAAAAGACTATTTAAACTGCATTTGAGGAGTGTTTTAGAGGGACAGTGTCAGTGTTAATATAGATGGAATAGATGTAGGTAAGTGCTGTCGTATGTTCTTATCGTATTAAGGCGGTGGCGGTGGCGGTGGCGGTGGCGGTGGCGGTGGCGGTGGCGGTGGCGGTAGCTGTAGTGGCGGTGGCAGTAGCATTTATGGGCGTTTATGGACGCCACCGTCACCACGTTGCATTGGTGTGTTTCATAAACGCAGTAGGTATAAATAGTCTGTGGTAAAGCATTTCCCTTGTAAAGTCTGTACCACAGACTATATATACAGCGTTTATGGAGTGGTTTAAGCGATAGTGTTTTTATAAATGAGACCGTACGACTATAATAGAGTGCGCTTGGAATTCTAAACTAAACTAGGCAGACCTATATCGTGGGACAAAATATAATTAATATTAATATATAATAGGCCACATTTTTTTTAAATCAAAGAACATCCTTTTAAATCACTTGTTATTTTTAGGCTCACTCTGTAACTAACTTAATAAGAAGCAAATAAATGAATAAAGTATTATTATAATAGTTTAACTTATCAATAAGTGAATCTTCATAAAGAAACTACCAGTAGCTGACTCGGCGAACGTTGTTTTGCCATATTAATTAGCCTACGACCTATTCTCAGACCTACCAAACATACACAAAAAACTTCATAAAAATCGGTGAAGCCGTTTCGTAGGAGTTCCACGACAAACACTGTGACACGAGATTTTTATATATTACCTATATTATAGATCACTCAAACAAATAAACTGAAAATTTTAGTTAACAACGTTTGTAGTCATTTTTATTTATCTTACTCTATATATGCCCCGCCGATTTCTGAACTGACAATTTCTATTTAATAGTGTGCCATCTAAAAAATAAAAATACCCAATCTATAGCCTACCGGGTTGTAACAAACTTTGCGCAAAATTTCATAGAAATTGGTGAAACCGTTTCAGTGTACCCCCAGGTTTGTTAATCCACTGTTTTTTTTATTTGTAATCCACCGCTCGCTATCAGTTGGCCAAAGTAAGTCCAAAAAAGCAACTGACAGCTGGAAACATTAGATTAACAGTTTGTTAACGTATAAGAAAAAAATGGGTAAGTAACGTAAGGTAGCGTGATACATAATTTAATGCAGCCTACATAATACGTCCCACATGCAGGTACATGCCTTCTGTCAGAGAGAGAATATGGGTTTAATCAACACGCGTGCCCATCGCGGCTTGGCAATTTCAAGCGCTGAGGTATGTGAACACCTCAAATATTCGGGTTTCCCCACGATGTTTTCCTTCACCGTTAGCGAGTGGTATTGCTGCTACAACTCCAACTTCACAACTGTACGTTTTTAAAAAACAAAGTCATTGGTAAGTACATGCACGGGGTTCGAACCAACGACCTCCCAAATGTGAGGCCGTTGTTCTCCCGCTGCGCTATCACTGTTAAGTAGTAAGTATAAAAAGTTCCAATCTAATCTAAGTAACAAAGATCCGAATATCTTTACACACTGTCACGTCCAAAGATTGGGGTAGGATGTAAGATGAAGCCCTCAAAATCACTTCAACGGAGTTATTCACTAACCTATTTATGCACATCAGCAGGATACTAAGCCCATTTCCATTTTAAGGCCACTTTAGGTTACTTCTCGGTCCCCTGTTCAGTAGTCAAGTAGTCGGCGCGTATTTTGAATTAATTTCGAATCGTTGAATTAAAAACGGATGTCGATATTTAGCTTTTTATTAGGCCACTTGCCGGTGGTGTATAAAAGAAGATTTGTGGCATTGGAATGAGTAAAATTTTGTATGTTATTGCCTCTCCTTGGCCATTGGAGTTGTATTTCTTTCAATAAAATAGTCCGATTTTAATTCGAAGTGGACGACCCCAAACTAGTTAATTCGGGTAATAGATTGACATGATGTCAATGCATTCAAGATTCTTCAAGATTCTTCAAGATTGAGCAAAACGATAGAAATAAAATAGATAGATAAAATATTTAATTACGTGAGACACACATACGTAGACAAAGCATCATAAATCTTATGACAAGGAATAGCACGAACAAAACAAAAGAACAAAACAGCGATACATAGAAAGCAAAAGAAACCATGGAACAAAACAGTGCATACAGGAAAGCAAAAGCACAGAAAAATTGCAAAAAATTGTACGTACCCATAAAATCGTGTGTACCCATTGGTGCGAGTAGTAACAACGAAGGTGTGGCAAATGTAAATGGGCTTCGTCTCAGCATGTGCTGAAAGTTTGGGGTACCCGGTTTGAGCGGCGGTGAGGTAATGCTGATACCAATAAGGCCGCCCATTGTACCTCACCATTATCATTGGCCTACGCTTGTCCACTGCTGGACATAGGCCTCTCCTACTGCACGCCACTGAGCGCGGTCCTCGGCTACTCTCATTCAACTCTTGCTAGCCGCCCTGCAAATCGCTCATCAGATCGTCGCTCCACCGAGTCTGAGGACGTCCTACACTACGTTTACCGATCCGCGGTCTCCACTCAAGAACCCGTCTTCTTCATCCGGGATACAGGCGTGAGTTTATGTATCTAAGTTCAAAGCACTTTTATTGGTCTATGAAGAATCCACATTATATTTTGTCATTCTAAACGAATCCATGTCAAGTAATTGCAGTTAATTTTCCGAAACATTTCAATAATGACCAGAAATACTATGTGCTTGAGTAAGTCGGTAGTTATTTTGTTTTATTCCGAGAATAAAAGTCAAAAACTGTACAACAGTAGCCGACTTGGAATAAAGCTACAGTCACACTGCCGGATCCTTTATAGTGCATATTCATAATTGTTGAAAGTTAAAGTTAAAGACCTGCTTCGCTTAACAAGAAGTGAAGAAGAATACGAGGAGCTGACGGCCAGCCTCTATTAGTGGAGTTTTTTTTGTAATTAATACCAATATTTTTACACGTTATTCGCTTGCGTCACGTTTTGTTATTCCTCGGTCCTGATGTACATACATATATTACCTTATAGGGTCACCGCACACGGGCCACTGATCACAACCACAAAAGGCCGCGACGGGCGCGTATTTGAAGCGTGTGGCGGCCACCGGCGTCAATCGTGTGCGGCGAGTCCATAAAAAATGTATGAAAACTACAGGAAATATGCCGGTGCCGATGGCGGCGTTTTGTGGTTGTGGCTGGTGGCCCATGTGCGGTGACCCTATAAGGTAATATATGTATGTACGTCAGGACCGAGCTATAATAAAACGTGGGTATATCATAGCTCAGCTCGCAGTGTGTTTGCGGCTTAGGGTGACACATTACTATGCGATCGACATAGCACGTTATTGCTCGGCACTAAATCGCGCCGCGTGCGCAGCATTCCTGGCAGGCTTTAACGGTCAGGAGGATGTTGGGATGCCTTAAACATTTGGGGAAAGATGTAAGCTGCCAATAATAGAATCATTTGCTGGTCGAGACCAGACGTTGATTTTTCTTTAGTTTGTCAGTAATTCGGCAGATTTTATCTCAAATAGATCCAAGGACTGATTATGATAACGATAAAGATCTTCGTCGTCGTCATCCGCCAACTGCTACCCACTGCTGGGTAGCGATGGGTGGACGATGAGACCTTTTAACTGAATTATCTTTTGTTGTTTATTATTTTGATCTTGTACTCTTGCCTCAGTAGTTACAACTTAATAAAAAAATAACATATCGATATTTTATATAATTGTTCAGTATTTATAATTTATTTCATAATCTGAGTGTACAAAGTTTATAAAAAAATATTTTCCCCTAGGGGAATTCATATGGACATTTTACACGAATATTTTACAATTATTTCGTCCTGAGTCGGAGCCCACTTACATTTGCCACTCCTACGTGGTCACTCTTTTCACCAATTGGTGCATTACCGCACCGTGTATTGCAAATCTTAGTGCTTTGGTTTTTCATGTAGGTAGGTATGCTTCTGTTTTGTTCTTGTTTTATTTGTGCGGCGTCTATATAATTAGATTTGTTATGCTTTGTATACGTGTGTATAAATATAAATATATTGTAATGTAAATAAATGATTTATCTATCTTTTCCGCCAAATACCACCTCTCGCGGTCCATATCCATAATAAAAAATTGTATCATAAGCAGCCTATATACGTCCCACTGTAGGGCACAGACCTTCTCTCAGGGAGAGAGTATGGGCTTAATCACCACGCGTGCCCACCGCGGATTGGCGATTTCAAGCGCTGAGGTATTGGAATAGCTCAGACACTCAGGTTTCCTCACGATGTTTTCCTTCACAAATAAAAAATATTATAATGTAACCTAGACTTCATAGATTATTTACCAAAAATGATACAAGTAGACTGAGTCCGCAGCCCCGAGCTCGAGGACGTAACTGTGGCGAGTACTGTATACTATAATATATTGCTAATAACCCTATATTAAGAGGGTTATTAGCAATAGAGGGTCTCAATAGCTTAACTTACCTTTACAGAACCAACTAGGACGCAGGATACCTCACTTTCCTTCACCGTTAGCGAGTATAACCTAATAAAACCAAATGGCTGACAAAACGCTACTAAAATGCTAATAAATGAAACGACCGCTCCTCCCCACTCATGGAGGTCCTTGATTCAACGAATAACTTAAGTATTTTATGGACCTGTCAAATTAACATTGACCCCTAACTATTGGCAGGATGAAGACACTTCCAAAACGGCCTATTGTGTCTCTTAACGAATGTGGTATCTTCCCAAAATGTTCAATGCGTTATAAAACCCATTGTTATGCTATTCAGTCCCATTTCACATAGCGGCATGTACGTATGTCACACTAAGCAATAGGTGGGGCAGAATTGTCTCACGTGTAGAGACTCATAATGTGCCTTGTTTTTCCTAGGTCACTGTTTTTTGCCTCCGTTTTAGTGCTAAATGATTTTCCATTCATTCATTTAAAATAAATGGCCTAAAAATTCATACTTTTTATATTTTAAATGCAATAACGTTTTTATTATCCGTCGCTATTGGCGAAGTCCAAAGATGCGAACCAACCGGACCAACTGGGAACTGCCCAAAATGGGTGTCAAAAATACCAATAGGCAGATTGACCAATGGAAGAATGGAATTGAAGACTTACTCTGCTTTTAAATTGAGTAATTATGCCAAATTATTGTATTGTCTTTCGCTGTATGTAAAATAGAGGTATTGTCGCGCGAATTCGTGTAATGGGCTCATAATTTTGAACTGTTTTACTTTATGACGAACTAAATAAATAAATCTATATTCATAAGCAGCCTATATACGTCCCACTGTAGGGCACAGGCCTTCTCTCAAAGAGAGAGAGAGTCAGAGAGGGAGAGAAATCTATATTATACTGTTATTATTATGTTTTCAATTTTTTTGTGGCTATTTTTATATACCCTGCATATAAAAAAAATCCATTGACCTCAAAAATGAACACTTCCTGAGACAGCCCAATGAAGGCCTGTATTTTACAACAACTTTTCAATGAGTCTCAAATCTTCGACTTCGTTTGCGTGGTTATTTTTATGTGTATTTTTCCGGGATAAAAATAGCCTATGTGCTAATCCAGACAGCCGTTTTTGCGTGAAAGAGTAACAAACATCCATCCATGTTCGTAAATAAACATATTATCTATCTATCTATCTACCATACATACAAACTTTCGCGTTTATAATATTAGTAAGGATAACTCATTGAAAAGTTGTTGGGCATACATTGAAATATGTGTGCCCTGGTACTTGTAAATAACTCATTTATTTCCAAGTACCAGGGCATACATAATTTTATTAAAATATAGCTTATGCGATCTCCCAACTTCTATATAGAAGAATGGCAATTTTATATTATAGTTTAACAAAAATGTACTACAAATGCAGCGGCATAAAATAAATTTTTGTCAATATACTACTGTAACATTGATCAGTTTTAGTATATTTTTTCACAATATTGCAGAGCACAGGCATTTTCCGAGCGAGAGTATGGGCACATATTAAGTATGGGCTTCATGGTGGCACAATGGTGCCAACCGCTGATTCACGATTTATGTGCTACGGTATGCAAGCACTCAGGTTTCCTCACAAAGTTTTCCTTCGCAGCAAGCAGTTTATTGAAAATTGCCCAAAATGATACAACAAAAGAACCGTAATAAAACCGGTTTAAAATTACCAGAAATTTGAGGCAAAAGTAACTCAAAAGCATTGTTACACTTCCCACTTAGCTCTTTTATTATTCCTCAAATATTTTCTCTAAACTCTAAACCGCTTTTTTTCCTTTGATAATCGTCCATTTGAGCAATAAGAACGAATGTTTATTCACTAATAAAGCCTCTAAAGAGCATGGGATTAAAGATAAACAGTTGTGTAGCCGCGGGCTGGACGTTTTTTGTGTCACAAATGGGAATTACCTTTGACACGAGCTGTAACAATGTCGACGTAAAGCTCGGACTACATTAGGGATTATTTAGAAGACAATGATGTTTGGTATTAAAATAAGGTCTAGTTTGGGTCTGGGTCTGTCTAGTGCTCAACCCATTCATGAGTAAAAACTTTGAGTTAAAAACGCTGTTATTACCCAAGTTAAAACGTGTAACGTGTAAACGTGTAAAAACTAACAACAGATTTTTTATGTACGAGAAAGTAATGCATATATAACACGGGCATGGATGGAATTAGTGACTCATTACAGAATGATTCAGTAGTCTAAGTGGCCTGAATGGTGCTAAGGTCTGATTCGGAGAACTGAGGTCCATCATTAGACCACACCGATGCTCTGTCCTTATCTGGGTTTATATCTCATCTTAGATGTCGATACGCAATATTGTAGGTTTATTCTTGGCTTAAGCATAAATCGATGTTTTTGTCTTACATAAGCTGGGTTTTAGTTGAACTACTACCTTTTAAGCTCTATTTTATAATCACAAAGATATGTTTTTTCTTTGATAATTCGTTTTCGAACCATTACTGCTCTATTTATAGTATTTACTGATCAAGCTACGACTATAAGATTTTAACTAGGTGAAAACTTTATATAACTTTTAACCATGTATAACTGTTTATTACATACATAAGCTGTCTATATACGCCCTATAAAAGGGTGCAGGTCTTTTTCATTTGAGAAAGGTAAGACGGGTAGTCGTAAAATCAACACGACTGGCACGGACTAGGTTTAATCACCACGCGTGCACATCGCGGATTGGCGATTTCAAGCGGTGCGGTATGTGATTAGCTCAGACACTCAGGTTTCCTCACGATGTTTTCCTTCACCGTTAGCGAGTGGTAATGCTACTATAACTTCACAAATGTACATAACTTAGAAAACAAAGTCATAGGTACATGCCCACTGTAATGTATAATAAAAATACGTCGCATGTTGGTGTGACGAGCGCGGGTGGAGGGGTGCGGCGTGCGGGGGCTAGCCGAGCCACTCTGCGCCTGAGCGTGACACCGGCAGCGCGTGGTTGATTATTTCTTGTGTTTTATTGGCACCAAGCAACCTGTACATGTGGCGACCCTGCCAGGATTAAAAAGTGCCAGTGACTAAAACCACTGAGGTATGTACCAATGAATATAAAATCATAATAACAATTTGTGAAAAGAGGTAAATCAAACAACTTGACCGGTTTCAAATCATTTGCCGTTTCTTGGCTAGGCATATCGTAGTTGGATTACCACCTAATGGGCATGTAAACAAAGATCAAAGCCGCTTAATTGTAGTTCGACTCCAGAAGAAATAATCTAAAAGAATTCTCGAGAAATTTTTTACCTACTTACCTCCCTAGCTACTTACAGTGCTAGGGATTCTAGACTGGTCCTGTTGTATTGATTGGTACCTAAAGGTGCGTTACAATCACAGACAGCTAAAATACCCCTTTTGTTGTGAGTTATAAGGTCGCGGTTAGGTACTTAGTTAAGATAACTTTGTAGCATTTTCCCTTTATTGCACGGGCTATAAGTAGGGTAAAACATCCAGTAACTGGCCACTTAACGATCGTTTTCCAGAAATATGTCCATAAGTTCTACAATACTTAATATATTTAAAAAAATGTTTCTGATTGTATTTAAGGAAGAATGAGGCTTTGATATTTTGCTGTCAAGGAATGGTTCACCAAGTAATTTTATAAAGTAAAATCAACGGTAAATAAAAAGTAGTATTTTACCAATAACTGACCTCTATTTTCTAAAAACTGGCCATGTTTAATCCAATAACTGACCGCCTCAATCAAAAGTAAAATTAACACCCCAATCTCACTAAATAACCGTCAAAAGACCTTTAAATACTTCTACCTGTTGAAAATGAAAACAAAGGCATTCTTTTAACACAAAAATATATTAAAATAAACAACAAAATAAGCATTCTATGCTAGGTATAACAAAACAGTCTTTTCCTTATTTATTTTGAGAATCACATAGGAACTTTCGTTTCAAAACATACGTAATATTTTTTTATCTTAAAAGATAAAAGCCATTTTTTTTGGCTTCTCCTTTTTTTCGAAATATTTCAAAGCATTCATCTATTGAAGACCCAGATTTGTTGAGTTGGTAACAGATATGGCAGACATAATCATCTTCATCGAAAGGTACGTCAATTTTATGATGATTTCGTAAGCAATTACCTATCATAAAATTGTCTATCACACATGACACGTTCTAAGGCCTGCACACCGTATATAACGGGAGCAACCGGAACATAGTCTGTATTTATTAATATTTACATCGGTCATCTTCTCGTCTAAACAAGTATCACTCCTGATATTTTTATCTGATTTGGTTTCTGGTTCTGTTTGCTGTAATCGAGTTCTTTTACCTATCCCTTTGTTCTTCTTTTTTTCAGATAAGGCTTTCTTCTCTTCTCTGATTTTCGTCTTATTTTCCTTCTCTAACTGCAACTCTTTCTTTTTATCTTCTCTTTCTTTCATAATTTTTAGGTAAGTATCAGATGTAAGTGCGTAAGGGATTCGTTCAGTTTTTCTAATACCTTTCCACTTGGAAGAAGCAGGCCACATCTTTCTTTACAGATAATCAGAAAACGACTCGGCGGATAAAACAGTGATTTTTTTATTAGGATCACAGCTTGATGTTTATGGTAGGGGTTCAATATTATTTCCTTCTTTGCGTAATTCACCAGTTGCTTTATCAAGATAGTAATCCACGGTGGCTTAAACCTATGATATAGTTAACGAGAACTTCTTCTTCTTAAGTTGTTAAAATTATATCCGGGCCGGATTTGAATTTTGTTTTCGGGTTAACTAATTTAAATATAATACTACTCCTAGGTACCCTAAATGTTTTGGCTGCTAGACGAATGGATCCTTGTTTATTCTGCACAAACGCTATAGCGTTATCGATGCTTTGCTTCGAGTACTGTCGCTTTTTTATCTTTCCAAAACCTGCGAAAAATGTACAGAATTTGATCACATATAACTGACCACTAGTTATTCCAGTTACAGACCACCCATGTCAGTTATTGGAAACATTAATAATAAACAAAAGGATTTTTGCCACATGAAACTATGTTTTAATAGCTAGGCCATAAAATCGATTTTATCACTGAAAAACGTGTTGTACGATTTTACTAGTAACTGACATGGGTGGTCAGTTTTTGGAAATTTTCCAATTTGCCGTCCAGTAACTAGCCACCCTTTATATAATCACAAATAACGTAATAGCTGATAAATCAAACAAAACATAGTATTAGCCATTACGTAACAAACCAAATGAACACATTACTTGAGCAAAAACAACCAGTTTTCATGCAAAAACAAGAAATTAAAAACAACTGAACTCGATGTATCGATCAAAGTCCATCTAATGTCAAAAAGTGGCAACTCTTGGCGAAAATCAACTTCCGATGAACTATCTGATTTAAAAATTTGAAACTAGATGGAGTTACTTGCCTGGAAGCCTTATTTAATTACTTTAATATTTTAGTGACCAGTTACTGGTGCATGGCCAGTTACTAGATGTGTTACCCTATATACCTACAAGTTTCGATTACAGAACCTTCGTTTTACTAGAATTTGGGAGTTACGAACTTTATTTCTGGCAACAATCGGGCTTAGAATCGAGCTGAATTTTAGAGGTAGTTCGGGTGATCGAACGGTACCTATAGATGATCTTTTGTGCCGAAGGAAACCTGCGGGGTTTTGTTGTACCTAAAGTTGACAAATGTCAAAGACCATAAAGATCAAGAGGTAGTTCGATGAAAATCAGAACGGTACCTACAAAAACAACTACTCCTCCACAGGTAGTCCCAAAATGGCACAAGTACCCCCATTGGAGTTCTTGGACTGCGAGGGTGAACCGGCTTCGGTCGGTTTACGCTGGGAAAAGTGGAAACGAGGCCTAGAACTGTACTTGGTGGCTACAAATGTCATAAGGCCAGAGGCAAAACGAGCTATGCTCTTGCATATGGGCGGGCTATCCCTACAAGAAATCTACTACAACATCCCTGGTGCACATGTAGAAGAGGCCGTTGAAGGCATTGGTATTTACTCAGTGGCGGTTTCCAAATTAGATGACTATTTTGCCCCAAAACAAAGCCGTGTCTACGAACGCCATTTGTTTAGGCTCATTCATCGATAAAAAAAAACCTTAGATATCCTATCAACGCTCAAAAAGTGTCCTGGGTCAAACTGTGCTTGAATTCATTCTAAGCACAGTTGCACTCGCAGTCACGCGCAGCTAGTTGTCGAGTTAAGATGCCGAAGTGCTCCGTGAAAAAATACAAAAATAATACTTTATATACGTTGAAAAAGGATGGAATTTCGTATTTTCGGTAAGGAATAATTAAAACTTTTATAAAGTGAAGCATTTGTAGCTAAATTCACCTCCAAAATAACTAAAAACATTATTTTTAAGAAATTGTTTGAGCAAATGTTTGAACTTGGCCCTACGCAGTTGTTTCTTTCTCTCATATTACGACACGTGTAAGTTAAAAGGCGACGAAAGATTTACAAAGTGGAGCAAAACAGGAATGGAGTAGCTTAGTATTTGTTAAACCTAATATTTAAAACAATATTGACAAATAAATATTTCTAATCCTTATTGTCGTTTTTACACTTTCGTTCTAGATTTCCAAAAAATGAAATTGAAAGAGAAAAATGGCGGCAAAACAGAAAAAAAGAACTGTTCAAAACGGCAAGTTTATAATAAATTAAACTTATTCCAAGGGACATAAAAATATTTAATTTAACAACAAAAAACTATGTTCGTATTGGTCTGTTGTGTATTGCTAATTGAAATCCCATATTTAATTTTATTGCAACACAAAGTTTAATTAATAACGATCTCTGAAGTTTTAGTTAACTTGATTTGACGTCAAAAAGTGACATTGTACCTTTTTGTAAGTCTAATAAGATGTTCCTGTGAATAAAAAAAAATCTATTTTAACCTAAATTGTTTTTATTTATTTAAACCTTTTTAATTTTTAGTGAAATTCACTACTAAATGGAAAAAAAACATCCCAACATTTTAATTTCAAGCTAAAAATCTAATGAACAATCTGAAGGAGTCTCCATGTCTTTCACGACACGCTCCTGTTCTAATACGGATAGACTCTTAAGCAGCGTACGAATGATAGCACTGGAAATTCACTGGATATGAAACGTTATTTTTCGTGAAATAAGGTTGTATTTTGTCTGTGCATCTTTTCGTCCGATGCAAATGTGTGTCTAGTTGTAAATGTGTGTGTGCAGCAGAGACACACCTACTATTCGGACACTTTTTCTGTTTTTTAATGATGATTGCATAAGATAATTAACAATTACTTAAAGAATTTAAACCCTTAATTAATAGTTAGTGGAATAATAACAAAAGAGTTTTAATTTGGTTCAATGAATAATTAAAAGTGAATTTTATCTTATTTTGTAAAAGGTAGATGTAATGTATAATAAAAATACGTCGCATGTTGGTGTGACGAGCGCGGGTGGAGGGGTGCGGCGTGCGGGGGCTAGCCGAGCCACTCTGCGCCTACGCCTGAGCGTGACACCGGCAGCGCGTGGTTGATTATTTCTTGTGTTTTATTGGCACCAAGCGACCTGTACACCCACACTGGGGATCGAACCTGGGTCTCTCGTTCCGAATCCAATGTTCTACCCACTAGGCTACCACCGCGGAATAAAAAATAAATGACAACAAAAAACAATGCCATGTAAGCCCGACCGTCCCAGAACTGAAAGAATTTAAGTAAAATCCGTCACACGCCACACAATCAAGAGACTGGATGTCCACTATTGTCGACATTGCCCCACTTCCATAGAGGTAGCGGATTCTAATGAATAAATATCTCTCGCTTCCATTTTATCTTTCGTTCCTTTCAACGATCTACTCCCGAACCACTTGACGAAGATTGGGACGTGTGATAAGATTTTTTCAAGAGTGGTAGGTACATCCCTGGTGATCCCCCGCGCAGCTCCCCTTTGACACCCAAAATTAGTCATCATTGGCGAACTTCACTCAGGCGTCAAAAAGATTTACGCGTATTATATAGACTTAGAAAACAAAGTCATTGGTACATGCGCCGGGGATCTAACCCACGACCTCCCTAATATTCTACCGCGCTTCGCGCCAGCGGTCTACCAATGCGCTATCACCACTTTGTTGGTATAATAAATGTATTTCTTCTTCTCCTTTGGTTCTTTAATAAAAGTTGTTTGAAAGGCCGGTAAAGGACGACCCAGACGGACATACTTCGCCCAAATAGGGGATGTATTAGCAAAGGGCAAGATAAAAGTACCTGAAACCGGCGTGCGTGCAATCGTGCATGCAACGACTAATGAATGTTGAGGAAACGAAAGTGATCTGTCAGGATCGTAGCAAGTGACAGTCCCTGGTCTCTGCCTATCCCTCTGGGAAACAGGCGTGAGTTTATGTTATGTTATGTTGTGTTTGAACAAACAAAAAATGTCGGCAGCAGTGGAAACCCACACCGCGGTCGCTTATCTAAACAGTTTCCGAGTAACTACGTGGGTACACCGCATCGGATAGCGGCAAATGAGGGCGGCACTATCGCGGTGGACTTATGCCTCCGAATAAATCTCCCCCGACCGCGCGTGACTTACGTGTGAAGAGATTTGTGGGATGGTGACGGAATAAAGAAGTTCACTAACAATTTGTCGGGAGATAAGGAGGTTTTAGTTTATTAAGTGACTTTGGGAGTACAAAGCTAACTTGCTGGACTTAACTCGATCAAAGGAACAAGTTTTAAGCAGACATGAACATTTAAAAAGATTTGAATACAGGATGGGGCTTACAGAACGAATATTTGAACAAGGTTTCTTCAATCGACAATTCGCAATGTTAAGTTTGGTTAAGGGTTTTAAGTAAAATTTTTTAAATTTTTTACGAAAGTAGACATAATTTGTTAGGACTAATTTAATTTTTGTTGTTCTAAGTTATGTTAAAAATTCAAAATAAAATTCACTCCTCGTGACGTCATTTGCGAGGGCTTTTTCCCAACTGATGCATGACTTTGTTTCTTAAATTTTTGTAGTAGGCGCAAGAGATTGAGTTGAAAATAATGCATCGGAAGAGAATACCTGTCATACTTATCAGACTGACGTTCGTTTTGGTTGTTTATTTGTTTTAATCTGTGAGTGAAAAGATCGACAGTCGGCCCGAAATTTTTTGTGTTGACCGGTCATAGCGCGATGGAATAAGGTTCACACTGATTTCTATGTTGATCTGGCTGCCAAATATACTATCTTGCAAATAACGTCACAGTCGGTCACAGTGAAAGGCAAATATATCGTGATTTTTATATTCAAAATGCCAATATTGATAATATTTCCTAGCTTTAACAAGGGCATTATTGTTATTTGAACTATATTGGCTGCATTGATTGTTAATTCAGCCCTACAAAAAAAAACTTTACATTGCGAACATATACGCTGCGTTTGCTAGCTCATGGTCTTCACTCGGGAACCTTTGCACCCCATCGACCATCGGCTTCTTGGCGTATGTAACCCGAGTTTCTTCAAATATGAAGAAATTTACAACAAATGGATGAATTACTTTGGTGATGCCGATGATTATATCAAAACCACTGTGTCTGTCAAGCCATTTAAAACTTACCATATAATTGAGCCGTTAAAAATACTCCGATTTCACTTACCGATAGTCCGTGGGCTGGTCGTCGATAATTGTACGTCATACGTTACCAAGATGAGTTCTGTTGAGGGTTGAATATCTTCAAAACCTGGAAAGTCTTGTACCGTCAGCAAAAAAGTGGAATGTTGTGTAAAAACGCCATTTGAAAGACCTTGCCACATTAATACATAATATTGGTTTTTTTTTCAATCGAGTTCTGTGTCTAGTATTTGTCGGGCACAAATTCTATTTTTTTTTTTCTATTTTTTTCTCGCCTGCACCATAGGGGTATCGTTGGGTCAATAAAAATATTTAGGTAGTTCAATGTACATAACTTAGAAAACAAAGTCATAGGTAAATGCCCGCACTGGAAATCAAACCTGGGTGTCCCGCTTCAGAGTCCAATGTTCTACCCACTAGGCTACCACCGCAAATGGCATATTGAACTTGAATCTCACACAATATTTAATCCACTCTTCTTGCTGACGCTAGATCTTCTAGACTTGGGACTGGCAACCTATTGTATTAACAGTTTAAGGGCCAGTTTCTGAATTGAGAATTTCGCTAAGTAAATAGTTAACTGTAGTGCTTTCTCTTCGAATTTCTCAGAAAAGAGCGGGACAGAACGTTACTACATCTATGGTCCTGTTTTATTTATTCGTTTTGTCTGTTGTGTATTTAGTTTTCTTTCTGTTGTTGTGCATATTATGTTACTTATCGGCTTATTTTGTTTCTGTGATGTATCTTGTTGGTATAATAAATGTCTTTCTTCTTCTTCTTCTTCTTCTTCTTCTTACTTAAGTATTTACTTAGTGAAATTCTCAATTCAGGAACCGGCCCTTAGACACATCTTTTGAAAATATACAGACCCAAATTTGGTAACCTGAGTTGGTAACGCAAGACGTAGGATTCGCGACAGCCTTCCCACGGCCTACGACGCTGGCAGCTGAATATCTCCGCTATCATGCCTAAATAAAACCAACAATATCATTGTACAGTCGGCACAAAAACTGACAACCCAAGTATACCATATCGCTATTAACTTCTAGTGTAAAGCGAAACCGCCCCTAGACCGAATACAATACAATAACAATTTGGATTTAATTGGCCAAGACCAACTTACAAACATACTGAAGTTTGCTGCAAAATACGCTCTGTTGCGAAGTAATACAGTGGGGTAAAACGTCCTAGATAAAATAGTCGGTTGTAATTGAAGTCGACACTTCAAATTGTATGGTCAATGACATCACAAAGGGACCAATGTCTGAAGTTTAGGAGCGTGTAAAGATCGTAGGGATGGGCAAAAAAACGGCACATCTGCCCAGTTTTGGTGATTGTACGTTCGGTCAAATGTCCTGCGTGCAACATGCAAAATTTCAAAGTTGATTTGGACTAGATAGTCTCGTTTCAAAAACAAAACTGAGTAATTCGGATTGAAGAATATTGAAATGATATGGAATATATCACACACACGTTTGTCACAACCATAAGCATTTTATGACGAGAACTGATAAAATTAAATATAAGTAAGACTTTATCGAAACATCTGGCTGCAAGGCTTTTTTTTTTCCTGTGTGTAAATCAGAAAATTCTTAATCGATATAAAGCGAGGCTAGATAACTTATACAGTGCTGCGCCTCGACACAATTTAGGGCACATATATATGCATAAACTCACGCATATATTATGTAAAACAAATGTTTACTAAAAAAAATTACTTAAATAGTCACTGCAAGCAGTTGCGACACTATCATAAAATAAGTAAAGAATGATAAGAATATTCTGTAATGTACACTATAAACAAAAAACTACTAAAAAATATTATTATTGATATTACGCGTGATTTCTTTCTGCAAACTTTAGCAGCCCTTTTATATTTAGAAGTTGATTTAAAAAAATACTTTCTTAGTGGGCTTCTTGGCTCGAGGAATATTTGACGTTACTATTTTGTAGGTATTACTATTACTCTACATATATAAAATATAACCATATCCCGCAACACATTCGGCCGAACGGACTCCCAGATCCATTTCTCATAATTTGCAACCAATTGAGCGTAAGCTACCCGAACATCAGACCCTTATGTTTGCGTTTAATCATCCCGTGACAGGAGGAATTTGACGCCACTTTGTACCTTGTTGAGGAGACAGTTTACGCCTATTTTTCCTGGTAGGACCGTCTGTCTTGACGCCGACAAGGATTAAAATTGTAGAACTGTTTCTTAAAATGCTTTTAGAAGTAGTGATGTTTGCGAGACTTACCCCCGGTTTCTCGTACATAAGCGTCTCGCCTGTATACATCCCACTGTAGGGCACAGGCCTTCTCTCAAGGAAACAGTATGGCGATTTCAAGCGCTGAGGTATGTGAATTGCTCAGATACTCAGGTTTCCTCACGGTGTTTTCCTTCACCGTTAGCGAGTGGCATTGCTACTATAACTTTGCAAATGTACATAACTGAGAAAACAAAGTCATAGGCCCGGACTGGGAATCGACCCTGGGTCTCTCGCTTCCGAGTCCGATGTTCTACCAAGTGTTCTACCCACTAGGCAGCACTAGGTTTCTCGTTCTTGTTTCTCGTACGTGAGCAGTCTATTAATGTAATGTTAACAGCTGTCAATTAGCGAAAGTGCATAAAAAAAACAACTGACGTCTGCTAACAGTAGATAACAGACAGTTAGTGTGGGTACAAGAAATCGAGGATAAGTCGAGTAGGTACTTAGTTCAATGTTAAGTAGGTACAACACTGAATGTCGCATCACTTCGATTCGTGATGTTATGGCACTGCCTTGACTATCCATACATTTTGTTTCGGATGACTGTTTCCTAGATGTACTTACATACCATTGAAGAATTAGTTGAAATACGACAATTTGTATTTATTCATAAAATAAACTAGTTTCAAATTCTCTATTTTATTATCTTAATGTTTATACAATCCTCGACATTGACGCTGTCAATTTGAACGAAAAATAAAAAACAAATTGACTTTAGCTTTTTGGAAGTTGGCAGTTTTGTGTTATTTATAACACGTTGCATAGTGCGTAAGTGTTCTACTTAGTATTTTAGTAGATACTAAAATACTTAATAAAACACAGCATCACACCTAAGTACCTACCATCATCAGCCATTTTTACGCCCACTGCAGGACATAGGCCTCCCTCACAGTTTCCCCTAACCATAAAGGATTTTGCCATAATCGCCACGCTTGGCAGGCGAGTTGGCGATTGCAGTATGCGGTTGGAATCTCAGGAAGACGCTGCTGCCCGTCTCCTCGTAATTTATTTCCTTAGTCGCCTATATACTATTTCTCGCTATAATGGTAACCACCCGATGCCCAGTACTCATATCGAGCCAAGTATCTTCCACGCAGGTCAAATGGCAATCATTTATTTCACATTAGAAGTGTCAATATTTTTTTGACAGGCCGGGCAGCTGTCACCAGAGCCTCGAACACAATGCCGTGGTCAAAAAGCAAATTTATGACATTGTGCAACCTTTTTTGTCACTTTGTCCAGGTGCTACGCGGCTTTGTGTCCATTGTGAGTCTATTAGAAAGAGATATTTCTCTATCTGTCAATCGTTACTTGAAAATTATGTCGTGCAGGGGCTTAAAGCCGTTTTCATATAGCGAGAATCTGTTCAAAAGTTATCTGCATACAGTTAATGTTTCGAAAGCTCATAATAATTCTTCCCATCGTTAGTCTCATTTAATTCTGATCAAATAAGATTAAAACCGGTAAGAAAGGTACACTTTTTTCAACCTAGGTATATCTCAGAACGCTGAGACCTTATCACATCACCTACCACCAACCATTTGTCAAACAAACACTGCGTATTGGACCCAACATTTAGATTTTAAAACGATAAATTAAAATAAATTAAGACGTAAAAAGTCTCCTTCGTATAGTTTTGAAATTGTATCCATTTATGACATGCATCATAGAAAATCATAAATTGAATCATCGATAACAAAATATAGCTATCGAATAACACGAAAATCAACATAAAACTTCCATAAAATTCACACTCAAAAAAGAAAACAAGTTGGGAAAATTCTAAGCGCCATCTTGGAGAAAACTTTTTTTTGTTTTTTTTAGACAAAGATCTCCAGCCTAAAAGACACGTAGAGGCTGCCAGTATCACGTTACATACCTCATTTGAATAACTTATTGTCACTACTGAATGTTCGTAAAATGTAACGTCTCTATTCTTATACAAACAGTTTAATTCGAGGACCAGAACTTTTTGACCCCTCGTTTTTTTTATCAATTAGGATTAAAAAAACCTGCACTGCAGAGAAATAGTAAAAGAATTTAAATTACTTATTATGTAATATAAAATAATAATAATAACTTCCACACAATATAATCACTTGACCTGGTCCCAAACTAGGATACCCTGTACTATGGTAGCTAGGTAGGACGAAAAATCACGGTTTCCTAACTTTCTCGAGTGTCTGAGGTATTTATATACTTCAGCGCTTGATATCGCTAATCGTGGGCATGCGTGGTGATGAACCCAGCGTGAGTGAGGTGAAAAATAGTTATTATTAATAATAGTAATCATTCAACAAGATGAATTAATAAAATACCAGCATTAACAATAAAAAGCGTTATTTTTATTGGAAGAACATAGTGCCTAATTTCCTTAAAAAAAATAGGTACAAATTTAATAAAATATCAAAACTTCATAACTTTTTTTGAGTTCTTTTCGTGTAAAATTTCAAATTATACGACAATACAACATAATAATAGTGTCTTTTTATTGTCATGAACCGAAAAGTCTTACGAGATCATGTAAAATGGCACCAAAATTGCGTATCGTGTATCTACCGTCACCGATGGCGCAACACGAAACTCGACGGTTTACCTACCCCTCGCACCCTTACCTCCAGCTAGGTACTAGAACGTCAGGACTGGCATGGCAACATAACATAAAAAAATCCGCATTTTGAAAACTTCTAGGTTATGACATACCCGACCTCACTCACGCCGGGTTAAGCCTTTCCTTCTCTCTTAGAGAAGGTTTTAGTCTTGCAATAGAAAGTAATAGGCCGTTTTTGGAATGTAATATGCGGTATATACCTACTTGTCTCTCAAATTACTTTCCATTGCAAGGCTGACAAAAAAACAGAAAATTAAAGAAAGAAGAGTGGACGTTGTAGGTACTCATATCAGAAAGAAGTGTCGTGCTTGAAAGAGGCCTATGTCGGTACGTTCTCACCCACCGGCTCAGGTTACCTCGTACGTGTTGAACTCTTTGGCGATGCACTCTGTGCCAGGTGAAGGTCACCTAAGTGTAAACAAACCGTTGAGAAAAACCGTTCTTGACCATTTGTTTATAAAAATTCAATGTTCTTCCTGAAAGCTTCCATAAAACTCCGCACCAGATGGTCTGACGACCTAGTTACGGTGGCAGGATGCGGGCGGCACAACACCGGGAAGCTTGGAAAACCATGAGCGAGGCCTATGTCCTGCAGTGGGCACCAAGTGGCTGATGATGATGATGATGACAGCAATAAAGGTTCTTGCATCTTGACTTCATAAAATCTTCCTTGTAACTAACTACGTATTAATTTATTTATATATATCTAGTTTTCTTGACATCATGCATCAAAGAATTGTTTGTTTGGATGTAGAGAACTTTTAATTGACATAGAGTATATCCTCGTAGGCGTTGCCAGGGGCGTTGTTCTTTTGTTCTTATTGCCGGACTTATTGTCTGTCTGTTTGTGGGTGTGTACGTGCTTAGTTAAATGCAGCGATGGACAAATAGCCTACAGTATCGTGGGTGTTATTTATGAAGATCTGATTTGAAACATACGCCACAATATAATCACTGGTCCTAGTCCCAAACTAGAGTACCCTGTGATATGGTAACCAGAAAATAATGTTATTTCCCAATCAGAAAAATATGCTCGTGATAGAGCGGTCCTAGTCCTCATAAAGACATTTTATTGCGACCTGATGCTGCGTGCCTCAAGATGTCTCGCCGTTTCGCTCGGTTAGATGCCGTTCGGGTTTCCTCACGATGTGTTCCTTTACAGTTATACGTAACTTATAAAACAAAGAGAAGGCCAGTTCCCTGCAGTGGGGCGTATATAGGCTAAATAAAAAAAAATGCTGTTAAGGTACATTCTTCCAAGTGTACTTAACTTGGTCGGTCTATCGCATTAAAGCCTTACCGTTATCTCTAGTGCCCCTATCTTTTCCTGTACGCCTGTACTACGATACGCTCGATGGAATTGTCTGACCAAAGAAACATCGAAACGGAAGCATTCTTACTAAAGTCTTAATCGACAGTACATAATTTATTTATCTCCATGTTTTTACTAGGAAATGGGGCATTAAGTCATTGTCTACTTATTACCCTATTGAATTCAAATGTCCCTAGATATGCAGCCATGATATAGAAGCCTAAAGCAAGATACACAATACCGTATTATCTATGGGGGGTGACGATTGACGATCTCGTGCTTTGTACCTTTCTGAAGTTGTAGAATAGACCTTGTTGGGTTGTACGTAAGGATGTTAAGGAGTGGAGTTAAAGGTCAGTTTAGGATGGTTTTTGTGTAATCAAATTAAACGTTTCTAGCTTTGTATAGAGACGTTATTTTTTGAGGTGTCCCAGGGAAGTATTTTGTTATTTTTATAGGTGTGGTTTTACAGGGTTTAACCCAAGATACTACACAGTACCTATGTCTTATAGACATGAAAAAAAGAGTTATTATCGTGTCACTAATAAAAATGTGATTTGTGCTGTGGATAATAAGAAATTAGGTATGATATTGTTGCTATTATTAGTAAGAATATAAATGTAGAACAATGTGAATGCGAGTGGGGGTGGACGTCCTAGGCGGACATACTTCGACCAAATAGAAAATGTAAGGGGCACAGGGCAAGATAAAAAGTACCCGAAACCGGCATGCGTGCATGCAAAGACTAATGAATGTTGATGAAGCGGAAGAGGTCTGTCAGGATCGTGGCAAGTGGTAAACCCGAGTTTCTGCTACCCCTCCGGGATATGTTATGTTACTTGTCTGCTTATTATGTTTCTGTGGTGTATCTTGTTGGTATAATAAATGTGTTTCTTCTTCTAATGTAATATAAATGTAGAGTTCTAAGCTGGGATAAAAATGTGTGCCAAATTACATTTAAACTCGTTCAGCAATTTATGCGTGGCGTGGTTCCTGACAATATTAGAAGGATTTCAGAATGAGGTAGGTAATAACCAAATGACTTCATGACTCAACAATTCAAAGACACTCAATAAAATAGCCAACTGCGACCGCAAAACAAGAATGGCCACTTAGGGCCATATAGCTAGACAAAAGCGATCATTTATGGCCATTCGGACAGGCCATTAAAAGCCAGTTAATTCTCACAAAAGTCGGTCCGACAACATAAATTAGAAACGGTCATTATTAGCTAAGGATAATTAGCAGAACTGTGTAATTTTGGGGTGGGTTTTTCTTTTAGCTCTGGAGCCTTTGGGATTCTATCCCAGGAACGTATTTGGGTGGCAAAAAAATTATAACATTCAAATATTAAAAAGAAAAATTTAAGTAACACAGCAACTGTGACTTATTGAACGTTACAAGTAAAACTAGGTGTCCGTTTTTAAAATTCTATCTTAAAAAAACTCCAATCTTACTATTTTCAAATATGTTCCTTAATTAACAGAGTTTACTTATGTATTTTAATCTTCTAAAACCTAATACTAATGCATTGAACTGGCTCTGCTATGCTATCTTATGTTAAGTTAGATTACGACCTATAAAAGAACAATTAAAAATCATTCGTCAAAATCATAGTTTCCTAGTTTTCCATTATTTCAATAATATTTGTATATTTTTTTTATAAAATGGACAGGCTTAAGTTCCGTATTGCCATTATAGTCTAGTTGTACGAGGTTTTAGTAATAATTTTTGGTTTT
This sequence comes from Yponomeuta malinellus, assembly GCA_947308005.1. NCBI lineage: Eukaryota > Metazoa > Arthropoda > Insecta > Lepidoptera > Yponomeutidae > Yponomeuta > Yponomeuta malinellus. The sequence continues at coordinate 2,465,887 of OX371016.1, read as the reverse complement.
GCTTCAGGAAATCTTTCCATCAACTTCCACCTAACTCCAGCCCTGCGTCCGCTTAACCAATACACCATTGGCTCCCCCAGCAGGGAGTCCGTCCCTATTGACTGCCCGTCAGAGAATATTGCTGATCGGCTACATTCTGTAGCACTTTTAAATTGAGTTCGTATTGTTTGCCAAGCTCATTGGCAGTTGACTTGATTTGGCAGATGGTTGAGTGGCTCTCCTTATCGCCGGTTTCTCAACCGAACAATTCTTATATGTATATAAATATATAATAATGTACCCTATACACGCTGAAATCTGGGTATTGTGAAAGCCGCGGTTATGTTGGTAATTAGTAATTAAAAGTGTCATCTATTTTGACTATAACATTTAAGTTGAAAAAAAATTGTTGAAAAATTGTTTGTAGTTGAGAAATGTTATTAAAAAAAATTCGCAAACAATTAGCACCGTCTATCAGAACAATGACCCGCGGATCCGCGTCACGCACGCACCAATCTGGCTCGCTATTAATGGTTCTAATACATTTGATTTCATGTCGAGATATTTTTGGAAAGTGTCTTTTTAAGCAAGACAAACTGGCATATTCGATAGCAATTGTTAAGGCTCGTTCATTTTGCTGTATTTCAAACCAACCAAAATTCACGGTGTATACGTCCCACTGAAGGGCACAGGCCTTCTCTCAGAGAGAGAGAGAGAGAGAGAGAGATTATGGACTTTAATCACCAAACCTGCCTACCCCGGATATGCTTACCTATCCTTTTCCTTATAGACAAAAACGTACCGAAAACCGGCGTGCGCGCATGCAGCGATCGACGAGTGTTGATGAAACTACGTTTGTATCTCGAGTATATTTTTGGTCTGTGGTAATCCCTGCGCATTGGATTCAATAACCACAATTACTTCATCGACATTCTTTCCGGAAAAAAAATGTGACAATTCAACATCAAGTAGTACCTACCAGTCTTTTTTTAATTTTGCCTTTAAATATACGTAATGCCCATAAAATTTTCAAATTTTCAGGAGCAAGTTTCATTACGAACAAACGTTCTTGCAATAATTGACATAGTTTGGCAATAATTTGCTCTTTCAAATAAGATATCTAAAGGTCCGATCCCATGTTTAAGAATTCAGACCAAAGCTGAATGAATGAAATTATTCAGCTTTGGTCTGCATGTAAACATGCGACTGCCTCTTTGGTCTAGCCGTTAAGGCGCTTAGCTACCAAAACAGAGGTCGTGGGTTCGATTCCCACTGGGGGTGCCGTACATTGGTACAAATGGCCTCATTCTGGGACTCTGGGTGTATTTTCACGTTTATAATGTCCTTGTCTGGTTACGATAGTAGGTACTGGGTATCCTAGTTTGAGTGATTGTGTAGTGTGGAAGTTATTATTTGATTATCATACACCGTTCATAGAAATCGTTAAGCAAAATACGGGAAGCAATAATATAAATCAAGTTGTTTGCTCGTTGTAGATCATACATTCCTTTCAATACTTCAAGAAACAAATAACTTCCACACAACACAATCACTTTTCTGGTCTCAAACTAGGAAAACAATAACTCTAAACCTAATAATAACTCTACTATTTAATTTAATGAATTTGATATTAGGCTTAAAATTTAATTTGTTTACACCCAGATCAAAGCTGAATAAAACGCAATAACTATATGACCATCGCGATTCCTTACAAAAAATCTATTGCTACTAAATTGTTTCCCAATTACTTTACAATTTACGACATCCACTCCAAAAGAAGCGTCACCTTTGTGAATTTAACAAAAAAATTACGCAATACCCATCGAGGCTATTTTGAAAATCGAACGACAAAAAAAAATATTGACACGCAAAAACGGCCAGCAACAAAAACGATCGATAACTGCGCCTCAATGCAACCTCTACAGAGGTGACAATTGACGCGGTTCTCGATACAAATTTATCGTCGCCAATCTCAACGCTCGAACAAGGCATACGTTTTCGCGAAGGCGCCAACAATGTGTTTTGAATTATGCCGGCCATTATTTGAAGCAACTATCGATTCAGTCAATGATTCGATTTGACACTGTTACTGCAAATGTAGCGCTTGAATGCTGAATAAAATAGCACAAAAACTGCGACTTAATGAACGTTACAAGTGTCTATTTCAAATACTGCATTCCTTCCATTGAGTCCTTCCAGCAAATCTTGGAGAGTCGGAGAAGCAGTGAAAAACGGGTCTATATACGTGCGCAAAACAAAAACATAAACTACGAAATCCTAAATAAACTACTACCTAACCTAAAGGTTGATCTGCTGTCGTCTGTGCTTAGTGAACTCTGTACATTCGACAGCTGGTAAACCTTTATTTTTTTAATGTCACCCTTAAGACTGTTCTTACGTGGAGCATGCTGTCTCGCTAGCACAATTAAAAATTTTTAGTGATTGTAAAAAAAATTGTATACTCTTGATGAAAGGGTCTGAGGGTTTGATGGATAATTAAATTGCGGATATTCAAGGCATATTTTTTTTGTCCTATACTAAGATTTTGACGGAGAAAATTTGAATCCATTTTAACAACTTTTCTTTATTAAAAACTGCGTATAGAAAAACAAAAGTATATTTAAAATGTCCCTAACTTAATTAGGCATCAGTTGCCTCGGACCAACTTTATCAAAAGATTTTTTTTATTACAATTACTAAAAATGTTAGATTGTGCGAGCGAGACAATATGCACGATGTAACAGAAGCCTTAACGTGAATTATTAGACTACACTGATGGGTTAATGTCCTATCGACAGCGCAACAAAAACTGAAACTCCTGAAACTGATTTTCAAATTCTTTCACCACGTTGGCTATCCTCTATTGCCATCGATACACTAGAAGACCGATAACTTGACTGAATGCCTCGTTGGTCCAGCGGTTAACGCGCTTCACTAACAAAACAGAGGTCGTGGGTTCGATTCTCACTGGGGGCCGCCGCACATTTGTACAAATGGCCTCAGCCCGGGCATATTTCCATGTTCGTGATGTCCTTGCCTGGTTACCATAGCGCAGGTATCCTAGTTTGGGACCAGAACAAGTGTTTGTTTTCTACGGAAATTAAAAACCTGCGCTGAATAGCTTCGCTGGATCCAGCAGTGTTTCCAGCAACAAGCAACTAGAAAGAAGACGTCAAAAGTCAACTCCCGAACGCGTCCACAATGGCGACTGATTGAGAGCCCTTTTCACCGATTATTCACAGCCATTATATTCCGTTTAGGAGCAAATAAGCATTTAATAATACTTCCATACAAAGGTGGAGGGTACGCCTGACATGCCTATTAACAATACAATAAAATAAAAATAGCAAATATAACAGAAAATAAGGGCCACTTTACACTTTCTTGGAAGCACCGGCATCAGTTGGTAGAGAACGCGGTTGTAAAAAAAATGTCATGTGTTGATAAGGCATTGAGGGTTCCGTTGAGTAAATATTGTCTTATTCGCAGACGCATCGCGATGGAGGACTTACGAAGAGGCAATCAAATGCTGAAGAATAAGAAGAACCCGACTCTCCAAGGTTTGCAGGAGGAAATCTTTTACAGAAATAAGCTCGCCTCTGCACATGTTATTTGTTATGTAAAAACTTGTGGCATATTTCCTGAGCAATTCTTTATTTGACCGTGTGGGGTCGGATTAAGAATAGCGTCACTCCATTTCCTTCCGTGGATGTCGTAGAAGGCGACTAATGAAATAAATTACCAGGAGACGGGCAGCAGCGTCTTCCTGAAATTCCTGCGATCTACTGCGAGCATACTGCGATCGCCAACCCGCCTGCCAAGGCCTGTGTCCTGCAGTTGGCGTCAAATGGCTGATGATGATGATGAATTCTTTATTATATTCTTTGTTGCACTAATCCGTGCTGAGGACGATTTTAAAAACCTATTTGGAGGATTTCGATGTAAAACCTAACTGCATAAAAAGTGGGTACTCGGGGCTGCAAGTGATGTAAATTACTTCAGCCAGATGTCACTGCCTGTACGTAATAAATACAGAGCACTATAAAGTTTGTAAAGAAGTTCGAAATTTCGCCGATGCCTGCACTTGCCCATTAGCTCAGTTGGGAGAGCGCTGGCACGGTTAGCCAAAGGTCACGGGTTCAAGTCCCGGCATGAGTGGATTTTTTAGCCTCTAAATAGATTTTTAAAATTCTGTGTTAACTAGTTAAGAAAAGAGTTGTATTGTAGGGAAAAAACTGACTTCGAAACAAAATTTTAGCACCAGAAAACACTGAACGGAACATCACCTTATATTCGAAGTGGTTTTTAAATGGCTAAACTCAAGTTTTTCTCTTTCTACTTTTCTTTGAAGCAATTTTTTAAGTAGGTACTAACTATATTATAATTTTTTGAGTGCACTAATTTGAAGTGAACTGTAACACTTAGTTAAGGGAAGACACTAGCTCGTAGCGCACAGGATCCGCGGCCTACCGCAATGACCGGTGGTACTAGAAAGCTGTAATGTGGTACTATTTATCACGCCGACAAAGTTAAAGAATAAAATTTTGGATACTTTTTTTTACTGTACCTCACCTAACATAAAAGTGGGGATGGTTTTTTTTCTCTCGTCTACCCCATCATGTCGTTGGATTGGTCGTTGAAAAATATTGTGGGTGTACGAATACCGTTTTTTGATTTAGGGTTCCGTTTGTGAAATATTAAGCTTTAAAGTGCCAATTTTTGTCCGACTACGGCGTCTCCGCCCTCCCCCCCCCCTCTTCTTGGCTAAACGGTTGATTGTGGAAACGTGAAAAAATTCAGGGTAGTATTACATATAATGAGTTTAAAAGGAAAAATATCACGGTTAAGTAGGCTTTACTAGTTAACGAGTAATAGGCAATCAACTTATAAAAGTAAAATTTCGTACAAAATCCATTGAAAATTACTTCGATGAAGTTGTTAGGTCTGCAAAGTAGATAAAAAACCCCTCTTTCTACGGAACCCTACATTGCGCGTGGCCCGACACGCACTTGGCCGGTTTTTTTTATATAGCCTATACACGTCCCACTGCAGGACATACGCCTTCTGTCAGAGAGATACAATAACGTGCGCTTATAAAATAACAACAATTAAAAACATTATAGCTTTTTGAAGTCAGTTAACTTTGACGACCTCGTGACGCAGCGGTAGGGCATCTGCATTCCATGCAAGAGGTCCCGGGTTCGAATCCCGGCTGGGGCAAAAAATAAATAAACCCCAGGTCTTGGTTGTTTACATGTTTGTGATGTCGCTGTTTCTGGTTCCCACGGCACAGGGTATCCTAGTGTGGGGCCAGAAGCTATGTATGTGCCTGTATGTAAATGTTTATGTTTATGTTTAACTTTCGTGGAACAAACGACTCCAGTAATTTGATACTACAATTCAAAAATTTATTTTTCAATCATCATCTTCAGCTCACCTCTGTCCACAGCTGGGTATAGGCTATATTCCAATCATGCCATCTTTCGCGATCCCTCGCCATTCGTATCGCCGGGCTCTCTGCCGACTTCCCTGCGGGCCCCTAAAATCTAACTACTATCTATCTATCTCTGCTGCTCTATACAATACCTTATGGCGCTTAGATGAAGTGGAAAATTATATTTAGTTGTTGATGTGTCAAAATGACACTTCATTGGGTCCAGATGACTATTGAATGGTTTTTGTCTCTTATTATTTCGGAATGTGACAATCTTTATGACATCGTTATATGAATACTGTTGGGATTGTATTATTTATTGTTATACACATAATTGGTACTTTTAAAGTTCCTTGTGAAAACGTATTTTGTTCATTTTATCTGTATACATAGTTAAAGTCATGCCACTTGCTGCGACAAAACTCTTCCTTTTCATCAACATTCATCAGTCACTGCAATCACGCACGTCGGTTTTGGATACGTTTTATCTTTCTCTTCGGCAATAAGTATACAATTATCTGACATAATCATGTCGAATAAACAAGGGATCCAAAAATTGTATCTATCCCGGTAAAATTACCTTCTTACCTAATTAAATACAGAGAAACTCCGGTACATTCTCGTAGGTAAAAACATACGGTCTTATTTATATAAATACGATTCTTTAAAACATTCCTCAGAGGCAGTTTAAATAGTCTGCGGCAAAAGAAAATACGTAATTACCTTAGATTAAAACAAAAACAAAAAACCTTTTTGTTTTAATCAAAGGTAATTACAGATTATTACAACTGCCTCTAAGGAGCGCTTTAGAGGAATCATGTTTTTACAAATAACACTGTGAGTGATTACCAAAGTTATCAATTTCACACTCGCAAACCATTAAACCGGAGCGGGCGCAGTCGAAAACCTTCACAAAACCCACATCGAATCACCAGCCAATAACATTTGTCATTGTAACCATCTAACATGCGAGCGACACCCTCGAAAACCATTCGGGGAAGCGTGAAATATAAATACGTTTTTATGTCCTTCACGCATGAGCGGATTATGATCGACTAGGCTCTCGCCCGCGGCTGCATTCGCTCGGCGAAGCGGTTTGATAAAAATATCACAAAGTAAGTGACACTAGTGACACTAGACACTGTGTGTACCTACCTAAAAATGTGCACTAATGAGATTTGTGTAAAAAATATATTAAGTGAATGAATAATACATTTTTAAATCAAAAATAGACTTACTAATACGCAATGACTGAATTAATTCAGATTTATTTTATTTTATGTTAATTTGTTTTGTTTTTATTTATTTATCGAACTTTATCCTTTGTGTAAATATAAATTAAATGTGAATTATGTATATAAACATATTTGCATAATCTACATCATTTTGGAGAAAAAATGGACAAAATCTGACTAAACTAAGAAACTTACCTTACTTTATATAACTTAATGGTCGGGCATGTTATATTTGGTGGTAGCCTAGCGGTTAGTGGTTAGTTAGAGGTTAGTGGTAGCCTAGTGGGTAGAACATTGGACTCGGAAGCGGGAGACCCAGGTTCGATTCCCAGTCCGGGCATGTACCTATGACTTTTCTTTCTAAGAGAGAAGGCCTGTACCCTACAGTGAGACGTATATAGGCTGCTTATGCTATGTATTTATATAAGACTTCTTCAAGACTTTTTACCAATATAACTGTTGTTGTTTGTATTCATTTAAAATCTCTTTTTTATGTGTCTGATATTTTTGTACAACTCACAACAAGCAAGTGATATTTTTTTATTTAAAATCCCAACAATCCCAGCCGCTTGGCGTCTACGTGGTCACAAAGAAACATCATATACACGCGCGAAAAACACAAACGCCTCAGACCACAATTGTCGAGACTGCAATCATTATTTTACAATCATCATTAAAATAAGATGTCAGAAGTAAAAGCAGCCTTAAGGCTGACAAGTAGATCAAGTAGATCGAGTCTCAGCTGAATCAAAGGTTTGCTGGAATATAATGCTTGTTGCATTAAGTACGCCCTTGCACATTTATCATTTACCATTTTCTCGACTGCCTCGTTAGCATCACGTCTGCTTACCATGCCTGAGGTCGTGGGTTCGATTCCGACTGGGAAATAAAATCGAAACAAACAAACAAACCTTCCTTCTTTACAACCCTACTGTAGATATTTATAATCGATTCCTGTAACGATTTTATTGTTGCTCGATTCCTATCTCTCGATTAAAACGATTCGCGTCGAATTCCGATTCGGAAGATCGATGGCAGATACATGCTAAGTGGATGGGCCTTGTGTGGCCCAAAGTGACTCTATGAGGTCACTGAAGAGGTAATGAAATAATGGAAATGGGGTCGTTAATTCTTTTACGGCCACTACTGCATGTGTTAGGATTTGGAAAAATTCCTACAGTTAAAACTTTGTCAAATCTTTCCATGGCATTTTGAAAAGACAGAATGCAATATTGCTAGTATTAACAAAATCAGTGAAACTACTTACTCGATTATATTCATTTGGTTGCACTAATCCGCGCTGAAAACAATTTTAAAAACCTATTTAGAGGCAAAAAATTCCACCCATGCCGGCCTTGAACCCGCGACCTCTGGCTAACCGTGCCATCGCTCTCCCAACTGAGCTAATGGGCAAGTGCAGGCATCGGCGAAATTTCGAACCTCTTTACAAAGTTCTTTATATTACGTACAGTACAGGCAGCGACATCTGGCTGGAGTACTTTACATCACTTGCAGCCCTGAGCACACACTTTGCAGTTAGGTTTTACATCACAAAACAATAAGAATATTTTCGGGGTCACTAAAACCTATAAAACTTATTGTGTACATGGTGTACATGTAGAAAACATTATTTTACGAGAAAAAGTAACAAAAATCCAATAATATTATGTTTTCAGCGTGTTATGGTCGGGAGACTCAATTGTTTTTTAAATGTTTACACATATCGGACAACATTTTGCAACGTTACGGTACTCCTTACCACTTCGTATCTAGATTCACAGCTTGGAGCCACGAATATTTACAAACATGTTTTAACATTACTGATAAATCATTGATAATACTGTTTTTCACAATGAAAAGAACATTCCCTCAAATTACGGTGAACGAATTAAAAGTCAGTCTGTAGTGGTTCCAGGATTCAACTGAACTGAGTAGAGTGCAATTCGGCCAACTGTACTACCTACTAAGTGATTTGTAAAAGTTACCTATTCCACAATAAATGGGGTCCTTTAGACAGAAAATCTTAAAATGGCAACATTTGGAAATAAGGCTAAGATTAAAAGGTGGTATTTTTTGCCCGACGTGTGCCTTTGAAATCGAAGCCAAACAGCTTAACGGGCAATTATAAAAGGTTTTTTCTTCGCCAATTTAGTTCCAAGCGTTCGCTTCTGCCGGTCCCGTCCCGTCGATCACCGCCCATTCGTAATTTGATAAAATAACAGTTTTTGTGTGCAAAACTGATAGCTACAACTTTTTTGCAAACGGTTCAAAGTCGATCCATAATGGTAGCAAGATTTATTTTTAGGTAAATTATTTATTTACACTTGCACACACTCACACAAATGTACAAAAGTAAAACAGCATAAAAATAGTACAATGGGTAGGAGAAACACAAGAAAGATACAAATAAAACAAATTATAATTTTTTGTGGTTATACTTAATGTGTGCGTTTTCTAATACAATTAAAGCTATAGTAGCAATAACACTCGCTAACCGTGAAGGAAAACCTCGTGAAGAAACCTGAGTGTCTGAGGTGTTCACGTACCTCGGCGCTTGAAATTGCCAATCCGCAATGGGCACGCGTGGCGATTAAGCCCATGCTCTGAGAGAAGGTCTGTGCCCTACGGTGGGACGTATACAGGGCGTCTCAAAGTTATGGGACATGAAGGGAAAGTACCTTAAATATCGTAGAGAGGGTATTTTGCTGAAAGAAGACTTTATGTTATTTTTAAAATTTAGTAATTCTGCATTCAAAGATTTTCTCAAAATTACTTGCTTCGTCTGGGAATCGAACCGACTTAAATGTAAAAAAAAACCACCCCTACTTTTATGATGCCAATCGAAAGAATGGCCAAAAACTAATAAATCTTCTTAAGATTTTCTAAATGAATGTTTTTCTACTTGGATTGGTACGAATGGACCGATTAGATGGCCGGCCAGATCCCCGGACCTTACACCATTAGATTTCTTCTTTTGGGGATACGTGAAAGATATGCTATACAAAAAGCAGCAAGTTACAAACAGAATTGTGCCATATCATATCGAGTATTCACCATAAAAAGATAAGATAATCAACAGGCAGCGGACTCATTAATAGATTGGCGATTTGCGTAAGACAAGAGGAATCACATTTTGAGCATTTAATTAATTAATTTACAAAAAAAAACCCACTTAATTGACTACGGCAGTTTCATGTATGTTTTTAATTTGATTAAAATGATTAATTTCACGCTGTTCCCTTCATTTAAAATACTATGTTACTTAAGAAGAGTTATTAGTTTTTGGCCATTCTTTCAATTGGCATCATAAAAGTAGGGGTGTTTTTTTTTTACATTTAAGTCGGTTTGATTCCCAAACGAGGCAAGTAATTTTTTAAAAATCTTTGAATGCAGAATTACTGACTCTTAAAAATAACATAAAGTCTTCTTTCAGCAAAATACCCTATCCACGATATTTAAGGTACTTTCCCTTCATGGCCCATAACTTTGGGACGCCCTGTATAGGCTGAATACAATCGCGTCTTTCGCGTCAGATCGAAACGTCTGAAGAGAAGTCCACGAAGAAGAAGAAAAATAGAATGGAATGCTTTAATTAAGACAGCATTTTATAAGTAGTTAAGTCTTAGTATATATCATTTTCAACATAACATAACATACCAGGGAGTGCCACTTGCTACGATCTTGACAGATCACTTTCGCTTCCTCAACATTCATTGGTCGTTGCATGCAGGCACGCCGTTTTCATTTCACATTTTCATATTTTTGAAAAACATATTCCTTGTTTGATCAAAATCAAAATCATTTTTTTTATTCAAAGTAACACAGAAACTGCGAATTAATGAACGTTACAAGTTAAACTAGGTGTCCATTTCAAAATCTAGATCATTTTGGAGAAAAAATGGACAAAAAAACTCCAAACTTAGTCTTTTCAAGTCCTTAATTTACAGGATTTATATAAATGTTCTAAAACTCATGCATTGAACTGGCTTTAATTCCAGACATCATTGTCATCTAAATAATCTTTGATGTTATAGTAGCTTTTTTGGCACAAAGTGTGCTTCACACATTTTTTGAACCGCGTTTCTGGCAAGCTTATTATATCCTCAGGGATCTTATTGTAGAAACGTATACAATGCCCCATAAAGGATGTATTAACCTTTGCCAGCCTAAATTTTGGGAACGAAAGTTTATGTCTATTTCTAGTATTTACACTGTGTTGGCTACCTACAGTTTTAAAGTCACTGATATTTTTCCTATTTGTCCGATATTCTACCCACTAGGCTACCACTGCTTTCCGGTATCAATATGTTATATTATAATAGGTCTCCCTCGAGGCACGCCACTTCCTTCTGTCCCCGGCCATTCTCATAAAAGCGCTGCCAGCAATCTGCCTCAGATAATCGGTCCAGCGAGCTGGTGCCCGTCTTACGCTGCGTTTGTCAGTTCGTGGTCTCCACTCTAGAATCTTAGCAATCCATACCATTGATTTCGCCGTAAAGGAATTCGAGAATAAAATATTAATAATATGTCATTATGTCCCCACCGAGGGGCACGGGTCTCTTCCCTGAGGAAGGTATAGGCCATACTCCACCACGGGGGCCAAGTCCGGATTGGTGGAGGCTTGTAGACTAGTGGCTCGTCTACTGTCAGAAGTTGTCAAGCCGCCCTAAGGCCTCTGACTTCACTTAACGACTGCCATCTATCGACAGCAGCCGGCACCAACAGCTTAACGTGCCTTGCGAAGCACGGAACCGCTCGCTCGGAAAAATGCCACTAGCGTTAGGCATAGACGGCGACCCATCCATGCACTGAACGCGCCCTGTGTTGCTTAACCTTCGTGATCGTTTAAGATCACTCAGGCAGCCGGGGCTACAAGCGATTGCGGCAGCCGGGGCTAATAATATGTGCCCACGAGCAATGGAGAGAGCTATGTTAGGAGTTTCACTCCGTGATCGAATCAGGAATGTGGAGATCCGCAGAAGAACTGATAAAGCTCAAAGAATTGCTCAATTGAAGTGGCAGTGGGCGGAGCACACAGCTCGGAGAACTGATGGCCGTTGGGGCGACAAAAGTTCTGACATGGCGACCGCGGACCGGACGACGCAGTGTGGGCAGGCCCCCCACCAGATGGTCTGACGACCTGGTTACGGTGGCAGGGAGTAGCTGGATGCGGGCGGCACAAGACCGGGAAGTTTGGAAAACCATAAAGTAGGCCTATGTCCTGCAGTGGGCGTCAATTGGCTGATGATGATGATGATGAAAATGTGCCCACTGTAGATGCTCCTAGCGATCAATCAAGTTCAAAATTAGACGGTGTCTATGAAGAGCACAATTTTTTTAATACATTGTTTTATCTTTTGTATTATTTTTTGTCGTTTTCTGTCATTTTCAGGAATACATCATTAGAAAACCTCAGTATCTGAGGTGTTCACAAACATAAGTCAGCACTTGAAATCGCCAATCTGCAGTGGGCACGCGTGATGCTTAAGCGTATAGCACTCTCTCCCTCCATCTTTCTCGCCGAGAGAGAAGGCTTGTGCCCTACAGTCGTACGACTATCTTCTTTTTCTTCCTCGTCGTTCCCACACGACTGAGGATCGCGATCATGGGTCGCTCGTTTCCACAGCGAACGGTTTCCCGCGTTGAGGACCGCCCGGTACATGCTGCCACCTGCTGCCGCTTTTATGACATCCGGCCATCTTGTTGGCGCTCTTCGTGCGCGTTCGGTGCGTTGAGATGTGTGTTGGAGAAGGCTTTTGAGAATCCCCTGGACAGCAAAGAGAACCAACGAGTCATCTTTGAACTTTTTTCAATAAAATGCTATCGGCTTCTTTGGATACATCATGCGCTCTCCCAGGCATAGATGGAGAGACTGATGATCACCAGTCAGGTGGATGGCAAACATTCCAGAGGTACGAATATAGAAGCTTGTTTATTTTGTCAAGTATGCAGAGACAAAGCTTTTAAAATACCAACATTGTATGCAACGTTGCTTGAATAATTCAACGAACGAAACAATCTTGACACGAGTCAAAATTACGTATATACGATTCCAAAAAACCAAAACCCTAAAAAGTATTCGTTAAAATATTCACTACGCACTTTGACCAATAAACCACATTTCATTGCATCCAATTCAACGTATTCATCAAAATGTTACTCTGTCTTCAATCACCAACCTTTTATTCTCTATCTCTTTAATCTTAAGGTAGATTTTCCCAGCAAAACTGCTAGCTACAAGGCAAGCTTCTGTGTGGTCAAAACAGGCGTTTCTATGCAGTGGATGCAGTCGTCGTATTCCATTTAAACATAACTAATAAGGTTTGTGTGATAGGAATAATCTTAGCGACGCATGATGAGGTTTTTGAAAGCAAGTTGGTACCCATATTTCGTTTCGTTCAGGTTTGGTTTTAAATACTTTTATTTTAAATACTATCGAATGCGAAAAAAATATTACTGAAATGTATGAATGACCTAGGACAAGCCATCAACTTGATAGACGTTATTCCTTTATAGGAATTCCTTTATTCCTTTACAGGACAGGATTACAACACGGATATCAGAGGTATAAATTGACAATTGAGATAATCACGTAATTTAAACAGAAACATAAATTTACATAGTCACGTAAATATGACAATCATCAAATCTACAGCCACGCGCCGCCGCGCGCTGATTACGCTTCTCTGTAATCCCGTCAGTCCAGCGGGATCCAGCACAATTTTTCACCGACGACGTTTGCTCCGCTAAATGTGTGCGGGATCACGGTATCGCGAGTTAGTAGAAGTAGTTAGTGTGTTAAAGTACCTACTTAACTGCACCTCAAATATCAAATATCATTTATTTAAAAACAAGTAATGTACATACTGAATAATGTCGTAGATGTTGTACGTCGGATGAATGAGGAAACAACTTGATACGTTAGGTTTACAATATTCCGACCTAGTTCTAAGTATTTACAATATTTACAAGGGCTGCGTAAATGTACACGAAATTATTATGTTTTGAAACAGCGGATTCGTTGGCGAGCACTTGCAATCTGTTATCGTATCGTCATAGCGACGGCGCGCGCAGTCGCGCATGCGCCCATGGATAACTTAACACGTAGCTAAGTACGGTGATGTTATAAAATATGAAAATTTGGTACAACTGTCTTCTATTGGGGATATATTAGCAAAAGGAAAGATCAAAAGCACCCGAAACCGGCGTTGCAACGACTAATTAATGTTGATGAAGCGAAAGAGGCCTGTCAGGATCGCAGTTACAAACCCAGATCTGTGCCTACCCAGACTATTTTCTAAAAGTAGAAAATAGTAAGTTGATTAATTTTACTATCCACTCACTTTTTCCATCATTAGATCAGCTCGATGATACGAATTTCTAGTGTTCTCATCCGAATTACGCACACGACACGACATTTATGACTGAGTTTGTCAGATACATACAATAAGTTATTAAGCTAAAAAAGCGTGTTAATGAAAACTTTATAAGATATAAAAGTTATCACTTAAATCCAAATCCAGTTTTATAACAAAACTAATATTTTTGTAAGACTTGAGAACCAGTACGACTTCGATTAGATTTGAGTTAGATTTTTGCGATATGAAAAAACCGGATCTAATACGAATTGAATGAAGATGAGATCATCCCAGTATCCCATTTTAAAATGCCCAATTACGTCGAGTGAATGCTATAATGTTATAAGGCCCGTATCACATTGTATTATTATTTAAGGCTCCCGAACTATTGCGGGACTTGTGCTGTTTTATCAATAAAATTAGATCCGGAGAAACCTCGGATTTAATAATAATAATAACAAAATTAAAATAAATTTAACCTATTTGAAACAAGACTACTCAGTTACTCATAAACAAGAGTTGAAAGTTACTTAAGATTGTTTTAAATAAGAACAATTACCACTGTCGAAACTTTAACAGAGTCATATGAAATTTAAATCAAAGAGTGTAGAGATTCAATCAAAACATTCCGGCCAGACAATGGGCAAAGGAAATACAAAAAGTTGGACACTCTCCAAGCAACATAAAACATTAACGCAATGAAAGAAACCCCTTAAGACCTACACCTAGATTCCATTGGGACCCAAACCACGCAGCGTTTGAATTACAGATGGGATATTAACCAAGACAGCTGAGCGTGTCTCGGGAATTCTTATTAGATGACGTATTGTCTCGGGAATGGCCAGTCTGACTGAGCTTGTAATAACCAACCAACACAAAGAGGGTACTGCCAGTAAACTGCAAACGCAGCGCAGGACGCCCACCAGCTCTCTGGACCGAATGACTGCTGTTGATTGCTGGCAGCGGTTGGATAAGGATGGTCGAGAATAGAAAGAATTGGCGTGGAAGGCCAATGTGCAGTGGTGAATGAATATGGAAAGAAGTTGAACACTCAAGACAATTGATGCGTTTTTTGCGTGCTGATTAGAAGCCTTGCAACTATTGATTTCTCTAAAATTAATATATAAAATTTATAGAGTAACAATGAAATGTTAATAACTTTATTGAAAGAAAAAAGACAGAAAGACAGTAGTTAATTATAACAAAGAGATACGTCACGGAAAAAAACAACTAGATAAGTGACACAATATGGAAATAACAGAGAGAAAACGTACACCACAAACAAAGCAAAGAACAAATATATAACAAACATAGATGTAGCCTATGGTGTGTCTCAATTGCCACAAAAGGCAGCTGACTCAGCATTGAGCTGAGGGGAGTGAGCCCTCAGCGCTGATTTTCAGTGCCTAAGGTAACTCATAAAATGTACTACAGAGTGCGCGTCGTGGTGCATTTGGAATTAATTAAAATAAATACAGTAATTGTCACTTCAAGTAATTTTTGTTATATTAACGGAGAGCTGTCACGAAACAATGAATTGAATAATAATAAACATGTTTGTTTACAAAAATAAGCAAACTGCTAATTTAATTACTGATGTTTTCTGGAGCAATATTTTTATTATATTCGTGTTGCACTAATCCGTGCTAAGGACATTTTTTTAAGAACGGCACGGTTAGCCAGAGATCGCGGGTTCAAGTCCCGGCATGGGTGGAATTTTTGGCCTCTAAATAGGTTTTCAATAATTTTATGTGAAATATTTTTAACAACTAGGAACATAGACATGTTATTTTTCGTGTCCATTTTTTCTCCAAAATGATCTAGATTTTGAAATGGACACCTAGTTTAACTTGTAACGTTCATTAAGTCGCAGTTTCTGTGCTACTTTGAATAAAAAAAATTGATTTTGATTTGATTTTTTTATGTAGAAATGTTACGGAGTAATTTTACTGTGTGGCGGGCTTAATGCCTTGAGCATTTTCACCCAATCAATCTATGATAACCTCTCGTTTGTACGGTACCCTAAAAAAGGGCGAGAGATCGACGGAGGAAGACTTCCACGAATATTTATTCCAATCACAGGATCGTCACTAGGATATACACCTACCACAAGCCAACGAGTATTATGCATCGTCCTATAACTAATCACCCACCTTCCTGTACTAATTTCCTCACAACTAACATACGCTGGGACTAACAAAAGCCCATAAAGCCTCGTGGCAGACGCTTTCTAATGAAACCATTTAAAACGTGTGCGTCATAATGTTGCCTGAGTAATATTCGGTGGCCTCTAGTTTGTTACGAATAGTTTGATAGATGGGTGACTTAATGTGTCATTGTTTGGTAGTACTATTACACTAGAGCGCGACAATGCTGCGGTTTCCAGGAAGCACTGCAGCGTGCGTTGAATGCACAATTCAGCAATTCTAGCGCCATCGCAATGAGATAAGTAGGTGCTGAGTTTGTTTTGAATGTGACAGATTCTAGATTTAGACCAGCCCCTATGTTACGGGCACCAAATACTGAAAGATTCCAATCGTCTAACTGTCAAATTCCATACTAATTCATAGTATAATATATAGGTATTAAACGGGTCTATCTATAACTGCGATTATTTATTAGGTAAAATTTAATAATAAATAATAATAATAAATAATAAAATGTTTATTTCATCAACTTAAGGTACATTTGTCTTAACAGTATGTGGAGCTTCCATTTAAGCAAATAGATGCCTGTGTTAGGACACTCCGCTCTTCCATAGCCAGTATAAACTATTTTCTAGAAGTTACACTTAAAAATAACATTTTATTTTATAGGAAAAATTTAAATTAAACAAATTTTAGTACGTGTTTGTGTGTGTTCGCGTGCGCGCGCGCGCGTGTGTGTGTGTGTGTGTGTGTGTGTGTGTGTGTGTGTGTGTGTGTGTGTGTGTGTGTGTGTGTGTGTGTGTGTGTGCGTGTGCGTGTGTGTACATTCATCTTATCGTTTGCACCATTGATTCAATTTCGTCATTACAAATTGAATTTAATATATTACTATGTATGAGCATTGTGTGTCATTAAAATATACTATTCCATACTAATTGCTCTCGCAAATGACAGGGTTCCAGCAGACCCGTTTCATAGAACTACAATTCGTAGTTTACTATGACAATTCGATGTACATTGCATAATCGATTGAACAACAGATTGACAAGTAGGAAGAATAACCTGTACTAATCTGCTACGCAATGTTGTAGTTTTACGAAACGCGACCCTAAATGCCGTCATAGACGAGCGCTATATAACCGGGAATAGCATGGCGTATGACTTCAATGCGTGTGGTACAGCACCCATAGATAGCTCAAATAGCGCTTGTGTTTGTCTAGGCTTTTGGGTGTAGCATACCATAAAATACAAATATCTTTATTAATATGAATTTACACAACATGGATCACAGAAGTAACCAATAAGGATGAAACTGTGCTGTGGTTACTTGAAAAAATAGTCATATTGGATTACAATGTATGGAAATTACACTGTAATAAAGCGCACGTCGGCGGTGACCTAAAGGCAGTCGATTACATACAGGCATAGTCAGATATAGTCATGAGAAATAATGACACAGAAGCATAGAAGACATAGGAAAACTCAGATAAAAATTGAAACAAATAGGTTTTTAAAAACACAGGTCTCAAAAATTTCTGTAATAATAAAAAACTTATAAGATTTCGTTTTATATTTAATTCTAAACGTTTTCTAATAAGAGCTTAGATAGACATAAAAAAAAATAAGTAAACAAAATTATTGATAAACACTTCATACGTTATTATGAGGCGTCACTAGGAAGCGTTTTTTTTACCGTGAGACTATAATTACTTTCTACTTTCAGGAATTGCTTTCTACTTTTCTGCCGTGTGGCGCCGGATTAAGAACAGCGTCACTCCATTTCCTTCCGTGGATGTCGTAGAAGGCGACTAAGGAAATCAATCTCTATTCAAAACTAATGTATTCCGACAAAAACACACCAAAAGAGTGCGCCTCATACCAGAGGTAAGTAAACAGAAGATCATAATTACTATAGACAGACAGATAGAGAACACTTTATTGTACATAAAAAAATGGAAATTACACAATTTTATGTTATTAGCTCTGTGTGGCGTCGGATTAAGAATAGCGTCACCCCATTTTCTTCCGTGAATGATGTCGTAGAAGGCGACTAAGCAAGTCAATTACCAGGAGACGGGCAGCAGCATCTTCCTGGGATTCCAACCGCATACTGCGATCGCCAACCCGCCTGCCGAGCGTGGCGATTATGGCAAAATCCCTCATGATTATGAAAACCACGAAGGAGGCCTATGTCCTGCAGTGGGCGTCAAATGGCTGATGTTGACGACTTTCAGGAAAGTATTAGTTATAGAGAAAAATCTTTATCAAGATTATTATTATTTATAGATTATTTTTACATAAATTCTCCAATGACATGCAATGGTTAAAATTTTCATTAGGACTTTGCCATACTTAATCTTCCCAGTTTTTAGGGTTCCGTAGTAAAAAAAAATTGGTGGTAGCACAACTTAAAAGGAAAACTATCACGGCTAAGTAGGCATAGAAGTGTAATCAACCAACCAACCAACTTATAAATGGAAAACTTCGTACAAAATCCATTGAAAATTCCGTTGATGAAGTTGTTAGTTCTGTAATCAGATAAAACCCGCTCTTTCTACGGAACCCAGCACTGCGCGTGGCCTGACCCGCACTTGACCGGTTTTATTCGTCGATCTACCGACCTAATGAGTATATCAACGAACAAAACCACAATACCCAACCACCTTTCGTATCCCCAATGAGGTTTTATAACAGCGAAGATGATAGGCCAATTAGTGAACTACCCACATCAGTTAGTCGATCTGCCCCTGACAGACAAACGGAGAAGCTAACGAGGTGGTAAACCGATTATTATTAGCAGATAACGCGAGAACTGAAAGGCAGGTTTCGGACTGACCGCCATAAATGTGAAGTGGTTATATCTGACGAAACTAACATACCTTCTCGTATCTCCAAAGGTATATAGAGACACTAATGTAATGTCAGACTAAATTGTATACTTATTTATAAAAACCTGTTTAGAGGCTGAAAATTCCACCCATACCGGGTCTTGAACCCGCGACCTCTAGCTAGCTAACCATGCCAGCGCTCTCCCAACTGAGCTAATGGGCAAGTTGGGAGAGCGCTGGCATGGTTAGCCAGAGGTCGCGGGTTCAAGTCCCGGGATGGGTGGAATTTTCAGCCTCTAAATAGCTTTTTAAAATTGTCCTCAGCACGGGTTAGTGCAACAAAAAGAATATAATCATGTATACTTATTTACTTTCACAATACGCAAGTGGCAGTCCCACTTCTCTGCCTACCCCTCTGGGATACAGGCGTGAGTTTGTGGATGGATGGATGGACAGCAAGCAACTTGTAGCTTACAGTGGTACTATGCTCACAAAGGAACTTAATTAATAAATTGGAAAGCTCTAGATTTGTAGAATGTACGGAGACTCTTGTATTTTACACTCTTACGTTACGTTTAACTCTTACGTTGCATTCTGATTTCTCTTCACAATGAGTAACTCGCAGTTCATAGTGGTACTAAACGCACCAGTATCTAGTAACTAAATTAGAGATTTGCAGATTGTAAGTCTCTGCATGCTTTTATTTCGATAGAAATAGTAGAGACACTAACTTTGGCCCAAACCGGATTTTCTATCACAGTAAGTAACTGGCCTGGGATAATGTTTTTTTAGATGTGAGTGGTCCTTTCACCCATCTATTGCGAGTGAAGGAGTCTCATTACGTAGATGCGAAGGCCAAAGTTTAGTTTTATGTAACTAGCAGTTTACAGTGGTAAACTGAACTAAACTCACAAAACTATTTACATAGGAGAACTCTAGATTTCTAGATTGTATTAGACGCTTGTATTTTCAAAGGAATGTAGAGACACCAATGTTGGACCAAATCGTATCCTGATTTACTTTCACAGCAAGGAACTTGGAGGTCTCAGTGGTACTTAACGCACAATACGGTATATGACACGATCAACAATAAATTATTTCATATGCTCGATTAAAACAAAAATTACAAAATATCTCGGATAATGTATCTTTTTTAGTCAGTTACTAGTTATTACAATTTTTTAATTGATTAAACACAAAAAAGTGCTCTGAAATGTGACGTCATAAGCCAGTATTTTCATACAAAATTCCGTTTTAAAAGTAACTCATTTGATATTTTGTCAAATACCCAATGATACATAGTGAATAAATTGGAGAGCTTTAGATTTCTATATTTTGATATCTTCTTCCTGATGCTTGTTTATTGGTGGTAGTATGATAATTCACATACATACTATACAGGGTGTTGCAGGAAGGTCTAGTGAAAATCAAGAAAGAAAGAACGAAACAGAGAAATAATCATAGTTACAATTGTTATAACACACATAGTTACAAATAAGGAATGAACGTCACAGAAAGGGAGTTATTGTACTCCTTTATTTATTGATATAGTGGATAACGTCACCCGTAACGTTACTGAGTAGAGTGCACGCGTGTTAATATTGATGTGCTATCGACTGCACCTACATTATTTAGTAGTGTCGATACTTTAACTTTAAGTACTTCCAAAAAGCGTAAGTTCAATATTTTCAGTTATACTATATTTCACTTTTCACACAAATTGAGTGCGTTGAGTATCGAAATTAGGTACATGACAAATTTATTGATAAGAAGGTGTTATTTTAAAAAACCTATTAAGAGGCTAAAAATGCCAGAGGTCCCGGGTTCAAGTCCGCATGGGTAAAATTTTTAGCCTCTAAATCATCATCATCATTCAGCCACAAGAAGTCCACTGCTGGACATAGGCCTCCTCCATGGATTTCCAAAAAGACCGGTTGGAAGCGGCCTGCATCCAGCGTGTTCCTGCCACTTGGATGAGGTCATCTGTCCATCTTGTGGCTGGTCGCTAAATAGGTTTTTAAAATTGTCCTCAGCACGGGTTAGTGCAACAAAAAGAATATATAATAAAGAAGGTGTTAGTTAAACAACACAATGTTATATTAGACATTTCCACGACACGGGACTAACCGACAGCCCTTTTTTGCCGGGGATGCCACAAAGAAGAGGAAACACCCGCCCACGTGATCATTCACTGTGAAGGCGTGGAAAGGCAACAGACCGTCATTATTGGGAAGCTGGGATCCTTTCAGGAGGCCTGCAGTGACATCAGAGCACTACTGGCTTTCTGGAAAGAGATAGGCTGGCTGGAGTAACCACACAGCTTTGCTACATACAATAGACCAACTACGAGGCTAAGTGCGGAAATCTCAGGTCTAACTAACTAACTAACATCACCTTTATACTCCCATTCCGTTTCCTTAACAGATTCCCAAAATAAATAAACTCTTTCACTCGTTCCAATCGTGCAAAAGGTTCTCGAGCGGAGACCACGAACTGGCAAACGCAGCGTGGGTCGCGCACGCGCACCAGTCGCTGGAATTATGGACGAGGATGGCCGAGGACAGAAGTGGCGTGCCTTGGGGGGGGAGGGGCTATGTCCAGCAGTGGACAAGTACGGGCTGATTGATTGACTCGTTCTAATCTTTGACCTCCAATCGCAATCTATCTTAGATTAGATTAGATTCAGAAGCAGCCTATATACGTCCCACTGTAGGACACAGGCCTTTTCTCAGGGAGAGAGTGTGGGCTTAATCACCACGCGTGCTTGAGGTATGTGAATAGCTCAGACACCCAGGCTTCCTCACGATGTTTACTTTCACAGTTAGCGAGTGGCATTGCTACTATAACTTTACAAGTGCACATAACTTAGAAACAAAGTCATAGGTACATGCCCGCACTGGGAATCGAACCTGGGTCTCTCGCTTCCGAGTCCAATGTTCTACCCACTAGGCTACCACTGCTCTTATTGCACACCATACATTATAAAGATTTACATGAAAAATCTCAAATATCTAAGTTAAGTTCTAAGTTGTCTTAAAATGCTACTATTACATACTTTCCAGTAAGATATAGCATCTTACTGTTAACTAGAGAAACTTGCAAAAAAAAAACTAGACAAATACTCTACAAGCCTATAATTATCTTTTTTGCAACAAAAAAGTACCCACGCATTGCTGGGTATCCGGTAGTATTACGAGGTGTGTTTCATGCCTAATTAGCTTAGGTCGGCCATAAACTCAGCTGTTTTGCTAATTTATAACGTGTTCTACATCTAATGCGTGTGCCGACTTATTTATTGGCTTGCAGGCTCGACAGTCGCTCGTAGCCCCGGCTGCCTGAGTGATCTTAAACGATCACGAAGGTTAAGCAACACAGGGCGCGTTCAGTGCATGGATGGGTCGCCGTCTATGCCTAACGCTAGTGGCATATTTCCGAGCGGTTCCGTGCTTCGCAAGGCACGTTAAGCTGTTGGTGCCGGCTGCTGTCGATAGATGGCAGTCGTTAAGCCAAGTCAGAGGCCTTAGGGCGGCTTGAAAACTTCTGACAGTAGACGAGCCACTAGTCTACAAGCCTCCACCAATCCGGACTTGGCCCCCGTGGTGGAGTATGGCCTATACCTTCCTCAGGGAAGAGACCAGTGCCCCTCGGTGGGGACATAATGGGTTGATGATGAGATGAGGCTCGACAGTCGAACAGCCAGGAGGCACCAATCAATCAATCTTCCTTTGTGTTTTAGTGCACGAGCACACTGTGGCAATTTTTTTTTATGTAGCCTTTATGCGTCCCACTGCAGGGCACAGGCCTTCTCTTAAAGAGAGACACCACGACACCACACACTACGAGCAAGTCTATAAATCGACACACTGGGCTATATTTCGATGTGGTATGTTATGTCAATTGAATCAGCTGGAACCTAAGTTCCACCGTGGAACTTTAGCTGCGTAATTTTGGTGGGTAAAGCCATGGTTTCCTCCAAAAGCGGCGGCGTCTCGCAGCGGTTGCCATTTAGCGGCAATTGACGTCACTGAAACTTTGGCCATGAAATCAAGATGGCGTGGATTCCTAAAGAGGAAAGGCCTGTGCCCTACAGTGGGACGTATACAGGCTGCTTATGAGTTGAAGTCGCCGCGACTGGAATTGAGCATATTCAATTTTACTCGCTGCGAATGCGCACTGACAGTCGGAATTCTCGTGTAAAATTCGCTGTGTGTGACAGGCAGGCCGCGAATTGTAGCTGCGACTATTATTCGCGGTGAGTCAAGCGCAGGTCCACTGTTGTGGGCACGATGGGCGTGCCCACAACCCTAATAGAAGACTACCGAACCGAACAAGATCCAAATAAGATTTCATCATCATCAGCCATTTGACGCCCACTACAGGACATAGGTCTCCTTCGTGGTTTTCGTAACCATGAGGGGTTTTGCCATAATCGCCACGCTTGGCAGGCAGGTTGGCGATCGTAGTATGCGGTTGGAATCTCAGGAAGACGCTGCTGCCCGTCTCCTGGTAATTGATTTCCTAAGTCGCCTTCTACGACATCCAAGGAAGGAAACGGAGTGACGCTATTCTTAATCCGGCGCCACACGGAATAGATATCCATTTACTATTAATATAGGTACCAGAATTTAAAACTAAAATAAAGTTCTTTAGAACGCGATGTACCTCAGACAGTTTGTTTTCCTAATTCAAATGAAAGTAAAAAATAATGAACACAACATTCTCTCAAAATATTTCTAATTCAAATTCACGCCGTAGTTAATCCTCGATGTAACACAAAATAAAACTTCCACTTATTTCTTCCGTTCTTGAATGCGCACTCATCTGTACATCCAGTATCGGCAGCTTATTATTAGCACCCTCGTCCAAAGGTCGGGTATGACTGGAGACCAGAGGTTGGGAGTCGGTTAGTGTACAAACAAGTTAAGGCTGCGTTCCCGATCATTAAACGAGAGATCGTGCGCCGATATCATTACCAAGCTGCGGCGTATAATGTGCTCACTGGGGGCAGTATATGCAATTTTTTAAGATAATTTATTCGTCTAGTCATTGTATGTGGTTCAAATATTTTGTCCGGTGCTTTAACTGATTTGAGTAACAAACGAAACAACTGGAAAAAGTTTCGCAATCTACACATAGTGCGGTGTCATAAAGTGACGCCCAACTTAGGCATTTCTATACACATGACCCTGGTGCAAAAAAAAAATGAAAATACTTTATTCTTTGTGGCAAAAAACAAAAAAAGTCTCTTCTTTTGATACAAAATATTTCTCTTTGTCACAGATCATCATCACGAGCAGCCTCTCTGAGAGAGACAGATGTAGGGAGGTCACCACGCGTTAAGATAGTGTCTCAATACCTTAGTATGATTTCTGAAACCATAAAGGGTTTCTCAGAAAAAACAGCGCATCGAGACACTACTTAACTGGCAATGCAACATTATAATCAACAATTTCCATCTTCATAAATCAATTAAACCCTCTCGCGGCCTCGCATATACTGCGAACAAAAACACACAGGCTAAAACACAAATAAATAATTACTTGATGATGTTGAATGCCCCTTAATCACTTGCTAATCACAGCTCTTCATGTACATTCGACCTAATAGCAGTTTCTTCACGACCAGCTTTACAAGACCCCCAGTTTCATACTTCGTCTAACGCTACCTAGTTACCATAAAGCCCACCGCTTGGTGAGATTGGTATAATAACATAATGACGCATGAAAAGGACGGAAAATGAGTGGGAGGGAGACGGTTAGAGGTTGTCGAACATCGTCTCCTAATCAGGTGAATTAACGGCTCGTTGATGCGTACACGCATGCTTTTATTTAAGGCTTTCGCTGACGAGGGATTTTTGTCGCTTAGAACCAATTCGTTATTTTTACAGGCAACCATTTAAGACAAATTATCTTTCTACAACTGATCATTCATAATTAAAATTCGTCCCTTGATAGACTACATGACATGTGTCTGAACCGAACACATTGTGTTCAGTGTGTCGCCGGATGTTCCGTGTGGCGCCGGATTAAGAATAGTAGTGACACTCCATTTCCTTCCGTGGATGTCGTAGAAGGCGACTAAGGAGACACATTACCAGGAGACGGGTAGCAGCGTCGTCCTGAGATTCCAAACGCATAGGTACTGCGTTCGCCAACCCGCCTGCCAAGCGTGGCGATTATGGCAAAACCCTTCATGGTTAGGAAAACCATAAGGGAGGCCTGTGTCCTGCAGTGGGCGTCAAATAACTGATAATGAGACTACATATCACTCCTTTCTGTTCTTGGTCATTCTTACCCAGTCTCCGTGGGCCGTAGCTTTACTTTCGACGCAAATGTAGATAAGTTAGTTAGGTATATTACAGTTGATTGCGTTTTATTTAGTCTCCGATGCTCTCAAAAGTTCCAATAGATAGATACAATAAGCAGTTTATAAAATACAATAGCAAGGAAAGCAAACAAAACACATCTGTAGTCTTTACTAGAAAACATTTAACTAACATACGCCTTCGTAAAATACCGGATAATAAAAATACACGCAGACGTGTCCACCGCAAACGGGATTTGCGGTGGACACTTAAAAGCATTTCTTTTTATTGTTTCCTCATTTGACTGCACTCCGAAGAATTATTCTAAGTTCCCAACAATGGAACCCGAAACACGTCTATGCGACGTCAAAATCATTTGGTCAAGTTATTTGTCAGGCATTAAGTAGATGAGTACCGATAATTATGCATACTTTTCTAGTTGCTCAACCACATTTTCCTCGTCTGAAAGCCACACAAACCTAGCCAGTCCCAACTAGCAAGGAAACGCTAAGCACCGCTTATATTAAGTGAAACTTGCAAATTACGCTCTTCATTTAAATGGCGCAAATTATACGCCAATGGGTACTGAAATATGTAACTAATCACTTAAGTGTACGCTAATGTACTTACAGGCAAGTGGAGTGGAAAGGTTGATGTTGGACTTGTTAAAATACGTTGCGCTTTGACCTACTCTTTGGAACAGTGAGTGTACCTAACCTCCGGTTTTTGTTGTGAGTGTTCATAATCTGTTAATACTGTTAACAACTGTCAGTTGTTTTTTCTATGCAATTTGACCAACTCACGGCCGCTGATAATTGACATTAACATAATATTGTTCTGCGGCTATCTTAATTTGACACCTCGTATTGAGATAACCACAGGCTTTAGTTCAAATTGCATTTTGAAATCTATCAAAAGTCGTAGAATTAAAGTTCTTGTTTATGACAAAAACTAATTGTAGTGTTTCGGCCTGCCTCATTGCAGGGCACACACCTCCTCGCACATCATGTAGTTAATGTCGCACATAAGTGATTTCAAGCGCTGTGTTAGCGGGAGCCAATCTTTATTAAACTAAAAAGTAAATTAACTTTTTTTATTCAATGAAACTGCGATTTGACAGCTCCGAAGATGCAACAGCTTATCCATAAATGAGTCCGATCACTCTTCTGCAAGAAAAAGATAGTATCAATGTTTGCTGCCAGAGGATATAATTCTATAGAAGTAACTAAAATAAACAAAATCAGCAATTATAGCATCAGTTAGTTGTCGTCCTGTTTTTGAATTAATTACTACTCTTTCGACATACCAAAATAATCGTGGTTACACCACACAGCACACCGATCTTTACAAAACAACTTTTAAATCCCAGCTTAAATGTAGACAATTGATTAACTTGCCCAAAGGTCAGTCTCGTCTCTCCGCGCCTCATAAATCACTCTCCACTCTCCGTAACTCCTACTGCACGGAAGAAAAGACTAGTATGGAACGAAAAATCCTACATCCATATGTCTTGTGCCACATTTGCACGGATAAAGCGCAATTATGTCCACGACAAAGGAAATGATATAATCATCAGCGAAGCCACTTAATTCTTCGGACAGGCGAATGGTCAGACTGGGGTTCAAACCCAGCATTCGGCGAGCGCCAATCAAGGTGGTAGCGCTGGATTTTGAAAGTCTGTGGTTTGATTTATTGTCCAAATTTAAGTCTGTTCTTACGTGGAACATACTGTCTCGCTCGGACAATTTAACATTTTTAATCAATGTAACAAAATTAGACTTTTATTAAATGTGTTCTGAGGGTTTGATGCATAATTAAATTAGGGACATTTTAAATATATTTTTGTTTTCCGATATGTAGATTTTAAAAATTAATAATTTTTGAGTCGAATTTTTTCGACACTGTGTGGGTGTGCACACGCAATTTAAAATAAGTTAGTGTAAATAATAAGCTTTAGTATAGTGTACGTAGTATTTACTAATATAATATGGATACGTGTGTCTGAAATAAAAAAACATTATTATTATTAAATTGTGCAAGCGAGACAGCTTGCTCCACGTAAGAGTAGCCTTAACACTGTTTTTCCTGTAGAAACTTCATGCATTATTATGTGAAGGATAAAGCCGTATTCAGGCGAGCTGACAGGTCCCGCATTTGCTCCTCGTGGTCTCCACTCGAAAACCTTTCTACCCCATCGGTTATCTATTACTTATCAGACTATTCCTCTTAAAAAAACTACAGTGAAGGGGCGACTTTTATGCACGAATAGGTAATAGTATTTAAGACTGTTCTTACGTGGAGCATGCTGTCTCGCTAGCACAATTGAAATTTTTACTCGTTAAAATTAATTTTTTTCTTTATTTTCGCTGTTGTTACCAGCCTTATGGAAGTTCTAAAATTAAACAAAAGCGCCGAAGCACTCGGAACTGACTTGCGGCGCTGTAGACGTACTCAATGATTAATTTTACGCATCTCGTCACAATCACCGGAGTCTGAAGCTGACATTTTTACAAGACCACGTTGTTTTTGTTTTTTTTTTTTTATTGCACCTAAAATGGCAATGTTGTTGTGGAGCAATGAATAAAAACATATGGTCGGATGTGGTAGGTACAAATAAACTCACTTTGAAAGATATTCCACTTCACCTATCAACTGAACTATTGAGATAAATTAATCGTTCACTAAAAATCGAAATATATTCACCCGGTCGCAAAACTGAAAGATTTTTTTTTCTTTCTTTTCTTAAACTTATTGAAGCGAGTTGGGTAAACTGAGGAACGTTCCCGGACCACGCCAACACGCCTTTACGCCAACACGCACCACTGACCAGTCGTAATTGATACGACAATTAAACTGACATCAATTTCACTTTTAAACTTTAGATTGTGAAATGAAATTGAAAGTGAAAAAAGCTTGACAAAAAACTCACATAACATAACATCACGTCTGTATCCCTGAGGGGTAGTCAGGGACCATGGTTTGCCACTGGCCACGATCCTGACAGATCACTTTCGCTTCATCAACATTCATTATTCGTTACATGCACGCACGCCGGTTTCGAGTGCATGCAGCAAAATAAAACACAATTTTATTAAACGTTTTAAAGATTTTTTAATTATTTGCAGCTACGTATAACATAGACCTGTTGAAATAAATCACAATTTATATGTCATATGAAATTTTTCGTCGTTACTGGCAAATACTTTCTTAAAGATTTTCCTCAAACAGGATTTCGTTACTCCATGTCATCACGAAGCGTTCGACCAAAAAATCAATTTGAGGGCTTCTCTCAACAGCCTTTAATATCTTTAGCTCTTTAAGATTATAATATCATATTATTGTGTTAAAACTTTATCCCTTATTAATGTGTCACTTCTGCGACGTTCCAACCATTAGCATTTATATTGCGATGTCTTAAAAGTTCGTGCAAAAGTAATGTGAAATGCCTGACTTCATTTGTGCGTTAAATGTTAAGTTAACTTTATGCTGCCGGCGAATAAAATTATTTTAAAGTGTTCAAAAACATTATCGATCTAAAAATTTTTTTTATAATGTGATACAATTCTATACATGCCATGTGTCTTATAATTTTATTTCACGATTTCATCGATAATCGAATATATCAAAATCTCGTATGTGTTTGTTATCGAACTCCTCCGAAACAGCGTCACCGATTTTTACGATTTTTTTTGTGTATATTTGGAAGGTCTGCGAATAGGTTGGCTTAATTAATATGGCAAACAACAATTGCCGAGTCAGCCAGTATAACATAAGTAATTTTATAAATTGTTGAACAAAATTTTAAGGTGGTTTCGAAACGTGGTATTAACTCGCCGCAATTATTTTCACGTTTCTCGTAAATAAATGTGGTGTCTTCAAACTTTTGTGTATTCTCTGCTGTTATTACCGCCCAATATTTATTATTATTAATAAATAGTCCTATATGGTTATTCATACCTATTTGTTCTGCTTCCTTTATTCCCCTATTTGTTTTATCAAACAATACCACTGTAAATTGTAAAAACCACGAAATTTTATTTAAGAAAAAATAAAATTGAAATAATTAATCAACTATTAGAAGTAGGTAGATTAATATTTTTTTATTTTCAAGAAACAAATAATGTGTCCAACCTAGAACAAGCAATTTCTTTAAGAAGGAGTTCAACGCACGTCAATGACATTTAAAATGTCGAAATGTTTGATAACTTTTGACTTTCTACCACGTATTTATTTCATACAGTAACCGCGCCAGACATACACGCCTTATATCTAATTAAAAGTAATAAATAATTGTGATTCCACGGCTTCGCTCCATCTCGGCTTGTTCCCAACGAATCGAGTAAGCTGGTCACTTCAATAGAAATATGGAAACTTTATTCGAACAACGAATTTACACTGTATTTGTTGAATGTTAAGGTATAATGTGAATTTATACAGGCTGTATACCAAAAAGTACTCTCTAGCAATCCCCATGTAAGTTCCGATTTTTCGTAGTTCACGAGTAATGCTGTTATATATATATATATTTTTTTTAATTAAATATATGATGAATTTTGTGAATTGTTGGATCTTAATAATAATAATGTAGCCTATATACGACTCACTGTAGGGCACAGACTTACTCTTAGTGAGAGAGTGTGGGTATAATGTTCACGCGTGCCTCCCGCGGATTGGCAAGCGCTGCGGTATGTGAACAACACCTTAGGAATACAGGTTGGCTTGGCTCATATTGACGTGAAAATTTAACATGGAGTCCTGGGCTTCCCAAATCAGTTGGATAGTAGGTGATGCAAGCACATTTAATAACAACAGCAATTTCAATAGAAAAAATCGGTAAGTCCACAAAATTTTAAACCTATTCAGAAAATTTCATGTCTTATCAGAAATCGGATCTGAACAATTCATGCAACTTTCTAAAGGCAAAGGTGAAAATTTGATTTGCACAATTAAAAAAGTTTTACGGTGCGAAACCAGGCAGTGCAACAAAATAAAATAAAGCGCCCGTTTCGGGAAGAACCCATCCCAACCAAAGGCAATAAATAGCCGTAGAAAATTGGTTTTATAAGCTTGTAGAGCGGGCAACTAATTAAATATCAGCGCTTAGCATCTGGGAACTGTTGCCGTAATGGATTTACAGGTCTGCCCTCTCTCGTCGATTAATGGGACTGCAGTGGAAGTGTTGAAAATATTAAGTTGTTTCTAATAAGTAGTAATTCATACCTTCACCCTGATATCCCTGAAGAGGTAAACAAACTTACTAGAGGTTCTCCGATAAATGTGAAAGTTTCGATATATTAAGGCTGGGTTGTCCATATCCAACCGTACCCTTAAAATACATTTTACTCTCGAATAGTTTGTATTTAATATATATATATTACTTTTTAATGTCCTATCTAGGGCCATCGTTAATTATTTTTATGATTTTTTAAACTTTACTGCATCAAAAACATCGCGAACATGAGTCGAAATTAAAACTAAATATGGTTTTATTTGAGCTATACTGAGTTTTGCATAAAAATATACCAAAATAAATGTGTTAGTGTGCATTTCTGTGATTTCGAAAATGCCTATATCTATATTTCCTCCAAGAATACGTTATTTGACAGGTTTCTAAAAACCATCTCAGATTTTTAGTTAGTGGTCATTGAGCGCTCATAAAGTGGTCATTTTTAATTCTTTCGTGTATGTCTTCTAAAAAAGCAAACAAAACTTAACTTTTAAAATAAGCCGCCAAAATTCTTTCTTGTGTATGGCGATATGGCTTTGCACAGGAATCATTGACGTCACTGGTCAGTAAGGAAACCAACGTCAACTCCATAACAAACTAGGTACCAGGAAGAACGTCGACGCCATAGAAAAAAAGAGGGGTACTAAATTGACTGTAACGCCATCTAGTGTGTGCCCCCAGAGCGGGAACTTTTAAATACTGGGGCGCAGAAAAGCTAATAGGTGTAGGTACTACTTAAGGTTCCTTGAAATATCGAAGAATTTTGCTGATTCTAAACTTGACAGATGCTGACAGATACTAACCTGGGACGTCATCACAGATTCGGCCAATCCCGGCCGTTTTCGATAAAATGGCTACAGATACAAGATTATTAAGTTTTATCTTGGTTTTTTGGAACTCATAATTTATACATTACTGTATGGTACCCGACTGCCTTCGACACTATATGCTTCACAAGTTCTCTTCACGACTATTTTGTTTTTATTTTTTTGACGTTCGTGTATTTTGTTTGTGTACCTTCGTATTTGCTGTGTTTCTATGACAATTTAAATAAATTTCTGCTTTCTTTCTTTCTTATATGAATATATGTATACACAATTAATACTTTTTTTTTTCACACTGTCAAATAGCCTATTCGCGGGCACAATTATAGCCCAATAATAATAACAACAAATAATAAATTTCACACCACACAATAACATGAACTGGTCCCGAACTAGGATACCCTGTGTTATGGTAACCAGGCAAGGACATCACAAGCATGGAAATACACCCAGATTGAGGCGACTTATACAAATGTACGGCTGCTCCCAGTGGGAATCGAATTCACGACCTCTGTCTTGGTAGTAAGCGCCTTAACGGCTAGTCCAACGAGGCAGTGAATATGTCCAATAGAATGGCAATAAGTCTAATAGAAATCGTGCGCCCGAAGAACAAAGCCTTAACCGGCTGTTGGGTTTCACTCACACGATATAAGGGCTGAAACGCACTCGCGGTTACTTAGAATGCGGGGAAATCGACATTTATAGTCGACAGCAGGCCAACCTTTTCTTTTCTGTTGCAAAGTCGTCCGTTATGTAAGGGAGCTTCGTCAATTAGAAGATTTTGTGACAATAAACGTGTCAGAAGAGCCCCAGAATGCTCAAAACGAGAAGGAAAGATAATTTGCTCGCTAATTTTGGAAGAGGCAAAAAAAGCTTCGGAAAGTACCCAGATGCAAACACTAGATTTGCAAACAAGTAGTGCCTCACTTTAAGCTTCGTTTAAAAACAAGTAAATCCCAGGAAGCCAGAAACAGCACCAACTAACAAAATAGGGGCTTGTAGAAGCTCCTTAGGGCCGATTCGACCAAACTATCTGTGCCTGGTATAAGTGGTAATCTCGGAATAAATCGAGAAATACTCTGGAGTAAGCCTGTATCAACTACTAATCCCGGGATAATTTACACTATTGCAACAAATTATACCAAGATTAAAATTGAGGGAGTAAATTTATTATCAGATTAGTTATTCCTGGTATAAAGCTTAGTTGGTCGAATCGGCCCTTAGAAGTCTACAAAGAATCCATAGAAGAAAAGTGGATTGAGCGTATTTTGTAAAGACTGGTGATACAAAAAGTGCAGAGATCGCACGTCTTGAACTATAAAAATGTGGCACGTGGCATAATGATGTATTAATTTCATACATAATCGGCAACATTAATAGTGTGCCCGATTAGATTTTGTGAACCGAGTTTAACGTATGTATTTTTATGTGTCTACCACCCTTTTAAAAAATATCTACGATTTAACGAAAAAACTTAATCTAATAAGTACCTATTTATTATTTGAGTAACTAGATTTTTTGCAGTTTTGAGACCTGCGCAACCCAGCAAAAATATTGTTATCGTGGTTATGTTGTAATTTTTTTTGAGTTCTCTGTTCTTTATGGCAAGTATAAATAAATACAATGTCACTCCAATTTTGGGGCACGTTCTCCATTGGTCTAAAACATTGTATGGAGCAGGTGTGTGTTTTATTATTCAACAAAATGAGAAATAAAGATGTTTAAACAGTCGTTAAAGGTCTAACTAACCCGAAGGACGTAACAAAAACTGCATCAACACGCCCGAAGCACCTTTCCCGAAATAAATTGTCACACCTCATAATAAATTAAAAGGTTTAAAGTTCAGATGCTATCTAAATAGCCGATTGGGGACATAAGTTATCGTCGACAAAACCATTATCTGCTTTCCCACAGAAACGCTTGTAATTATCACGCTCAAATCTTTCAAGATGGCCAAAAACCCAACTCGAGGTGTTAAAGAAACGATGACGTCACAATAAAACCAATAAAAACACCTCTAAGGGACGATCGTAAGGGATCTTAATTGGCCTCGTCGGTATGCAAGGAATCTTGCTCACAAAATGCCGTTTTTGTTTCCTTTTTACACCGATCCGTTCTGAAACTCCGGTTTGTTCTCTTTGCGGATGATTGTTTTCGGGTTTTGCGCGGGAGACCGTGTGTCTTTGTCACTTAAGCGTCCATCAGTCTCTGGCTGGAAAGAATTTCACTTTTAAATTTTCGAACGCAAAAATGTTCCCACCAAAAAAGTGGAGAGAGAAAAAAAAAACAAAATTAGTTGTCTTTGATTGTTTAAGCTTTTAAAGAGCGTTATTTTCGCCAAAACCTTTTAACCGCGTTGCCGGTAACTTGGTTAACTTTAACAATGAAAATGAGGGACGGCCGATTCTTCTGGCTTCTGTATGTGGCTTTTTTGAAGGGGAAAAAGTTAAAACCGCTGATTAATGCACGTTTTAAAATTAACAAAAGCTCTAGACGTTCTAAAGCTCTACCCTAATGAAGTTTTTGAAGACTTACGTTTCACTGTTCACCAAAATAACCTTTTTCAATAACAAAAGTCAATTATTTGCTTCAGTTAGTACCGGATATTTTCTAGAATTACTAATAAAATTAAACCGCAATACAAACTCGATACGATTATTGTAACAACTTCCACACACCACACACCACAATCAATTGTTCTGTTGCCAAAGTAGGATACCCTGTTCTACGAGTATGTTAACCGTTCAAGGACATCACAAACGTGGAAGTACACCCAAACTGAGGCTATTTGTACCGTTTACTTACTACCTCTAGCGGGAATCGAACCTCCAACCTCTGTTTTGGTTTGTTACCACTAGACCAATGAGGTAAAGAGAAGTATGAAAAACTAGCACTTGGGCTCTCGTTTCTCACCTGATGCTAAGCGAAGACGAGGCCTAAAACAGTCCGTGTTTACTTGTGACGTCACCAAAAATCACGCCGGAAATCCAGGAGCCACGCGGAAATTCAGAAATCGCATTAGTATAACAAAATCATACGTACAATTAAATTAGGTCAGCAGAATGAAATGAAAATGAAACAATGAAAAAAACTTTATTTAGAAAAGGGTTAAAATAGTGGTTACTGGCTCCCAAACCAGCATTCCCTGTGCTATGGATAGCCATGGGTAGAAGCATTCACTTTTCAATCAAGGTGAGAGTGGAACCGGATTTTTTTCCAACGGGTTTCCTCGCAATGTTATTCCTCCCAAATTAGCCGGTAACCCTAATCACCTTTTAATAGATCGCATCCGTATTAGCAGCTTAGATAAGCTCGTGTACACTTTGAGGAAAAAACATTAAAAACAGGATAATCAGCTCTAAGTTTTATTTGAAGAGAGCTAAGCTAATGTTTTGACTACCGATGCATAACTAACCTGGGTGGACAGAAGACGTAAAAATCCCACTTTTCACCTTATTATTGATCCTTTTTGGTGGAAAAAACTTTAATGACTAACTGAATTAACTATAAGGTCCACAATTCAGGCTCGACCTTGTGTGGTGGCTACTGCTACTGTCTTAGTTATAGTTAAACTTTTTAACAATAAATTATTTCAATTTCAACTTCTGAAATACTTATAATATTCATTATAAAAAGAAACTCTGTTTAAACAAGTAATAGGTACCCAACAAAACTTATGTAACATTAAACAATATAAGATAGAAATAATAGTAAATAAATAACTTTCAAGCAAACCAATTACCCTTTCTGGTCTAGGATACACTGTGCTAAGGTAACCAGGCAAGGACATCACGTATATTATGTAAATACACCCAGGCTGACGCCATTTTCACAAATCAAGTACAGCGGCCTCTGGTTAAATCGAACCCACGACCTTCGTTATGGTAGTCAAGCACGTTAACCGCTAGACCAACGAGGCAGTCGAGGCAGTATTGCCGGACACTGTACACCAATGGCCTGAGTAATACGTTTCATATTCTCTTTGATTATTACTAGTAGGGATCATATTTCGAGAACAAAATGGAACACAGGACAGCCAAGACAAACATACAGACCGACAGGAAGCGTTAAGTAATGCTTGAAAGGTCAATAGTGATTTGTTTTTCGAGCTACCAAGCCTGGTTGCTCAGCAGGCCCGCCATTATCAGACCCAACACTGAGATTTCATTCGGATTAAACCTAGTTTAAGCAACACTGGTTCTACGCTAGCCTAATTTATTTTAAACGAACTGTAAAATATGTTAAGTTCCATAAGTTAATAAACCGTTTTCAACCGTGTGGCGCCGGATTATGGACAGCGTTACTCCATTTCCTTCCGTGGATGTCGCAGAAGGCGACTAAGGAAATCAATTACCAGGAGACGGGCAGCAGCATGCAGCTGCGTCTTCCCAAGATTTCAACCGCATACTACGATCGCCAACCCGGCTGCCAAGCGTGGCGATTATGGCAAAACCCCACATGTTTATGATAACCACGAAGGAGGCCTATGTCCTACAGTGGGCGTCAAATGGCTGATGATGATGATGATTGTCAACAATTATGAAATGCGAATGTGTGTCCGTTTGTTTGTCCCTCTTTCACACGTCAACGACGGACTGACATGTTTTTTTTACACAAATATTAGCTTCTACCCATGACTTCGTACAAATGAATCGTGTGATTTTAAAACAACACAAGTCACATGTGTTTTTAAAATAACACTTGCCCATTTTTTTTTATTAAATTATTTACACCTACCTATTGATTTACATTAGAAAAAAAATGTAGTTTATTCATACAGAAATCAATATAATATGCTAAAATATTGCTGTTGTAGATATTAGTATTTGAATAAAACAGTTTTTTCTATTTCCTGCAAAGTTGTAATGAAAGGACATGTGTCGTTTTAAAATCACACGATTCAAATGTGCTTGCTACTATGGTATTGGATTGTATTGTATCACTTTATTACGGATAAAACGGATAATCCATAGATCAAAAAAATCCAATCATCATCATCATCATCAGCCATTTGACGCCCACTGCAGGACATAGGCCTCCTTCGTGGTTTTCATAACCATGAGGGGTTTTGCCATAATCGCCACGCTTGGCAGGCGGGTATAATCCAATACAAAAATGAAATTTACTAAAATTTAGTTTTACTAAAATTTATTTAAGTATGAGCTGGGGTGGTGCAGTTATCTTATGTGAGTGACGTCCTAGTGTCTAATGGCAACCAACTATGGTAACCAGACAAGGAAGGAAATCATTGGGAAGCTGTGATCCCTTCAGGTGGCCTGCAGTGACATCAGAGCACTACTGGCTTTCTGGAAAGAGATAGGCTGGCTGGAGTAAACTCACAACTTTACTACGAACAATGGCCCAGCTATGAGGCTAAAAGGGCCAATTTCCGAATTAAGAATTTCGCCAAATAGAAAAGCTAAAATAGTTAACTGTAGTGCTATCTCTTCGAATTTCTCAAAAGAGAGTGACAGAACGTCACTTAATTATTTACTTACTTAATTTCTCAATTCAGAAACCGGCCCTAAGTGCCAAAATCTCAGGTCTATAGTTAGTTAGACCAGACCAGACAAGGAAATTAGAAACATGCAACTACACACAGACTGTGGCCATTTGTACTACGAATCCAGTACGGCGACTTCCAGTGGGAATCGTTCCACGGCCTCTGTTTTAACAGTATTGCATGTTAACCGCTTCACCCACGAGTCAGTCATCTACACTGTATTAAGTAATAATAATTGTAACAACTTATTAACAAGCGATAAGACCGCCAATTATATACCACTACTTAGATATAAGAAACTATTTGTAATATCTTTCACCTGGTTGTGCAATAAAGTGTTCTCTATCTATCTATCTATCTTCCACACAACACAATCACTTGTACTGGTCCCAAACTAGGATACCGTGTGCAGTGGTAACCAGGCAATGACCTAACAAACATGGAAACATTATTTCTCTGTCAGTTTTGACTTGGGCTGACTTAGTGTCAGTATGTTTCATACTTTGTTGTCCTAGTTTTTGGGAGGCCAGTCAGTGTGCTTATACTGAGTTTTTTCATTTTACTTTCGATAGCGAGAGCGTTTTCAATTTGTATAGGAGTGAGAAAGCGCCACCTAGTTGTCACTTGGATAAACTAAAAGGGCGATTCCCAGTTCTATCGCGCTCGATATCGAGTAGTGACTATCAACAATCTTTATTTTTTTTTTTTTTTCATCATCAACCCATTATGTCCCCACCGAGGGGCACGGGTCTCTTCCCTGAGGAAGGTATAGGCCATTTAATTTGACAAACTTGACTGAACAAAACGCTGTCACAAGTGGAACGGTCTCACTTGACATTTCGTTGCGAGTTCGATTCTCGATGCGTTTGACGTTTACTCGCTTAACGCGATGGTTAAGTCATTCGATCAACTTTGCGCAACTCAGTATAAGCACTCTGGCATCCTAAGATACACATCTCTGATCTAGTTTAGGACCCAATATTTCCACAAATTACTTCTATGGTGCCGTGTTGTACCGCTTCTACTGTACCTAAATCGTGGATGGAAAAATAAAGATTATTTGTATTTTATTTGTATGTAAGTGCACCGAGACTGAGGCCATTTGTACAAATGTGCGGCTGTCAGTGGGCATCGAACCTACGACCTCCGGCATGGTAATCAGAGTTGAGTTGATGAGATCATTATTACCATTATTCAAACAAATTACAACCACAAACTAAAATTAACAACAGAACCCACCCAAAGGGTAAGAGACCCAATTAGGTGATAGTTAGACCGTAGCAATTTTCACAGATGATGTATTTCTGTCGCCGCTATAACAACAAATACTAAAAACAGAATAAAATAAATATTCACGGGGGGGGGGGCTCCCATACAACAAACGTGGCTTTTTTGCCGTTTTTTTGCTCGATATTAATAACAGCCACAGGTAGACGCTTGAAATATTCAATTGTTGTATAGACTATGATACGGAACCCTTCATGCGTGAGTCCAACTCGAACTTGGCCGGTTTTTTTTTTCAATATGAAACTGAACAAACCTATTTCACCTAAACATGTCCCAGGCAATATTGAGTGGCAATGTCTATTGAGAGATTAATTCTCTTTCGCATTACATGAGTAGATCAAGTTTTATTCCCAGACACGACTCTTCAGACCGTACCTGCCATCCAAGCCTAGCATCCAAACCAAGCCGAGAGACCCAGGTTAGATTCCCAGTGCAGGCATGTACCTATGACTTTGTTTTCAAAGCTATGTACATTTGTCAAGTTATAGGTAGCTATACCACTCGCTAACGGTTAAGGAAAAAATCGCGAGGAAACCTGAGTGTCTGAGCTATACACGTACCTCAGCGCTTGAAATCGCCAATCCGCGGTGGGCACGCGTGGTGATTAAGCCCATATTCTCTCCCTGAGTGAAGGCCTGTGCCCTATAGTGGGACGTATATAGGCTGCTTATAATGATGATGATGGTATCCAATAGAAAAAGAATAATGTCTAACGAGTGATCCAGACTGTCTGTATTGCTTTCATCTACAATTTTTCGTGCTCTACAAACAAGTCTGCCCGCGTACAATTGGTTAGAAAAGTCATTTGCTTCTTAAATCTTCTGTGTATAAAAAACCGGCCAAGTGCGAGTCGGACTTACACACGAAGGGTTCCGTACCATTATCTTTACAACATTTGAATATTTCAAGCGTCTACCTGTTGCCGTTATTAATATCGAGCAAAAAACGGCAAAAAAATCTTGTTTGTTGTATGGGAGCGCCCCTTAAATATTTACTTTATTCTGTTTATATTATTTTCTGTTATAGTGGCAACAGAATTACATGATCTGTGAAAATTTCAACTGTCTAACTGTCACGGTTCATGGTATACAATTTGGTGACAGACGGTCGGACGGACGGACGGACAGCAGAGTCTTAGTAATATAGTCCCTTACCCTTTGGGTACGGAACCCTAACAAACAACAAAGTCAGTTCAGTTCTACTATTTACAAGTCAAGAATGGCTGGAACGATTTTTATGATCTTTTATTTGTTGGATTTGTCTCCGCTCCGAATAACTTCATAATCATCATCATCATCATTCAGCCACAAGAAGTCCACTGCTGGACATAGGCCTCCTCCATGGATTTCCAAAAAGACCGGTTGGAAGCGGCTTGCATCCAGCGTGTTCCTGCCACTTGGAATAACTTAGAACTATCAAAGCATGGAAAATATTCGAGAAAAAAAACATTTACCGGGGTAGCTAGTAATAAAATAGATTATAGTTAAAAAAGAAGGTTAATGACCACATGATAGCAGTCAAAACTTATATGTGTGAATTTTTAAATGTAGATAATGACTGAACCCGAGTATATCCGCACATGCACAGAACCAATAAATGTGTGTTTTTTTTTCTTTTTGTTGTTCCATTATTACAGCTGGCGGGAGTTAACTTGAGACTCGATCGGAATGCGCGCCCACCTCCTGGCGAGTGACTCCTATTTCAATTTCAATCAGTACTACTTGTCTTCCAAGCGAAGTCCTTAGTTGACTCTTGCTAATAGATAGATGGATAACACTTTATTGTACATACCTAAATATGTTGAAGTATTATTGTGAAACTTTACACAGTTGTAGAAATTACCTCTTAGAAATCGATATAGCTATGAGCTTTTCTCTTTTATGTCTTTGATTTAGTCTGTAGAAAACGCTGCTGGGTGTGCAATTACATAGTGTAAATGTAATTATTCTATGTATTTAACTATATTGTACAATAGTTTGTTTTCTTTCAATAAATAAAAATAAAATAAAAATTCAGCGTCACCGACCCGAGCGTGACTTAGAATTGAACCCACGACCTCCGTCATGGTAATCAGACGTGATACCGCTAGACCAATGATACAGTCAAAACTTTTCGAAATATTTTATATAGATATCGCGTGTAGAATCCCCCATTTTTGGATGTTGGGATGTGATAATTTGTTTGGGGGTTTTGTGACACCCTGTAGAACTGGAACTCTTTCAAAGCTGATAATAATGATAGCCTTGTTGCTCCGACAGTACAGCAGGTATGTGTGTGTTTGTGCTCTCAAATTGGCTCCCACTTCGCCCCTGAGCATGAGTTGTGGAGCTAATAGGCGGGGTTTTGCAGCTAGGGCTGCCAAACACTGGAAAAGCTTAAAATATTACGTTTTATATTTATTTAGGTGTGGCGCCGGATTAAGAATAGCGTCACCCCATTTCCTTTCGTGGACGTCGTAGAAGGCGACTAAGGAAATAAATTACCAGAAGACGGGCAGCAGCGTTTTCCTGAGATTCCAACCGCATACTGCGATCGCCAACCCGCCTGCTAAGCGTGGCGATTATGGCAAAACCCATCATGCTTAGAAAGCCATGAGGGAGGCCTGTGTCCTGCAGTGGGCGTCAAATGGCTGATGATGATGATGATATTTATTTCGAAGTATTGATGATGAAGGGGGATATAAATATCAGCCATTTGACGTCCATTGCAGGACATAGGCCTCCCTCATGGTTTTTATAACCATGAAGGGTTTTGCCATAATCGCCACGCTTGGCAGGCGGGTTGGCGATCGCAGTATGCGGTTGGAATCTCAGGAAGACGCTGCTGCCCGTCTCCTGGTAATTGATTTCCGTAGTCGCCTTCTACGACATCCACGGAAGGAAATGGAGTGACGCTATTCTTAATCCGGCGCCACACGGAGAAGTGTGTTACAAACACAGACAAAAAAACGTTTTTACTTCTATCGTGTGTTCATAGGCAGACACCGTCTTTTTTTAGAAAAGAAAACGTAAGAAACACGGCCAAACTTGGAGGTGGCAGCCCTATAAACAAGCCCGCTGCCGTGGGCCCATCAATATAACAATTTAACAGGAACATTTCAACGGCAATAAATTAAATGAGTTAACAACACCACAAATTCTCTTACTAAGAGAGTATTTTTCTTTAGATGAAGCTGCGGTGAGGAATGTTCTAAGTACCTACCGGCGATTGGGATGGATTTAGTGCAACAATGAGTGCAAACATACACACAAGGTGCTTGAGGCGGCCCCTCGAGGAGCAGTTTCCATACAACAGTAGTTTGGTTTTTATTAGGGTTCCGTACCCGAAGGGTAAGGGATCCTATTACTAAGACTCCGCTGTCCGTCCGTCCGTTCGTCGGTCAACAGGCTGTATCTCGTGAACCGTGATAGTTAGACAATTTAAGATTTTCACAGATGACGTATTTCTGTTGCCGCTATGACAAATACCCAAAACAGAATAAAATAAATGTTGTATTGTATGGGGGCTCCCATACAATAAAATATTGCTCCGCCGTTTTTTGCTCGATATTGATAACAGCAACAGGTAGACGCTTGAAATATTCAAATGTTTATATAGATAATGGTGCCCTTCGTGCGCGAGTCCAACTTGCACTTGGCTAGTTTATTGTTTTTTTTTAATGCAAACCTAGATTTGTGTCCTCTAAACATATTCGTAAAGTGTCATTGAGATCAGGCATGTCGTTTGTGAATTAAAGCTAAACTACGTTTGTATGGGAATTGCTCCATGAGGGGCCAACTTAAGGAAAGTTATTTATTTTCTAGTCTTCTTTTTACTGGAAAGCTCTATCGATTAGCCAGTCTATGTATAATCGATAGCGCATCAACGTCCATGCCCCGTATTTACTTACATTACGGGCAATTTGTCAACTGAAATGTAAAGCGGACGTACAGCAACGTACAGTTGACAGCATATTTTAAATTTGTTAAAATATTAGACTAGATTGGTTTAAGCCGTCTTGTTTTGTAAGTTTCTTTACATTTTTTTGATCTTACGTGTGTGTATGCTTTGGGTAACATTCTAGATCTGCACTTTTAAGCCTATTATGTATGTTATTAATTGTTTGTTACCTGTTTTACACACCAATAAAGTAAAATAAAATATCGACCTTTAGAAGAAGAAGAAGAAGAAGAAGAAGAAAGACATTTATTATACCAACAAGATACATCACAGAAACAAAATAAGCACATAAGTAACATAATATGCACAACACAGAAGGAAAACTAAATACACATCAGACAAAACGAATAAATAAAATATTACATACGTGCACTCTGATTAGTTTGATTAAAGTCGACCTTGCAACAAAAAAATATAAAAGTTGACCTGCTGTTAACAGTTTATTTGACAGCCGATGAATATAACAAGGTACCGACTAGCTTATTAGACTTAGGCCGACTGGCACCACTTCTTAAATGTCACTTAAGCCGACATTTAAACCAACTTTTGTATGAAGAATTTGAGTTAAATGCTGTATAAGCCACATTTAAGAAAGTGGTCCAAATTGGTCTTACAATGATTTGAGATCATATGATGAGAGTGGAGTTTTTTCGCTGCCTTTTGCCCCGCAAGAAACTCGAACCGACGACAGCTGCTAACACTGTACATTGAGATTCATACAGGCAGACCAACGATCACAGAGTGAACAAGGATCACGTGGAAAAGATCCGTAGCCCAAGAGGCCAAGAACATCGGCATCAGCTCATAGCCTGAATTGGAAGCTGCTGTGAACTACGTCAGATGTGCGATGGTACGTAGGTTCTGCACTGTTTAGAGTTGTCCGATGTAGCCTACTGTCAAAAACATACATGTTTGGACACTTTGGAATCGTCAAAATGATTATATTCCTTTTGTTGCACTAATCCGTGCTGAGGACAATTTACAAAACCTATTTAGAGGCTAAAAATTCCACCCATGGAAAGCACTGGCACGGTTAGCCAGAGGTCGCGGGTTCAAGTCCCGGCATAGGTGGAATTTTTAGCCTCCAAAAGGTTTTAAAATCGTCAAAATAGTTAACCTGATAGATTGTACACTGTACAGTTACGTATTAGGAAGGCTGATTGAGGCCCTATGCTCCAGTAGGAGTTGAATGACCGCAGAAGAAGAAACAAGTGTTAATATAATGTTTTTCATAGATTTTCAACATAAGCTCGGGGGTTCGATGACGTTAATAAAGCCGCCGGAAAGCAATGGACGAGACTAGGAGGTATCTGAAAGGGTTGGTGTGACAGGAAAGAGGCCTATGCTCAACGGAGATGATCTATTATTTTATTTATTTAATACGGAGATATTACAGTAAGATGCCACTAATTCTAAACTTAGATGATAAATATATGTACTAGGCATGCATCCAAAATTATATCTCACTAACTACTTTATTTGTTTTCTAAGTTAAGTACATTTGTGAGATTATAGTAGCAATACCACTCGCTAACCGTGAAGGAAAACATCGTGAGGAAACCTGAGTGTCTGAGGTGTTCACATACCTCAGCGCTTGAAAAAGCCAATCCATGGTGGGCACGCGTGGTAATGAAGTCCATACTCTCTCTCTGAGAGAAAGCCTGTGCCCTACAGTCGGACGTATATAGGCTGCTTATGATTATGAGTAAGTTAAAGGTGAGGGCGGGTATTGAGTAATTTATGGATATTCTTCATCATCAGCCATTTGACGCCCACTGCATGACATAGGCCTCCCCCATGGTTTTCCAAGCTTCCCGATGGATATTCTTAGACTGGATAAATGTAAAGATCGATGTCAGTAAGTCCCGAGGATAGTTTATTGGAATCGACCAGTATTATTTGTTGGCGACTTTGTAACAAAAGTATAATGATTACCCCCGGTTTCTCGTACACTAACAAGCTGTTAATCTACTGTTAACAATCAATTGACAGCAGTTAACAATAGATTAACAGCGTGTTAGTGTACGAGAAACTGGGGGTTAATCTACTAACAGACGATCTGTTAATAGATTTTGGCTGCCTTACTATAACTTACAAAATATCTCACATACAATGATAATTAAAGCGAAATCCAGGCGCCAAAGACGTAAGCTAAATAAAACCCCACTTAATTTTGCGCATACCGAACCAACAACCTCCGAAATACCAAAAGGGGAAAAAGATGCCACGCCCAAGGCAGTG
This sequence comes from Yponomeuta malinellus, assembly GCA_947308005.1. Taxonomy (NCBI): domain Eukaryota; kingdom Metazoa; phylum Arthropoda; class Insecta; order Lepidoptera; family Yponomeutidae; genus Yponomeuta; species Yponomeuta malinellus. Next base: position 2,421,581 of record OX371016.1, on the reverse strand, counting down.
ATCTTAGATCATTATTTTATGGGCCCGAAATTGAGCATCTAAACGCTATATTTTAGGCCAATATCGGGCCGAAATTGGAGCCTTCTCGGAATGTCCGATTATGATTTGTGGTCAGGCCGTCCTAGAAAGAACAGAAGGTTCTTTCATAACCGAGGCTTTACCGGTCCTACTGTGGACCAATACCTTCTTTCAAGTAAAGAATGTACAAAAATCATATTATTCGAGCGATCGTAATGTGACGGAAGTGAAGACGCTGCTGCCCGTCTCCTGGTAATTGATTTCCTTAGTCGCCTTCTACGACATCCGCAGAAGAAAATGGGGTGACGCTATTTTTAATCCGGCGCCACACAGAGCTAGTAATATAAAATTGTGTAATTTCCATTTTTTTATGTACAATAAAGTGTTCTCTATCTATCTGTCTATAGTAATTATGATCTTCTGTTTACTTACCTCTGGTATGAGGCGCACTCTTTTGGTGTGTTTTTGTCGGAATACATTAGTTTTGAATAGAGTCTCTGTTTTGACTCGAATTGGTTATTAATAACCTTTTGGTTATAGGCGTGTTAATTCCTTGTCTGACTAAGGTTTTTGATGAGTTGTAATTAGTGTTGAGTTGATTAGTTTAGTCGAGAGGAGTTTTTAATCTGAAATATATATGTACTCGCTTCCTTAACATTCATTAGTCGTTGCATGCACGCACGCCGGTTTCGGGTACTTTTTATCTTGCCTTTTGTTAATACATCCTCTATTTGGTCGAAGTATGTCCGTCTGGGTCATCCCTTACCGGCCCTTCCATCCACATTCGCTCGATATATTTGTTTTGTCAATCTTTCTTCCTTCATCTGTCAGGATCGTAGCAAGTGGCAGTCGCCGGTCTCTGCCTACCCCTCTGGGATACAGGCGTGAGTTTATGTTATGTTATATATGTACTCGTAGCCTACATAAGCGTACGTCCCACTGCAGGGTCTTCTCTCAGAGAGAGAGAGACGGGTGCCCACCACGGATTGGCGTTTACGAACGCTAATATATATGAACGATTTTTATAATCATCATCATCATCAGCCATTTGACGCCCACTGCAGGACATAGGCCTCCTTCGTGGTTTTCTAACCACGAAGGGTTTTTCCATAATCGCCACGCTTAGCAGGCGGGTTGGCGATCGCAGTATGCGGTTGGAATCTCGGGAAGACGCTGCTGCCCGTCTCCTGGTAATTGATTTCCTTAGTCGCCTTCTACGACATCCACGAAAGGAAATGGAGTGACGCTATTCTTAATCCGGATTTTTATAATAACCCGGTACAATTATTAGCAGCCCAGTATTAACAAATATTTAACGATGATGATACTAACAGCCCTTTTCAGGGTTCCGTAGACAACAAGAAACTCTTATAGTTTCGCCATGTCCGTCCGTCTGTCTATCCGCGGCTTAGCACAGAGATGATAAATACTAGAATGCTGAAATATAAACTGACCTAGATAAACATATTTGTTACGAAGAGAAAAAAAAAACACCTAAATTAGGGATGCAATTTTTTTTTCTCGCCTACACCATAGTGTGAGGTATCGTTGTATTGTTCATTTAAAAATATTGTGGTACACCATTTCTCGATTTAGTATTCTGTTTGCGAAATTTTCGTCAGAGTAGGGCGTCCACCCCTCTCCCGGCTAAACAGTTGATTTTAGAAACGTTAAAAACTTCAGTGCACATAATATAATGAACTTAAAAGGCAAACTATCACGGCTAAGTAGGCTTTACAAGTTAACGAGTAAAAGCAAACAGCCTGCCAAATGGAGAACTTTGTACAAAATCCATTGAAAATTACCTTGACGAAGTTGTTAGTTTTGTAAAGCAGATAAATAACCCGCTCTTTCTACGAAACCCTACACTGCACGTAGCCCGACATGCACTTAGCCTGTTTTTTTTTTATTAATAAGGCAACTACATTTAAGGGACGTCATACTCCTACATACCTCGGAAAAAGGGATATATTAGCGATGACCAAGATTAAAAATTAGAAGTACCCGAAACCGGCGTGGGCGCATGCAGTGACTAATGAATGTTGATGAAGCGGAAGAGGTGTATCGGGATCATGGCAAATGGCAAACCCTGGTCTCTGCCTACCCCTCCGGGATACAGGCGTGAGTTTATGTTATGTCTCTACATCTCGCTAGTGACTCTCAGGGATAGGCAGAGACTCATACGCTTCATCAACATTCCTAAGTCGTTGCACGCAGGCACGGCGGTTACAGGTACTTTTTACCTTGACCTTCGCTGTCTTTCTACAATAGCTAGTTAGTGGCCTTTTTTACAAATATGGGATTAGTTTGTCTTCGTGTGTGGGATTAACGACATATCAAACCTTGCAAGCTCAAAGATTTCACAAGTTATTCTAATAACAATCTTACCTTTAAATTTGAGATAGATAAGATAATTCGAGTCTTGCTCTCGGAACAACTTCTGTCTTGACCAATGAACTGAAGATACTGTAGAGCCCGAACAAAAAAGAGTATCGATAACACCGCTCTTAAGCGCATCACTAGCAACAGAATAAAGGCATGCGCACATAATTGGATACGAACAAATTTTCATTGATATTCGTGATGGGAAAAAAGTACAAAATCGATGTCGATGAGATGTATACGACTTGCGGAGTTGCCTCTCGCTTTATTCCTCAGCCACTTAAACTCTCCTCCTACCTTCAAGCTTATTTTCAAGGCACTAAGGTATATATTTGCTCGATCGGGGGGTAGGATTAAACTGGTTTCAGCCAGTAATAAGCCACTTACAGGTATCGCAAATTGTTGAAAATCGCGTCGGTTTGAACAAGGTGTCAATTTGGCCGAGTTATGAGAGCGTTCGGCTTTCTGAGAAGTATTTGTTTTTAAGGCTTAGGGCCTGGCGTGATGATGGTGTGCGCCTCGAGGTTTGGGTCCCGGCTTGGGACCAAAAGGCCCCTTGATGTTAGTCCCAGTAAGGAATGTGTTACAAAATTATGATTACATGATAGTGCCCTTTGTGGCAACTTTGACACACCACAGGATGCACTCTGACTTTGCCTTGTCCTACTTTGTATTTATGTGACTTGTTTTTCCTTTGTATTTATGTTTATTGTTATGCCTTTTCTTTCTTGTGATGTGTTAATTTTAAAAACCTATTTAGAGGCTAAAAATTCCACCCTTGGACTTGAACCGCTCACCGTGCGAGCCAGAGGTCGCGGGTTCAAGTCCCGGCATAAGTGGAATTTTTAGCCTCTAAATAGGTTTTTAAAATTGTCCTCAGCACGGGTTAGTGCAACAAAAATAATATATAATGTGTTAATTTGTCCCAATAAATGTCTTTCTTTCTTTCTTAAAATGTTCATAAATTCACTCAGAGAACTTGTTACACAAAATAATAGCGGCCATGTGGTCCTAGTGATACTATACAAACGATTTATACACATGATAAGTGTAAATAGTAATATATAAATAATTAAAAATTATTTTTTTTACATATCTATAGCTAATTATATCCTAGACTTCAAACCAAATTTAACCAATATAAGAACTGAGTTTGGGCCTCTTCTAAATTGGAAAATGCTAGAATAACGTTACAACCTCCTACAGTACTAAATATTTCTTATATATTATACAGGGTGTAACAAAGTCTCCATAACGATCCGAAAATGGAGGGATCTACTTACCCTATTAGACATACGTCACTACCAAGCGACACTGCCTTGGTCAAGCGATATCACGTTCGATAATCATGGCAGAGGTCGTGGGTACGATTCCCATGGCTGGCCTGCCGTAGGCTGGGCTGCCGTGCATTTGTACAAATATTCGTGATGTCCTTTTCTGGTTACCACAGTGCAAGGTATCCTAGTTTGGGACAAGAGATTATATTGTGTGAATGTTATTATATAATTATTATTACTTAATGCCGTAGGGGTAACTGTATGGAGCACTTGATATATATATTTTTTTGAATTGTCTCCCTATTAAATGCTACACATTCCACATTGACGAGTGGAACTCCCGTTTTTCAATGAAAAATTCAATTATATCACACCCTGTACCAGTAATATACAAAATCTTAAAACAACCGCCCGAAAACTATGCATACCAGATAAGAAACAAACCAATGCACGCATTACGATTTTTGTAAAAATATTTTTTTGCCAAACCTCAACCTAATATTTTATTTAATTGTCGTTTTTTGTATGACGCTTAAGACCTAAAAAAGGTGACTACAAAGCGAGGCTGTATAAATCGCCCAAATGTACTATTTCCAAACAAGGCCAACTCCAAAGGGCAACGGGTTCTAGCCCCTTCGGAAGTGGGATATTTATTTTATGAAATGCTTTATTTAAATTACAGAGGTTATTTGTGGCGATAAAACGCTACAGCCGTTGTAAATTTCCGATGCCTTGACGCCGACCAGCGATTGCAGGCCTGATGATGATGATAATGATGATGGTGATGATGATAATGATTGGGTCCTCTGAAACAGGTCATAGGACCAAAGATGTCCTTCTGAATGTAGAACTTGCGGTGAGTAGATAATTACTTGTTTTTTAATCTACCTACATAATTACAGTCTGGACGAATGTTATTTCTTATCTTCCGAATAATCTTCCGAAGAATATTTCTTCCAAAGAATATTTAGGTCACCTATATGCGATGTGACCACTTTAATTATACGAGTGACATAATTACTTTGTTTTGTGCATTATAATCACTTAGACTTTGGAACTAAATGTGAAGGTGAATCTGCTGTATCTGGTGTACCAACAAAATTAAAGTCAGGAGACTGTAATTTTTTGCCATCCAGAAAAGTCAAATATCTGGAAAACTTTCTTACTACATATTTCGGTGATATGGGATTTGCCCACTTTATTTCTACGAGTGACATAATTACCTGCTTGTTTTGTGCATTATAATCACTTAAACATTGGAACTAAATGTGAAGGTTGATCTGCCGTCGACTGGACTTACAAAACTAAAGTCACGGAGACTGTAATTTTATGCCATCCAGATGAGTCAAATATTGGGCCAATTTTATTACCGTTTTGGTGAAATGGTTGTGACAACTTTAAATATGCCTCCGGTGACATAATTACCTATTCAGTATTAAAACTTATTCAGTGTTATTTATTCACTAAAACTTATTCACTCTTAACTATTATTTTAATTATTCACGTACCTACAAAATTAAAGTCAGGAAGAATGTCACTTCTTGGGCATAACATAAGTCTGTTGCCTGAAATACAGGTCAAGAACCAAATTCAGGCGCATAAGAGAATATTGTTCATATGCAGCTTCGCCTTTTGCCTAAGATATCGTAATACCTTCGAAAAAATAAATGTAACAAACCAGTATTTGTATTTATATTATTATAATAACCCATACTCGCCCACTGCCCATACACGCGCATTGGCGTGTCAATCCAATTATATTCATTTAAACAAAATCGTCTAAAGTTGTTATTCTAGTGTTTGTATAAATGTTTATTCTAGTATTCACAGCGCACTGTCATTGCTTGCCACTTAAGGGCAAACTAATATAAATGTTTTTTTTTTATGTAGACTATATACCTACGTCCTACTGCAGAACACAGGCTTTCTCTCAGAGAGAGATTATGGGCTTAATTACCATTTCAGCTTGGTACCCGGTTGCCTTTGACTCTATATGACTCACATTTCATGTTCTCTTCACGATTGTTTTGTTTTATTTCTGTTTTGTTGACGTTCGTGTCTTTTGTTTGTGTACCTTTATGTTTACTTTGTGTTTCTGTGACAATTTAAATAAATATCCTCTTTCTTTCTTACTTTCTTTCTTTCTCACTCTCTCTATCTCTGTCTCTCTTTCTTTCTTTCTTTCTTTCTTTCTGATTACTACGTGTACCCAACGCGGATTGGCAATTCAAGCGCTATGTAAACAGCTCAGAAATTCAGGTTTCCTCACGATGTTTTCACCGTTAGCGAGTGGTTATTAATCATACTATTTGATAATATTAGTGATACACAACAATTACTGAAAACTTTCGAAGGATAACCATCGATACACCTCCCATCCCTACGCAGCCGAAGGAGATTTATATCGTATCATTACCGATAAAATATGTCTTTTAAACGTATAATTAGCTGTTATTAATAGGCTAAGTAATATGTTTTCTTAGCCTCGAGCTCGTTTGAAATATCAACATGGATTGTATCGATATGTTCGCTTGTTGAAATTGGACTCGTTTTATTTTATTAATTGGTTTTCATGTTGAAATTTGGTTAATTTTATTGAGTGACTTATCAGCGATTATTAGGTTAAAATTTTAATGGCTTTCCGCCTGTCTTTGGATTAAGTGAAGAGACATTGTCAATAATCGCCCTAATACCCCTAGTTATAAGAGCTACTGTACATTAAGCGGTGGTAGCTCAATCGGTAGAACGCCGGCCTCACATTAGAGAGGTCGTGGGTTCGAATCCCGGCAAGTCACAATGAGTGTGCTTCCTAAGACATTTGTGAATTTGTAGTAGCAATAGGTAATACTAACTAACGGTAAAGGAAATTGTCGTGAAGAAGCCTTAGTTTCTAAGGTGGACGTTGATCTGACCGTTTCTCAATACTTGTTTATGCGATGTTTCTGATAAGAGAATTTAATAATTATCATAAGTCATTAACAAATAGACCTGCAGTTATATTTCATATGCTATCACATCAGGTCCGGTAACGAACCTCACAACATTTAATAATAGGCATTACTTTGATACAATGCCTTGTTTAAGTTACATTTCTCTTATTTTATCCGTAAATGCATAGCCGTCTAACTTTACACCGTTCACATCTACTTGAGTTTCAACTCTGTCGCCTATGAAACATAGTATATTTTAGCCTGTGTTGTGTGAAGTCAAGTTAGTTCGTTAGCCCAGCCCATCCCCGCACTGTAAGGTAACAAAAGGTCTATGTCGACCAACAATTTATAACCTAAACTAAGAATGATGAAAATTCCCGAAAAAGGCGTGCGCGCATGCAGCAACTAATGGAATGTGATGAAGAGAAGAGAAGGAGGTTTGTCAGGTTCGTGGCAAGTGGCAAACCCAGGGCCCTTATTATGAAAAATGCGACATTGTTGGAAGTAGCGAGATGGTCGCAAATCCGTATCTCAGGATATGATATGACGTCATTGGGCTAACAAAGAGCCATGCATTCCTAGCGTTCATTACTCAGTGGCAGGAAGTCTCGAAACTATTAAAAAAAAGAACCGTATTTGTCACTAGATTCGAGTGAATTGTCGAGCTCAAGCGCGACAATTCACTCGAATCGTCAACGTGATGACCCTACTGAACATATCGCTGCTTCATAATAAAGGCCCTGATCTCCGCCTATTGTCTCGTTTTCGAACTAAAACTTTCGTAAGTACAAAACATTATTAGCTTAATTTCGGATTCACTTTCTTGATTGTCATGGTTCCATAGTCGACAAGGAACCCTTACAGTTTCGCCATGTCCGTCCATCTGTCTGTCTGTCTGTCCGTCTTTCTGTCCGAATTTTTTTCTCGCCTGCACCGTAGTGTGAGATATCGTTAGATTGGTCGTTTAAAAACAGTGTGGGTGTAGGAAATACATTTTTTTTTTATTTAGGGTTCCGTTTTCGAAATATTAAGCTTTGTAGCGCAAATTTTTGATCGAGTAGGGTGCCCCCAAATGGCTAAACGGTTAATTGTAGAAGCGTGAAAAAAATCGGTACAAAATCCATTGAAAATTACTTCGATGAAGTTGTTAAGTCCGTAAAGCAGATAAAACCTCTATGGAACCCTAAACTGCGCGTGGCCCGACACGCACTTGGCCGTTTTTTTTGGTCGGAAAAGTCAGACTCGAGAAACCGACGACGTGAGGCTCCTTTTCTACTCACCATGATTAAGCTATGCGAATCAGTGGTTGGACTCTTCCGAGAAAAATTCAAGCAATTGAATCCGAAACCAAGCTAGTTATTGTCTCGTTGATAAATTCTTGCAGGTGTGTTATGATGAAATTTTGTTGCGATATTTTTTGTTGCAAAAATCATATATACTAAATTGTAACTCGATAACGCAACATCAATATCGCAACGTCAGAGGAAAAACAAAAACTTGAAGGCAACTCTTAAGCAAAATTATTTTGAAAATGCGCAAATACATTTTGCTGTCGAGTGAAACTTCTGAAGATTTTATTTTGTGCTCTGCCAAAACATATTGACCGGCTAATAATTATAGGTTTTAGACTCGTGTTGAATCGTTTAAGAATTATTAAGAAAATACCGCGGTGCCCGTTTGTATTGGTTCTTTGTTTGCGCTGCTTCTATTTACATAAACACATACGTACTCACACCTGTATCCTAGAAGGGTAGCCGTAGAGACCTGGGAGTATATTTTTAGTTTTTTTATTGTATTGCCTGTAGCATAAACTTCATAAATACATTTAAATTTTTAAAAACCTATTTAGAAGCCAAAAATTCCACCCATGCCGGGACTTGAACCCGCGACCTCTGCCTAACCGTGCCAGCGCTCTCCCAACTGAGCTAATGGGCAAGTGCAGCCATCGGCGAAATTTACACTTACATTGTCCTGAAGCTTCCTATATCTATTTATCTCTACAGCCCATGAAAGATGCCCACTGTTTGGCATAAGCCTCTTCACCGTCACGCCAACCTTCCCGGCCCCTTACAAGCTTCCTGTTTGAAGTTTCTTTAAGGGTGGCTTGCAGAAACACGCTAAACCGAGATTTAGTTCAATTTAGTCGACACTTTGACAGATAATGTATGGAAGAACTGTCAAAATTTCGACTTAAATCGGTTTAGCGTGCTTCTGCAAGCGACCCTAAGACCACTAAGGGCGCTTATACACCGGCACGTGTGCCAACTGCAGCCGCTAGCCGTCGACACTCATTGACTGCGGCCGTCAGCAGTCGCCGAGATGTCAGCGTCGAATATCCGCGTCAGCGCGTCGACGGCTGCAATGTGTAAGCGCCCGTAGAGGTCAAACAATTATGAGAAAATGATATGTCAAGTGAACGGTATTGATAACGCGAATGTTACTGGCTTATGTGACGGCACGAAAAAACAGTATGGTGGACGTCAGCTGTCATATTATTAGTAAATAGAAACTTCACCTTGTTTTATACATTAAAGATATTTTTAACTCTTTAATACCTTTTCTATCAATTTTTATCTAAGCCCCAGCAGGATAATTCATATTCTGGATAAAAAAATACATACATACATACATAAGTATATAAACTAACGCCTGTATCCCAGAGGGGTAGGCAGAGAATAGGGACTGCCACTTGCCACGATCCTGACAGATCACTTTCGCTTCCTCAACATTCATTAGTCGTTGCATGCACGCACGCGGGTTTCGGGTACTGTTTATCTTGCCGTTCGCTAATACATCCCCTATTTGGTCGAATTATGTCCGCCTGGGTCGTCTCTTGCCGGCCCTTCCACCCACATTCACTCTCCACATGTCCTAACCAACGCAACAATCCTAATTAAAAAAAATACAGAATTTTTATCCCATTCTCAAGGGAACGAAGACGCGGGCATAGCTAGTACAACCTTTACATTTTCGTTGCAAAGTCGCCCTTAACGTTCGACAAAGAAAGGGCTGGGCTACGCTCAAAAAATTTGATCAAAAAAGTGTTCGCCACAAAAATTTCTCGAAGCTGCTTCGAATTATAGTCAAGTCTAACATTCTCACGGGTAATTGGGTAGAAATTATTAAGAGGTGTCACAATTCACGACAGCCTCTCTTTGCGCAATCAACGGCTTCTACTAAAAGTAGTATTTTTTCCAAAAAAAGGTTGATAATTGAAAGAACTGAGAGGAACATAATAGGAAAGGGGCGCGCAGTTAGCATTTCTACGTCATACAGTAACAAGATGACAATGTAGATGACGATTTGACACACCACAGCATGCACTCCGACGCTCTGACTTAGCCTCGTCCTATGTTGTGTTTATGTGACTTGTTTTTCCTTTGTATTTATGTTACTTGTCATGCCTTTTTTTTTCTTGTGATGTGTTAATTTGTCCCAATAAATGTATTTCTTCTTCTTCTTCTTCATGTTAGTCATTTTGTGTATGTACAGGTAAAGGATGATGCGCCGTCGACTGACTGTACTTATCTTTTATCCTCGTTGTTCTAGCGGTATCACGGCTGATTACCATGCCGGAGTTCATGGATTCGATTCCTGATGGGGGCCGCCGTTAATTTTTACACATGGCCTGAGTCTGGGTATATTTCTTTATTTTGGGATGTCCTTGCCCGGATACCATAGCACAGCCTATCCTAGTTTGGGACTAGGAGAAGTGATTGTGTTGAGTGGAAGTTATTACTTACTTTATAGATAGATATAATATATAGAATATTTTATATTATTTGTGTACACCTTCCTACTTTCTTCATCTGTTAGTTCTGTTTATGCTAAGGTTTTCTGGGAGAAGTCATTATGTAATTTAAACCGCTATATTATGTAACTTAAATGTTTACTATAGTTCATAAGGTATGGTGTGAGATACAGAGTTTTATCTAATCAAATAACACAAACAGTAACTTTATGGGGATCTCAGTTTCACATAATATGCCCGCTCTTTTTAAAGTTTGTGGTTGTAATTTGTTTGTTTGAATAATAATAAAGCATAATGATAATCCAATCTAATTATGGATGTGATCTGAAACAGTTGCAGGTAAACCTTTTGCTTACACATCCTGTGACTTTTAATTCTTGTAAATGAATGCGTATACTTTTGATAAAATTATTTAGTATACATGAGCACAAAGAAATATAATTATGGACATTTTAAATATACTTTAATTCCCTTACACTTTTATGCAACATGTTTAAATGGTCTGAACTTCGTTAACAATTTTTCTCTTTCAAAACTAACGGTCTTATAAAAACACGACGGCTCTAAAACAATCCTCGGGGGCAGTCTAAATATTCTGCGTTTATGTCTTTTCCTATACCACAAACTATTTAAAGTGCCTCTGAGAAGTGTCTTAAGGAATTGTGTTTTTATAAATAGGACCGTAAAAAACCAAACTTTATTTAAGTATAATATTGTTACCCCATGACTAAGGTATGCAAACGGCGCGCTCTTGCTCTATAAATAATTATTTAACAATTTTAACAAAACAGGCTTACACTATCGCTGTATCACCATCGCAAAGTAAGCAACAGCATCGATAATGGCACGCCCAAATCGTGAGGTTATAAAATAAACAGTGACCTCTGGTGGGATCTGACCATCTCGCGCCGAACCCATCATTATTGCTGATTATAACTAGGTGTAGGGTGATAGCCGTGGTTGTGGACCCTCCATCTAATAATAGATCAAAAAGACCTTCTTTCGAAAAAGGTTTCGCTAAAAAAACTTATTTGCATAAGTTTTCAGTCACCTACAAAATTCCTATAAAAAAACAAATATCTAGAAATACAAATTATTAATTTAATAAAAATACCTTTACAGTGAAATAATAACAGGTACAAATAACAACGTATATCTTTGTTTATAGATGGCCAACTACACTCCTTGCCCTGGGACCAGGACCAATCCACTGGATAGGTAGCATAACGATGCAAATCACGCATTATAACCAACTCGTGAAAATCCGCGAGTGTCCAGTACATTAATGGTCTAACATATGAGAGCCACAAAACGGATGACTCGCATAGGCATGCTACTTATGCAGGAAAAATTATTGTATTTCGAGAATTTTATTTATTTATTTATGTTGAAATGAACTGCGAAAGTCTCCAAAGACGAGTTGTGTAGTGTTAACGGTTCGGTTCGAATTTCTTTTCAAAAAAAAGTGTCTAACCAATCATTTGACAGGTGTTTATGGTTTCAAAATTGCGCCCAGAAGTACAGACCTAAGTGTGTAATTTGAGTCAACAAATTAAAAGCTGCATGACACTACATGCGTGCCAAAACGCACTTTTCCTCGGGCGGTTCGGCTTCATATGTCCTCTTTACCCGCCATTACCCGTCAAGGGGCTAGAATTGGCTCGTTTACCCTACCGCGTCCTCATTAACTTCGTACAGAGAACACATTACGATACCAACCGAAAATCTTTCACAATTACCTCCGCAATTCATGCAATTTGCACGTACTTTGGGCAAAAAAGTGTACCAACAATGAGGCAAATTACCCTGCCTTTCTACAAACATACTTGTGCGTCAAATATAAATATATATATACTCTAAAGGTGTGGGCATAAGGTCTAAGTGAGACGAAGAAGTGAATTGGTAGAGTCTGGACATATGTTCGCACATTATTGAATTTACTTTATATAATAGTGGTTAATCACACGAAAGTATCGGTTGTGGGGCGAAATGCGAGCCTGCGGGCGTACTTAGGGATGGTGGTTTCTGGTAGATTATATCGATAAAAATATAGGAAGCATGGAAATATCTTACAGATTTAGAGTTTTAAAATAAAATAAAATAAATAAAAGCTTTTGAAAGTTAATACTTAATTTTGTATGCTATTGCACGATGTTCTTAATCACCTTTACTTTCATACAACTTACATAAAAAACTGTGACGTTTGTTCCCAAAGTTATACACACGGTGGAACGGTTTATGGGGGGACAAGATACAATGGGGTTTTAACTCTAAAAAATATAATATAATGTTATTCATTATTATAGAAAGAAATACAATCAATAATCACACACTAAAAATCAAAACCTCACAATAAAATACAGCCGTAAAAGGTTTCGTCAGACATAAAAATTAAATATACTTATTTTGGCTTCTTTTTTAGCTTGGATTAGACAGCGAAGTCCAACAAACTCTGCACGAAAATTTCGAATTGGATATTGCAGCTGCAAAGCCACCTCGTGTAGTTGAGGAGCCTAGTAGACTATATCACCTCACTTTAGTATATAAGCGGGTGGAGGCGTCTAATCACAGAGGGACGCGCTACGCATGACCAAGGTTATTTCCTGCATCTGGTTGATAAACGCGCGAACAGGCCGTGCCTGATCTAATGCCTCCAACTCCGTCCAGCAAGGGCCTGCCGCCTTTACATGCGGACGACGAGTCCTCTTCCGAATAGGACTCTTTAGTCACGAGCAGAAATGCTTAAAAAACGCTGCATAAATCATCTGCAATAGATTTAGAAGCCAATAGATGAGGTATCTAGTATATACCTCATGTCGTGTCTAACTATCTGCACTCGAAAAGATACAAAGATGGAATATTCTTTATTGTATGTACACCAGGAATTATTAAAGACTTTCTGAAGATTCTTACTAATATTATAAACGCGAAAGTTTGTACGTATGTTTGGACCTTTGTTACTCTTTTACGCAAAAACGGCTGAACGGATCCGGATGAAATTTTGCACAGAGATAGATTATAGTCTGGATTTTTATCCCGGAAAAATACACATGAAAATTTCCACGCGAACGAAGTCGCGGGCAATAGCTAGGCCATAAAAATTTGACTGTCGATAGACTTGATAAAGAGAAGGTCGATAAAGCGCCCCATCTCTTTGGGCGCCAGCGGCGGCGGCGCGCGGGGCGTGTCCCGATTTTCCTCGCAATTATTTAGGCTTACATCCTTAAGTAATTGCCGTGTCACGGTCCAGCATGAAAGTGGATCTTCGCCGGAATGACTAGGTTGCGCCGGTTATTAATGGACGGTTTAATTGTGGTGGTGAACTCGGGAGAAGCAAATAGGCTACTTCTTAAGAAATGTTAAGAACACGTCGTATTGAGGTCCTTCTTTTTTGGTTGATGTTGGTGTTAATGTTATTAAGGTGATCGTGTTAATTGTCTTTTGTGACTCCTCTTCTGCCAGTTTAAACTTAAATGGTGGTTTACTATCTCCGATTTGTTTGTGCTGGATTAAAATTGAATGATATGCTCTGCACATGTTGACATATCTTTCTTTATACTCTATATTATTATGTACTAGATATAATTACATTGAGCATCGTCTACATAACATTTGAATAAAATAATTATTTTAATTTTTCCCTGTAACACACATAACACTTAACTTCTTAACTTCTTCCACACAACACAATCATGGTCGCGTGAATTCCGAGTCTTTACTGTCCGAGCTGACAATAAATATTCGGTGCAAATCTCGATCTTACAGGCCTTTCTTTTTAAATGTTTTTAAAAATAACACATCATACTACAATCCGATAGTGAGAATGTGTAGACTCTACAACGAAGTTGTGGCCACTAGCTCCGAAGTCGATATCTTCAACGCACATTATGCTAAATTTAAGAGATGCTCAGCCAAAATCCTGACTTCATCGAGTTGTATGGTTTTATAAAAATTCTTATCCCTAAAATTTACTTTATTCTGATACTCAAATTCACATGTGGCAATGCTGTGTGTGCATGCTTTAGACCACAACTTAGTACTCATGTCATTTTATTATTTTTATATCGTGTAATGGTTGTGATCTGTTTTGTACACCAAATAAAATAAAATAAATCACTTGACCTAGTCCCAAACTAGGATACCCTGTGCTATGGTACCCTGTGCTATGGTAACCAGGCAAGGACATTACAAACATGGAAATACACTCAGACTGAGGCCATTAGTACAAATCAAGTAGGTGCGGTGGCCTCCAGTGGGAATCGAACCACGACCTCTGTTTTGGCATCAAGCGTATTAACCGCTAGACCAACGAGGCAGTCAAGTTGCTTGTAAAAGAAACAGGAAACTTACCTCAATTGTGAATTACGTATTTCTACGCACAACGACGAAAGTTGTAGAAAGGAGGTATAATTATTGCCCGGAATATAAGTAGACCAAATGTTTGTTTTAATAAAGGTATTTTTATAAAATGTCTTTGATGGCACTTATTTCGGATCTCATTGGCGTGGGATGTGTATGCTCTTCGGAATTTAACTTCGTCAAATTAACATAAAATTACACAAAACTACGCTGATTTTTTGGTGAAGTTATAAGCCTCATCATATTTCAATTTTATGGATTCAAAAGCTACTAAGGTGACTACCAACGCCATCTACCCAAACAATGCGAACTAAGCCGTGAAAAGAATCAAGTCATAATTCCCTCATATTATTCTCAATTTCTTTAATCATTAACTATCATTATAAATGAATATTCTAGTCTCTCCTAGCCACTTAGAGAGAGAGGGACGGCATTGCCATTGGCTTCACCTGCGAGTAAAAGAGAGGGGTGTATATCTGTGAAGGTAGTCTTGCAAATGGAAGGCTCTGAGTGGTGGAGGCGAGAATGCCAATTATGGTGTAATCGCGTGAGCACTTACTTTATGGGAGCCATAGAGCTTTGAAAAGGTTGGACATGATTTGTAATGACGACGACCTCGTGGCGCAGCGGTAGTGCATCTGCATACCATGCGAGAGGTCCCGGGTTCGAATCCCGGCTGAGGACAAAAAAAAACCCCCCAGGTCTTGGATGTTTACATGTTTGTGATGTCGTTGTTTCTGGTTCCCACGACACAGGGTATCCTAGTGTGGGGCCAGAATCAATGTATGTGCCTGTATGTAAATGTTTATGTTTATGTTTAATGAGCTAAAGCTTAAAGCTAGTTCTAAATCTGGCGTTTCTTGCTCACACATACTAACTGAAATATTTTTAATGTTTGTTCAATATTGAGTATTGTTTTGGAAATGTGGTCTGAGGCGCTGTTAGAAAGTAAAATCAGTGACATTTTATCTATGTTTCTTACGCCATGTTTCTCTATAAAAAACTAATCGTTTTTCGATGTAAAAACCTAACTGCAAAGTGGGTTACTCGGGGCAGCAAGTGATGTAAATTACTTCGGCCAGATGTCGCTGCCTGTACGTAATACAGAGAAGTTTGTAAAGAGGTTCGAAATTTCACTGATGCCTGCACTTGCCCAGCTCAGTTGGGAGAGCGCTGGCACGGTTTGCCAGAGGTCGCGGGTTCAGGTTCCAGCATGGGTGGAATTTTTAGCCTCTAAATAGGTTTTTATAATCGTTTCATTTCTAAAAACACGATTCCTCTAAATTACTCCTTATTCTTACCTTACTAGCTCAGCCTGCGGCTTCGTTCGCGTGGTATTAGGATATAAGGTCTTCATCAAAAATTGTACAGTGGTAGGCACGAAAAGGTAACAAACAGGCAGAAAGAGTTACTTTCGCGTTTATGATATTATTTGAATTACATTATTTATATTATATTGTGTACGCAAAAATGATAGAGAAGTTCATATAAAATAATTACATTAATTGATATTTGCGTCCAACTAATAATTATGAATGTGAATTTTTTTTATGGATGGATAGATGTTTGTTATTAAATCACGCCGGAACGATAGAACGGATCTGGATCTTTGGCACAGGCATAGATTATAGTGTGTTGACGACCTCGTGGCGCAGCGGTAGTGCATCTGCATACCAAGCGAGAGGTCCCGGGTTCGAATCCCGGCTGGGGACAAAAAAAAAACCTCAGGTCTTGGATGTTTACATGTTTGTGATGTCGTTGTTTCTGGTTCCCACGACACAGGGTATCCTAGTGTGGGGCCAGAAGCAATGTATGTGCCTGTATGTAAATGTTTATGTTTATGTTTATGGAGTAGCACATAGATTACTTTTTATCCTTGAAAAATACACAGCAAAATTTCCACGCGAACGAAGTCGCAGGCAACAGCTAGTAGAATATTTGACTGCCTCGTTGGTCTAGCTGTTAAGGCGCTTAGCTACCAAAACAGAGGTCGTAGGTTCGATTCCCACTAGGGGCCGCCGTACATTTCCACAAATGGTCTCAGTCTGGGTGTATTTTCACGTTTGTGACGTCATTTCCTGATTACTATAGCACAGGGTATCCCATTTTGGAAGCAGGTCAAGTGATTGTATTGTGTGGAAGTTATTATTATTATTAGATAAAAAATACTTTTATACGGATTAAGAATAGCGTTTCCTTCCGTGGATGTCGTAGAAGGCGACTAAGGAAAAACATTACCAGGAGACGGGCAGCAGCGTCTTTCTGAGATTCCAGCCAAATACTGCGATCGCCAACCCGCCTGTCAGGCGTGGCGATTATGGCAAAACCCTTCATGGTTTGTAAAACCATGAGGGAGGCCTATGTCCTGCAGTGGGCGTGAAATGGCCGGTGATGATGATGTTTTGTAGAATTATTAAAGCCCGACGTTTTCAGCTCTGCAGAACCCGTGGCCACGGTTAATAATAAAACAACGAGAACACTCGACGTGTCTAGAAGAGCAGAGCTCTACAGCCTGATGCCAATTAAACCTATAATTTGTGAATGGTAACCGCCGCCCCCGGTCTCGGCAGACAATTAATTAACTATAGACCGGTCGGCGGGGAAAGTTAGAGGTGACACACGATTAGTAGGATAGTTACATCAGGAGTCCAGAAAAATTCAGAAATGTATGTATTTATATGTTTCGTATGTTCCCGCAAAAAAATCATAAACTTTGTTGTAACCTTTTATTCTGGTTTTGTACCACCTTAAATACAGTATTACGTATTTGCATAGCAAAAATGTGATTTCGGCGGTTAGTGGGAGTTGGACTCGTACTTATCTTTGGGTGTATGAGGGACCCTATAAGAACACCAAGTTTGACTCTTGTATGTTTTACTGTTTACAATATTATTACAATTGGTAGAGCAAACAAAAAAGAAGAAAAAAAATCACGTTCCCTATACAAATATACCTAGTGAGCCCTTTGTTCTTGGTTATTCTTATCTAATTGGATAAACAGACATACGGAACCCGTTGGCACTCTTCGGGCACAGGACCCTAAAAACTAATCAAATTTTCATATCGTTTAAAAATCGGTCGATTTTCGTTCAGAACATAACATCCACTAGAATATTAAATAAAGAATAGGTACCTATTGGAAAACTAACGGCCTTATAAATAAAAACACGATTCCTCTAAAACCAATCTAAAACTCGGTTTATTTAACCTGTGGCCACGTCTTTTCCTTGTAGAATCTCCACCACAGCATTTTAATCGGCATTTTTGAAGTGTTTTTAGGAATCGAGTTTTTATAGATGGCCTTATCACTCTTAATTTTCTTTAACGTTCAGCGAAGGTGGCCATTACAGAGCGACCACACTACAGTTTAGCCAGCCCAGTGTGAGTTGAATGGAGTCCATTCGATTTCCCGCTAATCATTCATCTTGTTTGAACTTTCATACTGACGCTACGGGCGCCGAGAATTAATTCACTGAGTGTCAAAGTTTGAATAAATACCAATACCACTGACAAATGTCTAAATGGCGTAACAGAGAAACTTATTTGATTGACTTACCGCCGGTTTCTCAATTGATAATTACTGTTTATGACTGTATGACTAAGGAAAACGGAAAACTAATGGTAGACGGGCAAAACGTGGTAATAGGGGTTAAAGTATGAAATTGCCGTTTTATTGCAATAGGTTCTTTGAATTGACATGGAATCTTCATGGTTTGAGGTTTTCGAATGAAACTTTTTTCAAATGGTTTCTATGATGTTCTTTTTTTAAAAAATGTGAAACATTTGAATATCGACTTTCAATTGTTTTTGTTATTCAATTTAGACAAGAAAGATGGATACTGCGAAAATTCGAGTGATTATGAGGCACCCATTTTTCGTATTTTTTTATTTTATTGATTTGACGCAAGTGAGTCAATATTGTGGGTAAGGTAACGTTAAACCATGCCGCTAATTCCTGGGTAGTTTGACTAGGGTCGGCTTCCACTATCTCTCTTAATTCATCGTTATTCACCTGTGTGGGCGGTCTTCCTCGTGGCTCGTTCTTTAAGTCGAAATTTCCATCACGAAAGCGTTTAAACCAAAATCGCACGGTGCGTTCATTAGTAGACCCCTCTCCAAACGCAGCATTGATATTGCGGGCTGTTTCTGCCGCGTTAGTTCCGCGTCGGAACTCGTATTCAAAAATCACTCGAATTTTCGCAGTATCCATCTTTCTTGTCTAAATTGAATAACAAAAACAATTGAAAGTCGATATTCAAATGTTTCACATTTTTTAAAAAAATAACATCATAGAAACCGTTTGAAAAAAGTTTCATTCGAAAACCTCAAACCATGAAGATTCTATGTCAATTCAAAGAACCTATTGCAATAAAACGGCAATTTCATACTTTAACCCCTAATATAATCGTGAAACAGCAAAAGTTGAGTAATGTGGTAATGATGACAAGAAAATTTAGTGATAATGTGACTATAAAACAGAGAGTAATATTGGCTCCCTATACGCATGCGGCGCAATGTTCACATGCTTTCCCTCTTATATAATTTGCTGAGAAATCCCAGTGCCCCACAGTACTTGCGGGAAAGATTCTCGCTGCTGCCTCCACGTGCCAGGCCACAGAGGACTTGTGATGTTAGGACCTTACAAGTTCCTTCCTGCAACTCACAGTATTACTTTAAGTCATTTTCTGTGCGTGCTGCTCGTATGTGGAACGGTCTACCTAAGTCTATCAGGGAGAGTCCATCTGTTGCTGTCTTCAAGGCCAAACTGAAAGAGCACTTCCTTTTTTCATTATCGCAATAGGTTTATTTAGTTTATTTATTTAGTTTGTTTATTTACTTAGGTTGTATGATTGTACTGGGTTGTAATATAGTACGTAATAATTATTGTACACTTTCCTCCCTTGTTTATAATGTTCGTATCACCACATCAAGGGTTGGCTGGAAGCGATTTCTGCTGAAATAAGCTCGCCATGTACACTTTTTAATTCTGTAAATGTTTTGTTTTATTCGTGTAATTTTATGTGTGCAATAAAGTATAAAGTAAAGTATAAAGTATAATAGAAACCGGCCAAGTGCGAGTCGGACTTGCGCACGAAGGGTTCCGCAAGCTATACAACATTTGAATAGTTCAAGCGTCTACCCTTTCCCGTTATATATTAATAACGGCATAATTCAGCAACAATAATAAAAAAACTGTTTTTTTTACAGTCTTGACATCAATGCTAGTTTCAATGCTTTTTAATCAGACACATTATATAGTGCTAATATAATAATGAATATCTTCTACTTGTAAAGTTAGTTGCAACCAATATTATTCTGTGCTAGAGTAATAAAGTGTCATTGACTTAAGTATTTACTTATAGTAATTGTTGCGAACAGTTCGACCTCTTTGTTAGGGTTCTTTGTTGCTGAAATGGTAAGGGACCCTATTACTAAGACTCCACTGTCCGTCCGTCTGTCTGTCTGTCACCAGGCTGTATCTCATGAACCGTGATAGCTAGACAGTTGAAATTTTCACAGATGATGTATTTCTGTTGACGCTATAACAACAAATACTAACGACAAAGAAATATTTTAAGTGGTTCTCCCATACAACAAACGTGATTTTTTTGCCGTTTTTTGCTCGATATTAATAACGGCAACATGTAAAAGCTTGGAATATTCACAGAATATTTAACTGTATATTCACTTTAAAAATAAATAATTATATTAAAATAAAATAAACATTTAAGGGGGGCTCCCATAGAACAAACGTGATTTTTTGCCGTTTTTGGCTCGATTTTAATAACGGCAACAGGTAGACGATTGAAATATTCAAACGTTGTATCATCAAAAGCAGCTTATATACGTCCCACTGTAGAGCACAGGCCTTCTCTCAGAGAGAGAGTGTTGGCTTAATCACCACGCGTGCCCATCGCGGATTGGCGATTTCAAGCGCTGAGCTATGTAAATAGCTCAGACACTCAGGTTTCCTCACGATGTTTTCCTTCGCCGTTAGCGAGTGGTATTGCTACTATAACTTCACAAATGTACATAACTTAGAAAACAAAGTCATAGGTACATGCCCGCACTGGGAATCGAACCTGGGTCTTCCGCTTCCGACTCCAATGTTCTACCCACTAGGCTACCACCGCTTTTTTCGTCGTATAGATGTCACAAACGTCAGGATTCCGACGGAGGGATTCGGTGCGCATAATGAGGCCTCAGGTGTACATTTTTTGTTAATTTATTAAGTTCCTTAGTAAATAAAAATCAGTCTGTCGTTAATCCTTCCACCGAAAACTAATTCTAAATGTTTTAATTAAACTAACACAACATTAATTAGTTCCGAGCGATCCTTAACGCACCTAGTATTACCGCCCCAATCTGTACGCTCATTAGGCGAGGCTAAGCCGATTTTAATTGAACGAAAACCACTAGCCTCGTAAGGGTTCAATTGATTGCCTCCGTTTTATTAAACACATACCATAATAATAATATAACAGCTTAACAAGATCTCTGACCAATAAATAAAACACTTTCTTGGAATGTGCCTTCGTACAGGGTGTTGGGTAGATTGCAGTGTCTTATTACCCGATTACGGCGAAAAGAAACAAAAGAAACAGGCAAAAGCTGTGTGTGTGTGTGTGTGTGTGTGTGTGTGTGCGTGTGCGTGTGCGTGTGTGTGTGATGTCAATGGATTCGTAATTTTGGTCCGGATGAGATTAGATACATCTTAAACGAACAAAATCAATATGACGGATGTTACCTCTCGACTGCCTCGTTGGTAAGGCGCTTAGCTACTAGAACAGAGGTCGTGGGTTCGATTGCCACTGGGGGCCGCCGCACATTTGAACAAATGGCCTCCGTCTGGGTGTATTTTTA